>CAWUFW010003500.1:0-601190 GCA_963921515.1 Calotriton arnoldi
ATCGACCCCTGAGTGTCCATTTTGAGTAGTATATATAGCGTTATACACATTGCAGGGCAAATGCTTAGTAGACATGGAAAAGTTACATTGCCATTACATTTTAGTCTTTGCTGCTTAGTACAATTATAAATCCAGCCTCTGTAGGCAAGGGCATTAATATTCATCAATAGTGGTATAGTCCAAGATTTAATACATAACATGAAAATAACCATTTCTAATCAATCCAGTCCAAGTGGGCATAGCCATAGTAGACTCACTATTCAATATCATAGCTCATGCTGCCTTTCTTGTACACAAATCAATCAGGCCCCAGTGGGAAAAGAAGCTAATGTCCAACCATAAGATAGTATTGTGAAATCAATCTCAATTCACAACATAAAATACATATTAAATAAACGGTTTCCGCCTAAATTGGCAAAGGTTTGCAAAAGGTTAGGGGTCCAAGTCCCAGACAAAAGCCAACCATATTTTCTGTGATAATCTGCATTTCTATATCGAATCAAAAGGTTCTATTGCTCAATAATTAACAAAGAAAAGAAAAATCACTCTTACTAGACCCAATGTAGTGGGTGTAATTCTTACCAAAGGGAAGGTAGCTTCATTTGATGCTCTCTGGTCTCCATGACTACTCTGAATGCGCTCACATTCTCTAAAATCTGCAGTAGAATAGAACAAAAATAATGACACATTAGTTGACTGATCACCAACTAACAAAAACAATCCTTAAAAACAATGAAATCAAAATGGAATAGGTTACAAACATGCTAACAGCCTAGGATAGTCAACACTTTCTCTGTATACAAGCACATAGGTCAATTCATATATTCCAGTCAAAGGTGAACATACAACTCTTCACCAGCATTGAGCCCTTTTGGTTCCATGCTGTCTAATGCAAGAATATATTTCGATTCTAGTATCCTGAGTTTCTTTTCTCTATCTCCCCTTCTTTCATCACTCTTGATTCTATCAATGACACTGTATTTTAAGTTTCCTATGTCATTGTTCTGGCATGTGTGGCAATGTTTAGCAAGGGAATAGTTTTGATAATTGTTTTTGACCGCTCTCAGATGTTGTAAGATGCGTCTGTGCACCTGTAAAGTGGTACTCCCTACATATATTTTCCCATATCCACACTAAATGGTGTAAACTACAAACTCACTTTTGCAGGTGTAATGCTCTTTGATTTTCTGAATTCTATTTTGCACTCAGAATTCTTTTAGATTCTCTCCGTTTCTACAAGCTTTGCACTTACTACACCGGAAAAAACCTTCCGTAGGACGCAGCCAAGTTTATTTTTCGTTACTCACGTCACTGTGTACTAACCTGGCACACATCGAATCTGCTTTCTTATACGTGATCAGTGGGTTTTTGTGTAGATCCATACCTATTATCGAATCTCCTTTAAGTAAGTGCCAATTTTTCTGTAGTATGGATCTCAATTTTAAGTGTGCTGTGTTGTATGTGGTGATGAAACGGTGTTCAGGTTTCTTCTCAGTTCTGCGTTTGCTCTTATGAAGTAAGGTCTCTCTAGGTATTTTTTCTACACTCTCAACTGTAGTGGCTAAGGCCTCTCTATCATACCCTCTTTACTGGAACCTGCGTGTCATGTCTTCTTTAGCGAAAGTAAAGCTTTTTTTTGAGTTACAGATTCTTCTTGCCCTGAGGTATTCTCCATGTGGTATGCTGGTTATTTGGTGTCTGGGGTGAAAACTGCGTGCGTGTAGCAAATTATTTCCAGCACTCGGTTTTCTGAATAGAGAGGTAATGATTTCATTATTGACCACTTGAATTTTAACATCCAGAAATTCTGCCTGGGTCCTGCTTAAGTGGCTCGTGAGCTTTAAGTTAAGATTATTGTCATTGATTTCACTGACAAATGTTTCTGCTGCGCTAATGTCACCGCGCCAGATGATAAAATGTTGTCTATAAAATGGAGCCACGTAACTATATTGTTACTCCATTTTTCCAGGGGTGGGTTGTTGAGTACCTGATCCTCCCACCACCCCATGTGAAGGTTCGTGAAACTAGGGGCAAAGCAAGTATCCATGGCAGTTCCCTGCTGTTGCTCAAAAATGTCATAGTTGAAAAAGAAAATGTTGTGCTTCAAACACCTTCTCATCATCTCAGTAATCATCTTATTATGTTTGTAAAATCTGATGTGTAGTTCTTTCAAGAAATGTTCAGTGCCCCTAATGCCCTCCTCATGTTTGATACTAGTGTAGAGTGATTGGACATCTAATGTCATAAGTACGAATTCCTCTTCCCACAAGGTGTTCTCAAGGTGTTTGAGGAAGTCAGTGGTGTCTTTTATGTATGCCAGTGACCTTTCTACAAAAGGTCTCAGAAAGGTATCTATGTATTTAGATACATTTTTTAACAGACTTCCCTGTGCTGCAATAATGGGTCTACCTGGTGGTCTTGTCGCAGCTTTGTGAATCTTAGGAATAAGATAGAAAATAGGTAGCTTAGGTTTGTCTACTTTGAGGAAGCTAAACTCATCGCTACTGATAAGACCTTCGTTTCTCCAATGTGTCAGCCTTTCTTTAACGTTTCTCTCCACTTCTTCGACGTGAGCAATGTTAACTTTTTTGTAGCAAGTACGGTTTCTTAGGTGGTTATAAGCCTCAATCATATATGCTTTTTTAGACCAAGGGACAATGTTAACCCCTTTGTCAGCATTTCTGACGACTACGTCGTGATTTTCTGTAATCTTTCTAATGGTTTCCCTTAAACTGAAATTAGTTTTAAAATTCCCTAGTGCTCTGGAGTTTCTCAGCTCATTAATTTCAGCTGTAACCCTCGCTGAAAATTTGTCTATGTTGTCGTTAAGGGTCGGGGGTAGAGCTTTGAAATTAGGTCTCAGGTTAGACCCACCCTCTTCAGACACCCACTAATCTTTCCGCTATCTGGGTGTGTTCCATAGGGCCTTGGTTGGTGTCTTCTAACTCCCACAATTCCTGCATAACTTCGATGTCTCCTACCACAAGATTCTGTTCAGGGATATTCCTAGCTGTGAGGGTAGATTTAGCCCTACTATTAAGTTTGAATAATTTAGCCAACTTTTAATTGCGAATAAACTTAAAGAGTTCAATTCTAGTCTCTACATAGTCAAATTGCTTGTGCTCACAAAAGGATAATCCCAGAGCCAGGTTACTTTGGTCTTCCTCAGTAAGTTCCATCTCTGAAAGGTTTATTAC
The DNA here is from genome assembly GCA_963921515.1 of Calotriton arnoldi. Classification (NCBI taxonomy): domain Eukaryota; kingdom Metazoa; phylum Chordata; class Amphibia; order Caudata; family Salamandridae; genus Calotriton; species Calotriton arnoldi. The sequence continues at coordinate 3,198 of CAWUFW010003500.1, forward strand.
TGTTTTGGGTCCAGTGTCTAATAGCGTCTGGTGCTCCTTGTGACTTTCCCACTGTTGTCTTCTGTAGTCTCTCTTTCTTTGGCCACCTCGTCTGTTTTTCCTCTTCCTCTGCCTCTTTGTCTCATGTTCCCATGCCAAAGTCTGTTGTTTGTTTGCCGGTCCAACTTTAAAAAAATCAAACTCATCATGCTGGGTGGTGTGGCCTCCTATTCTCCTGCCTTCCTCGTGATCAGTATCCGACGTACTTGCATCACTTTGCGGGGGATCCTGTTGCAACCTTGTCACTCCATTGAGTTTTTGTCTTCTCATGTTGTCAAAACATTTGTCAAAAGTATATATTTGGCCGGTTTGATAGTCAATCCTATCTCTGTTGAATTTACGTGCCTTTTTCTGCACGATGCCATCCTCTACTGCAGTGAGCCAGTCATTCATGGCCTTCGACATGGATTGTACTAGTTCTTGGTTGGTGTGTTTCTCAATTTTATCTTCCATTTCTTTGATTTATCATAAGATTCTTTCCCTATTAATCTCAGCGTATTTCATAAGGATTTTTATAATGCTTGCAGAGCTATTGGCATTATGCTCCGCCCATTCTTTTAGCATCTCAGGGTTTGGATTCTCATGGCTGGGCATAGTTAAAATCCTCAGGCCTCTCGGTACTCTCCCTACATCCAAGTACTTTTGTAGGGACTCACACTCCCACCATTTGGTGAGTTTGTTTTTCTTCATTTTCTCCAGTAGTTTAAATTGTATGTAAATATTGTCACTGTTGTCAGATGTGCCTCCTGTGCTGCCGCTGGCACCTGAACTCTGACTGGATGTGCTCGAGAAAATTGTTGCTGACCTAAGTTGCATAGCAGCAAAGACCGAGGTTGCGTTGGAATACATTATGCCCCCATGAAAGGCTAAAATGTCCAGCAATCGCGGCTCGAGTGTATTGTATCCAAAACTCTGCAGTCGCGCCCCTCTCCGAGGTGCGGTTAGAGTCCTGCACCCTGTCGCCACTCACCTCCTGCAGTGGTCCTCTGTCCCGGCTGTCCTCCGACTGCCTCTCAGGTCCTCCTGTTTTCAGTGCTGGCTACCTTGGAGCTTCACTCTGGTTGGCTCTGCGGGGGCTGTCAGGTTGTACTCTGCTTCCTTCCTCCTACGGCTCTGCCTGACTGCACCTGATCGTGGGTGGTGCCTTGCAAGACGCCTCGCTGTCGACGCCAAAAATTGCTCAAGTCCTCCAAAAGTTTCACAAAGAAGGTGGGGCACTCAGGGCTGTTTCCAAGTGGATTTATTCACGGGTCATCAATGAAATCAATGGTCTCACAGGACGCGTTTCGGCTTCTCGCCTTTATCAACAAGTGCAAAAAGTCCATTTTGAGTAGTATATATAGCGTTATACATATTGTAGGGCAAATGCTAAGTAGACATGGAAAAGTTACATTGAGATTACATTTTAGTCTTTGCTGCTTAGTACAATTATAAATCCAGCCTCTGTAGGCAAGGGCATTATTATTAATCAATAGTGGTATAGTCCAAGATTTAATACATAACATGAAAATAACCATTTCTAATTGATCCAGTCCAAGTGGGCATAGACATAGTAGACTCACTATTCAATATCATAGCTCATGCTGCCTTTCTTGTACACAAATCAATCAGGCCCCAGTGGGAAAAGAAGCTAATGTCCAACCATACGATAGTATTGTGAAATCAGTCTCAATTCCCAACAGAAAATAAATATAAAATAAATAAATATAAACGGTTTCCGCCTAAATTGGCAAAGGTTTGCAAAAGGTTAGGGGTTCAAGTCCCAGACAAAAACCAACCATATTTTCAGTGATAATGTGCATTTCTGTATCAAATCTAAAGGTTCTATTGCTCAATAATTAAAAAAGAAAAGACAAATCACTCTAACTAAACCCAATGCTAGTGGGCATAATTCTTCCCAAAAGGAAGGTAGCTTCATTTGTTGCTCTCTGGTCTCCATGACTATTCTGAATGTGCTCACATTCTCTAAAATCTGCAGAAAAATAGAACAAAAATAATGACACATTAGTTGACTGATCACAAACTAACAAAAACAATCCTTAACCCCTTCTGTGCTCATGACGAGCTGGACTCGTCATGGCACACAGTGGTCATGTGCTCATGACGAGTCCAGCTCGTCATGACACACAGCCCCCGGAATCCCTCTGGTGCGCGCACCAGAGGGATTCCCTTTATGCCAAAAGAGCCTCGGGAGCTGGGGAAGAGCTTCCCCAGCTCCCGAGGCCCCCTGGTTTCCCTGAAATGACGATCGGCACGCACAGCGCGCTGATGTCATTTCAGTGAAACTGAAATGAGCCAAGAGGCTCATTTCAGTTTCTACGTGCTCAGGGGCTATCTCAGCCCCTGAGCACGTAGAAACTCAGGAGAGGTATCGTTGGAAAGGGAGAATCTCCCCATTCCAATGGTACCCCTCCCTAGTGGATCCCTGCTTGGGGATCACCCCAGGAGGGCGATCCCCAAGCAGGGATCCACCCACTAGGCACCAGGGAGGGGAGCGGCCCCTTGGGCAAGGGCCTTTGCTCCCCCATAAAAATGTTGGCATTATTAGTCTTTCTACCCCCCCTGGGGGGTAGATGGGGGCAGTAGCCCCCAATCTGCCCCCCCGGGGGGTAGAAAGCCCATGTGGAAAAGCAATGTGCTTTGGATATTGGAAGCGAGAGCAGGTTTCCCTGCTCTCGCTTCCAATATCCAAAGCAGTTTGCAATGACAGGACGGGAGCCGCGAGGCTCCTGTCCTGTCATTGCAAACTACAGTGTCCCGGGGGTAGGCACCCCAGGACACTGCAGGAGCCGGCCCTGGGGGGTGGCGGTCCCCAGGGCCATGGAGGGCTCAAGGAGGGGGGCCGCGCGGCCCCCCTCCCAACCTTTGCACAGCCCCGGGGAGGTGGTGGTCCCCGGGGCTTGGGGGTCCTAAACGGACCCCCACATTTTATTATTTAGTTCCCCGGGGAGGTGGCGGTCCCCGGGGCTTGTGGGGGGGCTCGAGCCCCCCCACACAGGTAATTAATATTTAAAAAAAGAAGCCCCGGGGGGTGGCGGTCCCCGGGGCTGCGAGAGGGCGGAGAGCCCTCCTGCACCATTTTTCATTGAAAGCCCCGGGGGGTGGCGGTCCCCGGGGCTTGGGGGGCCTTAGAGGCCCCCACATTAAATTTAAATAAATCCCCGCATGCCCCCGGGACTTGGCCCACCCGGGGGCAAAATAGCCTCGAAACGCGGGAGACCGCGCTTCGATTTTTTTTTTTTATCAGCGGGATCCGCGCACCCTAAGTGCATCCCGCCGATTAAAAAATAAATAAATGCTTTTTTCGGTCCTTGTGGGACCCCCTGAGCAGACCTAGGGGGTCAGGGTGTTTCTACCCTGCCCCCTTTGTGCGTTTTGCGCACTTGTTTCTTGTGCCTCGGTTCTACCGAGGGACAAAATGGCTGCCAACACTTCCAGATTTGGAGTGTTGACAGCCACTTGAAAGCCAATTAGCATGCAGCTCGTGATCGGGAGGGTGCGCGCAGGGTGCGCTCAGGTTGCGCGAATCCGACGCGGCCATAGATATATATGTGATTTTCCTTTTGATTTTCTCTGGAACTACTGAACGGATTTACACCATTTAACAAAAAGGGTTCTTTCTGAACCAAGAACTACCTCTTTGCCAAATTTGGTGTAATTCCGTTCAGCAGTTCGGGCTGTAGCCGTGGCTAAAGTTTCCTATCGGAAAATGAATGGGGAAAACACGTTTTGGGACCCCCCTTTATTCTCGGCCCCCCTTGACAAATCACCCCGAGACTTTCAGGGTAGGAGTGGACCGGAGCGGGCCACAAAGTTTGAAAATTTTGCGAAGATTCGTCAACCGACGCAAGACTTATTTCAAATAGAATGTTGCGGATTTCCTATGGAAAATAGGTCCTAACTATAACTATCTACTGGCGACCGCCAGTAGATAATATATATATATATATATATGTACATATATATATATATATATATATGCATATATATTATCTACTGGCGGTCGCCAGTAGATAGTTATAGTTAGGACCTATTTTCCATAGGAAATCCGCAACATTCTATTTGAAATAACTTTGGCGCCGGTTGACGAATCTTCGCGAAATTTCAAAACTCGTGGGGCGCTCCGGTCCGCTCCTATCCTGAAAGTCTAGGGGTAATTCGTCAAGTGGGGGCTGAGAAAAAAGGGGGGTCCCAAAACGTGTTTTCCCTATGCAATTTTCCATAGGACCTTTCATCGCAGCTACAGCCCGAACTGCTGAACGGAATTACACCAAATTTAGCAAAAAGGTAGCCCTTGGTTCAGAGTCGTGCCTTTTGGTTAAATGGTGTAAATCTGTTCAGTAGTTCCTGAGAAAATCAAAAGTAAAATCAAATATATATCTATGGCTGCATAGGGTCCGTGCACCCTCCCGATCACGAGCTGTATGCTAATTGGCTGTCAACACTCCAAACCAGGAAGTGTTGGCAGCCATCTTGTTCCTCGGTAGAACCGAGGCACAGAAACAAGTGCGCAAAATGCAAAAAGGGGGCAGGATAGAAACACCCTGACCCCCTAGGCCTGCTTAGGGGGTCCCACAAGGACCCCCAGGGCCCCAAAAAGTATTATTATTTTTTTTTAAATCGGCGGGATGCACTTAGGATGCGCGGATCTCGCTGTGAAAAAAAAAAACAAAGCACGGTCTCCCGCGCTTCGTTGTTATTTGGCCCCCGGGTGGGCCAAGTCCCGGGGGCATGCGGGGGTTAATAAAAATGTATGGGGGGCCTCTAAGGCCCCCCCTAAGCCCTGGGGACCACCACCCCCCGGGGCTTCTTTTTTTAAAAATAACAGTACCTGTGTGGGGGGATCGACCCCCCCACACACCCCGGGGACCACCACCTCCCCAGGGCACTAATAATTTAAAGGTGGGGGTCCGTTTCGGACCCCTGAGCCCCGGGGACCACCACCTCCCAGGGGCTGTGCACACGAAGGGAGGGGGGCCGCGCGGCCCCCCTCCTGGAGCCTGTGATGGCCCTGGGGACCACCACCCCCCAGGGCTGGCTCCTGCAGTGTCCCGGGGTGCCTACCCCCGGGACACTGCTGTTTGCTATGACAGGGCGGGAGCATGTCAGCAGCTCCCCATGTGGAAAAGCAATGCCGGCTCCCGAGGGACGCGGGGAGCCGGCGGGACCGTGGGGGGATTGGGAACCCCCCACGGTCCCCAATGGAGAGGGCCAGCCCCGGGGGATGGGGTCCCCGGGGCAAGTAGTGGCCCGGGAGGGGGGCCAAGCGGCCCCCTTCCCCAAAATGTTTAAAAAATAAATAAAAAATGCCGGCCCCGGGGGATGGGGTCCCCGGGGCCATAAGTGGCCTGAGGAGGGGGGCAATGCAGCCCCCCTCCAAAACAATGAAAAAAAAATAAAGGCCATGCCCCGGGGGATGGGGTCTCCGGGGTCGATTAAGGCCTCGGGAGGGGGGCCACGCGGCCCCCTTCCAAATTTAAAAAAAACAAAAATAGGGGGCAGGCCCTGGGGGATGGGGCCCCAGGGCCAATAAATTAGAAAAAGAAGGGGGGCCACACAGCCCCCCTTCTAAAAATAAAAAAATAAAAAAGACCGGCATCGCGCCGGAGGCCACGCCCCCTTCTTGCAGCACTCTGGCGCGTTTGCAGATGGGGAACGAATTCCCCTTGAATACTGGGGGTCCCTGGGGGCCAACTAGCCCACCAGGAACCTCCAGTATGCGCCAGGGGGCTGCGTTGCAGAGAGGTGTTCTGAGGCCACGCCCCTTTTTACACTTCTCTGCAACAGAGCTCTGTGGCGCTTAACGGAGGTAGCTGGTGGGCTAGTTGCACCCCAGGGACCCTCAGGATTCAAGGGGAGTTAATCCCGCAACTTAAAACGCGCCACGGGCGCATTTGCACAGTGGTGAAGGGAGGGGGCGGGGCCTGAGGTGACATGTGTGCAAACATGCCCTGTGGCGTGTTTTAAGTTGGGGGATTAAGTCCCCTTGAATCCTGAGGGTCCCTGGGGGTCCAACTAGCCCACCAGGTACCTCCAGTAAGCGCCATATATATATATCCATGCAAAGTCCAGCCTCTCTTCCGATCTCGTCCACCAGGTGGGGTTGGTGCTGACAGGCGGGCGCTGGACCCGCTGTAATATTGTAATCGCCTTGTGCTACTCGAGCACAAGAAAAAAGTCACACTCAGGATTTACGATTCGTGGAAAATTGTATTTATTGACTTTAAAGTCATTAAATACAATTTTCCACGAATCGTAAATCCTGAGTGCGACTTTTTTCTTGTGCTCGAGTAGCGCGAGGCGATTACAATATATATATAAAAAGCAAGATCTACTTTTGTGCCCACTATGCCTAAAGACGCGATAGACATTTTTCATGAATGTGTTACAGGAGAAATAAAGAAATTGAATCATCAGATTAAACACAAAAAACGAATGAGAACACATCAGGAGAAACTATACAACAATTTGATGAAAAAACTAAGTGACAATCAGGAATTAGTAGTCACTAAATCTGATAAGGGTGGAAACATAGTGATCTGGCAGCGAAAAGATTATGTCTTAGAAGCTTATAGACATTTGAATGATACAGAATGCTATGAAAAAAATAGCTATCGAGAATACAATCAAGCTAAAGAAGTTTTAAGCAAACTCCTATCACGTTGGAAAAGGGATGGAATGATATCTAATGATGAGTACAAATATCTAAAAGTGGATTTCCCTATCATACCAAGATTGTACTTTATTCCCAAAATCCATAAGAATTGTTCCCCGGTACCAGGTAGACCAATTATATCGGCTATAGGCAGTATGGGAGAACATGTGACAGAATACGTAGACTATTTTTTACAAAGCTTTGTCAAAGAACTTCCAACATATATTAAGGACACTGGTGATTTTTAATGAAGATACAAGGCATTAGATGGTCTGAGGACATATTGTTTATAGCTCTAGACATTGAATCGTTATACACGAGCATTCACCATTGTACTGGTTTAAATGCGGTTAAACATTTTCTTGATACTAGACCAGCTGAATGTTATAACCATAACAAATTGTTGATGGAATTGATTGCATGGTGTCTTGAAAATAATTTCTTTGTCTTTAACAGTGATATGTATGTCCAGAAGAGGGGTGTTGCGATGGGGGCCTGCTTCTCTCCCAGCTATGCGTGTTTACACGTAGGCTGGTGGGAGGAGCGGGTCCTCAAACGCATACACTCCACTGATTACAATAACCATGTGCAACATTGGTTTAGATTCATTGACGATATTTTTATTGTGTGGAAAGGAAATGTTAAAAGTGCTACAGAGTTTGTGGACAAGATTAACCAAAATAATGTCAACCTTAAATTTACTTCCCAGATGAGCAATGAAAGTATTGCATTTTTGGATGTTAAAGTGTTTGTAGAAAACGGACAAATTGCTACCACATTACATAGGAAAGTCACTGCTGGAAATTCCACACTGCATGCCAGCAGTGCGCACCCCAAACACCTTATAGATAACATCCCGTATGGAGAACTATTAAGACTTAAAAGAATCTGTACCAATCAGAAAGATTTCGAAGTATGTTGCAAAGAGACTTTGGATAGATTTAGAAAGAGGGGATACAATGAAAAAAGATTACAGGAAACACTGAATAAAGTCACCAAAAGATCTAGGGAATCCTTACTCCCCAAACCCAAAGATGACAATGAGTTAATTCCAGAAGAAGGAACACCCAGACTCATCACTACATACAACAGGCAGAAGAGGAAAATTAGGTCGATTGTCAAACGCAATTGGCCTATAATAATGACAGATGGTGTATTAGCCCCAAGACTTCCTGACCAACCTATTATCACCTTTAGGAGAGGTCCCTCCATGCGTACACAACTTATGAAAAATAGTCCAGAACTTACAACTTCCAGCACATGGTTAACAACTAGACGAGGGTTTTTAAATGCACTTCTTGCCGGGCGTGCAAGTTTGGGGTAAATACCACAGAATATTTTACTCCATTCAGTCCCTCGGCAATTGCAATCAAGGGTAACTTTGGATGCAGGACAGACTTTGCGGTCTATGTTCTGACATGCACCTGTGGCTTACGATATGTGGGCAGCACCAAGCTACAGGTGCATGTCAGAATACTACAGCACTTACGCGCTGTTGTAAATAATGACCCGATGTACCCTGTGGCACGACATGTGAGAGCTGAACATAATAGCGATCTTAACTGCCTATGATATTATGTCATAAAAGCAGTGCCAAAACTACGTAGAGGTGGTGACAGAGAAATTTTTTTACGAAAACTGGAATCGACAACAATTTTGGAATTAGACAGTAAAGTGCCTAATGGCCTCAATAATACGGAGGACCTGCATTATTTTTTATAATAGAAGGCCAAGGTGGATGCACTGATTTTTTACTGGATTTTTTACTATATTTGTGACAATTACTCCTATTCCCCTTCCCATGTACTGTATACCCGGGAGCCTGCACTTTATGGGATTCCTGACATCTAGAGACATCATATTCACTTTTGTCATGGATAGAAATATCAGATAATTTCCTTTAGCATTCGTATTAATGCGGATAAAAATAATATCTTCACGCTTCTCTAACTGTTTTATCATTTTATTATTATATTACACCACGTATGCACAAGGGTTTATTGTATTTAGAGATTAAGCAATAATTTTTAAGTAGCACATGCACATTTTTTAAGGGTTATAGAGACAAACATTAGTATTTTTATATATATTTATTGTTGCATTTCTCCATTTTTACAAGTCTGCTAGATGTATGATGAAGTAGGGTCTCGTTAGGCACTGTCATTTATTATCTGCAATGATTTGGAAGTAACCAAGTTCTATATATAGGCAGTGGGCAGCAAATTGCGATTTTTGGCACATGTATATATTTCACTAGAAGACATTTGTTCAACCTATATCGATCCCTGGTTTGAGGCTAGACATAGCAAAATGTTTTTTATGGATGGTTTATAATAATAATTAAGTTTGTATTATAGTATTTATATATTTATATATTTATTTAAATATTATCATCCTGAGGTATTTTACCGATATTTTAATTGTGCTCGCATTATTGGAAAGACTACATGTGAAAAACAGACTGTAAACTAAAAGAAATGTTGAAATGGTGCATAGTATTTTTTCTATGCTTAGGATTCACGTGGTGTTTCAATGAAATTTAAAAATGGCGAATTGCATTCATTCTGTATGTGATCAAGGACTGGCAAAGTCCGAAACGCGTCATCAAATTGAGGAATAAAAAGATATTTTAAGTCATACCTTCCAGTGGTCCGTGTCTCTTCAACCGCCGATGGGAAGCTGGAGAGTCGTTTTGTTGTATATATATATATATATATATATATATATATATATATATATATTCAAAAAAGGTATCCCCCTACGAGAATGCACTTGGCAAGCAGGCGAATACTGTAATTTTAACAGCACCCTTTATTCTTAAAAACCAGACATCATGTTGCTTGTCCAAATAAACAGCCCTACGCGTTTCAGCGCTCCTGCGCCTTGGTCACGGGCTCCATGTGATGTCTGTGGGCGGAAGGAAAGCAGGCAACGAGTCACTTTGATTTTGAGATCTCAAGAAATACGCCCTCTGGTGGGAGTTTCCTTATCAGCATTCTGGGACTCGCAGTCTTTCCCACTTTCAAAATAATATCCTCCGGTGGATTCCGCCATTAACAAACAATTATACACACAATTTTACTCACCTGTTAAGGTTTAAAAGACAAGTGATTTTTTTGCCAGCTTTCTTCTCCGTCTTTCGACACAACATGGTGCCCGTGATCAAGGCGCAGGGGCGCTGAAACGCGTAGGGCTGTTTATTTTACAAGCAACATGATGTCCGATTTTGAATAAAGAATGCTGTTAAAGGGACAGGATTCACCTGTTTGTGAAGTGCACTCTCGCCGTGGGATACATAATTGCATATATATATATATATATATATATATATATTCACAAAAAAATCAGGAATTGCTCGGAGGAGAAGGAGTACGCAAGACAAGTTGACGTGATGTTTGACAGATTCCTGAGAAGAGGATATCCAGTCACTGTCTTGGAAAGTGCACGCTTGAGGGCCACTAGACAAAAGAGAGACAATTTACTGCTGCCGAAAAAGACCTTGATACCCACTGAATCGACTGTTGAAACAACAAGATTTATCACAGATTTTAACAGTTCTAACATTAGAGTCAAACAAGTAATAACTAAGCATTGGAATATTTTAAAAAAAGATCAGGAACTCAAACTTTTTATTCCAGAACATGTTAACATTACATACAGAAAGGTACCGTCGTTGGGCAACCTATTGACCCAGAGTTACTTCACTAATACAAATGCCCAAAAGAATACTTGGCTATCACATAAGGGGTTTATTAAATGTCTCAAATGCAAGGCATGCAACTATGGCCACAACCGAGTGGATATAACGACTCTACAAGGTTTCAAGAAACCTATTAAGGAGAGGATCACCTCTGAAACTACACATATAGTGTATCTCCTAGAATGTGGATGCGGCCAACGATATGTTGGAAGTACTGTCAATAAATTAAAACTATGTATCCTCCAACATTTGTGGGCTGTGACCAATAGGGACTTTTCTTATGTGATGGCCAAGCATATTTGGAAAGAACACGATGGTAACTTAAATTACAACTTTTTCTATTCTGGCATTGAGCATATCCCGTTGAAGATCAGAGGAGGAGGTGTCATGTGGTTTGTGGCCTCATGGTCTGCGTTGCTAAGTTGGCCTAGGCCTGGCTGCCATGATGCCTTTTTGCGCACGTTACTTTGTGACTTTGTTTTTCCAGCCTCTGCTTCTGCCCGGCTATATTAGAACTGTCTGCCTTTCTGCCTTTCACCTTTTCTCCTGTTCCCTGTGGGTTTCATCTGAACAACATGTACAAGGTCGAAAAACAACGTCCCTTGTTCTTGCTGATCTGGTCAGCCCCTCGCACTTAGACATAACACTGAATGCAGCTGCACTGGAGAAATTCGTGTGCTTTTAATATTGTGATTTCACTGTTAGAGGCACTTGGAGAAAAACCTTTCCAGGGAGAAGAGCTGTGCTTGTCTGATGATGTAAACCTTGCATCTAGATATTGAGGTATGAGGGTCCGCCTGACAATGCCCAGAGGTCTTCTCTTTTTATAATAAACCAGCTCATAGCATGGGGAGGGTGGTATGGTCATTTAGCCCTATATCCACTGCTTTATGAAATGCTTTCCCCGTTTGTATTCTATGGAATTGTAACTATGCTTATTATTTTATCCTTATGCATTATGCTGATAGTACTGGCACGTGTACTGTATCTTAGAGCACGATAGTTGAAATAAACATTTTAAACTATACTGTGTTTCTTATTACGCACGTTGTGGACGAGTATGAGTGAGTAATGAAAGGGTGTTCTTGCTCCCGCGAGTTCTGAGAGAGAGAGATACTGTGTTCTGGGTTGTCTAATCATTGGTAGCATCGCTGCTAATGAGACGCTAAAGCTAGTCGGATTGGGATTGTGGGTACTAAGGTGCATGGTTGGTTCACCACTATACTCCGAGGTCCTATTATCCTGTGCATAGCTCTGTGTATGTGCAGAATCCCTACAACATGGTGCCCAACGTAGAGGGCTGCTTATCTGCGAGACGCTTGAGTAGTACTTGTGCTTGTCCACAACACCCTACGCAGATGCTTCCGGAAGCGTGTGTGAAGGCGATACCTCCTATATTGACATTTTTATAGGTTCTTTCAAGCTTGAAGTTGTTAAAAGGTGTTTAAATAAAACCCTATATTGTGCTGCCTCATATTAGGTTGTCGATCATTCCTGGTCTTAATGGCTGTGAATGTAAATATCCCGGCACATAGCCGCGCTGCGCTCCAGGCTCATTTACTGGCTTATGGAGTGCCCGACGCGGGTGTCTCACTCATCTTTGTGGTGCAGGCTGACCCGGCTCACCACTTTGAGGTGTTTTACTCTTGGGGCACTTTTCCGGCAGTGGATGGAGCAGACGATTTGTTCCATGAGTACGCTCTCACTGCCTTACCCGTTGCATATCGGTCTTATCAGGCTCTTGAAGTACCACTTACGGCATGGCAACACCGTATTTGGTTTAATGGCACCCTCCCACATCCGGTCACCCCGGTTCGTTTAGGCCCCCTATCTATAGACGGGGCCACTTGGCCAGTTTTGGCCGGGTATACCCCACATCCGCGTTATTTGACGCTTGCGGTTGCTGAACTGCGTGAATTGCATCCGTCTTTGATACGTGTGCACAGAGCTTTAGTACAGTATGTTACAGGCAACGTCCAGGGAGCCCCTCCTGGAGTTGCGGTGCATGCAGCTGGACCGGGCGGTGTAACCATAAGTCCCGTCATGGTTAATTCGGTGATGGGCAAGCACCCACAAAATAAGGATGTTTTGCCTTATTGGCTTGCAGAAAAATTTGACCAGCTGGAGGCAGTTTTTCCAAATACTTTTCCTGTGGAAAAACACAGGATTTTAACGATTAGTTTGCCGAAAGACTTAATTCCCGAGTTGACAGAATGCAACAACTGGGGCAAGGTATTCGCAGCAGTGTATGCAAAGTGTTTCGGCACTCCTTCCATGACAGTTCTCCCCTCTGTAATTAAACGTGTACAGGATGAGCATGGCCCTGAGGCGGCTGTGGAATTAGGGATGAGACTGGTGGGAGTGTTCGATGTAGTAGCTGATTTGATCCTTGCGAACGTCAAGGGCGATGCAGTTAACTTTCAAGTAGCTAATGCTTTGGCTTTGGTCCCAGAACCGAACAGGCCATGCAAATTACCGAAAATTATTGCACAAGCTTATAAAACCATTGGCCGCAATAGTTTGGGAGTTAAGCCTTTTGCTAAAACGCAAACTCAATCACAGCCACAACAAAAAACTCAGTTTGAGAAAGATGAGAGACCGTTCTTTACTAAAAAGAACTGGAGGTTGAAGAAACAGGGTAAGCAACAGAAAAAACCAGGGTCGCGCGGCGCATCCCCGGTTTTTGTATCTTCTGAACGCACTTATGATTTGCACGATAGAGCGAGAATTAAATCTCCATAGAGATTTCAAGTCCCTGATACGCGTTCTCCTCGTTCTTCACAGGCACCGTCGATCTCCCAGACTGGTGGAGGAGAACTCCAGGATAGAGGCAGGGGTCGTGAGGCTCCTTCAGGGACGAGAACAACCTCGACAACAAGTCCGAGGGAAACCAGAAGAATTTTCACGTTCTCGCCCACAGTTTCAGAAGAAGAAAGTTGCAGCTGTAACAGCGAGGTATGCCACAGACGGTGAGAACGAGACTCCTGAATTGGACGTGGGCAGTGACGCTCCTAGACAGCGCCGCGGAAGTTACCATAGTGCGGGAGGCGCTACGTCCTCATGTGGAGACCACAGCAACTGATACATTCATTACTGTCGACACAGCTGACACCCGAGTGGCACCCCCTGATAGACTATTTAATATTGTCCTTCAAATTGAAGGTGACATACAGCATGTTATTAAAGGGATTTTTTGGGAGAATCTGACCTCTTCTTACGACATTTTGTTGGCAGAGGCGGATTGGCCGCCCCCATAATATTCCTTTGCGGTCACTGCCACAACCCCAATATCCCATCAAGCGGGAAGCTAAAGGTCCCGTTTCCAACATTCTGACACAGGTAGAATATCAAGGAGTAATTGAAACATGCGTATCACCCATGAATAATCCCCTTTTTGCGGTTTCTAAACCCGATGGATCGTACCGCCTAGTTTTAGATTACCGACATTTGAACTCTCATTGTCGGACCTTTGCGGTGCAAAATACACACAGTTCTGTGCTAGTAGACAGTCTTGTTTGTAAAAAATATAAAACAACACTTGACCTATCCAATGGATTTTACACACACAACTTGTCCCCGGAGTGCAGCCAATGGAGCGCTTTCACTTCCGGTGGTAAACATTTCAAATTCCGGCATTTACCCATGGGCTACAAAAACAGTCCGGGTGTCTTCGCCGCTCGTGTTGTCTCTCTGTTGGACAGCATAGACCCATATGCGTGTTCGTACGTCGACGATATCTATCTGACAGACGACGAATTATGGCTGCATCTTTCCCGAGTGGACTGCATTATTCTTGAATTTGCGGTTTTAGGTTACAAATTTAACTTTGCCAAATCTCACATTGCTGAATTTGCCGTTTTGTTTTTGGGCTATGAGCTCAACAATGAAGGTAAGGGCTTAGCTCCCCATTTCTTGGAGAAATGCTCACTTTTGTGCCCTCCAACCACTCTGAAGAAGCTTCAGTCTTTACTGGGTTTTCTGAACTTCGGGCGTACTTACATTCCAGAATATGCCCAGTGTATCAAGCCTCTTTATGCCTTGATACAACCTAACATTTCAAAGTCATGCTGGCTTCCCGAGCATACTCTAAGGCTTTGCCCCCCGTTGGATACAATGGGCTACATCTGTGACGTCTCCGGATGTCACCTTTATCTTTGATTCCTCTCTTCAGACACAGGAGTTTTTACAGTATGAATTTGTTAATCCTCCTCCTCTGTCCTTGCTACCGCTTGAGGAGTACGAATGTATTATCTATACCGATGGTTCGGCACAACCGGCCACGGGTTCCAAGCATGTTTATTCAGCAGCATGTGCTATTGTTGCAGGTACAATGGTGAACGGGGAGTTCAAATCGACTGTAGTGCACACTCAGGCACTGGGAGATAGTACTGCACAACTGGCCGAGCTGCGTGCTTTGGTGCTCGCACTTGAGTTTGCTAATCCAGACGTGACAACCCTTATTGTATGCGATTCTTACTACTGTGTTCAATCTTTCAATGACAATCTATTCTTTTGGTCGCAAAACGACTATAGAGATGCAAAAGGCAGCACAATTAGGCATAAAACGCTTTGGGTTCGAGTGGCTGATCTGAAACAACGTCTGCCTCTCACACAAGTGATTCACACTCTTGGCCACCAGCGTGTGGGCGCACACGCTGTCGGTAATGGTTTGGCAGATGAAGCTGCCAAATCAGCAGTAGCCACGTGCTCAGTAGCGGCAGTTACAAGATCCATGACTAAAATAGATAATGATATTTTGGCAGCTATTGCTGCGACAAAGGAAGGTGCTAACTACCCACGAGGTTTCCCTTCCAAATACTCTTATCAATTAGGTCCCGAACAGGCTCCTTACGTAAGAATTCCAGACGTTGGTGATCGGCTGATTCCCAACGCGGACCACAGACTTTCCTTGATAACGGCCGCACACGAAGGCTTGGCTTCGGCCCATGCTGGCGTGTCTGCAACGGTTTCCATCTTGCAGCAGCGTTACTGGTGGCGTGGTTTATATAAACAGACCCGTACTTATGTGCTTTCTTGTGACGTTTGTCAGCAAATTAAGCCTTCCACGGTTACACGACCACCGCAAACCCCGCTCTGCATTTCAAACAGACCTTTTGGGTGTGTTTACCTGGATCACTGCGGTCCATTTTCTTCTGACACTGCATATAAGTACATCTTGGTTGCAGTGGATTTGTGCACACGTTTCATCTGGGTTTGGCCACAACGGAGTGCTGACGCTCGAAATGTCATAAGGGATTTGTGTGTCTTTGTGGGAATTTTTGCCTGTGGCACCTTCCATTCTGACCAAGGTCCAGCGTTCGCCTCTATGGCGTACAAGGACGCAATGGGGTCACTGGGGGTGCGGGTGAAATTTTCGTCTCCATATCGGCCTGAGGGCAATTCGATTGTTGAACGAATGAACTGTGACTTAAGGCAATCCTTGACAGCAAGAGTCTTAGGTACTGGCAGGAACTGGCTGGCCCACTTGTATACCGTACAACGTGCACTTAATAATCTCCCTAGAAGACCTCTGGGTGGGCGGACCACATACGAAATGCTCTTTGGCATACGAATGTTTGTGCCCGAACTTGATGGTCTAGACATGGCGGCGCAATCCGCAATCTTTGATGTAGATAACCATTCTACTATGTTGCAGGACTTACAAGAAGCCTGTGACAAACTTGCAAATGAACATTTACCTTCAGCCACAGACGCTGCGCTGCAGATTCCGGTTGCCGGCTGGCTTCCGAAGGTTGGAGACCTGGTCCGAGAGAAGGTGGAGAACAAAAAAGAATTTGGCCCCTCTTATCGTGCACCGGTTCCAGTCCTTGGCTTGAAGGGTACTCGTACAGTCATCTTACCACCGCTTCCTGGTCGCAAGGACAACAGATACATCTCAGTGGAAAATGTCAAGCTACAACATCTGGCCGATCCTGAATAGCGTAACACCAGTGGTCTCTTGTCCAGTCATTTCCAGGACAAATGTTTGTGGCCCTCCAGCACACACGGTCACTGATGTTGCGATCGAGATGGTAGATTTGCCTGATTGCCTGCTCGACTACCCGGATTCCCCCTGCAATGAGAAGACCGAGTATACATACCCCGCCACCGAGTCGGTGGCTCACCTACCAACAACGCCACTGAGCCCAACCCGTTATTCCTTTGACTCGGATTCCACCTCAGCACTTATCCCGTCCAGACTCAGTATTTTTGTATCCTGGTTCAGAGACAATTTTTTGATCCCACCATGAACATATATCTGGTTGGTACTATTCCTGATTTTTCTGTTCATGTCCATTGGCTTTGTCACAGTTTTTTTCCTACTCATCAATGGTCACTATTTACCAGAACGCTCTGCAGTGAACTGTGTTGCTGGGACTTTGGCTGCGCATTCGTCTTCTCACATCATGAAGCGTGACCACACATTTGTGAACATTTCGGCTTTCCCCGTTGCTGATGGCATCGTATGGGATGCGGTAAATTTCCAAATTCATGGACCAACCAAGATTATTAATGTACCAAATGTCCTCCGTGTTTCAATGAGTGATGTCGTTAAAAGTAATATTCATTCTGACGATTGGGATGTACATGCAGTTGAATCGTTATTTACTGATTTGAAATATTATGCTGCCTTTAATGCCGAAGATCTGTATTTAAATTCTGCAAGTTATGCTGACTTATATTGTTACCAGCATTGGGGCAACCACTTTCTCCATAAACCAAGTACCCTTCGGGGTCCTTTTAATTACACCCAATGGGAACATTGTCCGACCCCTTTACCAGGTAGCTCCCAGACTCTTAGAAATAAGTTTACTTATTTTACAGACTTTGATCGATCGAACCCTGGGTCCTATTATTTTAAATTAAACACTTTGTCCACTGAGAAAATCATGTTGACCCACACCAAATTGCTATATTCGGGTTCCTTTTTGAACGCATTAGCGGTGGGTGGTTATGAACACTGGCGGGACACCATTGACTTAAAATCTATCTGGGGCTCCAAATCATGGCAGGTGCAAGGCACGGAAGCCTTGCACCGTGCGTGCCTAATCCCGGCCCAAATTTTATTTTTAAATCATACTATCTATCAAACGACCTGTTGGGGTTTGGCTACTTCCAAACAATTAAATGCACCATCCATTCCCGTAATGTCTTCCTCTCCCAGCGAGAGCTTGCATTTCAATATTTTCCTTGACACTTTGCAAGCTTTGTTTCAAAACAATTCGTTTAATGTCTCTACGTTTGTTCAGTCACCCTGGTTGGCTTAGCCCATAGCATCTAATGCCTGCCAACTGCGTTTTCGTGACACGGCTCCTGGTTACAAACAAGATCGACCAGATACAAGGTTTTCTGACTCTCGTACTGTTACAACATATTCTGTTGGTAAATTATGTAAACAGTGGTTGCAGCACTCTTCCTTAGATTCTGTTAAACAACATTTATCCCTCCTATCAGGCAACATTGATCTGTCCGATTTTGTTCTGGGGCCTCGTGGTCCTCGACCTAAGAGATTCATTTATGAAACTTACAATGAACTCTGGAAGCTTTCGCAAATTGAAGCAGCTTCCCGTCTTCAGGAAATCGATCAAGCAAATTTTGAAAAAGTGCTTGCTGTTGTTGACAACAGTATTAATACCCTGTCTTCCCACATTTACACATTAGAGAATATTGTTTCCTCTGTTGTTGATATTGTACAAGATGATGTTTCTGTGTTATATCATGGTCAAAATCAATTGCGTTCAGTGATGCAGTTTGCATGGACTTTGCAAACGCTTAAAATGGGTAAGGTTCCTTGGCATTTTTTGAATACCTCTGCCTTATTCTTGCCTTTTAATTTAACTGAGAAACAGCAATTCATGTCCATGAAAGATGCAACATACACTCTGTTACATATCGAGAAAATAGAGCCCTTACCATTCTCTGTGGCGGAATTGGATTCTGCAGTGTGGCTAGTTCACGGGGTTATCGCCTTGCCTTTTTCTTTATTTGAATTCAGTTCGTGCATAAAACATTATCCTGTGGGCCATTTTCAGCCCCTGGGCAGTGCCTTCCTGCATAAACTGTGGTCCCTGCCTTTCATGTATAAATGCCTTAGGGACGGAAAGGAAGTTTTTCTCACAGGAGAGTCATGCGATTCTACTGTGGGTCATTCCCTTATTTGCAAAAACATTCAATTGCACGGATCTTGTAATGTTTCGGTTCCGAATCTTGCTTGTGTTTTGAAGGGCATTCCTGCTCCTGCTATATCTCCTCATTTCGCTGTGCTTGCAAATGGTAGCTATCTCGTTCTGAATAATCAGGTCTGCTGTGGAATGCTGGCTGGCATCCCCTATATTGTAACTGTTTCCCACCGGGTTGTGTGCTGTAAAAATGTGCTTTTTCCTCCCCCGCACGACATCATAGATAGTTCCATTTGGCCTTCCATTCCGACTTTGAAGGCAGATTTCAATAAATTGAGCAGAATAAAGGCGCTATTATTGAAACAGGAGGTTATGCTCACATCCGCACGGGAGACGTTCATCCTCCAGGTGGCTTGTACCCACAGTGAAATACAGGCCCTTTTGAACAAAAACCTCCCACAGCATTTCGGTGAACTGATTCACTGTGTTTTCAATGCATCACGCACCGAAGGTCTTGTGCACTTTTTTAAAGTTGTGGGCTCTGGCCTTGTTACCTCCTTTCAAACTATTTTTGGTGTAATACCGGCTTTTATTCATTCCATTTTTTCCAGCGTCTTTGGCGGCTTTCCGTTGATCCTCGCCTTAGCGGCTGGTATATTGCTTTTGGTCTGTTTGCTACGCAATGGCTGCACTTCCTGGGGCCCTCATCAACCAAGGTCGACTCCGGATGCTTCGTGAACGCATCCTCGCCGGCTTCGGCATCCTGCCATTAGCGACACTGAGTGTGTCCTATAGACTTTCTTTTCGCTTTGCGTATTTCACTTGCGTGCAACCTGTGATGTCTTGCATCCGATGTCCTTTCTCATGGTCCTTGGATTATTGCCTATCCAATACGTCTCTGTCTGACCCGGATTTTGTCCAGTTAGTGGGTCCCTTAGAGGCCCATGAACTGGATTGCTCCGGTGATGGCTTAATGGAGCGTGCGGCTGCACTTGGCATTTTGGCACAATGGGATATCTGGGCGGCTGCTCAGAATCTCCTACGACAAAGTTATATTGAGTATCACGCAAGTTGTCCCGCATGGCTGATCACTGCTCCCTCTTGCGAGGACCATGAATGCAGTTTTGAAATGTTGGCCTGGATGGCGTCTCTTTTTTCTGACTCTTCCAACGATTTCCTCTTGGAAGGTGTGGCGTTTTTCTGCACTTACACTCTATTGGATTAGGGGGCCTCCGCTTTCAGCGTCCTGCCACACTGGATTTTTTTTTATTCTGGGATTTTTTTTTTTCCCTCTCCCATTCGTTGTCCTTCATTGGGGACTATTCCAACACAGACGTTTCCGTTCTGCTCCATATATTTGAACTCTGTCTTCGTCCTATGTCTTCGCCAATGGACTGGCCAGGGGAGATGTGTCATGTGGTTTGTGGCCTCATGGTCTGCGTTGCTAAGTTGGCCTAGGCCTGGCTGCCATGATGCCTTTTTGCGCACGTTACTTTGTGACTTTGTTTTTCCAGCCTCTGCTTGTGCCCGGCTATATTAGAACTGTCTGCCTTTCTGCCTTTCACCTTTTCTCCTGTTCCCTGTGGGTTTCATCTGAACAACATGTACAAGGTCGAAAAACAACGTCCCTTGTTCTTGCTGATCTGGTCAGCCCCTCGCACTTAGACATAACACTGAATGCAGCTGCACTGGAGAAATTTGTGTGCTTTTAATATTGTGATTTCACTGTTAGAGGCACTTGGAGAAAAACCTTTCCAGGGAGAAGAACTGTGCTTGTCTGATGATGTAAACCTTGCATCTAGATATTGAGGTATGAGGGTTCGCCTGACAATGCCCAGAGGTCTTCTCTTTTTATAATAAACTAGCTCATAGCACGGGGAGGGTGGTATGGTCATTTAGCCCTAAATCCACTGCTTTATGAAATGCTTTCCCCGTTTGTATTCTATGGAATTGTAACTATGCTTATTATTTTATCCTTATGCATTATGCTGATAGTACTGGCACGTGTACTGTATCTTAGAGCACGGTAGTTGAAATAAACATTTTAAACTATACTGTGTCTCTTATTACGCACGTTGTCTACGAGTATGAGTGAGTAATGAAAGGGTGTTCTTGCTCCCGCGAGTCCTGAGAGAGAGAGATACCGTGTTCGGGGTTGTCTAATCATTGATAGCATCGCTGCTAATGAGACGCTAAAGCTAGTCGGATTGGGATTGTGGGTACTAAGGTGCATGGTTGGTTCACCACTATACTCCGAGGTCCTATTATCCTGTGCATAGCTCTGTGTATGTGCAGAATCCCTACAACAGAGGGGATAGAGAATTAGCCTTGAGGTGTGCAGAATCAAGATGGATAGTGACTCTGGGCACAGAAAATCGTTGGGGCCTGAACACTGACGCTGAACTTTATACCTTTATGTAGTGTTTTCTCCTTACTTAGTGACTTTTTGACAACTAGAGTAATGAATGGATGACTGTTATCCTTAATCCAATTTTGAATTAGGTAGATAGTAAGACAAAATGGGGTCATCAACTAACGGCAGTGGATGGGTCTTGTTTTTCCTTGTTCCCCATGAATGTGGAGTTTTCACTAATGTTTTGATCTGGCTTTTAATGAATTGTGCGTTTTTTATGTGAATCATATTTCAGACTGTGTTTCAATATTTGCACGAGCCACTTTATTTCGAATAGGTTTTTAACTGCACCGGGCACTTTATTGAGGTGTGTGCAATCTTGGAGACGAGGATGATATTGAACAAACCTAATGCTGAAGTTTGCAGCAAGTTTAGTGATGAATGCATCCCAATTAATATGTTTACACAAGCATGAGCCACTTTTCTTCCACATAGAATGTCAATTGCACTTAGCACTTTCATTGCATATATGCAATTTTTGAGAGCATAACTGGGAGAAATTTCTCTATGAGATTTCTGTACTTGACAGAAATATGCACAGTGCACTTTAATTAATGTGAAATAAATGTATCTGATTGTGTTTTTAGATAATTTATATGGAAGAGGTGTTTCTCGTTGGATATCAAAATTTCGGTGAAGTGTGTAGGATTTCTCACTCTCCTTTCTTTACATTTTTGTGTAGATTATAGATTGAATACTGGTCCTGGTTAGTATTTGGTGCAGTTGGTCTCCTCTTTACCCTTATTGTTCCATGTATGGAATAGGGTTTTGTTTTATTTTGGTTCGTGTTGGAGATTGGCTCGGGTCCTTTGCCCTTGGCATTCTCATACTAACATGGAGGGCTCAAAACAGCCTCACCCCCACATCTTTGTGATTAATTTCTTAATGTTGAAAAGTGTATTAATGTGAAAAGAACTCTTTAATGCTAAGATTTTTGGGAGCGTGTATGGAATTTGTCCTATCTGAATGGATTCACATAGTTCTATATGGTTTTTGCATAATCCATATGCCAAATGTTTCTTGAAAAATTGAATTTGGTAACTTTTGTCAAAATGTCCCTACAATTCTGTGTACTTTACAAGGATTGTTTTAACATTACCTGTTCATCTGCAGCGTTGCAACTAGATCTTTAGTCTTTACAATCAGAATGAATACGTTAAAATTACTTTGATTGTGTCCCCTTTAAAACAAATGTTTGATTTTAATTGGTGATGGTCAAAGGGGAGTGATTTCCCTTTAAATTGACACTCTATGTATCACTCTATGACCCAGTAGAAGGCTCCGGCCGAAACGCGTAGGTCAGTTTTTGTTTGTTATGCATGTTTGTTTGCTTGGTTTGGCTCCATGACGTGTGGTTGCTGACAGAACTTTAAATAAAGCACCTCATCATGAAGGATTTTTGGTGTGTCGTTCTTCTGTTTGCCATGGGAAAATGCTGTGCATCATGGGCATGTTCTTACAGAAATTTAAAGGAAAATATATATATAAATATTATCTACTGGCGGTCGCCAGTAGATAGTTATAGTTAGGACCTATTTTCCATAGGAAATCCGCAACATTCTATTTGAAATAACTTTGGCGCCGGTTGACGAATCTTCACAAAATTTTCAAAACTCGTGGGGTGCTCCGGTCCGGTCCACTCCTATCCTGAAAGTCTCGGGGTGATTCGTCAAGTGGGGGCCGAGAGAAAAGGGGGGTCCCAAAACGTGTTTTCCCCATGCAATTTTCCATAGGAACCTTTCATTGCAGCTACAGCCCAAACTGCTGAACGGAATTACACCAAATTTGGCAAAAAGGTAGCCCTTGGTTCAGAGTCGTGCATTTTGGTTAAATGGTGTAAATCCGTTCAGTAGTTCCTGAGAAAATCCAAAGTAAAATCACATATATATCTATGGCTGCGTAGGGTCCGCGCACCCTCCCGATCACAAGCTGTATGCTTATTGGCTGTCAACACTCCAAACCAGGAAGTGTTGGCAGCCATCTTGTTCCTCGGTAGAACCGAGGCACAGAAACAAGTGCGCAAAACGCAAAAATGGGGTAGGGTAGAAACACCCTGACCCCCTAGGCCTGCTTAGGGGGTCCCACAAGGACCCCCAGGGCCCAAAACATATATTTTTTTAAATTGGCGGGATGCGCGGATCCCGCCGTGAAAAAAAAAAACGAACCGCGGACTCCCGCGCTTCGTTGTTATTTGGCCCCCGGGTGGGCCAAGTCCCGGGGGCATGCGGGGGGTTAATAAAAATGTGTGGAGGGGCCTCTAAGGCCCTCCCTAAGCCCCGGGGACCGCCACCCCCGGGGCTTTGAAATAAAAATGGTGCGGGAGGGCACTCGGCCCTCCCGCAGCCCCGGGGACCGCCACCCCCCGGGGCTTCTTTTTTAAATAACAGTACCTGTGTGGGGGGCTCCCCGGGGCACTAAGAATTTAAAGGTGGGGGTCCATTTCAGACCCCCGAGCCCCGGGGACCACCACCTCCCCGGGGCTGTGCACACGAAGGGAGGGGGTCGCGGCCCCCCTCCTGGAGCCTGTGATGGCCCTGGGGACCACCACCCCCCAGGGCCGGCTCCTGCAGTGTCCCGGGGTGCCTACCCCCGGGACACTGCTGTTTGCTATGACAGGGTGGGAGCATCGCGGCTCCCGTCCTGCCATAGCAAACTGCTTTGAATTTTGGAAGAGAGAGCAGGAAACCTGCTCTCTCTTCCAAAATTCAAAGCAAATTGCTTTCCACACGGGGAGCTGCATGTCAGCAGCTCCCCATGTGGAAAGCAATGCCGGCTCCCGAGGGACGTGGGGAGCCGGCGGGACCGCGGGGGGATTGGGGACCCCCCACGGTCCCCAACGGAGAGGGCCAGCCCCGGGGGATGGGGTCCCCGGGGCAAGTAGTGGCCCGGGAGGGGGGCCACGCGGCCCCCTTCCCCAAAATGTTTAAAAAAAACAACAACAAAGGCCGGCCCCGGGGGATGGGGTCCCCGGGGCCATAGGTGGCCTGAGGAGGGGGTCAACGCAGCCCCTCTCCAAAACAATAAAAAAAAAAATAAAGGCCATGCCCCGGGGGATGGGGTCCCCGGGGTCGATTAAGGCCTTGGGAGGGGGGCCACGTGGCCCCCTTCCAAATTAAAAATAATTAAATAAAATAGGGGGCAGGCCCTGGTGGATGGGGTC
Source organism: Calotriton arnoldi (assembly GCA_963921515.1). Classification (NCBI taxonomy): domain Eukaryota; kingdom Metazoa; phylum Chordata; class Amphibia; order Caudata; family Salamandridae; genus Calotriton; species Calotriton arnoldi. The sequence continues at coordinate 27,285 of CAWUFW010003500.1, forward strand.
CCCAGGGCCAATAAATTAGAAAAAGAAGGGAGCCACACAGCCCCCCTTCTTAAAAAAAATAAATAAATAAAAGACCGGCATTGCGCCGGAGGCCACGCCCCCTTCTTGCAGCACTCTGCAAACGCGCCCCCTGTCGCGTTTGCAGATGGGGAACGAATTCCCCTTGAATACTGGGGGTCCCTGGGGACCAACTAGCCCACCAGGAACCTCCAGTATGCGCCAGGGGGCTGCGTTGCAGAGAGGTGTTCTGAGGCCACGCCCCTTTTTACACTTCTCTGCAACGCAGCTCTGTGGCACTTAATGGAGGTAGCTGGTGGGCTAGTTGCACCCCAGGGACCCTCAGGATTCAAGGGGAGTTAATCCCCCGACTTAAAACGCGCCACGGGGCGCGTTTGCACAGTGGTGAAGGGAGGGGGCGGGGCCTGAGGTGACATGTGTGCAAACATGCCCTGTGGCGTGTTTTAAGTTAGGGGATTAAGTCCCCTTGAATCCTGAGGGTCCCTGGGGTCCAACTAGCCCACCAGGTACCTCCAGTAAGCGCCACAGAGCTGCGTTGCAGAGAGGTGTAAAAAGGGGCGTGGCCTCTGACCACCTCTCTGCAACGCAGGCCTGTGGCGCTTACTGGAAGTACCTGGTGGGCTAGTTGGCCCCAGGGACCCTCAGGATTCAAGGTGACCTAATCCCGCAACTTAAAACGCGCCACGGGGCGCGTTTGCACAGTGGTGAAGGGAGGGGGCGGGGCCTGAGGTGACATGTGTGCAAACACGCCCTGTGGCGTGTTTTAAGTTGGGGGATTAAGTCCCCTTGAATCCTGAGGGTCCCTGGGGGTCCAACTAGCCCACCAGGTACCTCCAGTAAGCGCCATATATATATATATATATCCATGCAAAGTCCAGCCTCTCTTCCGATCTCGTCCACCAGTTGGGGTTGGTGCTGACAGGCGGGCGCTGGACCCGCTGTAATATTGTAATCGCCTTGTGCTACTCGAGCACAAGAAAAAAGTCGCACTCAGGATTTACGATTTGTGGAAAATTGTATTTATTGACTTTAAAGTATGTTCTCTCGTGCACTGCCGCTGTTTCACCTGAACGAAGGGCGCATCGCCTTAGCGGACCTCAAGGGAGCAGGTCCGTACCAATATCACTGCTTTCCTTGATACAAGGATGATGACGCCATGTGTGGGTACTTGAATATTTTATTGTCAGGCCACCATTAAACGTGTTTCGGCTGAACACAGCCTTGCTCACCAATGATGAGCAAGGCTGTGTTCAGCCGAAACGCGTTCAATGGTGGCCTGACAACAAAATATTCAAGTACCCACACATGGCATCATCATCCTTGTATCAAGGGAAAGCAGTGGTATATATATTATATATATACTTAGAGCAGAAGAAGATCCTCACCCTGCCTTGAGTTAGTGTTGCTTTCACCACATCCGTCCCAGCAAGTGTGTGATCAATTATTGGTGTAAATTTAATTTAGTCACACCTCAATATAAATCACACAGCCCCGGGGAAGAGGGTTAGGGTTTGATGAATGGTTGGGAAGAGGGATTTGAGGGAAAGGTTTGACAAAGACAAACACTACACATGGAAAACACATTCATCTTGGCAGCTGACCATCATAAATCTGTTGAGGGAGAAAAAGGAAATGCATGCATGATGACGACTTGATGAGTGGTACTAGACTAGTACAGGGCAGAATGTTAATTATGCACTTGCCTGTCTGCCCCCGGAGACACCCAAGTTACATACATGCATACATTATGTTCTGTTGTACCGGGCTTCCTTTGAAAGATAGCAAATAAAGGTAAAATATCTGTAGGAGTAAAATATAAGCAAACAAACAACACACACAGCCGTAATGATTGAAGAGAAAAAAAAATGAATCAAATGAAGAAGATACTGTTACTGTATTATATTTTTGCCAAATTTGGAGTTGCATCTCTCTACATTCCTCTTGGTCCTTCCTTGGACTGTCCATCCATCAATTTTGGGTGCCTGGTAGATGTGCTTTGGTAAGGTAAGTGTGAGTTGTTTTTCTCAGTATGGCGCAGGTTAAAGGTCCTGTAGATGGAAAAACAAAAAGGATATTGAAAAATCAAGGAGAAAAGTTGAACTGCATAATTAAGGAGGAGTGCAACAAGAAGACTTTCAGAGGTGGCATGGCTAAATCATGTATGTTTCTGACAGTTAGTTACCTCCAACAACAGGAACAGGGCCCCCCACCCAACCTCCACTTAGCTCCGAATTTGAGCTAGACAGCAGTAGCACTGAGCACACACACACAGCAAAATAGCATTTTCAAAATTAAGAAAAAAAATCAATGCACCACTGTCATTCATTTCACACCACCACCACTACACAGACATGTAGGTCTGGTCTGGTGTTGTGTTGTTTACCTTTAGGCCACTTCACACCCTGAGTTATTCGTTCCATCAATCATCTCTGATCCTCTTTACTCTGACTGGGAGTATGGTATGGTGTCCAACTCTGTACCAACAGTGTCCCGACTGAGTCCTCCAGACTCCAGACTCGTCCCGACTCAAAAATGCAATCGAATGACCTGCAGTAGTACAATTTTGTTATTGAACAACAAGAAGGGAAAGATTGACTTGAGTCACTTTTTTTGTGTGTAGATTCAGAATACTACTGCATGCACAACAAACAACAATCACTCAGCGTGCAATGCATGCCATCACATTTACCTGTTCTTCCGGGGCAGTCCCTTGGCTTGGAAAGGATATATAAAGTCAGGGCCCAGGTTTGGAGGCAGGCGCACATTTCACATTTATCTCGATGTAGGGTTTTTAGTAAGACAGGTAGCTTGGCGCTCAGGCTGATATGCGTAATGTATGCGATGAGCAGAGTAAGCACGGTGCTGCCAGGTCGGGGGAAATACCCTGTAACCCCCGTGGATGTGTGGGTCGTGAAACCCACTCCAGTAAATGAGAACAAAGTCCTGGGCACACGTAATGAGGATAAAACTAGGCCTGGGCGGAAAACTACGCTATGCTTGCGTAGTTTGCGTGGTTTGCGCAACTACGCGCTATGCGAATTGCACGTAGCACAGTGCAAAAACGTGTAGCGTAGCAGGCATTTTTTGCTTGCTCGCGGTGCTAAACGTCAAGTTGGCGACCGTGAGCGAGCAAAATGACATCCCGGCGAGACTTTTTCCTCGTTCGCGATCAGCAACATCAAGTTGCCGATCGCGAACGTTGAAAATAAACCACCCGGCGAGATTCTCCACGCGGGGAGGTCAGGTTTCTCATTGCGAGTGGTCGCGTATGCTCGTGACCGCTCGCGATGAGAAACTACCAGTCCGCGTTGAGAAAACTACCGCTCGAGTACAAATCTACTCGAGCGGCAGAAAACGACCGCTTGCACTGTGCAAGATGCCGTTTGCAATGATTGCACAGTGCGGACAAGCATCCGGCACTGTGCAATCATTGCGAACAGCATTTCCTACCACACTACGCAGTCCGCGTAGTGCTACGCGTAGCTCGCGTAGTGTGAAGTGCACTTCACGTAGCTACGCGTAGCGCTACTACGCGGACTACGCCCAGGGTTAGATAAAACACTGGTAGAAATGTCTCGTATTTGTATTTAAGTGGTCGACACCATTCAAAGACCGGGTCCGTGCAAGCTTCCGCATCCGATGCTTGCATGGACCCGGTCTTTGAATTCAGTCTTCGACTGAAGTGAGGTGTCTGGCATACCCGCCTCCCGCACCATCCAGTTACTGGACTGTATACACACGGTCCCTCCTGCACCCTGCTTTCCTGTGCACACGGCATACCCGCCCGACTGCATCCACCCCGTTTTTGAATTGTAGCAGCATACACTGCTCATTGGTGTCTACTACCCCACCTGGGATTTTACCTCCTTCACTACATGTCACAGTGAGATGTTCTCAAACCCTCAGAAGGCACTCCGGATTTCTTTGGGCTTCACTTCATCCCAATCTTGTTCACCTGTTTTTGACCGCTAGGTTCATCAGACCCCTTGGCCGCTCTCATCAATCAATCAATCAGGGATTTTTAAGTGCGCTACTCACCCGTGAGGGTCTCAAGGCGCTGAGGGGGGGTCCGCAGATCTGTTTAGCTAAAGAGCCAGGTCTTGAGGGTGTTCCTGAAGGTGTTCAGGTAGGGGGCGCGTCTGATGTCTGCCGGTAGCTTGTTCCAGGTCTTGGCTGCAATGTGAGAGAAGGATCTTCCGCCTGCTCTGGCTCTGTGGATGTGCGGGGTTTCAGCCAGTGCGAGGTTGGAAGATCGGAGGTTTCTTTTGGGTACGTGGAAGTTGATTCTGTCGTTGAGGTATTTGGGTCCGTTGTTGTGTAGGCATTTGTAGGCGTTAGTGAGGATTTTGAAAGTGACTCTTTTCTCCACGGGGAGCCAGTGGAGACTTCGTAGGTGTTAGCTGATGTGTTCGTGTCGGGGGATGCCGAGGATGAGTCTGGCGGCGGTGTTTTGTACTGTCTGGAGTTTGCGGAGTAGGGACTTGTTGATGCCGGCGTAGAGTGCGTTTCCATAGTCCAGTCTGCTGGTGATGAGTGCGTGGGTGACTGTCTTCCTTGACTCAGGGGGGATCCACTTGAAGATCTTGTGGAGGATGCGGAGGGTGTTGAAGCAGCTGGAGGTGACGGCATTGACCTGTCGGTTCATGGAGAGTGATGAGTCTGGTTTATCCACCGGCTTTATGCCCTGAAGAGTCACAGGATATTTCCCGCTTTGTGATGAAACACGTGTCGGCTGGTCATTTCTTTGTTGTTGCATCATTAAAACTTTCTAACTAATCCACTGGTGTCGCCCACTTAAATACAAATACAAGACATTTTTACCAGTGTTTTATCCTCATTCCGTGTGCCCAGGACTTTGTTCGCACATTTCACATTTGTTGTAATATCCATCCAATGTCTGGTGTGAGGGAAATGGCTTTAGGGAGAGTCAGGAGTGGACTAGTAGTTACTTCTTCACTGACTGCAGTTGCAACTCCAATTCGGCAATAATTGAGTAAGACGGTCGGGATGGATTTGTGAACCAGAAAGACAGTAACACACACAAATAATATAAAGTAAATGATGTTCCTCAGCTATATGTTTTTTTTGTGCTTCAAAAAGGAAGAAAGAAAATAACTTGAGTCGAATTGAAAGCCTAGTTGTCAGGGAATTAGACCTCATCCTCAAACTCTGGTGGTTCGCCCAAAGGTAGGTCACCTAACACACTACCTCTACGACCTGAGTCACAGTCATCATCTTCCTTCTATGCTACTTCAGGTATAGTGTAATCCGGTGGTATAAAGTGCTGATTAATTTTGATCATTGTTAACCTCTCCATGTTTTGAGGCAAGAGAGTGGTCCTTCTCACTTTCAGAACGGCACCAGCAGCACTGAAAACACGCTCAGAAGACACACTTGCGACAGGGCAAGCCACATAGTTTATCGCCAGCCTGCTGAGCACTGGCCATTGGCCCCTTTTCCCATACCAATACAGAAATGGGTTTTGATCAAAGTGGAACTCTGTTGGATCATCCAGATAGGCCTGGACCATCCGCTCAATGCTCATGGGTGCTCCGCTTTGCTTGGCCTCTTTTGCCTTTGCCTCAGCACTGGACTTAAGCCCTTGCTGCAGAAACAATTCCTGTGCTGATTTTGGGGCTGATGCTCCTGTTCTTGTTGTTGTTGATGTTGTTCTTGGTGTTGTTGGTGGTTTTGGCTGCTGTGAGCCAACCGCACTGCCCTCTGGCTCTGAAGTTGAACTTGAAGCCGGCTGCCTTGCAGTACTTGTTGTGTCCTGGAGTAGCGGGCCTCTAATTCCTGCCCGTTCTTTTTCCAGATGACTGGCTTCCACAGCTATCCAAGTTTTGTAGTTGGCAACATCCCGTCTGAAAAAGGAATGAAAATGTGCAGTAATGATTTGTACCGTGGATCCAGAATTGTGGCACAAATGTAATGGTTAGATGACACAATGCCTCTTTGCACCCTTGTATCTTCAGATAAGTGAAGGGTTAAGCGCTCCACCAACTCATGTGTTTCTTTTTTTTCCTCCACACCTGTGTACATTGAAGACACCCCCTTCATCTGTTCCTGTAGCATGTGCAACAATGGGATAGCTTGGCCCCTTAGTACAGTCTTACTTGCTGACTTCATGTGTGAAGACCTCAAAAGGAAGTAGCATCTCTGTCAGGCATTTAACTAGGCCGCATTGGTCCATCTCAATGATCATGCCTTTCACAGTAGCATCCCCTCTTTGCATGACATATTCATTGATTGGTTTGTACTGCTCAAACAGACTTTCAAGCATGTAATAAGTTGAGTTCTAACGTGTTGGCACCTCCTGGATGAGTGCTTTAACTGGCATTATATTATCACGTTGAACGATCCTAAGCTGCTTCTGGGCTTTAAAAGAATGGCTGAAATGTGTGCTGATTCTTCTGCAGATGGTCAATAAGTTGCTGACTCGGTCTTCTTTTATCAGAAAGTCTTAAACAATGATGTTAATGCAGTGCACCAAACACAGGACCCTGAAATAGCCACCATCCGGCATGGCCTTAACTATATTACTGCCATTGTCCTTGGCAACAAAACCAATGTTAAGCCTTCTTGGCCGCAGCCATTCAAAGACCTTGCTGTCAAAGTCTTCCAAAATGTTTGCAGCAGTATGAGATTTATCCATGGTGAACATGGCTACAGTTGCATGTTTCCAAGTGGCTTTAAAAATCTCAGCAGTGTCAATAACATGTGCTGCAGATATCTTTTTTCTAACCCCCACAAAAGAGATCCAGTGTGCAGTGATGCACTTGTAATCAGTGGCTTGGCAACTGGTCCACATGTCTGTTGTCAGGTGGATAGTGTGAACAGCACTCTGCTGCAAAGCTTGTCCAAGCAATTCAAGCATATTGTGATGTAGTGCTCGAACAGCAACTCTGGTGAAATAGGACTGGCTGGCAACCTTCCATTTCAGGCAGATGGCTGCCACAAATTCAAGAAAACTCACCCCTTCCACAAAAGAAAAAGGGAGGAGGTCCAGCGCTAACATTTTAGCCAGCTTTGCGTTGTATAAATGTGCCGTTGTGTGGTTGCTAACCCTGGGCGTAGTTCGCGTAGTAGCGCTATGCGTAGCTACGCGAAGTGCACTTCGTACTACGCGAGCTACGCGTAGCACTGCGCGAACTGCGTAGTGCGGTAGGAAATGCTGTTCGCAATGATTGCACAGTGACGGATGCTTGTCCGCACTGTGCAATCATTGCAAATGGCATCTTGCACAGTGCAAGTGGTCGTTTTCTGCCGCTCGAGTAGATACGTGACCACTCGCAATGAGAAACTTGACCTCCCCGTGTTGAGAATCTCGCCGGGAGGTTTATTTTCCACGCTCGCGATCGGCAACTTGATGTTGCTGATCGCGAACGAGGAAAAAGTCTCGCCGGGATGTTATTTTGCTCGCTCGCGGTCGCCAACTTGACGTTGAGGACCGTGAGCAAGCAAAAAATGCCCGCTACGCATTTTTGCACTGTGCTACGTGCAATTCGCGTAGCGCGTAGTTGCGCAAACTACGCGAGCGTAGCGTAGTTTTCCGCCAAGGCCTAGTGGTTGCGTTCATACTGCCCCTCCGACCTAAACATGCTGATAATGGTAGCCTGGATTTATTTCCTTTCTTGTGCCACTGATGCAGGTGACTTCTTGACACCAGATGTGAGGCTCAATGCACGTTTTTTCATTGCTGTACTCTCTTGCCTTGGACCCCTTGGTGTCTCAGCCTGACTCTTGTTCCATTGTGATGTTGCTGATGAGGATTTGGGCGGTACCACTGCACTGCTGGGGACAGGGCTGCTTTGTGTACCAGAGAAAATGTCTCCTTCTTGTTCACCTTCCACCGTGATCGGATCTTCTACTTCTTCATCCCCTCCAACAACAATGGGTGCCGTTTTTTGGCCGCTAAGGTGCGCCTCCCACTGGAACAAGTGGTGTTTCTCAGATGGGTTGTTTGGCCTCCGGTACCATAGTTTGTACCAAGCATACCCCGACTAAATCCTAGTCCACAAATGGAGCATATAGAAATGTTCACCTCCTTCTTGCTAACCGAAAAATAGTCCCAAACTGGTGAGGTCAATTTTCTGTTGCTGCTGATGCCACTTGCAATGTCAGGAACCTTCCTTTTCCCTAGCCTTGTCTTGTGGGGTGTCTCACTCTCAGACTGAGTTGGGATCTAAGTGGTGTCTTGTTCATCAGAAGGGGGGCTTGAGAAGAAGTTTATGGACTAACCCTCCTTTTTCTTGCTGGGGACCTGGAAGACAATGAATCTTCTAAAAGAGTGGCTTGCTCTTCATCTTCCTCTGCAGGAAGCCTGATCTCCTGAACTGCCCCTACTTCAGGAGGAACAACTACGATTGAGGGTGGTGGTTGCGGCTGTTGTTTCCCCCTTATCTGAGTTTCCTGAATTGATTGATTACTACTTTGCGATAACGATAAGTCAATTTCAACATCACTGCTCATCGGCGTTGGACTCGTGATTAGACTGGCTGCCTCTGCGACAGACATGGGCTTGGGCCTAGGTTGGTTGGGTGGGTCAACTGATGTGGGGGTGCTGTTCCCAGCTTTCTCCCTGGACACCGCTGCTGAAGGCACAATTTTATTGGTTTCCCAAAAAAGGTCTTGGGCAACATACCGATCTGGGTAAGTGGCAGTGCCTTCTTCTCACTGGCACCTTCCTTGGTACTGGACCTGGTACTTTTCTTTGGGGCCATCTTGAAGATGTCAGCATCATGCATTGGCACAAGTTGAAGAGATGTCTGTGGTCACTCGTCATGTGACGTCGTGCGCAGCATGACTTCTGTCTTGCAGTACAATGTGTGATGTTGTCTCCTCCTCTTTTGTGCACCTAAAAGCAAAGAAGCAAGAAGAACATCAGTGAAACGTGGCATTCATTGTTGTGGTTCAATTACTACTAGCACAAGCAAACAAATATAATATATAACTTAGTGTGTGGTCATACTTGTTAGTGTTATTAATATTATTAAATGTATTACCTCAGTTATTAAAAAAACATAACAATACAGTGTAGCCATTTGTGAGACTTTGACAACAACAAGGGCTTTCATGGCTGGTGTACTAGTGTACAGTACACTCAGGAAGGATAGGAAAGAAAAAGAACAACAACAAAAATACAAATGTAATGGACCCAGTTTGGCATTTTGCATCACGTGGGATTCAGCATTCAGAGAGCTGCAGCTTACAATGGATAGAAGCAATAAGCCAAGAGGAACAAAGGAAAGACATGCAGGGCTAATGCAGAAGCACACTGGCTGCCCCTTCACAAAATGGCCACCAGCCACATGGCCAGGCCACAACAACAAGAAAGGGAAGACAGACAATGCAGGCCTATGGCAAAAGCACACTGGCTGCCTTCACAAAAAATGGCCGCCAGCCACATGGCCAGGCCACAACAACAAGAAAGGGAAGACAGACAACGCAGGCCTATGGCAAAAGGACACTGGCTGCCTTCACAAAATGGCTACCAGCCACATGGCCAGGCAGGCCACAACAACAAGAAAGGGAAGACAGACAATGTAAGCCTATGGCAAAAGCACTATGGCTGCCTTCACAAAATGTCCGCCAGCCACATGGCCAGGCTACCACAACAAGAAGCAATAAGCCAAGCGGAACAAAGGAAAGAAGACATGCAGGTCTATGGCAAAAGCACACTAACTACCACCACCACAAAATGGCCACCAGCCACATGGTCACTCACAACAACAACAAGCAGGAGACCTGGAAAACAATGAACTCAAGCAGGCCTATATGTACACAGACTTTACAAAATGGCCCCTGGCCACACAGGGAGGCTCAGCCAAGGCAAATTCTGGCCCACTATTGCAAACACACTCACACACTGACCAGACATAGGAGGCATGCTAAACAACACAGCTTTAATGCAACAATGCCAAAAACGAAAATACACAGGGCTAAAAAAGGTTTGCAAGTTACACAACAACCACACACATCCCAAAAACAAAAGGCATTTATTTAACAGACATGAAAAAAAGTGAAATACCAAAAAAAGCACATTTTGCATTTCAATCCAATGCCATCCATGCCCTAAATGATGTTTAAATTCAAGAGACACCACAGAAACAATTGTTCCATGCACCCATGAGTAGCTCTGGGCCAACTGGCTGAAAGGCCTATTGGCAGACTACTGGGCTAGTGAATTAAATAAATATTGCAAATTGATTTCAAATGTTGGAGAAAATATAGTGAACTCTGCAACATGTTTCCTTTAGAAAAGAAGAAAAATTACTTACAAAGAAACAACTAGGGCCCTAGTGAAACTACAGGCCACCCACCACAATAACTTTAAAAAAAACAATGAAAAATACAAAAAACTGTAGGTGCAATGCCCCAAGCAAACAAACAACACCAATTTTCAAACTTACTTGTGAAATCTCAAATTCAAAAGTCTTCAAATCCAATGATATATGATGCAGCAGGCACAAAGAGGATCCTTCCAGCTCCAAATCCAAATGAAAAGTGAACAGGAGATAGACAAAGCACTGGGAGGAGCCTGCTGGACAGGAACAGGAAGTTGGAGACTCTGGGCCACTTCCTTCCTCTCCATAAAAATCAGGCCAAACGCGTTTCGGGCTTCCTAGCCCTTGTTCTCTGGCCAATGTGAGACAGTTCAGCAAAGATTGGCACCGGGTATCTATTATCTCATTGAATACAATTTCCGCCTCTGTGGGCCTCCTGTGAGGTGAGTTGCATCTTGCTAAACATAGTCCTGTAAAAGATAATACACCCCCTCAGGGGGTTTGCTGTGCCCAACATTATTATTTCTTAAGTTTAACGCCCTCCAATGGGCTTACCGGAGCCAAATATGCCAGTTTACAGCAAAAGATTTCATGGCCTGCTGTTCCATATGTGACTCCAATTCCTTGTCACAACATACCTGCTTCCTCATGCAGCGCAGTGGTGCAGTCTTCACGACCAGATAGGCCGTCTTAATTACAAATACACTTCACCCTCGAGTGAAGGCACACTCATCAGCAGATTTATACTCATTTATTTCTGCAGCAAACACGGGGAAATGTCACCAGAAAAATCAGGTCAAACGTGTTTTGGGCTTCCTAGCCCTTTTTCACCGGCCAATGTGAGACAGTTCTTCAAAGATTGTCATTGGGTATCTATTATCTCTTTAAATACAATTTCCGCCCTGTGTTGGCCTCCAGTGAGGTGAGTTGCATCTTGGTAAACATAGTCCCGTAACAAATAATACACCCTTTCAGTGGGTTTGTGAAATAATGAAGATAATGCAAGGTAAGTTTTTCAGGTTTATTCGTCGACATCCATTATCCACCATGCGGCGGTTAAACTGATAGGAGTGTACAATAGAATCTTCAACAGAACGTTCTATGGAAGCGTCAAGGTAAATGAAAGATGGGGGAGGCGGAAGGATCCAAGGGAGAAGAAAAAGATATAGAGAAATATACAGTGAAGAGAATACAACACATCTGCTTCCCTAGGTAAAAGGGAGAAACAGGTAATGAAGATACAGATGAGCACAGTTATGAAACACTAATAACTATATAAGATAACAGAAAATGAACCTGGCAAAAGCTAAATTAGTACATTTTATAATCCTAGTGCCATAACGGTTTCTTGTGATAATTCCTCAGAAACTCCCTTTCATGTTGGGTACTAGAGCTATTGCTGAATTATGCCCTGTGTTCCGTAGCACCCTCAGGCACACCCTCACTGTTATCTTTAACAATCCTGTCGAAACTCCAAGTCTGGCCATCGTCTTAAAGTACTACATTTTTGAAAACTTTGCATATTTTTTTTTCCAGAGTACTTAGAAGAACCAGAGTGCACAGATCTTGGCAGTTTTAATCTTACAGCATCTCCAATTTTCCAATTTAACATCTTTCCTTGCACTCTACAGTTATAGTTATCCACATACTTCCTTTGATGGTTGTGAATTTTTTCCATGATTTTCCCTCTATCAACAATTTCAACATTACTGCCAACCAACCACAGAGGACTTAGTTTTGTACCCGATTCCCTTCCTTTAAGGGACTTTAATGGAGAAACACCTGTGATAGAATGAGGAGTTGCGAGATAGGAGCATATCATTTCGTCCAATGCTTTCTTGATGTTCAACCCTCTGTTACTGTTAAGTCGCTCAACCAAACTGTTTGCTCTAGGACAATAAAGTGCGGTTTGCAAGTGTCTCACTCAGAACTTGTGCAAAAAATCTTTCATTTGTAATGATGTAAATTGGACACCATTGTCCATTACAGGTTTGTGGAACTCCCTCATTACAGAAAACTTCTTGTAAGAATGAGATAACAGTACTGGTAATGATATTGTCAACAATTTTGATAGGTACCCATTTGGAATGATAGTCTACCAATGTCAAAATGAACCTTCCACCTAGTCCTCTTGCATTTATGGGACCGATAATGTCCAAAGCCAACTTGTTCCATGGAACTGAAGGTACTTCCACTGCAGAAATGTGACTATTAGCCACCTGTTTGCTTTTTCGCTGTACGCACAACTTACACATTGTCTGATATTCCTCTCAATCGTGGAGTCCATGCATGGCCACCAATAATGAAGCCTTGTTTTACTTTTAGTTAAACTACACCCTAAATGACCTTTGTGAGCTAAATATATGATTTTTTCACGCAAGCTTTCCGGAGGTACCAATTTGTTACTTCTGTACAAATTTTGATCACGAATGTATAGTTCATTTTTCACCTCCCAAAACCCTTTCTCATCATTCTTTAAATCTTAAAATTTCTTTGGCCAACCCATCAAAATGAGATCTTTCACACTCTGGATTACAAGATATTCTTTCATGCTATCTTCCCATTCTTGTTTGTTTACACCATCCGTGATGGCTGCCACCACAAATTCATCCACCATACTTTTTTCCAAACCATTGTTAGGTAAGGGAAGTCTGGACAGGCAATCTGCCGCTTGATTTTTTGGTCCTGGGATGTATTCGATTTTAAAGTTAAAACCCTATAAACCAAGGTACCATCTGGAAATTCTTGGTGTGGTTCTTTCAATGTTTTTTTACAGAGAATGCATTTACCAAAGGTTTATGGTCTGTACTCAGTGTGAAAGGAATGCCCCAAACAAACACTCAGAAATGTTGCACTGCCCAAAAACAGGCCAGCACTTCTCTCTCCACCACTGAGTATCGGGATTCAGCTTCAGTCAATGCCCTAGATGCAAACGCTGCTATCCTCTCTTCCCCCCCATGACTTGGCTAAGAGTCGCTCCTATTCCTTTAGTACTGGTGTGAGGATTGTGTGTTTGCTCGTGTCAAACTGTCCTAAAAAGGGAGCATTCACAATCAAGCACTTAAGTCTGTTAAATGCTTCAATACATTCCTCACTCCAATTGAATTTCATACCCTTCTTTAACAAATTCCGCAGAGGATGAGTAATATTTGCTAAATCTTTTACAAATTTTTAGTAGTATTCTGATAATCCAAGGAAAGACTTTACCTTTTCCTTGGTATTAGGTACAGGAGCAGATTAAATTGCCTCCACTAAGTCAACTTGGTTTTATCCCTTCTTTGGATATGACATGTCCTAAATACGTAACAGATCTGATCCCAATTTGACACTTTTCTCTTTTCAAGGTTAGCCCAGTATTCTTAAGTTTAGTTAGGACCATGTGGAAAGTACTATTGTGCTCTTCTTCAGTTTTACCGAAAACTAATAGTTCATCTTGGAAGCACAACACATTATCTACTCCTTCCAAAATCTGTTGCATAGCTCTCTGGTAGACTGTGGCAGCAGAGGCTAAAACAAACGGCATTCTGCAAAATCTGAATGCACCAAAAGGTGTAATAAATGATGTTAGCGCTCTGCTCATTGGGTGGAGCTTCACTTGGTAGTAAGCAGAAGGTAGATCAATTACTGAGAAAAATTCTGCTTTACCAACCAGACTCAACATCTCATTTATGTTTGGCAAAGGATGCCTGTAAACCCAGATGTTATTATTTAATTCTCTCAAGTCAATACATAACCGGATTGCTTTACTATTAGGTTTTGACATGATGACAATGGGTTCTTCCCACTCGGCACATTCAATAGGCTCAATCACTCCCTGACTAATCAACTTATCTAGTACTTGTCTGAGGGATTCTCTCATCATTAATGGAATATTCCTACATTTATGTATAACAGGTTTGGCACCTTCTTTCAATTTAATTTTATGCTGGAACTCTTTCAAACACCCCAGCTTGTCAGTAAATACTTCCGGAAATTCATCTAATAACTCAATGCCACATACAGATCTCTCAACCAACATGACTGGAACTTCCGCCATAGGATCCAGTTTTATTCCCAAATCTTTTTGGTGTGACCATCCTAGAAGATTCGATCCTTGTCTTGCTATATACACCTTTCCTACAGTGCTCCTATCTTTGAATGTAATCTTCATAATAACTACACCTTCCAGTGGTATGGGGTCTTTGTTGTACCCTACAGGATTCACATCAGGTTCTTTGAAAGAGGACACATCATTTCCAAATTTTGCATGGTAGGTTTCAATGTTAATGAATTTAAAGGGTGAACACGAATCAGCATAAACTTCAACTTTTTGTCCATCCAGCCCAATCTCACACTTGGGGAGATCAACCATGTGTACTTCTCTGTTTCCTTTTATAGCAACCTGAAGGACACACCTTCCTCTATCATCCTCACTAGTTTCACTGGCATTCACTGTTCTGCCTGTCGTATCTTTGCATACACGTGCAAAATGTCCTTTACGTATACATTTTCTACACATAGCTGTTCTGGCTAAGCAATTAACGTTATTTGCTCAGTGTCCTGTACTGCAGCACCTGAAACACTTAAGTCTGTGTTCAGAACTGTACCTTTCCTTGTTTGGCTACTTATATAATTCAATTTTCTTTTGACTCTTAATTGCACATACATTTTTAAAGTCTCCATAAATTTCATTCACTCCTTGTTCAGTTGTCACATTCATCTCCTTAATGCATTCCGCAGTGTGTTCAACACTCTTTGCGATATCAATGGCATTTTTTAGGTCAGGGTTACCAACTAACAGCTTTTCTTGAATCTTCTTGTTATTTGTACAACGTACTAATTGATCACAAAATAGTGAATCAGCTAATTCATTGAATTTGCACGTATTAGCCAATCCCCTTAGTAGAGCGATGTAATTTCCTACTTTTTCATTCTTTCCTTTACTCCTACCAAAGAATTTATGTCTCTCTAAAAAAACATTAATTTTATCAGCAAACTGTAACTCTAACTTTTTAATTGTACTAGAGTAAACATCCCTCTCTTCAATTCCTACTTCATCCTCTTCTAATTCTGGGAGACTGTCAAAAACCTTCCTTCCTTCCGCACCTAGGTTATGTAATAAAATATGCTGCTTCCTTATTGCAGAAAACCCACTGGTACCTATAGCAATTAAGTATGTTTCAAACCATTTTATCTAATTCTTCCAAGCCACAATAGGTTCCCCAGCATCAGAAAGTAAAGGTGGAGGTTGGTTCATACTAGCTGCTGCCATTGTAAAAATGCCAAGTTCTTAGATTGATAAATTGCAATATGGTTAAAAACAATACAGTGACCTGCAACGTTAATAAAAAGAAGAGGAATACATTTAAAAACACAAGAAAAGTTAAACAAAACTAAAATCTGTGGGAAAAATGGTTAGTTAAATAGATGATAAGTCATTTAAACTTCCTTTGACATTCACAATAGTAATAATGAAGTTCATGTAACGTGGCTTTAATAAACTGAATGTAATCTTGAGTAGTCTTGTCAATACTGCGATGAAAATAACAACTGTTCACAATGACTGCCGAAAATGATCCTCCCACTTCGATGAAGTACAGTTCTGTGGGTAGGAGCGTATTAATCACAGTGTGAATTCCTCCTCATGCATGGAGCGTGTAATTATCCTCTCACACTAACTGCCACATAAACATGCGCTCACCTCAGGAATCGTTCCACAGCAGTCCGTGTTCACTTCATGAAGGCTTCACATGATGTACACTTGACCAGCCTACGAACGCTCACCTGTGAAGTGCTCCACAGAAATACGCATTCACCACAGGGAAAACTTTACACGACGTGCGCATGTACCAGCACTACAGGGTGAACTCCGCCCAAAATAAGGTTGCGCCCCACACGGAACAACTATGTGACCGGTAAAGGCGTCAATAGAATTACTTCCCGGTCAACATGCAAGGCGTGCACAAGGTCGGAAGCACAACAAAACTTTCCTCACAGGATTCGGGATTCAGTGATGTAGGCAGTATGGTGCAACAACATCAGCTGAAAGACTCCGCCAGAGCACCTCAGATGACAGCACAATTCCTGTGAAAACGGAGCGATTCCCCACTGCGCAGCAAAGCAAAGTTCTCTCCGGATGAGATGAAGCAGACGCACGCACGGAACCAGTGGGCAACTCTTCCGAGGGGATGTCGAACACGTTGTCCTCCTCACAACGAGATGGTCACCAGTGAAATAATGAAGATAATGCAAGGTAAGTTTTTCAGGTTTATTCATCGACATCTATCACCCACCGTGTGGTGGTTAAACTGATAGGAGTGTACAATAGAATCTTCAACAGAACGTTCTAAGGAAGGGTCAAGATAAATGAAAGATGCGGGAGGCGGAAGGATCCAAGGGAGAAGGAAAAGATATAGAGAAATATGTAAAGAAGAGAATACAACAGTTTGCTGTGCCCAACCTTATTATTTCTTAAGTTCAATGCCCTCCAGTGGGCTTACCAGAGCCAAATATGCCAGTTCACAGCAGAAGATTTCATGGGCTGCTGTTCCGTACAAGACTACAATTCATTGTCACAACATATCTGCTTCCTTATGTAGCGCAGTGGTGCAGTCTTCACAACCGGGTCAGCCATCCTAATTACAAATCAACTTCACCTTTGAGTGAAAACGCACTCATCAGCAGGTTTATATTAATTTATTTCTGTAGCAAACACGGAGAAATTTCACCAGAAAAATTAGGCCAAATGCGTTTTCGACTTCCTAGCCCTTGTTCACCAGCCAATGTGAGACAGTTCCGCAAAGATTGTCACCGGGCATCTATTATCTCATTAAAAAAAAAATCTGCCCTGTGTGGGTCCCCAGTGAGGTGAGTTGCATCTCGGTAAACATAGTCCTGTAATGAATAATACACCCTTTCAGTGGATTTGCTGTCCCTAACATTATTATTTCTTAAGTTCAACACCATCCAGTGGGCTTACAGGTGACAAATATGCAAGTTCACAGCAGAAGATTTCATGGCCTGCCATTCCGTACGTGGCTACAAATCTTTGTCACAAGAGATCTGCTTCCTCATGCAATACAGTGTTGCAGTCTTCATGACCGGATCAGCCGTCTTAATTACAAATACACTTCACCCTTGTGTGAAGACGCACTCATCAGCAGGTTTATATTCATTTATTTCTGTAGAAAACACACAGAAATGGCACCAGAAAAATCAGGCCAAACGCGTTTCTGGCTATATATATATTCACTGAAAAAACCATAGGTTTTAGGGACAGTTATACTTAGTTGGACATTGCACTCGTACAAAACCCGTGAAATTCCCCGTTATAGTTAGTTCAGCTAACTATAACTCGCGCCCACAATGCACTGCTGATGACGTCACATATTACATCACTCATGACATGGTCAGTGACATCACTCATGACATCACTGATGACATCTCAAATGACATCACTGATGACATCATCCAGTGACTGTTTGTTTCTGTAAAGTTTAAATATTTTTAATATATATAGGGAAAGGCGTATTGAAGAATGAGTGGGTGTATAAGTGTCTGAATGGATGATTTAGTACATGCGTGAGTGACTCTACAAGTGAGTGATTAAACGTATCTTACTGAATGCATGGGTTAGTGACTAAACTGTGTGAATGTCTGTATCCGTCTGTCTGTTGGTGTGTAAGTGGCTGCATGGGTTTGTGAATAGCTACATGAATGTCTATATGAGTTATTGATTGGTTGTCTGAGAATCTGTATGGGTGCCTGAGTGTTTGTGTGGGTGGGGTGTGTGCGACTCTGTGCATAGATGTGTGAGTGGGTGATTCACTGGGTGCATGGTTTCAAGAGTGCATCTGTGATGGATTGTATGGGTGGGTGAGTGTGTGTATGTGTGTGTTAGTGAGTGAATGTATATCTCAGTGGTACATGTGTGAGTAACTACATATGTTAAAGGCAGTATATATGTGTGTTGGAGTATATAAATGGGTATAAGTGAGAGTGTGTGATTGTGAGAGTGGCTGTATGGATGAGTGTGTACTTGTATTAGTGATTGTATAAGAGCGTAAGAATGTGATAGTATTTGTATGAGTAAGTGAGCTGGTGTGTGTATAACTGTATAGGTGAGTAAATGGCAGTGTGATTAATTATTTGCATGACTGACTAGGTGTGTGAGTACCTCTATGGATGAGTGGCGGTGTGTGAGTGTCTATGTAGGTGTATGAGTGCATATGATAGTCCTGTACTGAGTGACCGTAAATATGAGTGACTGTACAGGTGAGTGAGTGGATGTGTGGGTAGACCTAAGAATCAGTGAGTGGGTATGTAGTTATTGGTGTTGGAGTGTCTATGGTTTTGAGAATGGCAGTCTGTAATTTAGAGTGGGTGTATCAAAAGTTATATTAGGGTGTGAGAAGATGCATGAAATTATCACATGGATGATGTCATCAGTGATGTCATCAGTGATGTCATTTGAGATGTCATCAGTGATGTCATCAGTGATGTCACTGACCATGTCATGAGTGATGTAATATGTAACGTCATCAGCAGTGCATTGCGGGCGCGAGTTATAGTTAGATGAACTAACTATAACGGGGAATTTCACGGGTTTTGTACGAGTGCAATGTCCAACTAACTATAACTGTCCCTAAAACCTATGGTTTTTTCAGTGAATTTCTAAGGATTTTTAAATGCTAATTTCTAACTATAACGTGCCTGAAACCTATGGTTTTTTCAGTGAATTTCAAAGGTTTTTTAAATGCTAAGTTCTAACTATAACGTGCCTGAAACCTATGGTTTTTTCAGTGAATTTCAAAGATTTTTTAAATGCTAATTCCTAACTATAACATGTCTGAAACCTATGGTTTTTTTCAGTGAATTTCAAAGGTTTTGTAAATGACAATTTTTAAATGTATTAATGGTTATATTTATTTTTTTGATACTGATTTACTACATTTTTTTAAACTATTTATTTTTAGATATTTTATTTTTTAAATTACATTGTAATTACATTATACATTACATTACAAAATATACTTTCTCAGAATGAATTACTTTAGTTTAAATACTTTGCAAATAGGCAATAGACTTTTAAGTACAGTAGTTACAGTTGTTGCAATGGGCAACACAATTTCAAACACAATGCAACATTGAGCTCAATGTGAATTTCTAGTTAAATGCAATTAGTTACTTTATGGATTACTTTTCTAACCACAGGACTGGATCCTAGATTCAGTCCTGGGACATCTCCTGTAAACAGTTGAGTAAAAGCGTTTTGGTTACAGTAGTGATTTTTAAGGAATATTATTGTATTTTAAAAGTTGACACTTAGAAACTTTTTCACATAGAATCACCAATGTTATCCTATGGGAGGAAATTCACTTAGCAGGTAAGTAGTGTTATCGTTACTTTTTCTTACTCAGTGGTGGATCCTGGATCCAGCACTGGTGCATCTCCTGTAAACAGTTGAAAGAATGCGTTTAAGTCATACAGGCGATTTTTAAGGAATATTTGTAGTTTGTGAAAATCGACACTTTGAAACTTTTCTGCTGAAAACCAGACAATCGATTCCTATGGAAGGAAATACAAGTTACTGGTAAGTACGGTTAGAATTACTTTTCAGGGTCAGTGCTGGGCTAAAAGATGCAGCACTGGGTTCTCTCCTGATAACAGGTGAGTAAATCGGAATTCGTAGTTCGGCTGATTTTAGAGGAATATTATAAAGTTCCAAAACTCCACACTTAGAATAATTTCCAAGTGAAGCCAGTCAATGTTAGCCTATGGAAGGAAATTCAAGTTACTGGTAAGTACGGTTAGAATTACTTTTCAGGATCAGTACTGGGCTCAAAGATGCAGCACTGAGGTCTCTCCTGATAACAGGTGAGTAAATCGGAATTCGTAGTTGTGCTGATTTTAGAGGAATATTTGTATGTTTCAAAATCGACACAAACTTTTTCAGCAAAAAGCAGGCAATGATATCCGATGGAAGGAAATTCAAGTTACTGGTAAGTACGGTTAAAATTACTTTTCAGTATCAGTACTGGGCTCAAAGATGCAGCACTGAGGTCTCTCCTGATAACAGGTGAGTAAATCGGAATTCGTAGTTCGGCTGATTTTAGAGGAATATTATAAAGTTCCAAAACTCCACACTTAAAAGAATTTCCAAGTGAAACCAGTCAATGTTAGCCTATGGAAGGAAATTCAAGTTACTGGTAAGTACGGTTAAAATTACTTTTCAGGATCAGTACTGGGCTCAAAGATGCAGCACTGAGGTCTCTCCTGATAACAGGTGAGTAAATCGGAATTCGTACTTGTGCTGATTTTAGAGGAATATTTGTATGTTTCAAAAATCGACACTTAGAAGAATTTCCAAGTGAAACCAGTTAATGTTAGCCTATGGAAGGAAATTCAAGTTACTGGTAAGTACGGTTAAAATTACTTTTCAGGATCAGTACTGGGCTCAAAGATGCAGCACTGAGGTCTCTCCTGATAACAGGTGAGTAAATCGGAATTCGTAGTTCGGCTGATTTTAGAGGAATATTTGCACAATGGTGAAGGAAGGGGGTGGGGCCTGAGGTGACATGTCTGCAAACACGCCCTGTGGCGCATTTTAAGTTGGAGAATTAATTCCTCCTCAATCCGAGGGTCCCTAGGGGCCAACTAGCCCACCAGATTCCTCCAGTATGCGCCAGAGAGCTGCGTTGCAGAGAGGTGTTCAGAGGCCACGCCCCTTTTTACAACACTCTGTAACGCAGCTCCGTGGCGCTTACTGGAGGTACCTGGTGGGCTAGTTGGCCCCCAGGGACCCTCAGGATTGAAGGGGATTTAATTCCCCATCTTAAAACGCCCCATGGGGCCTGTTTGCACACATGTCACCTGAAGCCCCGCCCCTCCCTTCACCACTGTGCAAACGCACCCCGTGGCGCGTTTTAAGTTGGGGGATTAAGTCCCCTTGAATCCTGAGGGTCCCTGGAATCCAACTAGCCCACCATGTACCTCCAAAAAGCGCCACTATAATGTCCAAAAAATACTTTTTCCTTATTTTTAAACTTTTGTTTTCTGATGTTTTCTCTTTTCTAAAATAAGAATTAACATTTTTATTTATTTATTTTTAAAAAGTGTATTCGCATGCCAATTGTGTACCAGTCACGGTGGGTGCGTGAATCTAAGAATTTTGCCGCCATATTGGTTCGTGTACTATGCGCGTTCGGTATGCGAAGGGTGCGCGGTTCTTGCCCCATCGTAACGTCACATACGTATTTCCGGGGGTCGCGCCAGGTGCGCTAATCCACTGCAAATTTTTAAGTTTTAAAAGTATATGTATATAACTTTAATATGTATATTATACCAAGAAATTATTTAACATAATTGTAAATATCATATATTTGTAACTGGAATAAACATATATAATTGTTAAATATATTTTTCGGTATTCGCACCGGGTGCGTGCTGGTTGTGCGCCAGGTGCGCGAATCCCATGTGACTTCAAAAGAAAGAATTTCAATGCTCAAGAAGCTTTTGATTCTAGAACTTGAAGGGGCCCACCCATTTTTTTCATTCTTTCAAGTGCATCTCAGCAGACACACCTGTTGTCTTTTGCTCTTCTTCTTTGGCTTTTTTTGGTGTTTTTTTCCCCATCTGAAAATGGCAGCTTGCAATCCATCTCAGCAGCTTCCACCTGAAGAGGAAGAAGACTTAGAAGAACCAGTGAAGACCAGATACAAGAGCATCGTTTGGGCATTTTTCTCTATACCACCTGGGGAGAAAAAGGTAAATGCACATAAAGTTACGTGCATCATTTGTGACAAGGTCCTCTCACGAGGATCAGAGAAAAAGTATTCCTGCAGCACGTCATCCATGCTAAAGTATTTACAAACAATGCACTCACTGCGTCTCGCGAGGGAACAGGTGCGACGAGACCAACAGAAGCAGGCAATTCAGGACAACGCTGCTGGACCTAGCACTTCATCTGGTACCACAGCAACACCAAATATCATCCCTGAATTTGCCAGAGTGGAGCAGCATTGCGTTAAATGCAAGAAAATGTTATGCCTTGGCGAGCAATCAGTGGACGACATTGTGGTTGCCATTAAGAACCACCACTGTTAATTTCTTTTTTATGCAATGACTTTCTAATTGCATAATGCTTTGAATGTTTTCACCGTTGGTTCTGTTTATTTTTTCATTTTTTTTTTTAAATTCAAAAAAGAGTTAAAAAAACACAAAATTGTGTGATTGCATGAGTGCATGTTTAGTGCCTGGGTGATTGCAGAAGTGCAAGTGTACTACCTGAGTGATTGCATGAGTACCTGGGTAATGCCTAGGTGATTGTAAGAGTGCATGGTTAATGCCTTGGTGCATCGAGGAGTGCATCAGTAGTGGCTGTGTGATTGCATGAGAGCATAGGTAGTGACTGGATGATTTTATAAGTGCATGGGTACTGCCTGAGCGATTGAAGGACTGTGTGTGTAATACCTAGGTGATTGAATGAGTGCAAGGGTAATGTCTGGGTCATTGGAGGAATGCATAGGTAATGCCTAAGTGATTGCATGAGTGCAGGGGTAATGTCTGGGGGATTAGAGGAGTGCATAGGTAATGCCTGGGTAACTGCATGAGTGTAGGGGTAATGTCTAGCTAATTGCATGAGTGTAGAGGTAGTGCCTGGGTGATTTTATAAGTACATGGGTATTACCTAGGTAATTATATGAGTACAGCAGTAGTGCCTGAGTTATTGGACGAGTGCAAGAGTAGTGCCTGGGTGATTGAAGGAGTACATGGATTGTGTATGGCTGATTGGAGGAGTGCATGGGTAATGCCTAGGTGCATTGAGGAGTGCATAAGTAGTGCCTGTGTGATTGCATGAGTGTATAGGTAGTGCCTGGATGATTTTATATGTGCATGGGTAATGCCTGAGTGATTGAAAGACTGCAAGGGTAATAGCTAGTTGATTGCATGAGTGCAGTGGTAATGTCAAGGTCATTGGAGGAGTGCATGTGTAATGCCTAAGTGATTGTAAGAGTGGAGGGGTAATGTGTAGGTAATCGGAGGAGTGCATGAGTAATGTCTAGCTGATTGCATCAGTGCAAGAGTAATATCTGGGTCGTTGCATGACTGTAGTGATAGTGCCTGGGTGATAGGAAAAGTGTATAAGTAGTGCCTGGGTGATTTCTTAAGTGCATGGGTACTGGCTGGATGATTGGAGGAGTGCATGGATACTGCCTGGGTGATTGCAGCAGTGCAAGAGTACTGCCTGGGTTATTCTATGAGTGCATAGCTAGTGCCTGGTTGATTTCATGAGTGCAAGATTAATATCTGGGTCGTTGCATGACTGTAGTGGTAGTGCCTGGGTGATTGGAAAAGTGTATAAGTAGTGCCTGGGGGATTTTTTAAGTGCATGTGCACTGGCTGGATGATTGGAGGAGTGCATGGATAGTGTCAGGATGATTGCAGCAGTGCAAGAGTAGTGCCTGGGTTATTCTATGAGTGCATAGCTAGTGCCTGGGTGATTGCATGAGTGCAGGAGTAATGTGTGGGTGGTTGCATGAGTGTAGTGGTAGTTCCTGTGGGATTGCAGGAGTGCATAAGTAGTGCCTGGGTTAATGCATGAGTGCAAAGGTAGTGCCTGGATGATTTTATAAGTGCATGGGTACTGCCTGAGTGGTAATAGCTAGGTGATTGCATGAGTGCAGGGGTAATGTCTGGGTCATTGGAAGAATGCATAGGTAATGCGTAAGTGATTACATGAGTGCAGGGGTAATGTCTGGGGGATTAGAGGAGTGCATAGATAACGCCTCGGTAATTGCATGAGTGTAGGGGTAATGTCTAGCTAATTGCATGAGTACAGCGGTAGTGCCTGAGTTATTGGAGGAGTGTAAGAGTAGTGCCTGGGTGATTGAAGGAATAAATGGATAGTGCATGGCCGATTGGAGGAGTGCATGGCTAATGCCTAGATGCGTTGAGGAGTGCATCAGTAGTGCCTGTGTGATTGCATGATTACATAGGTAGTGTCTGGATGATTTTATAAGTGCATGGGTACTGACTGAGTGACTGAAGGACTGCATGGGTAATAGCTAGGTGATTGCATGAGTGCAGGGGTAATGTCTGGGTCATTGGAGGAGTGCATAGCTAATGCCTAAGTGATTGCATGAGTGCAGGGGTAATGTCTGGGGGATTAGAGGAGAGCATAGGTAATGCCTGGGTATTTGCATGAGTGTAGGGGTAATGTCTAGCTGATTGCATGAGTGTAGGGGTAGAGCCAGGGTGATTTTATAAGTGCATAAGTACTGGCTGGGTATTTGCATGAGTACAGGGGTAGTGCCTGGGTGATTGGAAGAGTTCAAGGGGAGTACCTGGGTGATTGAAGGAGTGCTTGGGTAATGCCTGGGTGATTGTATGAATGCAGGGATAATGTGTAAGTGTTTGGAGAAGTGCAAGAGTAATGTCTGGGTGATTGCATGACTGCAGGGGTAATGTCTGAGTGATTGCATGAGTGCAAGCGTAATGTCTTAGGATTAGAGAAATGCATAGGTAAAGCCTGGGTAATTGCATGAGTGTAGGGGTAATGTCTTGCTGATTGCATGAGTGGAGGGGTAGTGCCTGGGTGATTGGAGGAGTGCATAGGTAGTACCTGGGTGATTTTATAACTTAGCCAAACAAAGAAACGGGTCAGAGCTTTTAACTGTCCAACACTAAACGTCACTACTTGTGGGAGCCTGTTAGAACTACACTATGCCTCGGTGCATCTGGTCTAGGATGTGACCCACATACATCCTAAAGAGTGGTTACAAACCACCACTATCCAAAGCAAACAAAAATGACCCTGCACCCGAGATAAGCCAGTACTCTCTAGTATTGATGTCCTAATATAACATATTTAGGCAAAACAAAGCAGTCCAGAGCAAACAAAGTTGACCCTACACATCAGAACAACATGTATTTTCTAGTATAAATGTCCTAGTACATCATATTTAAGAAAATTAGAACAATATATTGAATAAATAGCTTCCCAGATGAAAATGAGACAGATGGTCATGTTATTTGATTGAAGTCAGTTTCTTTTATTGAAAAGCAGTTGATTCTTTAAAAAGCACCACACAATTGCTTGCCAACGCGTTTCATCCCTCACAGGACTTCTTCAGGGCTTCATCATAGTCTTTATCTGCTGGCGGTGTGCACAATGATTCACGATGATTTTTATTATTAAAAAACTTCTTAGCTGCCGCATTAAATAGTGACTCTAAAATCGGGGCCCAAAACAAGGGGTCTGACTTAAATAAATCCGGGGGGATCCCATCTGGACCTGGGGCTTTGTTGATAGTTAACCCACGGATTCCTTCCAAAATCTCACTCCTATTGAAGCATATCGGAGCATCCAACCTGTTCTGGAGTACACTACGAGTAGGCTCGGACGGACAATCAAACATAGTTTTAAAGTGAAGTACCCATTCTTCCTCTAAGATATGAGCCTCGAGACCCTCTCCCCATCCTTAGCAAACAGGGGCCCATTCACGACACTCCAAAACCTCAAGCTGTTCCTCAAAATACTAGAATCAATCAGCTCCTTCCAGGCGTCTTCCTTCAGTGCTCCCTTACGAGTGGCCAGGGCTAACTTATATTCCCTGCGACAAGCACAAACCTCAGTTTTAATTCTTGGTTTGGCTGCCAGAGCCGCCCTCAGTCGCTTGGCTGATTTAGAGCAATCCGAGTCAAACCATCTGGGGCCAGAGAAGACAGTGCCTCTGGCCAGAGCACTTAACAGTTCACCAACTGTTTGCGCTATTGTCTCATAGGCACAAAGGATCTCTTCGGGAGAGGACCTCTCAGAAGTACATAATGATAACTCATTGGCACAGGATGTTTTCACCTTATTATAAAAACTAACAGGAGACACCTGAGACCATTTTAATCTTCGCTTTCCATCCGTTGGTTTCAGAATGCCCCCGTTCGAAGCCTCCCCAGTTTTTATCAATAACGGGCCCGACAATTGAACAATTAAAGGATTATGGTCACTAAATTCACTAAGTGCAATATTAAAACCATTAAAAACAGATAACAGCGATGAAGAGATTAAAATAAAGTCAATAAATGATCCTCTTCCCCTCCTTTAAACGTTGGTACAGGGAACTTGGTATAAGGGTCAGTTAAAGACATCGTGACCACCAGATCTAATTCGTTTAACATATTGTTCAACAATTCTCCTTGGAGATTGTGGTCAAAATGAAAGCCCCTCATAAGGGGGCACCCAAGCTCCGAAATACAGGATGTTGAAGGGTTACCACAAGGGTGTATATTAAAATCACCAGACACCAAAAATTATAAAATCCACGAACCATAAGTTGTTTTATGAGGGCTCCCAGACTAGTTATGTTACACACCTCGTTTGAACAAGCCACCGAGTTGTAAAAGTTAAGAATTCCCCATCTAATGTCCCCCTAGTTACTGACAATGCCAGAATTCCCGGGTGTGTAGTTGGGATCACCTGTAACTTGCAGTCAACGGCTACAGAAATGTAAGTGACTAGACCACCCCTTGGTCTTCCACTCACCGAAGGAATGGCCGGGACAAAAATGCCTTATAACCTTCTAGAAAAAGATCGCAATCCACCGACCATGTTTCCTGGAGACTAATTACAGTGTAATTCTTCATGAAACATACCCACCGGGGTCTAGAAACTTATTAGCCAGTCCTGCGATGTTCCAGGATAAAAAGTTGTTACACCTCGCAACTATGTGACTCGCAGCTACCTCCCCTGAGGACTGGGAAAATGCAACCGACTGAGTTCCAGGAAAAACAGGGGCCCTCAGTCAATCGCAGTTATCCAATCCAGAAAGAGCTGCGAATCTGTTATCTAATGCCAATGCATGAGTGTTACTAGACTGCCCATCCAACTCAGAGGTCAAGTGTGCAAGGGCGGGAGGTTGTTGCCTGAAAACAGGTTTATTTAACCATCCTCTTCGTTGTAAAGCCCTATAACCATTTTTAGGCAGTTCCCTATTAAGGGCTGGCTTGTAGAAATAACCCAGGGGTAAAACCCTAACAACCGAACCAATTAGCGGGGTAAGGCTGATTTCCCTGGATAAGATACGCCCAGCAGTAAAGGGGTTGTCAAAGTTTATAATGACACAATCTCCAGTATCCGATTTCCGGGAACTCCTATCCAGTTGACCCTGCGTGCCATAAGGATATTTTTGGATACTCGGTGACCCCAGGTGGTAGTATGTGTAAGCCAGTGATTTAATTTATTTTTCAACTGCACAAAATTTTCCTCGACCCCATTGGGGAGAGGAGGTACATTCCCCAGCACCACTACATAAGGGGTAGATTCTGGTGGAAGATCTATAGTCGGGAGACTCAAAGACTGAAGGTCCCTCCCTCTAACCCCCTTTCCAAACATAATTCTCCTCTGCTAGGGTGCTGGCACGTGGTAACCGGGGTGTCTCAGGCTGCTGGGCTTACTCCCAATAAGTCTATTTCTGTCATGTGCCTCTCCATTCACAACAATCCTTGCAGTAGACCCACCCCCTGCACCTTCCCCCACAATATTTATACCCTCGCGGCTGTATCAACTATGTTTGTGGATGAGCTAGCTAACAACCCGGCTGGGGGGTTACCGCCAATAGGCCCCTCTAATTTGGCCAGCCTAGCTTCTATTGCGCTTATTTTTTGGAACATCGGATCTAATAAGGTAGATAACATAGTTTCTAACCTGCTCCAAAAATTCCCCTCCACAGTGCTATCAAATGATTGTCCTGACACAATCTGAATCATAGGGGTAGAATTACTCACGTTAGCACCACTTGTGGGGGGACAACTGGTACCGGCCCTTCTAAAATTTCCTGTGCATTATTTTTTTGTACGCCCTTGGACCTTTCTTTTCGTAGAGTGAGATTCATTATTACAATCAAATTTAAGCTTTGCTTTTTGCCCTCTAGTAGTCGCCTTGGGTTGCACAGGGATAGGTTCATTCTCCTTAGAGGAGCAGGGATCCGGGTTTATCAATATGACTGGGGCTACAGATGATGGCGGACTCAACCTAACTGGGGGGCATCATGATTCAAAGCCGTCAAAGGATCGGGAGTGTAGGGGTTAGGGAGAATCTCCCTAATGGGGAATGTGGGTCAAGGGATAACCTACGTTCTGTCAGTTGTATTTCGTGGATGAGGGCAGATTCAGCTCTCAGAATGAAGGCATCTAAAGTGCCAACCACATTTCTTCCCGTACTTGCTTTATGCTTACTCATTTTCCAACGGCCTAAAAACACACTTTTTTAAAAAAATACACCAGCCCAGATAAAATACAATCTAAAAATAATTAACCAAACACTTAAAACAATGTGCAAAATACAATGTGTAAGCCACAACTCAGGGACTCCTCGGAGCCTTGATTAAGGTCCTCAGAAAGGTGCCATTTGCAGTATAAACTAATTGACAAAATCATTAAAACCAATCCAAAAATAGAACAAAGTGCAAGTGCAGTGCAAAATCCAGACAAATAGGACAGAGTCTTAAGTCATAAGTCCGATAACTCCAACATGGGCACGTTTAAAGTGTGACGGGTCAAACACACATTATCCATCAGGCGCCTTTACTGCCAGCCAGGTAATGTTTGAAAACACAGATAAGGGACAACGATACCTGTATCAGGGTCCTTGATAGTAATTAAAAGAAAGGTGGCCCAGCCCTGCCTCTGCCTGGCGATGACGGGCAAGGACGGGCCCGCGCGCGTCCCGCACCGCGGAGGTGACTCGCGCTTTTTAGCGCGTTTTCGGCGGCGATACTCCTCCCCTCCAGGGAAGGATCCTGGGACAGGTAGTCCCCAACAGCAGCGATGGTACCAGCAGGATTCACTGGCGTCCGCGCCGCGGAGGTGACTCGCGCTTTTAGCGCGTTGCTGGCGGCGATACTCCTCCCTCCAGGGAAGGATCCTGGGACAGGTAGTCCCCAACAGCAGCGATGGTACCAGCAGGATACACTGGCGTCCCGCGCCGCGGAGGTGACTCGCGCTTTTAGCGCGTTCTGGCGGCGATACTCCTCCTCCAGGGAAGGATCCTGGGACAGGTAGTCCCCAACAGCAGCGATGGTACCAGCAGGATTCACTGGCGTCTAATTAAAGTGGGCACCTTGCACCAGTACAAACGATCCTTATGATGTATGAGGTCAAAGATAACCTTTAGAAAGCTATCCTAGAGGTAGCTGTGGAGAGCAGCCTTCAGGCTTAATCATGAAGGAATGTAAATCACCTTGTTTTACCAGAATATCACCTTTAGTATTAACTAAATGAAAGGAGAACCACACTGTAGTTATAAAAATATGTATTTATTTATATAACACTCTCTAGTATCCTCTACACGAGGATGCAACACAAAGCACACACTACTTTAGCAAAGAAACAGTTGTAAGTAGCGCAAAACACAGTGGGCTCCAGGGGGAGACCAAACCATATACTAAAATAGTGGTATAAGAATCATGACTGGAGTCGAGACAGTGTCTTGAACACGTAGAATCGCTGGGATCCCAAGGAACCACCCAAGGTGAGTAGAAAGGGACCCCACAGAGGACGGGTGCAGTGTGCTAACAGGACCGCGGGCTCTGTGCAATTCTATGGGGAAGTCGCTGTTACAATTTTAAAGTTTAAGGACCCTTCCTGGTGGACTTCCAGGAAACCCTTTGGAACTTAGGAGGTTAGAGAGCCACCCCACCCGTGGATACCAGAGTACCCAAGTTACCTATCCCAGAGGAGCCAGGTGCATAGGTCCGGAGTGGTGTCGGAAACCGCCGTTGTTTTCAATGGAGGGTTGCACAGAAGAGCTGCTGCTAGGAAGGAAGAAAGTGTCCGTAGGAATCCAAGGGTGGATTCGTGATGGAAGGAACCTGAAAGCAGAGGGGACAGAGTCTGGGTCACTTCAGGCTGACCAGGGGCTCAGTAGACGAATGCCCACCTATGTTGGGTGCTTCAGGTGCAAAGAAGGGATGATTGACTCTGCAGCCACGAGGTCCAGGAAACGTCGAGGATGACCAGGAGCCAGATACGAGCTGGCACACAAAGGATGTTGAGTGCTGAGGGGTCAGTGTCTGGCTGGAGCACCAACAAGCCTTGGCAACAGCAATCAATGCAGGAAGGTCAAGCAGGTTACGGTGTGGACCAGCAAGGTCCAGGGGACTCACCAAGCACTGGAGAGTCAGGGCACATCTGGAGCAACCAGGGAAGCCCAACAGAATTCAAGATGACCCTCAAGGTGACCCACAGGCTGAATGACCAGGAGTTGCGAGGGGACCTCAAGCAAGATCACAAAGTACCAGCCCACGGAGCACTAGGTGTGAGGAGACCGGAGTTCTTTGGTGGAAATATGGCTCGGGTGAGGACTACATGGAATCTAATGCACAAGCTCAGGAATTGCCAACAAGCATATGCACGTGCAAAAGTACACTGTGCACAGGGATTCGGGTTATCTGGTCCCCACAAGGGATACTGGCCTCAAACTTGGTGAGAAGGCAGATCGACCTCAAGGATTTTCAGAACCCACCTTCTGTGTTGCTGGAGCCTTCGTAGTCCACAAGAGCTCAGGATCAGCAGACCAGTCAGTTGCATTGCGGTGCCTGCGAATGCA
Source organism: Calotriton arnoldi (assembly GCA_963921515.1). Classification (NCBI taxonomy): domain Eukaryota; kingdom Metazoa; phylum Chordata; class Amphibia; order Caudata; family Salamandridae; genus Calotriton; species Calotriton arnoldi. The sequence continues at coordinate 58,170 of CAWUFW010003500.1, forward strand.
GCGGAGTGACTCCTTCACCCCAAGGGAGATTCTTCAGTTGTCCTTAGTGCTACACAGGTCCGGCACGGAGCCTGTATGGTGCAAGGGCACAGACGATGCTGGACAGAGAGGGAGATGAAGTCAGGCCCAGTCGAAGTCCAGCAAAGTCCAGAGTGTCCAAATGGTCGAAGGTCAATGGTTTCTTGTTCAGAATCTTGTCCACGTCAAATCTAAAGGCTAACAGCCAGGTAAGCCCTTATGTACTCACGGGAGAGGGTTGGACAGATTCAGTGCACCCTTCTAGGGGAGGGTCAGGACAGAGGGGAGGTTACTCCCATGTCCTTTGTCCAATTACGCGCCAGAGCAGGAGCCAACAGCTCCCAGAACTGGTTTGAGCTGGACTATGTACAGGGACACCAAGTGTGCCCCAGATGCAGACTTTCAGGCACTTTGGAAGTGCACCCACCCAGCCCCAATACACTAAATCCTGTCTGGGAGGTGCTCAGACCTCCCTGTGACAGGATGCCTATTGTGCTGCCTTCCTCTGCTCCAGCTTGGCTCAGCAGCAGGAGGGCAGAAATATGTCTCTGGTCACCAGCATCCATTTTGTGCTGTCTGGGTCGAGAAGGCTGGTACCGGAAAGACCAGTGACCCCACAAAGCTCGCTTCAGAAGGGTGGAATCATACCTCTCACACCGGTTACCGGTGTGGAGGTATGATTCCAAGGTGTTTGATACCAAACACGACATGTTTTGTTTCAGCCATTTCCGAGATAGCATTTACCGCGAGGTAATAATGCAACTCTACCTATATGTCTGGCTGAGTCACAGACAACCCGGGAGAATGGTCTCCGAAGGCTGGAGAGGGGCTCTGCTCATGCAGGGGCACCCTCTCACGTAAAACCCAGCACCCTGCCTTCAGGATTGTTAAGGCCTGCTATAGGGGTGACTTATACGTTTTAAGTGTAGTGACCTATAGATATAGTGAACCTATATCTAAAGTAAGTGGTGCAAGCCCCAGCTTACACAGGCTGCAATGTCAGACCTGTAGTTCCATTTTGCATGGCCTCTTATGGGTGGCATAATACATGCTTCAGCCCATTAGAGGCCTCTGGGGTAACTATGCCCTGGGTATATGGGTACCATATACTAGGGACTTATAAGGGTACCCCAGTATCTAATCTGGAGTGTACCAAAGTACATGGCATAACATTTTAAGGAGAAAGCAGATAAACTGGGGTCCTGATTAGCAGGATCCCAGTCAGACTAGTCAAAACAGTGTAACATCAAGCAAAAAGTGGGGGTAACCATAGGAAACAGATCCTACTTTCCTACACAACCCCCCCAAACGTTAGGAGATGAGACTAACCTTGCCCAGTTGAGTCTTCATGTTCTAAGTGGAAATATCTGGAGAGTCCATCTGCATTGTCATGGTTACTCACAGGTCTATGTTCCACTGTATAGTCCATCCCGTGTAGGGGAATGGACCACCTGAAAAGTTTAGGGTTTTCACCCTTCATCTTTTTTAGGCATAAGAGGGGCTTATGGTCTGTCTGTACAATGAAGTGAGTGCCAAACAGGTATGGCCTCAGCTTCTTCAGAGCCCAAACCACAGCAAAGGCTTCCCTCTCAATGGCTGACCAACGTTTCTCTCTGGGGGTCAACCTTCTTCTAATAAAAGCTACTGGTTGATCCTCACCCTCTGCATTAAATTGTGACAACACAGCCCCTACCCCCAACTCAGATGCATCTGTTTGGACAATGAATTGTTTGGAATAGTTAGGACTTTGCAGAATGGGAGCAGTGCACATGGCCTTCTTGAGGTCATCAAATGCCGTTTGGCAGCTAACTGTCCACTGACCTTTCTTGGGCATTCTTTTTGATGTGAGATAATTTAAGGGAGTCACTATGGACCCATAACCCTTAACAAATCTCCTGTAGTACCCAGTCAGGCCCAAGAAAGCTCTGACCTGAGTCTTGGTAGTGGGAGCAACCCAGTTCATGATGGTCTGGATTTTGCTCTGCAATGGTTGAACCTGGCCTCCACCCAAAAGGTGGCCCAGGTATACAACCTTACTCTGCCCTACCTGGCACTTGGTGGCCTTGATAGTGAGGCCTGCCTTCTGCAGAGCCTCCGAAACATTCTTCAGGTGGACCAGGTGATCCTCCCAGGTGGAGCTAAAGACAGCTATATCATCTAGATATGCTGCACTATAGGCTTCCAGGCCTGTAAGGACTTTGTTCACCAACCTTTGGAATGTGGCAGGTGCATTCTTCAAACCAAAGGGCATCACAATAAATTGATAATGCCCACTAGGGGTTGAAAATGCTGTTTTTGGTTTTGCACTCTCTGCTAGTTTGATTTGCCAATATCCAGCAGTGAGGTCAAATGTGCTCAAGAACTTGGCTGAGGCCAGAGTGTCTATGAGTTCATCTGCCCTGGGTATAGGGTGAGCATCAGTCCTAGTGACTGCATTGAGCCCCCTGTAGTCCACACAAAACCTCATTTCTCTCTTACCACCCTGGGTATGAGGTTTGGGTACCAGGACCACTGGACTAGCCCAAGGGCAATCTGAGGGTTCAATTACTCCCAATTCCAGCATCTTTTGGACCTCAGTCCTGGTGCAATCTCTGACATGGTCAGGCTGCCTGTAAATCTTATTTTTAACAGGTAAGCTCTCACCTGTGTCCACTTTATGGGTACACCGGGTGGTCTGACTAGGAGTCAAAGAGAACGTATGCCTGTATTGATTGAGGACCTTCCTGCAATCAATCTGCTGTTGCTCAGTGAGGCTGCCTGCCAAAGCCACACCATCAACTGTGCCATCATCAGGGTTCTGTGAGAGGAGATCAGGGAGTGGCTCACTCTCTTCCTCCTGTCTCTCATCAGTAGCCATGTGCAAGCCCATGTCTGCCCTGTCCACATAGGGTTTGAGCCTGTTTACATGGAGCACCCTATGGGGGCTCCTAGGAGTTCCAAAGTCCCCCAAGTAGGTGACCTCTCCTTTTTGCTCAATAATAGTATGGGGTCCACTACACTTGTCCTGGAGAGCTGCTGGGGCCACAGGCTCCAACACCCATACTTTCTGTCCTGGCTGATAGACAGTCAGTGCAGCCTTTTGGTCATGCCAAGCTTTTTGCAATTCTTGACTTGCCTCAAGGTTTTTGCAGGCCTCCTTCATGCACTCAGCCATCCTGGAGCGGAGACCAAGTACATAGTCCACTATGTCTTGTTTGGGAGGTTTGAGAGGTAACTCCCATCCCTCCTTCACCAGACACAAGGGACCCCTAACTGGATGCCCAAACAAAAGTTCAAAAGGGCTGTAGCCAACCCCCTTCTGTGGGACCTCTCTGTAGGCAAAGAGAAGGCAGGGCAATAGGACATCCCATTTTCACCTAAGCTTTTCTGGGAGTCCCATGATCATGCCCTTGAGGGTTTTGTTGAATCTCTCAACCAACCCATTGCATTGTGGGTGATAGGGTGTGGTGAATTTGTAATTCCCTCCACACTCCTTCTACATAGCACTGATGAAACTAGACATGAAGTTTGCACCTCTGTCAGTTAAGACCTCCTTAGGGAAACACACTCTAGAAAAAACTCCCATGAGGGCCCTGGCCACCACAGGAGCTGTGTTGGTTCTAAGAGATATAGCCTCTGGATACCTAGTGGCATGGTCCACCACCACTAGAATGTAACTGTTCCCAGATGTAGTTGAAGGGTTCATGGGATGAATTATGTCAATCCTAACCCTCTCAAAGGGAAACCCCACCACAGGTAGTGGTATTAGGGGTGCCTTTGTGGTACCACCTGACTTACCACTGGCTTGACAGGTGGTACAGGAGCGACAAAATTCCTTAGTATTTTCTGACATGTGAGGCCAGTGAAAGAGAGGGACAAGCCTGTCCTAAGTCTTACTTTGGCCTAGGTGACCTGCTAAGGGAATATCATGTGCCAGGGTGAGTAGGAAGCCACTAGACTTCAGAGGTATGACCAACCTCCTGGTGGCACCAGGCTTGGGGTCTATACCCTCTGAGTAAAGGAATCCTTCATCCCAATAGATCCTGTGGGACCCACTGATACTCCCAGCAGCCTCAGCAGCAGCTTGCTGTCTGAGGGGTTCAAGAGAGGGGCAGGTTTGCTGCTCCTGACTCAGTTCTGCCCTTCCAGGGCCCCCTTTCCCCAAGAACTCAACCTGATCAGGTTCCAGTTCATCTGGGACAGTTCCTTCACAGGGACTGGGGTCATCTCCCTCAGGAGACTGATCCTCTGTCTGAGCCTGGGGGGAAGACACAGCCTTACTCCTCCTCCTCCTTCTCTTGGAAGACACCTGGTCCATCTTTTCAGAATCCAGGGCTTGTTCAGTAGACATCTGTTTGGCCTGTGACCTAGTCACAGCAAACACATCTGCAGAGATGCCCAACATTGCTGCATGTGTCCTGAGTTCCACTTCAGCCCAGGCTGAAGTTTCCAAATCATTTCCCAACAAGCATTCCACAGGGAGGTCTGAGCTAACCACAACCTTTTTTGGCCCAGCTATCCCTCCCCATCTGAAATTAACAACTGCCAAGGAATGGTCAGTCCTGACATTGTTAGCATTGGTCACTTGGTACATTTCACCAAGTATGATCTGTTCAGGGTCCACAAGTTCGTTTGTCACCATAGTGACACTTGCACCTGTGTCCCTGTATGCAATGGCCTACTTACCATTAATCAAAGGCTGTTGTCTGTATTTACCCAGGTTACTGGGACTCACAAATAAGGTGGCAACATCTTTGCCACCATCACAGACAAGAACAGCCTGATCTGGAGTTCTGACTAGTCCAGAACCCACCTCAGAGCCCAAGGTTAAGCCTACTAATCCCTTGTTCCCTGTACAACCACTTGAAACTGTACTAGGGGGAGCAGTTGCCTTAGGGGCAGTGGTGGTTGGAGTTGAATCCTTGGCCTTTGGACAACTGGCATATTTTGTCCAATGGGTCTTTTCTTTACATAAGTAACACCAAGGTTTCCTTTTGCCTTTTCCCTTGTTGGATTGTGACTCCCCCCCTCCCCCCCAGATGCAGGTTTTTGGGGCCCTGATGAAGACTTCTCATCTTTACCTTTGTCCCCACCCTTATCTGAAGTTTTAGCATCTTGCTTCTTTTGGTCCCCACCATGGTTCTGGTTCCTCTGCTTCACCCTGGTTCTGACCCACCTATCTGCCTTCTTTCCCAACTCTTGGGGAGAAGTCAGATCAGAGTCAACCAGGTATTGATGCAACAACTGATTTTGGCAACTATTAAGGATCTGCTCCCTCATAATCAAATTGTACAATCCCTTGAAATCATTCACTTTGCTGCCAAGCAACCAGCCTTCCAGAGCCTTCATAGCACTATCCACAAAGTCAACCCAGTCCTGAGTCTGTGTCTTCTGGGTGTCTCTGAACTTAATCCTATACTGTTCAGTGGTTAAGCCAAACCCATCAATGAGAGCACTCTTCAGCACTGAGTAATTGTCAGCATCCTCTTCTCTAACAGTGAGGAGCTTATCTCTACCTTTGTCAGCAAAGGAGAGCCACAAGATAGCTGCCCACTGCTCTTGAGGGACCCTCTAAACTTTACAGGCCCTCTCTAAAGCAGTTATCCATTTAAGGATGTCATCCCCAACACGGTAGGGAGGGACAATCTTGCTCAGGTTCCTATTGTCAAAAGAATGTTCTTTAACTCTAGGGACACTGTTGCTGCCCCCATGGGGCTCTAGTCCCAATTACTTTCTAGCTCTCTGGACTTCTAGGGATTCCTTGTCTAGGGTCAACTGCTCTTGCCTGAGCCTAAACCTAGCTTTCTCAAGTTCAAGCAGTTGATACTCCCTGTCTAAAGAATGGTCCCTCTTGCTAGATACAGAGGTCCCTATAGACTGTCCTGAGTGATGTGACTCTGCAGAGGGAGATCTAGATATCCTTGGTAAACTCTGCACTCTTCCAGGAGGATTGAAGAGAGAGCCATTTTGGCCTTCTCCACCATCTCCCTGAAGATCTGAGTTGTCCAGGTGGGAATCATCTTGAGCCTTCTGGCCAGGGTTTGAATCTAGGTCGTAGAAGGTGTCACCTCCTGACCTGCCTTCATTCCCTGCCCCACCCACTCTTTCCTGTTCATCTTACCCAGGGGTCTTCCTAAGATCATCTAACAGTAACACCTCATTTAAACGTTGAGTGTTGGCATTTCTCCCTGTCTTCAGCTTTCTAGAGACACACATGGCTTTCAATTCTTGGAATGTACACTCATTGTACCTAGAAGGCAGAGAGCCACTGGTGGCTTCTCCTGTAGAAGACATACTAAGTGTGGTGTGGTGTATGCATCTACCTAACGTAGTGGGAAACTAAACTCTCTAAGGTTGGAGAAAGGGTGTGCTAGACCCTTCACTACTCAACCCCAAGTTCAGTAGAACTTACTTATTCAAAGCTGGTATTATATGTACTTAATACTTTAGTGGTTTTCATATAATCAATACAAAGATTTATCTGGTAAAACAATTGCAAGCTTGAATACCAACCGCTGCACCTAATGTGAGAAGTCGGCCTGGTATATGCTGTCCACTAATTAAAGTGGGCACCATGCACCAGTCCAAATGACCCCCATGATGTATGAGGTCAAAGATAACCTTTAGAAAGCTATCCTAGTGGTAGCTGTGGAGAGCAGTCTTCAGGCTTAATCTTGAAGGAATGTAAAGCAGCTTGTTTTACCAGAATATCACCTTTAGTATTAACTAAATGAAAGGAGAACTACACAGTAGTTATACAAATATGTTTTTATTTATATAACACTCTCTAGTATCCTCTACATGAGGATGCAACACAAAGCACACAATACTTTAGCAACGAAACAGCTGTAAGTAGCACAATCCACAGTGGGCTCCAGGGGGAGACCAAACCATATACTAAAATAGTGGTATAAAAACCACGACTGGAGTTGAGACAATGTCTAGAACACGTAGAATCACTGGGACCACAAGGAACCACCCAAGGTGAGTAGAAATAGACCCCACGGAGGATGGGTGCAGTGTGCTAACACGACCGCTGGCTCCGTGAAATTCTATGGGGAAGTTGCGGTTACAATTGTAAAGTTTAATGACCCTTTTCGGTGGACTTCGAGGAAACCCTCTGGAACTTAGGAGGTTGGAGAGCCACCCCACCCGTGGCTACCAGAGTACTTAAGTTACCTATACCAGAGGAGCAGGGTGCATAGGTCTGTAGTGGTGTCGGAAACCGCCGTCGTTTTCAATGGAGTGATGGAAGGAACCTGAAAGCAGAGGGGAAAGAGTCTGGGTCACTTCAGGGTGACCAGGGGCTCAGTAGACGAATGCCCACCTATGTCGGGTGCTTCAGGTGTGAAGAAGGGATGCTTGACTCTGCAGCCACGAGGTCCAGGAAAAGTTGAGGATGACTGGGATCCAGATGTGAGCTGTCACACAAAGGATGTCGAGTGCTGAGGGGTCAGTGTCCGGCTGGAGCACCAACAAGCCTTGGAACAGCAACCCACGCAGGAAGGTCAAACAGGTTACGGTATAGACCAGCAAGGTCCAGGGGACACACCAAGCACTGGGGAGTCAGGGCACATCTGGAGCAACCAGGGAAGCCCAACAGAATTCAAGATGACCCTCAAGGGGATCCACAGGCCGAATGGCCAGGAGTCGCAAGGGGAGCTCGAGCAAGATCACAAAGTATCAGCACATGGAGCACTCGGTGTGAGGAGGCCGGAGTTCTTTGTTGGAAATACTGCTCGTGATCAGGACTAAACGAAGTCCAATGCACAAGCTTGGGAATCACCAACAAGCATATGCAGGTACAAAAGTACGCTGTGCACAGGGGTTCGGGTTATGCGGTCCCCACGAGGGATACTGGCCTCAAACTCAGTGAGAGGGCAGCTAGACCTCAAAGAATTTCGGAACCCACCTCCCGTGTTGCTGGATCTTTCAGAATCCACAGGAGCTCAGGATCAGCAGACCAGTCAGTTGCAATGCGGTGCCTGCGAATGCAGGGGAGTGACTCCTTCACCCCAAGGGAGGTTCTTCGGTTGTCCTTAGTGCTCCACAGGTCTGGCACAGAGCCTGTATGGTGCAAGGGCACAGACAATGCTTTGGACGGAGAGGGAGATGAAGTCGGGCCCAGTTGAAGTCCAGCGAAGTCCAGAGTGTCCATACGGTCAAAGGTTAGTGGTTTCTTGTTCAGAATCTTGTCCACGTCAAATCTAAAGTCTTACAGCCATGTAAGCCCTTATGTACCCACGGGAGAGGGTTGGACAGATTCAGGCGACCCTCCTAGGGGAGGGTCATGACAGAGGGGAGGTTACTCCCATATCCTTTGTCCAGTTTCGCGCCAGAGCAGGAGCCAACGGCTCCCAGAACTGGTTTGAGCTGGACTATCCACAGGGACACCAAGTGTGCCCCAATGCAGACTTTCAGGCACTTTGGAAGTGCACCCACCCAGCCCCAATACACTAAATCCTGTTTGGGAGGTGGTCACACCTCCCTGTGACAGGATGCCTATTGTGCTGCCTTCCTCTGCTCGAGCTTGGCTCAGCAGCAGGGCAGAAATGTGTCTCTGGTCGGCAGCATCCATTTTGTGCTGTCCGGGTCGAGAAGGCTGGTACTGGAAAGACCAGTGACCCCACGAAGCTTGCTTCAGAAGGGTGGAATCATACCTCCACACTGGTTACCGGTGTGGAGGTATGATTCCAAGGTGTTTGATACCAAACACGACATGTTTTGTTTCAGCCGTTTTTGAGATAGCATTTACCGCGAGGTAATAATGCAACTCTACCTATATGTCTGGTTGAGTCACAGACAACCCGGGAGAATGGTCTCCGAAGGCTGCAGAGGGGCTCTGCTCATGCAGGGGCACCCTCTCACATAAAACCCAGCACCCTGCCTTCAGGATTGTTAAGGCCTGCTATAGGGGTGACTTATAAGTTTTAAGTGTAGTGACCTATAGATATAGTGAACCTATATCTAAAGTAAGTGGTGCAAGCACCAGCTTACACAGGCGGCAATGGCAGACCTGTAGTTCCATTTAGCATGGCCTCTCATGGGTGCCATAATACATGCTTCAGCCCATTAGAGGCCTCTGGGGTACCTATGCCCTGGGTACATGGGTACCATATTCTAGGGACTTTCCTACACCCTCCCATTTTTAATTTAAAAAAAATAGCAAAAAATAAGGCCGGGTCCCGGGGGATGGGGTACTTGGCCCCCCTCTAAATTATTACAAATAAAGGCAGGGCAGGCCCCGAGAATGGGGTGCCTGGGGCCAAAAGTGGCCCACGGAAGGGGGGCCACATGGCCCACCTTCCATAAAGACTGCTTTCGCCGGGCCCCGTGGGATGGGGTTCCCGGGGCGGAAATCAGACTTGGGAGGGGGGCTGCGTGCCCCCATGCCTTTACAATATATATATTTTTTTTAAAAGGGCTCAGGCCCTGAGGGATGGGGTCCCCGGGCCCAAAAGGTTCAAGGGAAGGGGGGCCACACAGCCCCCTTCCTAAAAAAATAAATTAAAGAAACCGACAACTCGCCGGAGGCCCCGACCCCTCCCTGCACCACTCTGCAAACGCGCCTCCTGGCACGATCTTGGTTGGAGAATTAAGTCCCTGTCACTAGTGAGGGTGCTTAGGGGCCAACTAGACAACCAGGTACCTCCAGTAAGCCTTACACAGCTGGTTTGCTGCGAGGTGGTAGGAGGCCATGCCCCTTTTTACACCACTCTGCAAACGCGTCTCTTGGCACACTTGTAGTGGGACGATGAGGTCCCCTTGTGTCCTGAGGACATCAGGACTAAACTGGACTTCATCCCCCAAGTAGCAGTGCACCAGGAGCCACATTTTCAGATTGGTTTAGAAAGGGGGCATGGCCTCTGACTACCACTCAGCAATCCAGCTGTGTGGGGCTTCTTGGAGGTAACAGGAGGGCTACTTGGCCCCAAGGGACCCTCAAGGGGTAAGGGGACTTCATCCCCGAAACCAGAGCATGCCAGGAGGTGAGTTTGCAGAGTGGTGGAGAAAGGGGGCGTGGCCTGCGACCACCTCTCAGCAATCCCACTGTGTGGGGCTTACTGGAGGTAACACATAGGTTAGTTGGCCCCTAAGGACCTCCAGCAGCAAAGGGAACTTCAATGTCCTTCCAGGAGCATGACCGGGAGCGCGTTTGCATAGTGCTGGGCAAAGGGGGCGTGGCTGGCTATGAGAACTGAGCAATCCTGCTGTGTGGGACTTACTGGGGGTAATAGGAGGGGTAGTTGGCCCCCAAGGATGTCCTTGGGGGCCAACTACCCTTCCTGTTACTACAGTAGGTCCCACACAGTGGGATTGCTAAGAGGTCTTTGGAGGCCACGGTCCCCTTTTGCCACCACTCTGCAAACGCGCCCCCTGGCACACTACTGGTTGGGGGATGAAGTCCACTTTACTCCTGAGAGACTTTGGGGGCCAAGAAGCCCTCCTGGTACCTTCTGTAAGTCCTATGCAGCAGAATTCCTAAGTGCTGGTCGGAGGACCAGCCCCCTTTCTCCAGCACTCTGCAAACGGGACTACTAGTTAAAGAAGCATTTGCAATGCAATAGGTCTGCGAGAGTTAGAGCTATTGGCGTTGTAAATGTAAAAGTTTTTTACTAATATTTTGTGGAGTGGATGTACGTTGTGTGTAGTGAAATTATGTGGTATGTTGTGCAGTGAAATTATGTGGATAGAAAGTATGTGGTATTTAGTGTATAGGAATTATGTAGTGTGGGATTATGTGTTATGGAGAGTAATTATGTAATATGGTAGTCTGTGTTGTGGAGCCGTAACCTCAGTTTTAGTCTTCCGCGTTTCCATAGAAGCTAAACTATAAACTCAATGAGACAAAAAAAAGAAGGAACCACTGAGGTGCACTTCTGGACCTAGTCAGAGGTATGAGCAGGGCCACTGGAATTATACGACTGTTCGGCTGCACCGATTTTCGCATAATTATAAATTTTTCTCATTTGCCACATAATCCATCATCTGCTGCATAATCTGCAGATTTGAACAAAAAAAACTTTTCTAGCTCAAACGGCTCAAACTTTACCAAAAATACAGTGACAAGTGTTACAGTGTGGTGGAAGGCCCTTTTGAAAGCTGGAATGGTCTCCAGTTACTTACTACTAAATGTGGGTGTAAAATTGGTACTAATGGTGCGCAAACCACTCTTGCTTCTTTCTGCGCCTCTCTTGCCTATTTCTACATTTCTCTTGCTTTTTCTGCACCTTTCTTCCTTATTCTGCACTTCTCTTGCCTCTTTCTGCACATCTTTTCCACTTTCTGTACCTCTCTTCTTTCTGCTCCTCTTGCTTTTTTCTGCACCTTTCTTGCTTCTGCGCTCCTCCTGCCTCATTATGCCCCTATTTTGCTTTTTTATGCACTTTTCTTGCCTCCCCCTGCACCCCCTGCACCCCTTCCCTCTTTCTGCACTACTCTTGCCTCTTTCTGCACCTCGCTTGCTTCTTTCTGCACTTCTCTTGCCTCTTTCTGCACCCCTCTTGCCTCTTTCTGCACCTCTGTTGGTTCTTTATGTACTGCTCTTGCTTCTTTCTGCACCTCTCTTGCAAATTTCTGCACCCCTCTTGCCTCTTTCTGCACCCCTCTTCCCTCTTTCTGCACCCCTCTTGCCTCTTTCTGCACCCCTGTTATCTTTTTCTGCACCTCTCTTGCCTGTTTCTGCAACTCTCTTGCTTCTTTTTGCAGTTCTCTTGCCCCCTTCTGTACCTCTGTTGCTTCTTTCTGTACTTCTCTTTCCTCTTTCTGCACCCCTCTTGTCTGTTTCTGCACCTCTGTTGGATCTTTATGCACTGTTCTTGCTTCTTTCTGGACATCTCTTGTAAATTTCTACACCCCTCTTGCCTCCTTCTGCACCTCTGTTGGTTCTTTCTGCACTGCTCTTGCTTCTTTCTGCACCTCATCTGTGTGTTTCTGCAACTCTCTTGACTCTTTCTGCCCCACTCTTGCCTCTTTTTGCACCTCACTCCCATCTTTCTGCACCTCTTTTGCCTGTTTCTGCAACTCTTGTGCCACTTTCTGCACTTCTCTTGCCTCCTTTTGCACCTCTGTTGCTTCTTTCTGCACTTCTCTTGACTTTTTCTGTACCCCTCTTGCGTCTTTCTGCACCTCTGTTGCTTCTTTCTGCATCTCTCTTGCTTCTTTCTGCACCTCTCTTGCTTCTTTCTGCACCCCTCTTGCCTCTTTCTGCACCCCTCTTCCCTCTTTCTGTACCTCTCTTGACTCTTTCTGTACCCCTGTTACCTTTTTCTGCACCTCTCTTGCCTGTTTCTGCAACTCTCTTGCCTCCTTCTGCACTTCTCTTGCCTCTTTCTGCACCCCTCTTGCCTCTTTCTGCACCTCTGTTGGTTCTTTCTGCAATGCTCTTTCTTCTTTCTGCACCTCCCTTGCATCTGTCTGCACCCCTGTTCCCTCTTTCTGCACCTCTTTTGCCTGTTTCTGCAACTCTCTTGCTTCTTTCTGAACTTCTCTCGCCTCTTTCTGTATTCAAATGGTAAGTGCAAGCTGTCAAGTTTAAACATCTGTGTGCTCTCGTGACTGAGGTATATGTCGACTTGTACATGTATTCTTACATGTGTTATACATCTGAAGATGGTAGCTTAAAAAGCGGGTAACTTCTCCTATAGGTGGGCAAATCTTCTCAGTTCTGCTCAGTCATTCGGTTGCACAGGCAGACATGTCTTATGTATATAGGTGTTATAGAGCCCCTCAAATGTACTATTGAATACCCATGTGCCGTGTATTGTGAGCGCTAAGAAATGCATACACCTTTTGTACACAAATTTACAGAGTATGCTGTTTGAAACACAGGTATTCAAGTATTTGTATGTTTATTTTTATGTAACATGTCACTAGGTATAAGCAGAGACACACGCCTGCATACCTTTACAAACTTGGTGAGACTTACAACAGTGATATGGTTAGGATTGCTGTTTTACCTTTGATAGGCATAACATTTTGAGCAGTCAATGAATAGTGAACCTTCAAGAGAAAAGTGAGGTTTAATGCAACTTGGGAGAAGGATTAGTTATTAGGCTACTTTGTATGAGTCTGTGGAAAGGTACAGTCAAAGTTGGCCTCTTTCTGCACCTCTGCTGCTTCTTTCTGCACTTCTCTTGCTTCTTTGTGCACCTTTCTACCTCTTTCTGGACTTCTGTTGCCTCTTTCTGCATTTTTCTTACTTCTTTCTGCACCTTTCTTCTTCTTTCTGCACCTCTCTTGCATCTTTCTGCACTTCTCTTGCTTCTTTCTGCGCCTTTTTTTCCTCTTTCTGTATATGTCTTGCCTATGTAGGCATAATTAGAAATTAGCATTTTAAAAACCTTAGAAATTCACTGAAAAAAACACAGGTTTCAGGGACGTTATATTTAGGGATTAGCATTTAAAAACCCTTAGAAATTCACTGAAAAAAACACAGGTTTCAGGTACGTTATAGTTAGGCTGACATTTCACTCGTACAAAAGCAGAGAAATTCAGCTGTTATAGTTAGCTGGGCTAACTGTAACTCACGCCCCCGCAATGCACTGCTGATGATGTCACATATTTCATCACTCATGACATGGTTAGTGACAACACTGATGACATCACTGATGACATCTCAAATGTAAACACTGATGACATCACTGATGACATCATCCAGTGACTGAGTGTTTCTAAAAAGTTTAAGAATGTTATATATATATACGCCAAGGTGTATTGAAGAATGAGTGGGTGTATGAGTGTCTGAATGGATGATTTACTGGGTGCGTGACTGACTATATAAGTGAGTGATTAAATGTGTCTTAGTGAATGCATGGGTGAATGGCTAATCTGTGTGAATGTCTGTATCAGTCTGTCAGTTGGTGCGTAAGTGGCTGCATGGGTTAATGAGTAGCTACATGAGTATCTGTAATTGGTTAATGATTGGTTGCCTGAGTACCTGTATGGGTGCCTGTGTGTCTGTATGGGTGTGTGGGGTGTGTGTGACTCCCTGCATGGATGTGTGAGTGGGTGATTCACTGGGTGTATGGGTTCATCAGTGCATCTGCGAGGGGCTGTATGGATGAGTGAGTGTGCATATGTCTGTGTTGATGAGTGAATGGATGTCTCAGTGGTATATATGTATGTAACTACATATGTGAAAGGCAGTGTATGAGAATGTTGGAGTATGTAAGTGACTATATGTGAGAGTGGTGATTGTGAGAGTGGCTGTATGGATGAGTGTGTGCATCTGTCAGTGATTGTAGAAGAGAGTAAGTATGTGTTACTATCTTTATGAATAGGTGAGGTGGTGTGTGTATAACTGTATAGGTGAGTAAATGGCAGTGTGATTGATTCTTTGAGTGACTGACTAGGTGTGTGAGTAACTCTATGGGTGAGTGGCAGTGTGTGAGTGTCTGTATGGGTGTATGAGTGCATATATCAGTGGCTGTATTGATGAGTGACTGCATGTATGAGTGACTGTATGCGTGAGTGAGTGGATGTGTGTGTGTAGACCTAGGAATCAGTGAGTGGGTATGTACTAACTGGTATTGGTGTGTCTATGGTTTCGAGAATGGCAGTCTGTATTTCAGAGTGGGTTTATGAAACGTTATAAACAGAAAAATTAAAAGCAAATAATACCCATGATTTAAGGGTCATTTGTTTTTTTTTACAAAAATAAACTCCCTCTTTGTGCAATGTGTGCTGAGCAGCTTCATGCAACATGACAGGTACCCAGCAACCTTTCAGTGACTTCAGAGGATCTGCTGTAGGAGATCTCTAAATATGGCAGTAAGGGCAGCAGATATTATTACCTCCATCCCCGTGTCAGGTAATCTTTAAATGATGGTCTTGATCTGCAAAATTGCAATCCATATGGGTAGTAGTATGTTGCTGTCGGTAGCCAAAACCTGATACCAAATGTAGTGGCCAAAGCTTGCAATTGAGAGTATGCATTCAACACCAACATGCCAGTGTACATTTTCCCAGGCAAATCTGCTAATATAGCAGGGTCCTTGCATTAAGTAATGCAATACCCATCTGCCACGTTTCTGGATCATAAGAATACTAAAACGCTTCCTGTGAAATCAAAATTAGAATCGGCTTCTTCAAGTGTAAATTCTGATTTCCTTATTTAGTTTAAAGAAAAATTGCAAACATTTTGATGTGTTTTTGCCATTGAAAAACATGTAATGTTATAGAGGGATGACTATGTCTTAGAATGCAAGCCTTCTCAATAGCTATAAGCACATCACTGAGTGTGTGGATATGACAAAATGCGAGAAAAAAATAGAAAGTGCACCATTATGTCTATAGCAAGGCTGACTTTCAGCAGTGCACACACATGGTCGACATTTTAACATTGTGCTCTTGCCAATAAGTGGGGTGTGGAGGATTTTTCAACATAGCCTCCCCCGCTTCACCTGATTTACTGGGCAATTTGGGACACTTGGGGGGATATTCTCAAGAACGGGCGATAATTATCACCAACCTAGGTTAACGCAATTTTACATAACGCCGTCTATCGCGGGAAACTAACACCGTGTTAACGGCGAATTCTCAACATGCCAGCAACAGGAGATAGTATCCCGATAACGCGTCAAATGTCCGCGTTAAAATTACCGGGACGCCGATAAAAAAGGAAACCCGAATGTGAAAAAAGTGGCGATGGGCCCAACAGCGATAAAAACATCAGCGATAAGCAGCGCCAGGCTTGGCATTGTGTACATTCTTATTCATGGGTCACTTGCCTCCTTCACACATTCTTGGTTCCCACCTCTCCTCACATTCTGCAATTGTGCGGCAGAGGGCTATGCCTTTGTGGATGGTTTGTCTACATGTCTGGCCCCTGTTATCACAGTTACTTGTGTTGTCGTGTCTAGTAGGTGGGCATGTTGGTTGGCATGTTGTATGTGATTTTGTTACGTGTGCATTCCCACAGTTGTGAGTTGGATGATTGTGGAGTTGAGGTGTGTGGTGTGTTCCGTTGGTACTTACCAACGAGCAGTGAATTTCCATAGGTGCCATCCTGAAAGCGCTGGTTGATGATGGACTGTCGGAAGATGTAGGAATCATGCACACTGCCTGGGAAGTTGGCGACGACATTGGTGAACAGTCCCCGGTGGTCCACTATTGCCTGCACATTGATGGAATGCGTGTGCTTTCTGTTGCGGTATTTGTGTGCAGTGTCGGCAGGGGGCACAAGTAGGACATGTGTGCAGTCAATTGCCCCCAACACGTGCGGGAAGCCAGCTATGGCATAGAAGCCTTGCTTGGTCTCCAGCTGTTCCTGGACAGTGTGGGGGAAGTGAAGGTGCTGGGGTATCAAGCTGATGATGGCATCCAAGACAGGTGTGAGGAACTTTGACAGGGCTGGCTGTGAGACTCCTCCGACTCTGGCAGTTGTTGGTTGGAAGGCACCAGAGGCCAACAAGTGCAGCACAGCCAGCAGCTTTGTCTGCGGAGGGATGTTGGTTGTCCGCTGTGTTGGTACCGTCAGCCTGTGGGCAATGTGGGTCAGGATGCAGAGGATGGTTGTCCTTTTGAGCCTGTAGTGGGCAATGACATCCTCTGGCGTTAAGTCTCTGAGGCTGGTGCGTTTTCGGAAGGTCCGCTGTCTTGTTCTGCGCTGCCTCGGTGGCCGTCCGGGGGGGGTGGTCATGGGGGTGGTGGCATTGGGTGTTGTGGCCCTCTTGGGTCTCCAAGCTGCATGATTAGTAGCTCCATGGCATCTGTTGGTCTTCAGATGTGGCTCTGGGCTGGGCTCCCTTTTATACTGCAGGTTTTCGTCCTACTTAAGACCAGGAAAAAGCAGGTCTTAAGTCCCTGCTACTAACGTGCCTTATCGCCTGTTTTTGGACCGCATCGCCGATCTGGCTGGTCTTTGAGAATATCGCAAAGTGGTGTTATCATGAGTTTTTGCACGGGAACGCCTACTCTGCATATGATAGCGTTAGTTGTCGCTGTCAGCCTTGGCGATGTTTTGGCGGCAGCTATCGCAGGTAAACTGACGATGTCGGCTGTTAGCGCAGGCTTGTGAATAGGGCGGTGAATCTATCCCCTCTTTCGTGGCGGAAACGTGCCGCTAATTCGGCGATGAGTCCTTGAGAATATGCCCCTTGATATTTAAACTATTTAAAGACCAAGCTAACCTTACTTTTAGATTTTGAGTGGGAGGTGCTGTAGGAAAATTGCTTTGCTATCTTTACATTCAGCAAAAATGAATGGGGCGAGGTGGGTTTCTTTCAAATGTAATGGCGAGCATGTGAGACACACTGAGTTATCTTTTCTCTCGGCTTTCAGTGTTGTTATTTACATACATCTAGCAACCAATGTTATATTGTCTTTTTCTACATATCTTGTATTGTGCGCTGCTAGTATTCACAGTGTAACTTTCCCCATAGCAATAGGTAAGTCAGTGAACCATGATGCTGACTCACTTCATTCTGGACAACTGCCTGATTTCGATCACATACGTAAGTATGACCTCTGAGTACCTTATGGCTTTATTGATTTGTTTATATTAATTTTAGATTTCAATTAGTAACGGCCCCCGGTGACATTGGTCTCTGCACCCAAGGGGAATTTAAAAATAAGCACTACGCATTACACCTAAAACCACCAGCTATTTTATTTTTAGCGTTCAAAAATCAAATCAAAACTGCCATGAAAATCAATACAGTAACTGCGAAAACGTCTTCATTTGTAAGCCATGTAAGAACTTGAGAAATATTTGTTCTCCATGTCTGCAATCTTTGTACACATACAGAAGCAGATCCCACTATCCATGATTTCAGAGAGCAAGGGAAAGCTGAACAAACATGGCATTTAGTAGCTGGAATATACTTTTTGGTGATATGGACATTTTACTCTTTGACATTACTAGCAAAAAATAAATACACACAAAAAAATCAGGGGAATATTAGCAAGGAGTTGCGATATCTATCGCAAAACGCGCTTAGCGTGTTTTTTGTTAACGCCGCCTATCACTGGAAATTATCGCTGAGATAACACCCTATTAGTAAGGTTTATCTCCATAGCGATAATATTTCCAGCGATAGCGGCAAAATGTGAGAATATCGCTGGAAAAGCAGCGATATTCTCGCATTATCGCTAAGGTGGATTCAGCATTAGAATCCACCTCCTATACTTTAAACAGGTAAGTCATCCTCACTAGCAGGTGATAAAATATAGCGATAAACGCGCTTAGCGCAAATTATTTTATCGCTTCGCCTGCCTTGCTAATAGGGGGTAGTGGTGTTAGCGACTGTTTTCAGTCGCTTTTAGTAGGGAACGCCTTCCTTGCATGTCATTAGCGATAATTATCGCTGACATGCAAGGCGATGGAAAACGCGGCCTCTAACGCCTGAAAGCTGTCGCTAACGCCTGTTAGCGACAGCTTGCTAATAGGGCGATAAAATTATCGTCGCTAAAGCGGCGATAAAGCCCTTGATAATATGCCCCTCAGTTTAATGTGAATATTCAGGTGCCATTTTTTAAACATTTTTTCGGGTTTTGTCTACCCACATCTTACTTATCTTCTATATATTCAGCAATGTGTCTGCCCGTCTGTTGGAATGTAGTTGAACCTCATGTACAGTTGTGTAACCCTCTTAATACTAGTGAGTGGAAAGCGCTGTCATGAGCATTAACCTTCATGACTCATTCACACCCTCACCTACCTAGCTCCTGTACTATCATGCGGGTTAGTAATGATTGCCCTGCTCTAGCCCCCTCTGTTCAGTGTTCCTATAACTCTTTATCTCTGAGTAATATGGTTACCTCCTCATCTAAACAGTCTTCTGAAAAAAACAATCTCAGTGCAAAATAGCACCGATTGAAAATACTGAGCATGCAAAGTCTTCCCTCTAATTCGATGTATATTAACATCTTCCCGTCCCTGCTTTTTGTAGTTGCTGCGCTTTTTATGTCTGCTGAAAATGTTTATTCTCGCACTGGTGATCATATGAAAACATCCACTAATTCCCTAGTAACTTGTGCACTTGAAAGTGTATCCAGTCCTGCGTTTCGCTCTCTGTTGACCTTTTGGACCAGGTCTGCGCAATATATACACCCTCAATAAATTAAAAAATAAAGAACACCAGGAGCTCTACATGTTCACATGGAATCCACCAATGCTTCTTACCCTGTCGTATGACAGACCGATGACTGATGTGGGCCTATATCAGTGATTTTCACACGCACAAGGCTTCAGTAATCCTAAATGTAAGCTGCAGTCCTGGTCCAAGCCACTAGCTTCCAGGACGGATAGGGGGAGACACACGTACTCATTGTTCTTCTCCCTAGAAGTTCTGAAGAGTTGTCATGCTGGTGTTGTGGTATTGTTGCAATTCCTAACATTTGACACTAGTAACAAGGGCTGCCGAAATTTGGTAGGCATGGTACCTGCTCTTAGAGCAACCCCCTCTTGTAACCATCCTAAACGGAGTAAAGGCTAATTTCACTGCGCTTGATGTAAAAAAAATACCAATTGAAATGATAATTTTTATTACATGAAATACTAACCAGGTAGTGCATTTGGGCATAAGGCCTGGTCTGCACTATGGAAGTACATTGCGCATAGCCTCGCCACAATAGAAGAGCACCAGGCCAAGCAACCACTTTCAATTCTCGTTGAGTGCAGACTCAGAGACATTATGTATATTTATTAGGAAAAATAAGGATATTAGAGAGTACACACATTCTCCATTCTCTGGCTACTCGATGAGCAAGATAGGTTGAAATACCATTTTCTATTTGATCTTAATGTTAGCATTTGCAAGGCAATGAATCTGAATTAATAAGTGTCAATTTGGCACGCTTAATCACAAATGAATTACGGGTTCGGCAGGGCCAATCAGTGGCACGTTGTATCTCAACAATATCTGTAAAAGTTTTTGGGGCATATTATCAAGAACGGCGTTAAAATTATTGCCGCTTTAGCGGCAGAAAACTGCCACTAAAGCGGCGATAATGGGCTTGATAATATGCCCTGGAGAATTCCAATAGAAGCCCATGTTCTGGTGTCAACATGGGCTTCTATTGGAATTCTCAAGTTCATATTATCAAGCCCATTATCGCCGCGGCAGTTTTCTGCCGCTAAAGCGGCGATAATTATAACTCCGTTTCTTGATAATATGCCCCTTCCTTTTTTAAGTACTGTTCAGAAACGTTTGGGTGGTTGGCCTCCGGGAAATAGAATCAGATGGAAAATAGCCAGTAATTAAATTAATGTCTTACAGCGCGTCCTCTTTGTTTCGTGGTGCCGATAATTGCACCTCGCAGTTATGCAAACTCTCTTGGTGTATAATGTGCACGCAATAATGACACTGGACACGGCTACTGGGTTTCATAAAGAGGTCACGCCTCAGCCGTTCCTCTATTTATATCCCCCGTCCCTATGTCACGAGTCATGACAATCAGCACTCAGATTAGGAGGGGTGGACTAACAAACACCCCTGCAGAAGTGGAATGGACTAGGTCACTTTCTCCAACATAACATTCCTCCTTTCCCAACAATAGAAATCCAGAATCAACAGGATCAGAAAAACGACCCAGAACACAAAACAAAAAATGGGAAATTAATAAGAGATAGAAAAAGAGAGGAGAGATACCCTGCACCAATAGCGCGAATGTATATAATTCTCCTTGTCACTAGGACAATACAAAATTCTTCAATCTGGAGGACCTTTCAGGATGGGGACATAGATAGTGTCTTTCAGTTCCTTGGCGACTGACATAATTTTCCACCTGGTTCGAAGTGCCAGCCACTGGTGAGGTGCTGAGGTCAGAGGGACCAGGTGAACACTGTTCCAGGAGACAAATTCTCGCTCCTCCAAACGTCCTGGGTACCACCTTGGGAGACAGGGAAACAACAGAGCAAACAGAGGGCAACAGTTGACAGCATCAACTGTGAAGCGGTTCACAGGAGTTTGGTACCGCTTAAAAAAATTAACATTTCTAGTGATGGTCTCACCAGCTGTTTGTGCTGTGATCATGGTTCCTTTCACAGTTTGCACCTCCTACGGACTTCAAACAGAAGCGCAAACGTTCCTCTAGAGCATGGGTACTCACAAACTTTCTCTTGGGGGCCAAATTTACAGTGTGGTTTGTGGCCGAGGGCCGCACCGGTGGGGTCGGGGTCAGTGGGGAGGGGGCGGGGCTAGAGCAAAAAAAAACTATGACCATGAGGTTGAACACTGAGCCACCAGACCCGGCATATACACATCTCTCTATCTCTCTCTCTCTGTCTCTCCCTCCCTCTCTCTATCTCTCCCTCCCTCTATCTCTCCCTCCCTCTCTCTCTCTCCGTCTCTCTCCCTCTCTCTCTCCCTCTCTCTCTCTCTCTCTCCCTCCCTCCCTCTCTCGGTCTCCCTCTGTCTCACTCACTCTCTTTGTCTCCCTCTCCCTCTCTCTGTCTCCCTCCCTCTCTTTGTCTCCCTCCCTCTCTCTGTCTCCGTCTCTCTGTCTCCCTCCCTCTGTCTGTCTCCCTGTCTGTCTCCCTCTCTCTGTCTCCCTCTCTCTGTCTGTCGCCCTCTGTCTGTTGCCCTCTGTCTCCCTCTGTCTCCCTCTCTCTGACTCCCTCTCTCTGTCTCCCTCTCTCTGTCTCCCTCCCTCTGTCTCCCTCCCTCTGTCTCCCTCCCTCTGTCTGTTGCCCTCTGTCTCCCTCCCTCCCTCTGTCTCCCTCTCTCTCTCCCTCGCTGTCTGTCTCCCTCTCTCTGTCTCCCTCGCTCTGTCTCCCTCTCTCTGTCTCCCTCTCTGTCTCCCTCTGTCTGTCTCCCTCCCTCCCCCTCCCTCTGTCTCCCCCTGACTCCCTCCCTCTGTTTCCCTCTCTCTCTGTCTCCCTCCCTCTGTCTGTCTCCCTCTCTCTATCACCCTATGTCTCCCCCTCTCTCTCTCCCTCCCTCCCTCTGTCTGTCTCCCTCTCTCTGTCTCCCTCCCTCTCTTTGTCTCCCTCCCTCTCTCTGTCTCCCTCTCTCTGTCTCCCTCCCTCTGTCTGTCTCCCTGTCTGTCTCCCTCTCTCTGTCTCCCTCTCTCTGTCTCCCTCTCTCTGTCTGTCGCCCTCTGTCTGTTGCCCTCTGTCTCCCTCTCTCTCCCTCTGTCTCCCTCTCTCTGTCTCCCTCTCTCTGTCTCCCTCTCTCTGTCTCCCTCCCTCTGTCTCCCTCCCTCTGTCTCCCTCCATCTGTCTCCCTCCCTCTGTCTCCCTCCCTCTGTCTCCCTCCCTCTGTCTGTTGCCCTCTGTCTCCCTCCCTCTCCCTCCTTCTGTCTCCCTCTCTCTCTCCCTCGCTGTCTGTCTCCCTCGCTCTGTCTCCCTCTCTCTGTCTCCCTCTCTCTGTCTCCCTCTCTGTCTCCCTCTGTCTGTCTCCCTCCCTCCCCCTGTCTCCCCCTGACTCCCTCCCTCTGCCTCCCTCCCTCTGTTTCCCTCACTCTCTGTCTCCCTCCCTCTGTCTGTCTCCCTCTCTCTGTCACCCTATGTCTCCCCCTCTCTCCCTCCCTCCCTCTGTCTGTCTCCCTCTCTCTGCCACCCTCTGTCACCTCACCCTGCGTGTGTGTCAGCCCGGGCTGAGACAGCTTCCCGGGCACACACACAGCCGCACCCAAGTACTTCACAGGTCTTTAAAAGACCATTCACTTGTTAATGAGGCTTTGTTGTATTTCACCTCTTCTTAGCGCCCCTGCATCTCCACTCAGAGTGGAGATGCAGGGGCGCTAAGAAGAGGTGAAATACAACAAAGCCTCATTAACAAGTGAATGGTATTTTAAAGAATCGCCCGGCCCCCATAGAGCACTGCTGCAACCGGCGGTGTTTGCTGACACTTAAGAAAAAACACAGGTAGGATATCTGCAAGGTCCGGTGACTGGATCGGGTGAAACACCCTCTTGAGAAAACAGATATCCGAAGAATGCTATCTCTTTTTGTGGAAAAGAACACTTTCCCCTGTGACGGGTCAGTCTGTTCTCTTGGAGGCGTTGAAACACGGCCCTCAGACGATCAAAATGGTCCTCCAGCATGGGAGCGTGGACCAAAATATCATCACTGACATTAAGTACACCCTCTAGTCCAGCAAGAACACTCCTGATGGTGTCCTGAAATACCTCAGCCACACTTGAGATGCCAAAACTGAGGCGTTTATACCTCCGCAGTCCTACATGGGTGGAGAAGGTAGTGATGTCTCGGCACTCTGGGTCTAATAGCAGTTGGTGGTAGTGAGCTCGCAAATCAATTTTTGAAAACCATCTGCAGCCACTTCTGACATATTATCATCTATTGTGGGCGTCAGGTGGCATTCACGTTCGAAAGCCAGGTTGGGTATGCGCATGTCCATGCATATTCAAACTGCCCCAGGTTGCTTGGGCTTGCGTGCTACAACGATTGGGGACACCCATGGTGTCGGGCCGCTCATCTTTTTGATGATATCTGCCTGTTCCAATTTTATTAGTTCCTCCTCCACCTTTTGTCTTAGGTGGAATGCTACGCGACAGTGCTTCAGAGCCACAGGTTGGATGGAGTCATCGATATGCAGGCGTATCAAGCGGTCTTTTAGGTAGCCTATGCCTTCAAACAGTGATGTGAGCTGAGCCAGCAAGTCATCCACAATTTCTTGGTGTATACTAAGGGCAAAAATGACAAGCTGAAGACTTTGGTGCAAACTGAGTGAGATTCATTGCTGATTTCCGTTGTAAATACCCCTGCCAATGGAAGTGGAGCGGTGGACCCATAGGCAAAAACTTTCGTAGTGGTGGTGCCAGTAAAGTGATCATCATAGACTGGGTCATGACATTGATAGATGCACCAGTGTCAATCAGCGCCTGCACTTGGTGGCCACCCAGGAGTATATTACACTTAGGGATGTGCTTCCGAGGGTATCCTTCCGGTTGCAAAGCATGTATTACATGGATTGCACCCTCGACATCATCATCATCCATGTCTCCTTCATCTACTGAGATGTCTGATGCAACCAGGGTATTGGCTGGCTTGGGCCTTTGACTTCTTAAAGGCGTTGATGAATGACAAACTTTTGCAAAATGGTTTCAGTTTGTTACATGCCGAGCATCGCTTACCCTGCACGGTGCAGGGCCCCTGGTGAGGTTAAGAACCTCCACATCCATAGCACGTTCTTGGTGCAGACGTAGTGTTATTGTGTGTCTTCCTTTTGTCCGGGGTTTTCACAACAACAGAGTTAACTGGTTCTGTCTTGACCTGTTGTTGAAGTGCTATCTCCATGTGTGCTGCTTGTACTTTGAATAGTTCTTTTGATCTACCCACGGTCAACATGTCTGCCACAGACATTCCCGGGATTTGGAGAATGCTCTCCCTCAGTTTTGATGAGGAACAACACTGAATGAATTGAGCTCTGATCTCGTCGTTTTCATTGGGCAGGGTACAGGTGCTTGCTAGCTCTTTCAGGTGGGAGTAGAAAGTGTCCACAGACTCCTCAGGCAGTTTTCTGACCTGACGCAGCAGAAAATGTTCGTAGTCAGGGTTTGCCAGGGGTTCAACGTGTGTGTTAGTGCCCGCTTTAGCGTGGTATACGTGCGAGGAGGACCTCCTTCTATGACTGACTTTCCCAGTTTGTGTATGGCTGGCCCTCTGAGGTGCAGAAGCATAGGATGGCGTCTGTCATTGTCTAGGTCTATGGCCGCAAAATAGGTCTCAAGTCGCTCTACCCAGTCCTTCCATTTTGCTGCCTGCGCAGAGGGGGGGGCATCGATCGAGTACGGTTCCACTTGGGGTATGGCTGTGATGGTGGTTGCACAAGGAAAAACAGACGGTGTAAGAATGAGTAGTTTAGTTTACTTAATCCCTTCGCTGGATGTAAGGTTACAAGAGATATTGTCTTTTCTTCTCACAGTGCACATAAGTAGTAGTCCAGGGTGTCACCCAGTTGATTTCACTTGTGCAGCCAGGCACCGTTACAAGTATGTCAGTAAATATACAAAGTTCACCAACCTGGGTGCTGTCTGGGAATACCGTTGGTGTGACAAGGATACACACACCACAGAAAGACAGGCTTGGTCAATGAGGAGGGAGTTAAAGCCTTTTGGCCTTGCCGGGAAAACCTCAGCCACTCCCCTTATTGTCACCTGGAGCGGGCTATATGAGGACTGCACAGGGCCCCTCCAGTGCGGCAGACAGGCAAAGTCCTGGCGAGAACTGCCGAGAACAGCAGCCCAGCCCCCAGGATGGGCGGGGCAGAGCAGCCGGAAGGCACACTCAGTGTGTGGCCCGGTGAGAATGACGGGGTGAAATCAGCAGCCAGCCAGGGAACAGCAGGGCTATGCACTGAAACAAGTGCGTGAAGCACAGCAGTCAGGCTCAGGAGCAGGAAACCTTTTGCCCCTCGGAGCGGTCTCACCTGTCCTCACTTGAACACCGACGGCCGAGACCGGGCCATGAGACAACTTATGACGGATGTCGCGCAGGGCAGCATCGGACTCGTGAGGACAACTAACGAGGTAGGAAGCAGGGTACAACCGCCCTCGTCGCCAGTTGTTGCTTGGTGCCGATTGCACTTCACAGTTATGCAAACTCTCTTGGTGTATAATGTGCACGCAATAATGACAATGGACACGGATACTGGGTTTCATACTGAGGTCACGCCTCAGCCGTTCCTTTATTTATATCCCCGTCCCTACGTCACGGGTCGTGACAATCGGGACTAAGATTAGGAGGTGTGGACTAACAAACACCCCTGCAGAAGAAGTGGAATGGACTAGGTCACTTCCTCCAACATAACACTCTGTTTGTTCCAGGCCGAGCATAGGTCCCTATCAAGAGAGTAACTAATAGACATTTAAAAAAAAATATAGACATTCGTATGGGTCCGCAAGAAGACAATGCTATTCAGAGAAATAACAGCACAAGATCTAGTGAGGGATTGGACTTCCCCAAAGTCTGAGCATCATACTTGAAACTCCTCAAGGAGTGGACTACATGAGAAACAGAGAAAATGGGCCTACCTGGTTAGAGCAATGATGGGGATATCTCTGGAAAGTACTGTTGTTAACTCTTCTGTCTTACCAAGAAGGGTCACAATGTAAGATCATTGAGAGCCAAAGTAGACTCAGAAACTCCGCCGCAAAGAATTTCACCACAGGCACCCATCTGGTCTGTTCAAAGTATTAGATGTATTCAGTAAATATAATTAATATTAATTGGTAACGTAACTAGCAAACATTAGTACCAAATCATCAGTGAAATCATATGTTTACGGCACATAAATTGCCTGAAGAAAAATAAATGCGAGCCAACTCAACAGAGCAGAGCCTAATAATTAAACTGAGCTACAGAGTTCTTCCACGACAAAACCAAAGTGTGCATGTTCGTTCTACGTGCTAATAAATTTGAGTCTTCTTATAGAGTTTTGAAATATACAATCAATTTATGTATTACTAGAACTAAAAATGTTTATGACATATTTGATAAATAACATTCTGTCAATAACAGGAACTGACATCAATAATGTGACAGAGAAATGAAAACATTTTTTATTGCTTTCCTTTCAGACACATGTATCTTTTTAAAATACAAATACAGTACACTATGATTTTCTGTGTCGGCATTCATTATATTCACGTAACTTTCCACAAGAATGAAGATAACCTCATCATTTCTCTGCTCAATATTTTCTTGCACGTACTTCGGGCTAGAAAAGAAACTCTGTATAAAATACAATAATGTGAGAACATTTGCACTTTTACCAAAACACACTGCAGACTTTGTCCATGTAAAGTTGAATCTATTAGCCATGGTTGTATAACAGAACCACTACTCCCTAAACCACACAAGCCTTAACAACATTGTCTCAACAATGACTTCGACTTTACCACACATGCCTTTACAATGAATTTCGTTGTAAAAGCATGATTGGTAAAGGTATATGCATGGCAAATATCTCACCCCAGACATCCCCCGCCATGAGCCTTAAAACCTGGTCCCATCCCCCCAGCCCTACAAACTACCCCAAGCCTTACCCAGAGCCCAAAACCCCCTGCTCTCCATCCAAAAAACTAACCTAACCCCAGCCCCCCACCCTAAGCCTTAAAACTAGTCCCCAGCCCTGCAAACTGCCCCTTCCTTTCCCACCCAGAACCCTAAAACTTGGCCCCATCCCTAAAAATGACCCCAACCTCAGCCCCTGCCCTGAGTCCTAAAACTGGCCCTCAGTCGTTACCTTGACCCAAACCCCCCTTAACCCCACACCCCCAGCCCTACTTACCAAGCCGTGTCCCGGTCCTTACCCTTCCGATGCTTCCTGTTCATCTCCCTGCCCATCCGTTCTGCATCAGAGCGCTGACTGCCTTAACCACGCATATGTGTGGGTAAGGCATATGCGTGGTTAAGGTTAGCATTGTTCCACTTGCATAGAAGTGGCACACGTAGTTAAGCCAGCATTGTAAAGTCAGTTTCCCATAGGCCATGGAAAGATACAACTGACCAGCAATCCATGTAGTTTCAACCAATTCACAATTAACATTATTTTCTATTCTATAGAGAAAGAAACCTGTGCACATTTCTTTATTGTGCATGGTGAAGGCCTACTGTTTTAGCAACTACAATACGATGCTCTATACATTTAGAATTTGTTAATTAGCTTTCTCACTGTGGCTTCAAAGAATGCTTATCTATGCTGCATAATAAGTACAATGTTGCAGACATGGGATGTTGTACACACAAAATTTGGGCCGGCTACATATGCCCCATCAAGTTAATTCACCAAGGCCCAGAATTCACTCCAGCTCTGCAGGTCTCGGGATTCTAGAACTGGAAAGACAGAGATTGTCTCACACTCTGGACCTCTTTATGAATGGAAAAATCAAAACCTTTCAGCAGTGGAAGACAAAATTCAAATTTACTGAAAGGAATACTGTTGAAATTTACCATTGTTGGTGTACTATTAGCCAAAAGGTTTCCCTTGGCTGTTTTTGCTGGCCAAAAACTCTGTAAACCTTACCCCTGCCAGCCAGTCATAATGTGCTTGTGCTCCTGCTTTTACAATTTATAAAAATGGCACATTTAACTTAGCTATAAGTACCTAGTATATGGTGCAAAGTGTATCTAGAGGCTGTAAGTTCAATATCAGCGGTGGGCTCTAGCACACATTTCACTGCCCACTTCAGTGACACAACAAGCACAACCCCAGGCCTACCATTGTAAACTTCAAGAGCAGTTTTTAAACTGACAATTTGATCTGACCAAATTAACCCTGTTGGCAGGCCTAAAACTTTCCTTTTAAATAATATGTCACCCCCTTGGTAGGCCGTAGTGCCCTTAAAAGGAGGACAAATAAAACTTTAATGTTCACAATATCCCTACAGTGACAAGCCACTTAAAGCTATTTTCAACTATAAGGGTTGTCGGTTCCGAAGGAAAGCATTGGCATGCAATTTACATAATAATACTGTACCTCAGAAATGGGAATAGCGAGAAAAATATTTCAACAACTATTTCTAATCAATTAATAAAAATCCAAATCAATTATGAAGTGGGATTCCTTCAGAAAAGTAACATTTAGAGAGGTACCTTTACCTTGCCTCAAGTCCCTGGAAGCTAAATTTGCATTTTGCTCTCCAGCTTCTGCCAGACAATATTTATCATTTCAATAGGACATATTACACAAGTATTATAATCACAATGCCCTCCACGCAAATGCGGGAAAAACAAAAATCCTGATTTTTGGCCGATGCCCTTTAAAACGCGGACTCAAGTGGAAACTCGGACCATTAAAGGTTGACGCGGACTCCAAGTATAATTACCTTGGAGTTTGGCTTATGGGCTCAGGGAAACGCACGCTGCAGACAAAGTCAATAGGAGCCAAAGCAACAAAGACCATGTATTCTCTATCTCGTCTCAACCACAAGCTAAACAGTCACTCGGCAGAGGCAATACGAAGAGTATTCAGGGCCAAACTCGTACCAACACTAAGTTATGGCCACCTCGCCTACCTTGGAAGGCTGACTGAGGTACTAGAACGAAACCACTCATAATCATACACAAAGGTATTTGGCATGCCAAAGCACACACAGCGCACTTTAATACGCCTGGAATTTAATCTCTCAAGCATGGACATAGCATGCAAAAAAGACATAACTAACTATTACTTCCAGGTGAGCCAGGCAGATCCTGATTCCTTGCGAGGTGCCCTTATGGCATTTTGTTCTCGGACAAGTCAAGTGCCTGGGCGAAGTACTTGGAACTAGCCACTTCAACATTAAATCTCGATCTAACATCACTGACGGCTCTCCAAATTAGCAAAGCACAGCTAAAAAGCAAAGTAAAGATACAAGCTAAGAAGACCTCGAGGGATTTGGATTTAATCAAGGCAAGAAGTATTAGAGGTGCTGAGGAGCTTGTAACATCCCACGAAAACCTTTCTTTGCCAACCATACTTGAGAGCAGCAATTGGAAAGCATGCATTTAAAAACATTTTTATCATTTAGGCTACTGACTATACCCATTAGGGAGTACAGGACACACTGGAACAACTGTGCAGTGACACAGGAACAATGTAGGCTGTGCAATTACCACTCTGAATCAGCTGCCCACATCGTATGCTGCTGCGCAAGCTTATCACAACAGAGACGGAGATATCTGAGGCCTATCCTTATGCAACACAAGATAAGATCATACAAGGAAGCACTGCTATTCATATATACATCTGTCACTCCAAAAGACCTAGCACAAGTCGGTAAATTCTTCGCAGAAGCGGGCAGAATACTATGAGAGTCTGGATCACCATCAGGGGGAGCCGATAATTTGCACAAAATCCTCCATGGAGCCACCCCTGTCCCGCATGACAGTATCCAGTAGAACTGCAGCACTTGGAGTTGACACTTTTATAAACCTGCCTGTTTGAACGAGCTTGAAAATGCCAACTGCCAACCATTAAAAGACTTATGTTCCATCCCGCTTCAAACACTGAGGAACTTGCATAGATTTTGCACAGATTTTAAACGCATCATATTTACTTACAGTTGAGCCTATTATGTCTGTCTGCACGAGCCATTCGGAGGGTCAGAACAACTAGACTGGCTAATCAAATAACCATATCATCCTTCTCACCACACGGATCTGATAAAGAGACACTAAAAAAAAGGAACAAATCCGAGATGACACTCTTAATTTCTTGTTTAAAGCTTTACTTATTGCTGATAATGAAGGTGGTTGCTTTAACCACTATCAGCTTCATGGTTTTAACACTGTTAATCTCCTCTTGACAATTAACTCTTTTCATCGTGTTTTATGATTTATTGTGATAAACGATTGTTATGGTTTTAATTAACTAAACAATAACATTTTTGACCTGGAAAATAGGTGTGAATAGGGTCTGAACCTGCTCCTGGGACAGGGACAAAAGGCCTTGGGAGTGGGGAGGTGTTGTTTTGCCATTGGAAGTATGGCCTGGGAGCTGGGCTCAAGGGTTTGATTAACTTCTCAGAGGCCTAACTCTGTCACAAGCAGACGTAGCTAACACCCAGCTCTGCACCCTGCTTTTGTTCCCGCAGTCATACTGATCTTCATTATGATTGGCTTCTTGTTGACATCACAGTGTAAGATCCTGCTGGAGTGGCAAGACCTTCTTCAAAGGTCTGCGGGGATTTTTCATATTAAATTTGGGACACACATCGAAGGAGGAAAACAGAATGCTAAAACAATTTGTGTATATCCTCTTTCTGGTTTGCAAACCTCAACCTTGCTCTACAAGACTAGTGTGCCTGAGTTTATGGGAGGTACAGGGACTGCCTACAACTGGATTTTAGTGTTAGATGTAGGTGCACACAAAGATCAACATACTCCAATGCCCACACACACCTAGCCCTCAGAGCCCAAATGTAGTGTGACTAAAAACTTCCGCCATCATGAAATTGTTCAAAGAGGGTAGGGTTAGCTCCGGGAACCTTACCCATTTGTTAGGGTGTCCCCAGGGGTCATTTCCATCAACAAGCTTGTGCCAGGCATAAATGTGGCATCTCCAGTCACCTGTTCAAACCTGTTGAAGATCAGAAGAGGGCTGAACCTGCTCTTTGAGACTCAAGAATAGCCATAGAAGAGTGGACCTGTACTACCTCTAATACCTACGACAAAGACGTTGATTCAAAGGGTCATAAGGCTGACCTGCTGTTCACACTACAGGGAAACAAGCATGCTACAAAAGGACTTTCTTGCAAATGCCCAACTGATCAGTAGCAACTGGACCTGGACTTGACTCTACCGACCAACCTGTGAGCCATTTGTTCTGCTCCTGAGGTCATGGGCTATTCTAGAAGTGTACTCCTATAGTGGATTGGGACTTAAAGACTAAAGTCAGAAGGTACAATCTTTGATCAGGTTGAACCCAGTTGGTGAATCTGACCCATGCACCATCACGGTCAGCGTCAAATTGCACCTAGGTCCTGGGCTAACACAACCATTGACTATCATTGGCACTTTGTGATTCTTAGTTCTACGTAAAATTTTAAAAACTCAAATGTCTGATTCCCTTATTGCATTTTTGTTATTTTGGTTTAATTGTGTTTATAATATTTTACTCAATTTTTCGCATCATTTTGGGATTTGGTAATGCTTTTCATTTCAACGTCATTACTGTTTTAGCACTGCATAAATAATATACATATTGACTCTAAAGAAGCCTGCCTGCTCTGTGCCATGGCTACCAGGCTTTTGAACTTGGGTTAATTTAGTGACTTTAGTTATTCACCCTAACAAAGAGTGTGATTATTATTTGAGGTGTAATAAGCCAATTTCTTACAGATAGTCTAACTTATACACTGGTGAGATACCAGGCCATGCAACCAAGAATAAAACCAGAAGCAACAAGGCAATTTACAGATCTTGACAAACTATGAAAAAAATGGTATACAGCTAAAGTGGTGATCTCAGACATGTACACATTTCAGAATGTGGGTGAAACAACCAAAAATGGAGCTACCAGTCTACTTGTGAAAACATCCTTCAGAAGGAAGGCCACTGGCAATGTCGAAAATAA
This sequence comes from Calotriton arnoldi, assembly GCA_963921515.1. Taxonomy (NCBI): domain Eukaryota; kingdom Metazoa; phylum Chordata; class Amphibia; order Caudata; family Salamandridae; genus Calotriton; species Calotriton arnoldi. Next base: position 90,134 of record CAWUFW010003500.1, read on the forward strand.
TGTATGACCTAAAATGAACAATGAAAGAAGTTCAAACATATAGGGCAAGCATTCATAGACCATCTCATGAAAATTGAAAGCAACATAATAAGACCAGAAAGACTAAGAGCTTTGGACAAAAGTTGTTAACAAGGTCCCACTCTGAACTATAAACTGATAGAAAAAGGAGTGTTTTTTGTCCTCAATAATGTATACAAATTTGTCTGGTGTGGTGTGCAAACGGGAACTGGGATGGATAAGGTTGTTCGATGTTAATGATTGAAGATCTATTATATCCTCTTACTTCATTATCACATCATTGTTCCTGTATCCCAGTCTCAGCTAGACCCCTCACAAATAGTATTTTTTTACAACATCACTGATTTGAGATGCACTTTATACAAAAAGAGATTTCCACTGTCAAGTGCTCCTATGCTACCTGAGTAATCGGCTATGTTAAATATTGAAGTAATACTATGTGTAATGAATGGTATCCTCTAAAAGAGCCTGTGTTTCCAAGCGCTTCATCATTTACCACAGGTGCAGTATGAAAGTAATGAGATTGTTTGCAAAGCTGAGTCCTTGGGTTAAGGCTACAGTGTAAAGATCCCCAAAATATTAGGTTTATTTCACCACTAGATAGGCCCCAAAAATTAATTTCCAGTCTTCATAGTAAGAAAAGTAAAGTTTTGATACATGAGTCTCAGCTTGCTTGAAGACTATAGGCCTGATTCCGAGTTTGGCGCAGCGGAGCAGGCGCAACGCCACCTCGGCTGTGCCAAACCCATGCAAGACCACCCAAGAACCGCCAACGGTATTATGAGTTGGAAATGCACAATGTGTAATACGGTCGGCGGTTCTTTGCTATTCCCATGGCGGTGCCTGGAAAACAGGCACTGCAATGGAACAGCAAAAAAGTTCCATTACAGCATGGATGTGGATGTCCATGCCGTAATGGAACTTTGTGGAGGTCCAGAGCATGTGCCCCCCTGAATGTATCCCCATTGTGGGGGGCCATGGGGCCTTGTAGGGCCCCCTTTGTTCCTGCACCTTCAGCCTTTTCATGGCAGGGCTCTGCGTCAGTCCCCGCTTGGCATATTGCGTTGTGAAGCTCCTGCACCACTGCCAGGGAACAACTGTTTTCTGGCGCAGCCGATGGTCCACCGTTGCATCGATTTTGGAAGTTATAATGCGGCGGATGGTGGTGCAGCCACTGCTGCACCACCGCGAGTATGGGGGTCATAAGACCGCCAGACTCATAATCAGGCCCTATGTTCCTTGAGGAGTGTATCATCAGTACCCTTTTTAGGACTGCTTAACTGTTGTGTAGTGATATATTTTCCAGGCGATACATACAATAACAGATTAAAGCATATCCTTATTGATCAATCAATCAATCAGGGGTTTGTTAAAGCGCGACTACTCACCCGTAAGGGTCTCAAGGCGCTAGGGGTGGGGGGGTGCAGGTTCCATTCCATCAAGGAGGGGGTCTGTCGAAGAGCCAGGTTTTGAGGTTTCTTGCGAAGATGGGGAGCGATGTTGTCTGTCTGAGGTGGAGCAGAAGGATGTTCCATGCTTTGGCCGCGAGGAAGGAGAAGGAGCGGCCTCCCGATCTGGTCTTTCTGGTGTGGGGGACCACGGCGTAGGAGAGCTGGGCTGATCGTAGGGTCCTTTGGGGTGCGTGGAATTTGAGTCGGCTGTTCAGGTATGCTGGTCCGGTGCTGTGGAGGGCCTTGTGTGCGTGGGTGTGCATCTTGAAGGTGATTCTCGCCTCGACGGGGAGCCAGTGGAGTGTGCGCAGGTGTAGGGAGATGTGGCAGTGTTTTGTCAGGTTGAGGACCAGTCTTGCGGCGGCGTTCTGGATGTTCTGTAGCTTGCGGGTGAGGTTTTTGTTTATTCCGGCATAGTGTGCGTTGCCGTAGTCGAGTCTGTTGGTGACCAGGGCGTGAGTGACGGTCTTTCGGTGTTCGAGGGGGATCCATTTGAAGGTCTTACGAAGGAGGCGGAGGGTGTGGAAGCAGGAAGATGAGACAGAGTTGATCTGGCGGTCCATTTTGAGCTCAGAGTCCAGGATGATTCCCAGGTTGCGTGCATGGTCCGTGGGGTTTGGCGGGTTTCCGAGGGCGGGGGGCCACCAGGTGTCGCTCCAGGCGTCTGGGTTTGGGCCCATGATGAGTACTTCTGTTTTGTTGGTGTTTAGTTGTAGGCAGCTGTTTTTCATCCATTTGGCGACGGCTTCCATGCCTTCTCGAAGGACTGCGTCTGGCGGTGTTGGGCTCGTTGGATAGGGAGAGGATGAGTTGGGTGTTGTCTGCATATGACACGATGTTGAGTCCGTAGGTTCTGACGATGGGGGCGAGTGGAGCCATGTAGACGTTGAAGAGCGTCGGGCTGAGGGAGGAGCCCTGGGGGAAGGTGTGGGGTCCGAGAGGAAAGGGGAGAGTCTGACCCGCTGCGTCCTGCCGGAGAGGAAGGAGCGGATCCAGTCGAGGGCCTTGTCCTGGATTCCTGCGTCGTAGAGTCTGCGTATTAGGGTGCGGTGGGAGACTGTGTCGAACGCCGCTGATAGGTCGAGGAGGATGAGGGCTACTGTTTCTCCTTTGTCCAGTAGGGTGCGGATGTCGTGTGTTGCGGCGAGGAGGGCGGTTTCCGTACTGTGGTTTTTTCTGAAGCCGGATTGGGAGGAGTCGAGGATGTTGTGTTCTTCAATTAATGTGGCGAGTTGGCTGTTGATGGCTTTCTCGATGACTTGGTCAATACAAAATAGGTAATTTTGTTTTTTGGCTCTTCTAGACAAAATGTTTTGCATTACAGCTGGTGTTAGAACATGCAGTAAATAAGGGCGGGATGGACGAAAGTACTAGTGAACATTTTCTGGTGCCAGTTCAAAGCCGTTGTTAATCATTTCAACCATTTCTGGCTGAAAAGTACCATTATAGACTCACATAAACTGAATCTCTGCCAGTTACACACATTCGAACAATTCCTGACTAGACACAGATTTACTCTAATTCCACAGCAATGGAGGAATTGATAACATGTAAACATCCTTACATGTATAGGTGCTACCAAATACACCAGTTAATACCTTTCCATGGAGAATCAATGCATAAGGAATGAAGGCTCATCTTCCATGACCCAGAAAGGTAAGAAGCCCTCATTCAATTTTTAACGTTATATTTATTTCCATTATAAGGAATATTTTTTAGTTTAAAAAATAGAAATGTATTGAAATGTTATGCAATTAGAATACAGAAAAACAAAAACTCAATAAATATGTAATTACAAATATGGAATACAAAGCACTATCAGGAACAAATGTATTAATTCTGTGTCATAATACAAGCAGTCTATAATAATTTCTAAAAGGCATAAAACTAATAAATTAAAAATGTTATTACTAGAGAAACAATTCATGGAGGTTTAGGCACTTCTTCAATTTTAGGGTTATGTAACTGTGAATTGCGGCCAGAAATATTTAAGAAAGTAGTTATGGGTAACCATAAGAGATCCCTTTTAATCGCAAGTGCAACTGGATGGACATATGCTCTATCAAGTCTATGGTTGTAGCAGACGCCATACCATCATGCCTGAATGGATACCTAGGAAGTATTTTTCCAAGATTTTGTAATTTGCTGAAAAGCAACAGCCAGAAGTAAATCTATTATATGAAAATCCTTAGGTTGGGAACTCCAGTAATCGGAGATACTACCTAAAAAAATGTTGGCGAAATTAAATGGGACTTGTGTGTCGAAAAAAATATTAATTTGTTGCCAAACCTTCAACCAAAATTCATAAATAAGAGGACATTCAAAGAACATGTGTTTAAGGCCTGCTGAGGTTTGAGAACAAGACCAACAGTTAAAAGGGACTGCATAGTCTAGTTTATGTAGGGTAACAGAAGTGATCAAAAGGCGGTTATAAATGAAAAACAAGGTTTGAAGTGCATTAGCCTGCTTTAGAAGATATTCTTCTTTTAACCCAGATTTTGTGCCAAAGTGGAATGGAAAACGTAGTTTGCAAATCAATTTCCCAAAAATTCTCTATTTCTGTTTTTTATTCTGTCTTCTGGGATCAGTGTAAGATGTTTATATAACTTGGATGCGGAGGGGAGTGCATCCAATAAGTTATGAATAGGAGGAGGTTAAGGAGAGGTTATCTGATCCAGAGAAAGTTTGTTATAAGAGGTTTGAGTTGCTGAGACCAGCAAGCGGTATTTGATTTCATACGAGACTGGAAAGTAAAAAAGCGACTGTATTTCTCGAAATGGCAGGCAGGTACCGTCTTGAAAAAATTGATGTATCCATTTAAAACCTCTAGAATACCAATCTTTCCAGAAAATTATTCTATTGTTTATTTTAATAGAAGTATTATACCAAATTGATGAGCGTAAAAATTAATCTTTAGGAGATTTATAAGAAATAAAAAAAGGAGATAAAATTTTACATGTGTTCTTGAAAATCGGAAGAGATAAAGATGAGGGTCTAGAAGTGAAGACAAACACTCCATCAAGGAAAGAGGATGCCAAATTGATTTCTCAATATCTGCCCAGAGAGAGTGTAGAATAATTTTCTTATAATAAAAATGATGTTTGTTAAAGACAAAAGGCTAAGTGATATTTAAGAAAATCTGGAAAACTAACTCCCCCCATATGCTTTGGCTTTTTAAGTTTAAGAAGTGATATCCTAGATTTTTTGTTATTCCATAAGAAGTTAGATAAAACAGAATATATCTTTTTAAAATGAGATTGAGGAATATTAACTGGCATATTTGAAATATAGAACAGTATAATAGGTACTAGCATCATTTTTATAGTGGCAAGACGACTCCCACCAAGATAAAAACAAAGGATGCCAATGAGATGTATGTGTAAGAAGGACTGTATGTAGCGTTTTAAAATTGGCAGTTATAGTATCTTTAACGGTATCAGAGAACAACAAACCTAGATATTTAATCTTATCTGGATTCCAATGAAAGGAAGACAAACTGAAATCAGCATGGAAACATAGTTTATTTAAAGGAGGATTTCAAATTTCTCTGCATTTAATTTATATCCGAAACAAACACATAATCATCTACTTCTAATAAAAAGGTTGGTAAGGATGATTGTGGGTGAGAGATAAAGAGCAAAATATCATCCGCATATACGGAAAGTATGAGATGAGTATCTCCATAAGTGAACCCCGTAATCTGTGAATTAAAACGGATTTTTATTAAAAAGGGCTCCAAAGCAAGAATAAATAGTAACGGAGAGAGTGGACAGCCTTGTTGAACACCTCTAAAAAGGAGACATAAGACCATTAATTAAAATAGATGATTTAGGTGAGGAATATAACAAAGAAACATAATTAATAAAATTGGGCCCAAACCCAAACCAGGAAAGCGTAGAGAAAATAAAAGACCAACTTACTCTATCAAACTCTTTTTCTGCGTCCAAAGAAAAATCAGCCAAAGAAGAATTATACGATTTGGATTTACTAAGCACATTAAAAAACTAGTCTAGTATTGTCCGAAATATGTCTACCTTTGATGAAACCACAGTGTTCTTTTCCAATCAATTGGGGTAATGACTTATCCGAATGAAGGGCCAATATTTTTGCAAATATTTTATAATCTAAATTGATTAGAGAAATAGGACGATACTTTTTGCACAATCTGTGGTCTCTGTTATCCTTGGGAATGAAACATGTCAAAGCTTTTTGAAAAGAGCCACATGTTGTATGAGAGGATATAAAATAAAGGAAAAGTTTATGTAACTTAGGTAACAGAAGCGAAGAAAAGTGTGAATATAATTTAATGGTGAAACCATCAGGTCTGGGAGCTTTGCCACGTTTAATGAAACGAATAGCATTAGAGATATCCTGGATAGAAATATCCTTTTCCAACATAGAAAAATAAATGTCAAGGTGTGAGGGAAGAGGGATGGATGATAAATAATGAAGAATATCATGGGAATTAGATTGAGATTCCTGGGTACATAGGGCTTGATAGAATTTTGTAAACTCCAAAAGTATATCTTCATTTTTGTATCTATTTTGGTTAGTGGAGGTTAAAACAGAATCTATTTTTGCACGTTCTTTCTTAATTTTGAGATAGTTAGCGAGAAGTGTTCCAGCTTGATTTTGACCCCCATAGTATTTCGCACTAGAATTAAGTAGATAGGAATTAGCTCTTTCTGTAATAAGTGTATTAAACTCAAATTTAGCAGACACTAGATCCTTTAGGGTATGATCGGAATGAGAATTATAAAAAGAGTATTCTAATTGCTTAATACCTGAATTGAGTTCCTTAAGTTTATTGGAGGCAGACTTCCGTTTCTGGGAAACAAAATTAATAATAAAATCTCTAGAAGCGGCTTTAAAAGTATCCCAAATAATTTGAGGAGATAGATCAGGGGATTCATTGTCTTTAAAAAATGTATTAGCAAATTGCTCAAAGTTGCGTGTAAATTTCAAATCTAGTAGAATAGAGTTGTTAAATCTCATGGTTTAGGTCCCTGAGGGGGTGGTAGGAGATCTAAATCCAAGATGACTGGTGCATGGTCAGAGATTAATATGGATCCTATATCAGAATTAATAACATGTTGGGCAAGAGCATTAGAAATAAATAAATAATCTAATTGTGATTGTGAAAAGTGAACTGGAGAAAAGAAAGTGTACTCCTGACAAGTTGGATTGCACAATCTCCATGCATCAATAAGGGATCACTGAGAAATTGTCGACTTGAACTGAGTATGTATTTGTGAAGGCAAAAATCTAACTTTGGGGAGTCTATCTATAATGGGATCAAAGACCATATTACAGTCCCCACTAACAATCAAATAGTCATCAGTATAAGTCATCAACTTAGACAACACACCTGGCCAGAAAGAGCTATCAGGATTAGTAGGTGCATAAAGATTAACAATAGGGGAAGGAACTTTATCAATAAGTAAGGAAACTGAAACCCATCTACCATGACAGTCAACATCTTGAGATAAAGATTCTATATTAAGGCACTTATGACATAAAATAGTGACCCTGTTGCGTTTCCCTGAGCCCGGAGAAGCAAAGACATTACCAACTCATTGCCTTTTAAGTATAGCCGTTCCTTTGTCCGTAATATGAATTTCTTGCAAAAGAACAACATTACCTTTTAGATTGGCAATATGAGACAGAACCCTTTGACGGTTTACAGGAGAGTCTAAACCTTTAACGTTCCATGAGATACATCTTAAAGTCATCTATATTACAATAATGAACTTCGAAAATATAAAATAGGCCGTAATAATTAGTATTCTATGCAAACCATGTAAAGTAAAAACAAGAGATATTACATCGTAATCCTGAAAATGTAACAACTTATCAAAGTGAATTGCATATGAGGCAAAAAATGAGATCAGAGAAAAAGAAAGAAAGAAGAGGAGAATGAAAGACAGAGAGATAGAAGAAGAAGAACTGCTATATAGAGGAAAGTTAGAAAGGGTAACTAGAGATAGACAAGAGCTTGATGAAAATCTTCCTAAAAAAGAAAGTAGGAGAAGGAGACAGGAGACAGGAGCATGATGAAGCAAAAAAGAAAGTGGAAGAAAAAACCCATATATAAAATATAAAAATCAACATACCAGAAAAAATACGAAATTCGGGGGTGGTGGTGCCACAAAAGGGGGAAACGGTACATCGACTGAAGCTCTCAATGACGGGCACGGGAGGAAGGAGGAGTATCGTCAAACAACGTAAAAGGAGTCACATGTATGACTTATATCAAGGGCTGAACCTAAAGAAAAAGAGAGGGAAACAAGTAATATGAATGTTAACAAACAATACATAAAACGTATAAAACATATAACCAGAACTATATTAGACAATAACAAATATTCCTAAAATACATTAAACAGCAGGTCTAGTAATCTCCATATCATCCAGCCTACAATTATCCAGAAAACGTTGAAAAAGACAAGGGTCTTCATAAGTCGTAGTCTTGTTCTTATGAGTAACTTTAAACAGGCAGAGATGGATAAGACCAAATTTTGCATTGATGCCTCGTAGTGCTGGTCTCAATTCCAAAAATTTCTTCCGTCTGTCCGCTCTTGCTTTTGCATAGTCTTGGGAAAAGAAAAGAGTAAAGCCATGCCAGGAGATTCTACCTTTAACTCTGACTGCCTGTAGGACCTTCAGCAAATCTGTGTATTCTAAAAAATATAAAATGACTCCTCTAGACTTGTTCGATGAAGACGCTGACTGAGGAGCACACCCTAAATGATGAGATCTTTGTATGTTTAGTGGCAAAGATTCAGGAAGATCCAGAAGTTTTGGAAGGAAGACTGAAAAAGGAGAGAGGATTGGATCCTTCAAGTCCCACTACTAAGCCACATATACGTAGATTATTACGTCGGTTGCGATTTTCAAGGTTCTCAATCTGTTTCTGAAGATATGAGATTTGAGATTGCATAGGGGGAACCTGATTGGCAAAAGAGTTAAAAGATTCCACTTTGTTTTCTAGATGAACAATCCTACTCTCCATATGTGACCATTTATCATCCAGTTGTTGAAGGCGAATATTAGTCTCTTGTATATAAGGTTTGAGTGCTCGAATTTCCTCAAGGATTGTTTCCATAGAGATTGAAGGAGGAGATATGGTTGGTGTGAGAAGTTGGCCTGGTATATGATGTCCACTAATTGAAGTGGGTACCTTGCACCAGTCCAAACAACCCTTATGGTGATTTAAGAGGTCAAAGATAACCTTAGAAAGCTATCCATGTGGTAGCTGCGGAAAGCAGCCTTCAGGCTTAGTCTTGAAGGAATGTTAAGCAGCTTGTTTTACAAGAATGCAACCTTATTGTATTGGTTAAATGAAAGGCGACCCACACAGTAGTTATAAAAATATGTATTTATTGTTATAACACACCTTAAATACCTCACAGTATTTGTTACACGCAGATAAACACAAAAGCACACAATACTGTAGCACAGAGTACAAAGTGGGCTCCAGGGGGAGACCGAACCATATACTAAAAAAATGGTATAAGAAACACGAATCAAGTCAAGACAGTGTCTAGATGATGTAGAATCGCTGGGTCCCCAAGGAACCACCAAAGGTGAGTAAGTAGGGACCCCATGGAGGACGGGTGCAGTGTGAGAACACGAGCGCGTGCTACGTACATTTCAATGGGAGAGTTGCGGTTGCAGTTTTAAAGGTTAAGGATCCTTCCCAGTGGATTACGAAGAAACCCTTTGGAACCTAGAAGGGTGGAGAGCCACCCCACCTGTGGATACCGAAGTACCAGAGTTACCTATCCCAGGGAAGCCGGGTGCATAGGGCTGAATTGGCGTTGGAACCCGCTGTCGATCTCAATGGGAGTCTTCAAAGAAATGCCACTGCTGGAAAGAAGAAAAGTGTCCGGTGGAACCCACAGGTGGATTCTTGATGGAAGGAACCTGTTAGCAGAGGGGGCAGAGTATGGGTCACTCAAGAGTGACCAGGGGCTCGGTAGACGAATGCCCACCAATGTCGGGTGCTTCAGGTGTGATGACGGAGACCTTGACTCTACAGCTGAAGGAACCAGGAGATGTCAAGGACAACCAGGAGCCGGATACAAGCTGTACCTCAAAGGATATCGAGTGCTGAGGGGTCGATGTCCGGCGGGCACACCAACAAACCTTGGCAGTGGCAACCTGCGAAGAAGATCAAAGAAGGTTACGGTCTGGCCCAGCAAGGACAAGGGGACTTACCACTACAAGGGGAGTCAGGGCAGGCCTGTAGCAACCAGGAGAGCTCAAGAAAAGCAGTGTTGTCCCTCAAATGGACCCACAGGTTGAAGGCACAGGAGTCACAAGGGGACCTCTAACAGTTTCACAAAGTAGCAGCTTGCAGGGCACAGAGTGCAAGGAGGGCAAAGTCCTTTGTAAGAAATGTGCGCAGGGGTTGGGTCTATTGATAGCCCAATGCAGTTAATTGGGGAACACCAACAAGCATATGCACTTGCAAAAGTATGCAGTTCATAGGGGTTCAGGTTATGCGGTCCCCACGAGGGATATTGGCTTCAGACTTGGTGAGAGGGCAGCTCAACCTCAAGTAATAAAGGAACCCAACTCCTGTGTTGCTGGAGCCTTCGGAGTCTGCAGGAGATTAGGATCAGCAGTCCAGGCAGTTGCATTACGGTGCCTGCGAATGCAGGGGAGTGACTCCTTCACCCCAAGGGAGATACTTCAGTTGGCCTTAATGCTCCACAGGTCCTGCATGGAGCCTGATGGTGCACAGGCACAGACGATGCTTTGGACGGAGAGGGAGTCGAAGTCCAGCGAAGTCCAGGGTGTTCAGACGGTCGAAGGTCAGTGGTTTCTTGTTCAGAATCTTGTCCACATCGAATCTAGGGTCTTACAGCCAGGTAAGCCCTTTTGTACCCACGAGAGAGGGTTGGACAGATTCAGGGGACCCTCCCAGGGAAGGGTCAGGACAGTGGGGAGGTTACTCCCATGTCCTTTGTCCAGTTTTGCATCAGAGCGGGAGCCAAAGGCTCCCAGGACTGGTTTGAACTGGACTATGCACAGGGACACCAAATGTGCCCCTCGTGCAGACTTTCAGGCACTTTGGAAGTGCACCCACCCAGCCCCAATACACTAAATCCTGTCTGGGAGGTGGTCACACCTCCCTGTGACAGGATGCCTATTGTGCTGCCGTCCCCTGCTTGAGCTTGGCTCAGCAGCAGGAGGGCAGAAATGTGTCTCTGGTTGGCAGCAACCATTTTGTGCTGCCCGGGTCGAGAAGGCTGGTACTGGGAAGACCAGGGACCCCACAAAGCTTGCTTCAGAAGGGTGGAATCATACCTCCCACACCGGTTACCAGTGTTGAGGTATGATTCCAAGGTGTTTGATACCAAACACAACATGTTTTGTTGTGGCCGTTTTCGAGATAGCATTTTACACAAGCATATAATGCACCTCTACCTATATGTCTGGCTGCGTCACCGACAACCCGGGAGAATGGTCTCCGAAGGCTGCAGGGGTGCTCTGCTCATGCAGGGCCACCCTCTCACATAAAACCCAGCACTCTGCCTTCAAGATTGTCAAGGCCTGCTAGAGGGGTGACTGATAGGTTTTAAGTGTAGTGACCTATAGATATAGTAAACCTATATCTAAAGTAAGTGGTGCATGTACCATCTTACACAGGCTGCAATGGCAGGCCTGTAGTTCCATTTTGCATGGCCTCTCATGGGTGGCATAATACATGCTTCAGCCCATGGGAGGCCTCTGGGGTACCTATGCCCTGGGTACATGTGTACCATATACTAGGGACTGACAAGGGTACCCCAGTATCCAATCTGGAATGTACCCAAGTACATGGCATAACATTTTAGGGAGAAAGCAGATAGACTGGGGTCCTGATTAGCAGGATCCCAGTCAGACTAGTCAAAACAGTGTAACATCAAGCAAAAAGCAGATCCAACTTTCTTACAGTTGGTGAAAGTGGATCTTTTTTAACCCTCTACCCCGATGAAAGGGTAGACGTGCCCGATAGTTTAGATGTCATTTTGGAACTAGGAAGAGGGATATTTGAAGGTGAAGGATATGTTGTTGTTGTGTCTTGTTCTGAATCCGCCATGTTTGAAGGTGAAGGATTTGTTGTTGTTGTGTCTTGTTCTGAATCCGCCATGTTATCTTTAAGGACGGAGAATGGGTTATAATCAACCACAGATGAAGAAAAGTTGTTGTTGACAACAGACAAGCAGGCTTCCTTCTCCCCATACACTAAATAGTGATAACGGGAACACGCAGCCAGAAATATCAAAGAAACTTCGACGAGTATGCACAGCAGAACAGCAGCAATGATAGTTTATATTTATTGTTGATAAGTTCCAGTCACAAGGTGGAATAAGTGAGGCAATTTTCTGAAAAGTTCAGAAGAGACTTCAAAAAATAATATTAATTACTTCAAGACCATTGAGGGATAAAACTAAGTAACTTCAGTATGAAAAAATTCATATTGACCTCTAAATACCCAGCAAGAGCTTCAAATTTGATGATTTTATGGCTTAAAACAGCCCCTTATCGTTCATTTCTGAGGAAAAACCATCCTCTCACAAAAAACAAAATGGTGGCTGCAATCCCTGAGAGGAACGCGACGGCATGAATAAATGCAAAAAAGGGCCTTCCGCTTACCGCAAGGAAGCTCTTAATAGTTGTAAACAGGTGTTGATATCTTCATTTGTTGATGCCATTCATTGTAAAAATGTCAGTAAAGTCTTGCCAGGAAACAAAGGAGTAAACCTCCCTCGCTGCGTCGGAGCTTACCACTGTGTGGCCATTTCCTTCGGCGTCCAAGCCACACCCCATCCCATTATAAAGAATATAACCGTTGCAAAAATAAAGAGGAAAAAGTATTATACCGCTACCCGAATTAAAAACTGTGTGAAATTCTTACATAGTCAAAGAACACTCAAATTAATAGTTCTGAAAATGATTCCAAGCGTCCAGATCCTATAGGCGCTCTTCAGACCCCACTAACATCATTAAATATGTGGGAACTAAGCTTTATATTTTGAATCTAATATGAGTTTCAGCAACTAAAGTGAGGGTAAATGATAGTTTACTGTATAGGGAAATGTAAAGGGTGGAAACGGTCAAAAGGGGAGATAAGGGAAGAGAAACAGTCAAAGTGGGAGGCCTAGACATGCTGCCTCATGTGCAGATTTTGCTAAGCGTAGGAAAGAGAGGAAGAAGTGAGCAGAGAGCTCTTGTTACTATATGGCGGCCCTAGAGGCCAGACTTCATTTATTTTCTATTCTCGGGCACCTCAATAGGGGAAGAAGGGTCTCTATTTTCTGTGTGGCATTCCTGATTGAACATGCCCTCATTTATTTGAAAAAAATCCAAGAATACCAGGGTGGGGTGTATTGAAGGAATTTCCCATTCTATGAATGTCTAATAAACTGTGAATACAAGTTATGTTGCTTGTCTGACTGTACTTGTGTCAGGAAGCCTGAAGAGAGACTATTTAGCTTTAATATTTCTATATTTTTTCTGAACGAACCATGGGCCTGAAAATTTGCATATGCAAGTTTACATCCTAGCATGGTCGAAGATTCCCAATTGTTTAAAATTTACAAATGCCACCCTGGAAAAGTGTAATACATTTCCTTTCCATTCGCAAAAATATGAATGTGTATGCTTTTGCAAGTGACAAACAAAATAGCAAATGAAAATAAATTTGCTAGCTTTATTACCTCCCTGGGACGGTGAAACCATGAAGAACATTCGGGGTTCTCTCCCCTCGTCACTTGAATTTGAGATTTACTCTAATGGAAACTAGTATGTGGTTAAATCCGTTATGGGTGCAACATCACCTTCTGAGAAATCACAAAGGTCGTTTTTGACTCATACAAAGACTATCTCTGCATTTAAGCAATGCTTACACGTGCAAATAGATTATTTCTTACATAAACCTAAGGTGCTGAAGGTACGGGCAGGAGGGAGTTCCTTTGGCTTTCTGGCGGCTAAGGCATGGAATGACCTGCCTGTGGATTTAAGGATGTGCACATCGGAGACTCTGTTCCAGAAAAAACTAAAAATCTGGCTCTTCCAACACCCTCCGGGTGGCCGGAAGTAGGCCCTCTTTTTTGGACTGCTTGGTAGCCATAGGTGTAGGGAGGTGCAGTAGTTCAGTTCAGTTGCTGGGACTCTGTTGGTGTTCTAGCACGGGGACACTCCGTTGGAGTAACCAGGCGCTTTACAAGCTAAATAATAATAATAATAATAATAAACGTATAAGCAAAATAGGTTTGCAAATCAGGATACCCAGCATCTAAGTAATGGTAACATGCAGAAGGCTTATCAGCAAATTACAAAACAAGTGGCCCAGATTTACTCCATGTTGCCTCTCGGAGGTCAGATGTACCCCGATGGTAATGCCAGAAGTGATAGATTAAGGTGCCTAATCAAGGTTTTTTTGTACCGGCTTTCCGCTTGTAATTGCAAGGAACTTCATGCGAAGATGTCACATTCTTGTACTAGACCAAGATCAAGACCCGCAATCTATAGTAAATCCAAGGGTCTCATAATTCCGAATGGTCTGGTAACTCTAGTTAACGGAACAAAGAAATTACAGGGGCACTCGAAATGATGGCCATGAAAAAAAAACTGTTAGAAATGTATACATTGATTTAGAAGGAATTGTTCATGTTCATATAATCATTCCGAATTCTGAGCTTATATGGACTTTCTTTTCAATAAACTTACATTTTGTAGAGTTTTAAGAAATGTTGCACAAGATATGTCCATTTAGTATACACTTTCCATTATTAAGTCCTTTGGTTAAATTTTGTATATAACTACAATACAATGTAAATAAACTGCATGCACCAAGCTTTCATTATGATACAGGAGGGAACAATGTAAACACTTTTCTTGTAACTAACTTCACAGTACTCCCTAATCGTTGCTAAATGCATTAGCGATTCGAGTTGCTAATATTCCATGCAACAAAATATGTACAAAATTTGCAAAATGACATCCTGATTACTGTGGTTCCCTGCTAGCATATGCAGCTTTCAATCACAATCATATTAATATTGCAAATTAAACAATAGCAATTGGTACGTTTTATTTTTGATTAATAAACATACTTTAGGTAGGAAGCCACTTTAAAATCAAATAACCTCCCAAAGACCCATGGGCCTTCAATCATCTCGCCTTTCTGATAAAATAGACTTTAAAACAATATGCTTCGTGGTTTCTTGAAAAGTACGTCTAACAATTTATCACAGAAATTACAATGACATTTGAATGTAATTCTCCTAAACGGGGAACACAATGTTATCGTGCAACAGGATGGACTGGAAGGAAGGAAAAAGTGGCGCTGAAAGGGAAAATGTGAAAATAATACTTAGAAGGAATGAGTGCGAGTGGCTGTTTAGTTCTCTTCTCTTTTTGGGACAATAAACATGATTGAGTCTTGGTAACTAGAAATGATTTACATTTAATGTTGATCAGTGATTTCAAAATCAGCTGCCATCAATATCTTAATTAATTAAAATGCCAGGTTTATCAGAATTGATGTTAGAGACCTCTGACACTTGAGTACTTCACAGGATTGACCATTTGTCTATCTAGTCGCTCCTCGACACCCTCTTCTTTGCTTTTTAGTGGTGAGGCAAGGAAAATTAGATATAGAAAGCAAAATAATGCTCGCAAAATTCGAAGAATTTTCTGTTCCTGTGACGATCTTTATAAATCCGGCGAATATGGATAGAAAGGTCAGTGCTAGAGGTACAGGGGACGGCAAGAGACAATAGCTGGTTCCTCTGGCTACTTCTCATAGTTGTCTCTCACAGTCACAGGCTGCAGTAGCATTCTAGTGGGAACCCAAGCCAAAAAGAGAAGGTGTCTAAGTGTGAGTGTGTTTTTTGTTTCTTTTTTTGCAGTTTTGTAAAGCGCAACGCTACTCGAATGTATTGGAGATCTTTACATGAGCACCAGTTAGAATACACAAGGACACATTATCCTTTTATTTTTAGTTTTGAGCCACAGGGAGATTAAGCGATTTGCCCAGAATGTGTGTGTGGGGGGGGATGTTATTTGTATGTTATATGTATGTGTGAATAAGTGGAAGCTATGACACAGATGGAAATATAATGGATGTCAAAGTTCTTTATTGGGGCATGTGAACCATGCAACAGAAATAATCTTCATACTAAAAAATCGATCTGCAAAGTGGACATTTCATATCCACACTCTCATGTGAGAGCCTAATCATCTGATTTCTACAGGAGGCCGCAGTTAGATTATGATTGCTATACTGAAAACACAATCCCTCCTGGTGATACCTGAAACGTCTTTGACCCATGCAAATTGTTCTTTGCAAACATGCAAAATGGGCTTTGAAGGAGATTGAAACGAATTCAGCATGTGGGTTGGGGCAACAAATCAGAAGTTAAAATCTCTCAGAACTGTGACTGCACTGTATCTAAAACATTGACTGTGAAACAGATTTAAAAGGGTAGAGTTAAAAAGTAGAGGTATAAAAATTGTGGCCATTATACGTATCTGGGGAGTGCAAAATAGTAGATGTAAAGAAAGCCCAAAATGTACCACTATATTTGAACAGATATAAAGTAGCACATTACCTAACCCGAAACTCTTACTCCTGACTTAACCCTAGCCTGTTTCCCCTTAAAAATGTAACCCATTCAATTTTCTTTGGGAAACCCCATCGGTGCTGCCCTTCCACCCTTCTCCTCCACCTTTTTCTTATATACCAAATACACACCTATTATTCTAGCCCAACAGCCCCAACAAACTCAAACAGCTCCAGGCCACCAGTTCCCCATTTTGGGGACATGTGCTTATTTTTCTTCATTAGACTTTGATTCAGAGCTGTGGCTAGAAAGGAAGTAAAAGAACAAAACGAAGGAAGAGAAAGAGATAAACAGGGACAAAAATAACAACGCAGAGTTAGAAAATAACTTACAAAGTTGAGAAAAAGAGACAGGAAGTGGAGGATGCGGGAAGGAAGAAGCATAAGGTAGAATTTAGATTATGAAGTTCTCAGCACTCATTTTATTTTTTACAAATTAAGTACTTGATTTACCCACCCCTTACTGAAACCATTACATCAGTCCTAATACTTTTCCTTATTCTAATACTAGCCCAAGCCATAAAGTCAACCTAAATCTTACTGAGTCCCTTAATTCATTGTTAAATTTTCTCCTAATCCTATCCCTAATCTTTTCTCTTAATCTAACCCGTACACCACACATTGCATGACACCTTACACCATACATTACTCTGCTCAAAACATACCTGGAACATAACCTCACAAATCTCCCAAAACTCATCTTTTACCTCAATCTTAACCCATGGATTTTTTTTATCACAATATTTTCACGTTTATTCCTAGGTTCCATTTATTTGTTCTTTTTCTTCTTTTTAATACTACTTTATTCTTATTCTACCTTGTAATTCCAATTTTTGCTTCAAGTTCCAAAATGCATGACCTGCACTGTCTTCTCATATTGAATTGAAGTAAGGCACAAGCAAACCCCAAATTAACCTGTGCTTACCCATTGGTAGCTTGGCATTGAGCATTCAGGCTTAACTTAGAGGCAATGTGTAAAGTATTTGTGGAACACCTCAAACAGTACAACAGTGGAAATACACCACAAAAGAAGCCCACAACAAAGTAAGAAAAACTAGAGTATTTTTTAATAGATAAAACAAGACCAAAAGGAAACACTCCAAGTAGTAAAACCGAAGATATTGAATTTCAGAGTGCACCAAAAAGCACTACTGGGTAATCTGGTCATGCCAGATAGGGACCATGTCACAAGTTCAGGCCGACCACGATGGAGCGCGGTCCGGCTATAGGCCCTCTGAACAGAGTACCTTAAATCTTGATTGCAGAGCATTGCGTGGATCGTTGTCGAAGATGCACCATGCATCCAAAGCGATACATCGAATCTGAGATGCGTCGAGGCTGCAGTGCGAGGTCCTGTTGCGTCATTGTTGAGAGTGCTTGCATTGTGAAGTTGGGCCTGTGGATGTGCTGCGCCGCTGGGCGATGCATCAGTTCCGAGGACTGCAGAGGGCGATGTGAGTCTTTGCGACGGGTTGAATCCATGCAGCAGCGGTGATGCACCAGTTCTGCTCGGGGATGTGCTGCTCAGTCAAGGAGATGCGTCAGTCCAGCTTGGGTATGAGTTTCTCAGCAGAGGAGATGCGTTGGTTCCGCTGGTAAGCACCTTAGGCCCACTTCCATGGGTCCAGGACTGGGGTGGCACCACTAGGCAGGGTGGACTCACAGATGACAGAGTCCAGGTAGCGGTGCAAGGAGTTTGGAAGCCTCTTATGTCCCTGAGGCTTCAGATCAGGAGGCTGCCAACTTGCCTTTGGAGTCGCTCTGGGTTCTGGGTTCAAGAGATGCAGGACCAGTCCTTCTCACTCAGGAAAGAGGCAGCAGACACCAGAGCAGGAGTCCAGTGGAGTGCAGTCTAGCAGAGTGGCAGTCTTTCAGCAGCACACAGTTCTTCTTCCTGGCAGAGTATCCACAGGTCCAGAAGTTTTCTGAAGTAGTGGTATCTGAGGTTTTTCTTATATACACAGTCGTACCTTTGAAGTGGGGAAATGCTTCTAGAGGCATGCCTTTGAAGTGTGTGAATGCCCTGCCTTCCCTGCCCTGGATCCAGACCAACTACAGGGGATATGCAGCCCTTTGTGTGGAGACAGGCCATAGCCTACTCAGGTGTAAATGAAGCTGGGCCTAGTTACTCCCTCCCATCCAGCTAATGATGGGCGAATGAGTCACTCCTAGGTTCCCATTGTATGTGGCTGTCTAGGAGGAATACACAAAGTCTAACAGCCAACTACACCGTCATGTGACCAGAGACAGGCTACAGGCACCAACTGGCTAAGGTAAGAAAATTGTAATTTAAAATCTGACTTCCAGCGACACCAAAACGAGGATGGCGTGCTCTTCGATGAAGTTGGTCAGCTGGGCATTGACGATCTTCTCTGTGACATTGGCTGCAAAGTGAAGGAGAGAGTTGGGTCTGTAGTTTTTCAGGTCCGTCGGGTCTGCAGAGGGTTTCTTGAGGAGGGGCTTGACTTCTGCGCATTTCCAGTCGTCGGGGGAAGTGCCGGATTCGAAGGGGGCGGTGATGGTGTGTCGTAGCTCGGGCACTATGGCGGCGGTGGCTCTGTGGAAGATGTGCAGCGGGCACGGGCCCGTGGGGGCTACTGAGTGAGTGCTCTTCATGGTCGTGGTGGTATCTTCGGTGGTGACCAGGGTCCAAGCGGTGATGGTGGGCTGGCTGTCGTCGCTGGAAGGAAGGGTGGTTTCTGGAGTCTGTTCGCTGAAGTTGTCATAGAGGGCCTTTATTTTCAAGTGGAAATAGGAGCCGAGCTTGCTGCAGAGGTCCTGGGAGGGTGTGACATCCGTGGCTTCGCTGGGGGGATTGCTGGATGATGCGGAAGAGTTCCTTTGAGTTGCTGGAGTTGGTGAGGATT
Organism: Calotriton arnoldi; assembly: GCA_963921515.1. Classification (NCBI taxonomy): domain Eukaryota; kingdom Metazoa; phylum Chordata; class Amphibia; order Caudata; family Salamandridae; genus Calotriton; species Calotriton arnoldi. The sequence goes on from CAWUFW010003500.1 coordinate 109,090, forward strand.
TTGTTCCGGATGAAGGTCCTTTTGGTGGATCTGATGAGTTGGTGGTATTCTGTCATGGCGTTCTTGTAGGTGGTCTGGTCTTCAATGGTTTTGCTGTTCCTCTATCATTTTTTGAGACATCTGCAGGAGCGTCTGGCCTCTTGGAGGTCAGTGGTGAACCAGGTGGCATTCAAGGGGCGTTGTCTGTCGGGGGTGCGAAGGGGTGCAAGCTTGTCTGCGCAGTTGGTGATCCAGCGTTGTAGTTCCTTGGCTGCAGAGTTGGCTTCGTCGAGGTGGGGGAGTCGTGGATGAGGGTGGAGTTGAGGTGTTCCTCTGTGACGTTGCTACAGTTCCTTTGCGGTGGGCACGGAGTGGGTTTGTGAGTGGTAGTAGTGTTGAAAGAGAAGTGTACGCAGTGGTGGTCCGTCCAGATGGGCTGGTTGGTGTGGCTGAAGCGGATGTTATTCCCTCCTGCGAAGATGGGGTAGAGGGTGTGTCCTGCCTTGTGGGTGGGGGTGGTGATGAGTAGCTTCAGTCCAATGTTGGCGAGGTTGTCCAGGAGGGCGGTGGAGTCGGGGTCGCTGAGGTTGCCAAGGTGGAAGTTCAGGTCTCCGATGTAGTCCATGGAGGCGATGGCGTGGGGTGCAATGAGGTCAGCGATGGTAGTGGTGAACGAAGTGTGAGGCCCAGGGGGTCTGTAGGCGAGGGTGCGGCGAAGCGTTGTTCTGGGGTTGGTCTGGATCTGGAAGTGAATGTGTTCGTGTTGGAGGGGGAGTCGCTCGTGCTGGAGGTGGACAGCTGGAGGGAGCTCTTGTGTGCATTGGCGAGTCCTCAACCTGGGCGGTTGGGGTGGTTCTTCCTCTAGATCTTGTATCCATAGGGAATGGCGGTGGTGATGTTGGGGGCGGAGGAGGCGTTGGTTCAGGTTTGCGTGAAGAAGGTGACGTCTGGCAAGAGGGTGCCAAGGATGTCCCAGATTTCTACAGCATGTCTGTGCAGGGAGCGCATGTTGAGGAGGATGCACTTCAGTGCTTCGGTGGTGCTGGCATCTGGCGTGGGTGGGACGCTCATGGGGGTGCAGAGGATGGTGAAGGATTGTCGACAGTGTCGGCAGGATTACTGGCCATGGGTGGTGTTCGGCGTCGACAGCTGGCAGTTGTTGTTCCTTCCAGGGTTGAGTGCGAGGAGGGAAGCAGAGTTGTAGCGGTGGGAGGTTGGAGAACCAGGGTCCCTGGCACTGGTCGCGCTCGGGGCGCGGACAGGCGCAGACGGGCTTGCCTTTGGCCACTGCGCGGCCGCCCAGCGGCCGACATTAAATAGGGAAGGGGGAGGGAAGCGCATCTGGGAGGTGGGAGCGGGAAACCGGCAGGGGGGAGGGGCTGCGGGGGCAGCAGTGGCAGGAAGGGAATGGGCAGAGAATCATGCCGCAAAACAAATAAGAGAGAAAAACAGGCACAATAACAGAAACAGATAACAGAAAAGCCACAATAAGAGAAAGACACAATAACAGAGAAGACACAATAACAGAAAAGACACAGTAACAGAAAAGACAGAAAACGGGCACAGACACAAGACAGACAGCAGTGGACCAGCAGAAGAGCAAGGCTCTTCCATTGGACCACCAGGGATGAGGCACAGGCAGGAGCCTGCGGGTGGAGGAGGGCCTCGAACACCTACTAGCCAAGGTGAACGGGGTTCAGCGGCAGCGGCACAACAATGGAGTTGCTGGGGGAGAGAGCAGGTCTCTGACCAGAAGGTCAGAGGTCTTGCTCGCACTCCCTTGCAGCGGCTGCCATAAAATAGGGAAGGAGAGGGAAGCGCAGCTGAGAGGCGGGAGTGTGAAACAGGCAGGGGGGAGTGGCCACGGAGGCAGCAGCTGCGGGAAGGGAAGGGAACGGGCAGAGAATCACACACTGCAAAACAAATAAGACAGAAAAAAGGGCACAATAACAGAAAAAGATAACAGAAAAGCCACAATAAGAGAAAGGCACAATAACAGAGAAGACACAATAACAGAAAAGACACAGTAACAGAAAAGACAGAAAATGGGCACAGACACAATACAGATAGCAGCGGACCAGCAGAAGAGAAAGGCTCTCCCACTGGACCACCAGGGATGAGGCGCAGGCAGGAGCCTGCAGGTGGTGGAGGACCTCGAACACCTACCAGCTGAGGTGAATTCGGTTCAATGGCCGCGGCACAACAGCGGAGTAACTGGGGGAGAGAGCAGGTCTCTGACCAGGAGGTCAGAGGTCTTGCTCGCACTCCCTCACAGCGGCCGCCATTAAATAGAGAAGAGGGAGGGAAGCGCAGCTGGGAGGAGGGAAACCGGCAGGAGGGAGGGGCCGCAGGGTCAGCAGTGGCAGGAAGGGAATGGACAGAGAATCATGCCGCAAAACAAATAAGACAAAAAAATGGGCACAATAACAGAAACAGATAACAGAAAAGCCACAATAAGAGAAAGACATAATAACAGAGAAGACACAATAACAGAAAAGACACAGTAACAGATAAGACAGAAAACGCCGCAGACCAGCAGAAGAGCAAGGCTCTCCCACTGGCCCAACAGGGATGAGGCTCAGGCAAGAGCCTGCGGGTTGAGGAGAGCCTCGAACACCTACTAGCGAAGGTGAACGGGGTGCAGCGGCACAACAGCGGAGCTGCTGGGGGAGAGAGCATGTCTCTGACCAGGAGGTCAGATGTCTTGCTCGCACTCCCTCACAGCGGCAGCCATTAAATAGGGAAGGGGGAGGAAAGCGCAGCTAGGGGGTGGGAGCAGGAAACCGGCAGGGGGGAGGGTCCACGGGGGCAGCAGCGGCGGGAACGGAATGGGCAGAGAATCACACCGCAAGAAAAATAAGACAGAAAAACTGGTACAATAACAGAAACAGATAACAGAAAAGCCACAATAAGAGAAAGACACAATAACAGAGAAGACACAATAACAGAGAAGACACAGTAAAAGAAAAGACTTAAAACGGGCACAGACACAAGGCAGACAGCCGCAGACCAGCAGAAGAGCAAGGCTCTCCTACTGGACCAACAGGGATGCGGCGCAGGCAGGAGCCTGTGGGTGGAGGAGGGCCTCAAAAACCTACCAGCTAAGGTGAACAGGGTTCAGCAGCAGCGGCACAACAGCGGAGTTGCTGGGGGAGAGACCAGGTCTCTGACCAAAGGTGTTTTGATTGCAAGGGACCCAGTAGACTAGCGTCAACATACTTCCCAATCTTTATCCTACATAGCTATTTAATAAAAAAACACTGTCCGACTTTTGCTTTCCCTGATTTCCTCATTGCCCACTTCTTCCATGAGGATGAGCGGTGGGAGAAGGTGGAAGACAACCTACTTTCTTCCCTGGTTGTGAATGTGGATTTAATGAGCAAAAATGGACAGGAAGAATTGAAACTGCAAAATACTTCACCTAGGAGGACTAAGTACTATTAGTATGACAAGAGCATTCTTAGACCTGGCATTCATGGAGTGCCTTTTAGCTGACTACATTTTTGCTGGCCTGCTAACTAGTGCTAAAGTGGTTGTGCTCCTTCCCTAAAACATGGTAACATAGCTTATACCCAAGTGGCATTTTTAATCTACTTGTAAATCCATAGTAAAGTGGCACCACCTGTGCCCAGGGCCTGTAAATTAAATAATGCTAGTGGGCCTGCAGCACTGATTGTGCCACCCACTTATGTAGCACTCCAAACATGTCTCAGGCCTGCCATTGCAGAGCCTGTGCATGCAGTGTTAAACTGCCATTTCAATCTGGCAGAGTAAACCCTTTGCCAGGCCCAAGCCTTCCTTGTTAATACATATAAGACACCTCTAGTGTAGGCTTGGACAGCCCAGAGGACAGGGTGCAATGTATTTTAATAGTTGGAAATGTTCTTTTCAGTTTTACATATCCTAGTAGTGAAAGACTCCTAAATGTGCTATTCACTACTGCAAGGCCTACCTCTCACATAGGATAATGTTACATTTAACTTATTACATTTTATAAGTGTCATTTTTGAATGGGAGCAGGTAACTTCTTGATGTTTGGTGTCTCTGGAATAGCAATTTTAAATCCTAATTCATGGTAATGTAAGACATTAACCTGCAATTCTGAAAATGCCACTTTTAGAAAGTTGGTATTTTCTTGCCTTAGCCATCTGGTGCCTGCAGCCTGTCTCTGACTCACATGACAGGTGTGAGTGGTAGTTGAGCTTTATGTGGTCCTCCTAGACAGCTACACACAATGGGGAGCTTAGGTATGATTGGATTGGCAATCAATGGCAGGATGGGAGGGAGGAGCTGGGCCCAACCCCACTTACACTTGAGTAGGCTGTGTCCTGTCTCCACACTAAAGGCTGTATATCCCCTGTAGTTAGTCTGGAGCCAGGGCCAGGAAGGCACGGTACCTGTGAACTTCAAAGGCAAGCATCTCAAAGCTTCTCCCTACTTCAAAGGTACAGCTGTACATAGATCCTGAACCTCAGACACCAGCTCTTCAGTACACTTCTAGACCTGTGGATACTCTGCCAGGAAGAAGGACTGTTGTGATGCTATAGGGATTGCCACTCTGCTGAACTGCTGCTCTGAAGAAACTGCTGCCCTGCTGTACTTACCTGCAGCCTGCTTCCCTCTAACCTGGGAGAGAAGGACTAGACCTTCAGCTATTGAAACTTCAACCCAGAGTGACTCCAAGGGCAAGCTGGTTGGCCTCCTGATCCGAAGCATTAGGGACATAGCAGGCATCCAACAACCTAGCATCTGTACCTGAACTCTACTCTCTGTGAGTCTCTGTGAGTCTACACTCTGAGTCTACCCTGCATAATGAGAGGAACAATTAGACTTACTCCTGCATAGTGACTTTTTCATTAATGTGATAAATAACCAGCTATGTCACCATTGCAGATCTAATAATTCCCCTGCCTGACCAAAAGATACTACCTCCATCTGTACCTCTTGCTTCTGACACTCATGGGCTGGTCTGTGAAGTTGGATGCTACAGAATCTATATGGCTTGTAGTGAATGCTATGTGTTAATTCTAGGGTGGGGGTAACTGGTGTGATTCTCTCTAGCGTTATCACATATAATTACATCAAAATTACTAGTAATTATGCATGATAGTGTGAGAAGCTCAATTCAGCATTTAGCACTATTTTCTTAGTGCAAAATGTATCCAAAATGGTCCCAAGTATGCATTTTCTGTTAAGAAAATAGCACTAAATGATACAGTAGACAATCAGCAGTAGCCAATAGCCACTCACTCACTCTTAGTTCCCTGTTCCTGTGCTCCTGCTGTAGAATATTTGTCCCAAATTACTCCTAATTACTCAAACTTGAGTAATTACGTAATTTCATGTTACTAGAGTTGCCCCTGACCTTTGGTCATGTGCGCCGCTCTCCCACTCCCGTCTAGCTCCTCGCTGAGAGGAACTGTGTTTGAGTCCCCACAGCTTCATGTTTAGGCCCGCTGCCTGGAGGTCCACCTCTTCGGGCTTCAGATTATTTTATCTGTGGGCATTTAACTTATTTATTTAAATCCCTGTTCAGTGGGTTTTGTTTTACTGTTGTTCTATTTTCTTATTGGGCTATTCTTGTTTACTGCTCATAATTTTGTTTATTGTGAGCTCCCCAGCCCATTTCTGCCATATTTGTCCTGCCTACCTTGTTGTTTCCGCTTCTCACCCTCCTACTTTCCTGACAGCCCTTCCCTCCTCCCAGAGCTATGTATGGAGGCCGCTGTGCAACCATGCTGCTGGTGAGCCAAAGACAAGCCTGTCTGTACCCATCTGCACCTGGACCACACCCATCACCAGGACCCCTGGCCCTCCTGCCACCTGCCGATACACCGCCAAGGAGCTACTTGACCTGAACCCCGGACACAATACACAAGCTGCTTCACTTTCTCACCACGATCTACTCATAACCTGGTGACACTGCCACTTCTCCTGCCTCACAGCCCCCTATGAATCCCATGCTACTTCCACTCAGAAGACCATGAACAGCCCAGATCTACTCCAATGCATCCTGATCAACGCCCGCTCCCTCTGCAATCAAGCCATGGGAATCTGAGACACCATCACCACCCTCTCCCCGGAGATCACCTTCATCACCGAAACATGGCTCAACCCCTCCTCGAACCCTGACATTGTCACTGCCACTCCAGACGGCTACAAGATGATACACCGAGACTGCACTGACAAACACGAAGGGGGCATTGCCATCTTCTTTAAGGAAACTGTCCGATGCACCGTCACCAACAATGATCCAACACTTCTTATGAAACACCTCAACTTCCAACTACAAACCAATACTAAGACAGCAATAAGAGGCACCCTCACCTACAGGTCCCACCCGTCTGTGATGCCATCTCCAACCTCATCAACCCCTTTCCATCGATTCCCTCCACTACCTGCTGCTTGGTGAACTCAATTTCCATATCGATCACCACAACAATGCCAACTCAACTGACCTCTGGGATAACCTCAAAAACATCAGCCTCACTCAACTGGTCACTAAACCCACACACAAAGCCAGACACACACTTGACACCATCTTCACCTCCAGTGACAAAATCAAATTCACCCACGTCACAGAACTCACCTGGACCATGCCATCATCCACTTCACTATCTCAGAATCCCAGCCCCCCACCGCCAAGTGCTAGAGCACCCCCACTGCAGCTGGGGCAAGGTAACCGGGACCCTATGGACACAAGCCCTCCACACCCAACAACCTGAAACTTCAGCAGACCTTGACCAGGCCGTCCACAACTTCTCTGTCTGGATCAACAAATTTGACAACAGAGTCGTCCCACTCAAACCAGCAGAACCCAACAAAACCTCAAAACAAGCCAGCTGGTACAACCCAGAGCTCAGAACCACCAATCGCGACTGCTGCTGACTCGAGATGCTCTAGTACACCACCAAGGACCCCTCAGACAGAGCAGTCGACAAAACAACCCTCAGGAAATACCACATGTGCATAAAGGAAGCCAAGGGAGCTGCCATCATCGCCCGCACCACAGCCAACCACACAAATGAACTCTTCAAAACAATCAAAGTATACTCCAACACGACAGCCACAAAGAACACCATCCACCACTTACAAGAACTCTGCATCTCTCTCTTAGATTACTTCCACAGCAACATTTGCTACAATCTACAACAACATCAGTGCCCAAGCCCCCACTCTCAGCCTCAACAACCTCGACCAACTAGCAAACACCAGCTGAACAATAACCACCTGGTCTCCGCTCACCACCCAGACCTTTAAAGCCATCATGTCAGCCATCCATTCCGGGGCGCCCAATGACCCCTGCCCCCAAAATCTCTATTAAAGACTTACCTTCTATTTTGGATGGTTTTAGTTTCAAAGGTTGGAACCTAGGTTAAAAAGCATGATTGGAGGATGTGGGCGGGCACCCTACGGTGCCTGCCACATTGTGCATGGTAGGGAACAGGGGTCCCTTGGGTACACCCACGGGACACATTCGGTCACCTCCGGGTGAAGGGGGCCTGCAACTGGCCCCTAAAGACCGTTTCCGAAAGCCATTTTGTCTCAGTCAAACTGATTCAGAACGGCTGTCCGAATATGTCATTGTACTCGCTCGTTCGGAAACCGCCTCCATTGGTCTGTACGATTCGGCTCCGAATTACTCTGGCTGCCTGAATCCCATTCTGAACCGATTCAGACAGCCCCCACGGCTTCCTTGCATCGTACTTGGTCGTCTGGAAAGGTGACCAATTTGGTAGGAAGCAAGGGTTCCGAATCAGATTCGACAATACCGAATCCCATCCGAAGCCCTTCCGAACAACATCGTAATCGGCCCCTAAGTCTGTATCACATCTTTTGCAAGCATTACCAGAGGCAAAGCTACTTCTCCCTCTTACCAGTTGATTATCTATTATGCAGACAATAATAATGAAGTTGATGAGAATTCTGATTATGGTATTTTGGAAATTTATGAAGGAGATGGTGAGCATGAAGGATACAGAGTAATAAATATTGAAAGTTTTTAAATATTACACAATTAAATAGCATAACAAGTAACTTTAACCTGCTTTAGCGACCTCTGACCCTTCCTACAGGTTAGGTCGCCCCCACGCTGCTGCCGCCTGCTCACCCTGGTCTCCTGCTGCCAGCTGACTTGGCCTGCCCGCTTGCTGCCTCTGCCTGCCCCCGGTCCCAGCCGCTGCTGAACCGGTCACCTTCGCCGCACTCTTCCCGCCGCTGCCTCCCTGCGGCCCCGCCCCCCTGACAGCCCATTCGCCGCCCCGCTCCCGCCACCCAGTTGCTCCTCCCTCCCATCAGCACTCTTAAGGAGAACGCGTAGCAGCGTAGGGAGCGACCTCTGACCCTGCCTACAGGTTAGGTCACCCCCACTCTGCTGCCGCCTGCTCACCCTGGTCTCCTGCTGCTGTCTCCTGCTGCCAGCTGACTTGGCCTCCAGCTTGCTGCCTCTGCCTGCCCCCGGTCCCAGCCGCTGCTGAGCCGGTCACCTTCGCCGCACTCTTACTGCCGCTGCCTCCCTGCGGCCCCGCCCCCCTGACAGCCCATTCGCCGCCCCGCTCCCGCCACCCAGCTGCTCCTCCCTCCCATCAGCACTCTTAAGGAGAACGCGTAGCAGCGTAGGGAGCGACCTCTGACCCTGCCTACAGGTTAGGTCGCCCCCACGCTGCTGCCGCCTGCTCACCCTGGTCTCCTGCTGCTGTCTCCTGCTGCCAGCTGACTTGGCCTGCCCGCTTGCTGCCTCTGCCTGCCCCCGGTCCCAGCCGCTGCTGAGCCGGTCACCTTCGCCGCACTCTTCCCGCCGCTGCCTCCCTGCGGCCCCGCCCCCCTGACAGCCCATTTGCCGCCCCGCTCCCGCCACCCAGCTGCTCCTCCCTCCCATCAGCACTCTTAAGGAGAACGCGTAGCAGCGTAGGGAGCGACCTCTGACCCTGCCTACAGGTTAGGTCGCCCCCACGCTGCTGCCGCCTGCTCACCCTGGTCTCCTGCTGCTGTCTCCTGCTGCCAGCTGACTTGGCCTGTCCGCTTGCTGCCTCTGCCTGCCCCCGGTCCCAGCCGCTGCTGAGCCGGTCACCTTCGCCGCACTCTTCCCGCCGCTGCCTCCCTGCGGCCCCGCCCCCCTGACAGCCCATTCACCAACCCGCTCCCGCCACCCAGCTGCTCCTCCCTCCCATCAACACTCTTATGCAGACCGCGAAGCGACCGCGCGCAGCGGGCGCGCCTAAGGCAAGCCCGTCTGCGCCCGTCCGTGCCTGGACCGCGCCCAGCGCCAGAACCCCTGGCCCCCGCGACCGCCACAACACCCGTCTCCACTACGCCACGGAACCCTCCACGCACTCAACACTGGACAATCAAGCACCTGCTTCCTGGCCACCCCGAAACGCACCCACGGACCCTTCACCTGCCGAAACTGCAGCTACACCAGCATCCAGCCCACCAACCCACCCGCCAATCAATCCAACCACCTTCGCTGCATCCTCCTAAACACCCGCTCCGCCAGGAAACACGCCGTCAAACTCTGGGACCTACTCGACACCCACACCCCTGACGTCGCCTTCCTGACCGAGACCTGGCTGAACTCCTCCTCAGCACCCGACATCGCCATAGCCATCCCGGAAGGCTACAAGATCATCCGCAAGGACCGCACCAACGGAATAGGAGGAGGAATCGCCATCATCCACAAGAACACCCTCAACATCTCGACTAACGACGCTGGCACCCTCTGCACCGCCGAACACCTGCACTTCCAGATCCACACCGACCCCAACACCACCCTCAGAGGAACACTCGTCTACAGACCCCCCGGTCCCCGACCACAGTTCTGCGACTCCATCGCCGACCTCGTCAGCACGCACGCCCTCGCCTCCACGGACTACATCCTCCTCGGGGACCTGAACTTCCACCTCGAGAACAACAACGCCCCCAACTCCTCCGCCCTGATCGACAACCTCGCCAACCTCGGACTCAGACAGATCGTCATGACGCCCACCCACTCCGCCGGCCACACGCTGGACCCCATATTCTCAGCAAGCACCCACGTCTGCTTCAACCACACCACCGAACTCCACTGGACCGACCACCGCTGCATCCACTTCACCTTTCGGAAACCCGTCACACCCCACCGCACCCAACAGATGCCACGCCGCTGCTGGAGCAAAGTCACCGATAACCAGCTAACCACCACCCTCGCCCAAAGCCCACCCGCAGACCCGACCGACCCGGACGCCGCAGCCCACAACCTCAGACAATGGATCGAAAACTGCGCCAACACCCTTGCCCCAATCAAGAAACCCTCCACCAGCCACACCAGAAAGAAAGCGAGCTGGTTCTCCCAAGACCTCCAGGCATCCAAGAAAACCTGCCGTAAGTTAGAGAAGAACTGGACCCGCGAACGAACTCCGGAAAGCTACGCAGCTCACAAGGACGCCACCCGCAACCACCACCACCTCATCAGATCCGCCAAGAGAGCCGCCTTCAAAGACCGCCTAGACAACAACGCACACAACAGCAAAGAGCTCTTCAACATCGTGAAAGAACTCTCCAACCCCAACTCCAGCGCCAACGACATCCCACCCTCGCAAGAACTGTGCGACTCACTGGCCACCTTCTTCCACAGCAAGATCACGGACATCCACGACAGCTTCAACACCGCGACCGCCCCGGCAACCACCGAAACACCCACGACCACCACTCGCACCAACCGCCTGACCTCCTGGACCAACATAGACAGCAACGACACCATCAAGATCATGAACTCCGTACACTCCGGATCCCCAACAGATCCATGCCACACCACATCTTCAACAGGGCCAGCACCGTCATCGCACCCCACCTCCGGAAGGCCATCAATAGCTCCCTCGAGACAGCGACCTTCCCAGAGGACTGGAAGCACGCCGAGATCAACGCCCTACTGAAGAAACCCACGGCTGACCCCAAGGACCTCAAAAACTTCCGACCCATCTCCCTGCTCCCGTTCCCGGCGAAGGTCATCGAGAAGGCCGTCAACATACAACTAACCAGGTTCCTCGAGGAAAACAGCATTCTGGACTCGTCCCAGTCCGGATTTCACCGCAACCACAGCACCGAGACAGCCCTCCTAGCCGCCACCGACGACATCAGAACCATGCTAGACAACGGTGAAACTGTGGCCTTCATCCTCCTGGACCTGTCGGCCGCCTTCGACACGGTCTGCCACCACACCCTATGCGCACGCCTCCACGACGCAGGGATTCAAGAGAAGGCCCTGGACTGGACCACCTCCTTCCTCTCCGGTAGGACACAGAGCATCTGCCTTCCTCCCTTCCGCTCCAAAGCCACCGAGATCATCTGCGGCGTACCCCAGGGCTCATCCCTCAGCCCCACGCTGTTCAACGTCTACATGGCCCCGCTCGCCCGCATCGCCCGACTGCACAACCTCAACATCATCTCCTACGCTGACGACACCCAGCTGATCCTCTCCCTCTCCAGAGACCCTCACACAGCCAAAACCAACCTCCACGAGGGAATGACGGCAGTCGCCGACTGGATGAGAAACAGCTGGCTGAAGATGAACTCAGACAAAACGGAGGTCCTCATCCTCGGGTCCACCCCCTCGGCTTGGGACGACTCCTGGTGGCCCTCCTCGCTAGGAACGGCCCCCACACCCACCGACCACGCACGCAACCTAGGGGTCATCCTCGATTACACCCTCTCCATGACGAAGCAGGTCAACGCCATCTCCTCCTCCTGCTTCAACACCCTCCGTATGCTTCGCAGGATCTACAAGTGGATCCCCACCGAAACCAGAAGGACAGTCACCCAGGCTCTCGTCAGCAGCAGACTGGATTACGGAAACACCCTCTACGCTGGAGCCTCGGCGAAACTCCTCAAACGGCTCCAACGCATCCAGAACGCTTCAGCACGTCTGATCCTCGACATCCCGCGCCGCAGCCACATCACACCCTGCCTGAAAGACCTGCACTGGCTCCCCGTCAACAAGAGGATAACCTTCAAGCTCCTCACCCACGCACACAAAGCACTCCACAACACCGGACCAGCGTACCTCAACTGCCGCCTCAACTTCTACACCCCCACCCGCCAGCTCCGCTCCGCCGACCACGCCCTCGCCACCGTCCCCCGCATCCGAAGAGCAACCACCGGTGGCAGATCCTTCTCCCACCTCGCCGCCAAGACATGGAACACCCTCCCCCTCCACCTACGGCAGACACAGGACCTACTGACCTTCAGGAGACTCCTCAAGACCTGGCTATTCGAACAGTAGCAGCTCCCCCCCCTCCCCTCAGCGCCTTGAAACCCTCACGGGTAAGTAGCGCGCTTTACAAATATAATGATTGATTGATTGATTAGCCATTGTTTGGTGTCCATGTGGCCATCTCTGATATTGAGGAATGCTGTGTATGTACTCTCAATACATGAAGTGAAGTGAAGCTTCCTCAGGCAAAAAGTTTTGGAACTCTTGAAGGTCATTGCCCCGGTTTGCATGAGCTCAGTTCTGTACATTCTTGTATTATTTTACAATATGATTGAATGAGAAGAATGAGATTTAAACTCTTGCATCTGCCTTGTCTCTTCCTAGATGAGTTCCAACTCTCTTAAATTAAACGGAAACAAGACTGAGGTAAAGCTATTCGGCAAGAATCCCCATGTCTGTTGACCCCAGCACTTGCCCGCTACATTAGGGGTCCATCCAGAACCAGCCCAGAATGTGAAAAATCTAGGTTTTTGGCTGGATTGCACCTTGTCTATGAAACCGCATGTGACTAAATAGCCTCGACATGCTTTGACATCATGAAATGGTTAAAAACGATTCTGTGAATGCCTTCTTGCTTGGCCCAAATGACAGCCATCCAGGCCATGACCCTACCCAAATTGGATTATGGCAACATACTCTATCTTGAGACAGACAAGACTGTGATATGCACAAATTCAATTGGCATCCCGATAACACCTGTCCTGCACATTACGCTTGAGTAATCAGTCACTCTGCACAGGCTTACATTGCCAACACTTTTTAAACTTTCCCTAATGCAATGAAGCCATGGTAACCTGCCCGCACTTAGAAACCCTAGGATCTTCTCCAGGGCCAATCTATAAGAGATCAGCTCTGGAGTGGTCCAGATTCTTCTTCAAATAAAAGTGGCTTAAGTCCACCACCTCCCCAATTGATCTAACACCTAGGTCAAGCCAAAGGGGTATTAGTGGGATGCTAGCAGGGAGGCTCACTAGTTGCCTTAAAAAGTTGTTCACCACCTGCGCTATATATTTAACAGGTTTGAGTCCCCATAGCTCTGCTCCATACAAGGTAGCACATAGGGCTTACTTTTTGTAAATCTCAATAGTGGGACTAACAGCACCTTTGCAAGCCCAGCTGTATATTGTACCAATTTGAGCCTTTGTTTGGCAATATGAACTGACCAATCCATGTGCTCGCTAAGAGTCAGTCCTAAGTAATCGAAGATAGGAACCCTCTCAAGGAGAATGCCATTCAGGCTGGGATTTGGACGTGTAGAGTGTGATGGATTGAAAACCATTAATTTGGTTTTAGCAACATTGATTTCTAAACTCCTTACCCTACAAAACCCATTGAAGCTATCTAGTGTCCTTTGGAAACCCATTGTGGTTTTTAATAAAAGAAGGGTATTGTCAGAAAACATCCATGCTGGTTCTTTACAAGAGCCAAGCCTAGGTGCATCATTGTTGTTGGTGTTCAACAAATCTATAAGACCATTAATATATAAACAAAATAGCATTGGGGCCAACACGCAGCCTTTTCGTACACCTCTACCAACAACAAAGTGTTCGAATAGTTCCCTCAATTTGCAGCAACGCACCTGTGCAAAGTTATTCTCTTACAACCTCTTTATTACATGGCACATGTAAGGAGGAACCCCCGTATCAGCCAATACTGACCAAAGTGTATCCCTCGGAACTAAGTCAAATGCTGACTTTAGCTCTACAAATTTCAGATAGAGACTTCCACCTTCAAGAATTACAGTTTTCCAATATAAAAGTTGCAACCTAAAAACTTGGTCTATAGTAGCTGTACGTTGTCTGAAACCCGCTTGAAAGGGGCTAAGGATATTTCCTTCTTCTATCGACTCCTGCAGTCGGCCTAATATTACCAGAGCAAATACTTTTTGCATTGTATCATTTAGGCTAATCGGTCTGTAGTTGGCAGGCAGCAATGGGGAACTTTTCTTATAAATTGGTATAATCTCCACTCCGGAAAAGAGACTGGTAATTGGCATTACCTCCATAAAAGCATTAAAGATTGCCCACAAGCATGGGCCCCAGACTTCTGGTTCAGAAAGGAAAAGATCCCTTGGAATTTTATCAATGCCTGGAGCCTTCTGAGGGGCAATCTTACCAATAGCCCTAAGGACTTCTGTTAGAGTTATCTCAGAATAGCCCTCCTGTCCTGAAGAAGGCAAGTCACTATTTGGGAAGCCCTTAACATTAAATTCAGCTGTTTGTGCTTCCTGCCCATCCGGTACTGCATAAAGGGATTTATAATGCTCATTCCACAAATCAGCTGCGATGTTGTGTTCTATAATGGTTCTACCCTCACGATTCCCAAACTTAACTATATTCCAAAATTCCTTGGAGTCCTTACGTTTAATAGCATGGAGAATAGAATCCCATTTATCTTCATCCCACTCTTTCTTCGCAGAGCTAATGGCGCTTTTATGGACACCCTTTGCAGATCTGGTCACACAGCTATCCTTGCTTTTTAAAGCCACTATGAAAGCTGATTTGACAGCTCTGCATTATTTGTTAAACCATGAGGGTATGTTCTTCCTTGAGCCCCTATGTATTATTTAAGTATAACATAGCTCTGTTAATTTGCCAACTAGTGAGGCATGAATATCAGCTACTCTATCAAGGTAGCCATGTTTACCATCAGGTGAAAAAACTTCACACGGAGCTGCTAAGGAATTACCCACCACTTTGTACAGAGCATTAGCTAAGTCTGGAGAACACTGCATTGTGGACCAATATATTCTTTGTCTAGACGAGGTCAGCCTCAGTCTGTCATCCAGCATATCTATACCAGTTGCCTACGTACTTCTAAGGGGTAGAACTAAGTCAAGGGACAGAGCATTGTGGTCACTGTTGTGTCTAGGCAATATTTCCAAATTCAAAACTAAGGGCCATAATATTTTATCCACAAGAACGTAGTTGATGAAGGATAAACACCATATCCGGTTAAATGTACGAGAGCCCTGTCTATATAATTTAGTTCCAATACATAACCTATCCTCATCACTTAGGATATCATTGTGATTAACATTGAGGGGCTCAAACTGGCAATTGAAGTCACCTCCTACTATCTTAAAGGCATTCTCTGGGAGTGCGGACAGCAATGTTGACACTTGCTCCACAGTAGGAGATTCTTGTCTAATGCCCACTGGTCTAGAGTAAACATTGATCAAATATACATTAGTTTTGGAAGGAGAAGTCAATAGGATACACAGAATCAGCAGTGGACCGTCACCTGCCAAAGTGGTGGGGCGGGCCGAAGGAGGGAGTTGGTGGGGAGGGGTTGGGGGATAACATAAGAATAAAAAATAAATAAATAATTTACCTGATGGCCGCCGCCTCCACCGTCTGCTCAATCGCGCTCTTCCTGCTTCTGGACTGCGGCCAATCATGACGCTGAATGAAAACAGCGTTAGGATTGGCCTGATCTCTGGGACTTTGCACTTCCAGGCAGACTGGGTGCCTGCGCCTTGACTGTGCATGAGGGTTTGGCTGGCCTAAAACGGCGGGCCAAACACCTCATACACAGTGAAGGGACACGGGAGTGCACTACCAGTCTCCCACCACAGTGTAATCCCCTGGCCCCATCCCCAAGACTCGTCAGAGCCCAGGGGGTACGTTGAGGGGGATTAAAATAAAACGATAATAAAATAGGTTTGAAACCCATTTTATTAACGTTTTATGTGCGGGTGGTGGCGGGGGGCGGCGCTCCTCCGCCCTAATGAAGGGGCCGCCGCTGCACAGAATATAATTGGAAAAAAACTCCATCATTTTTGCCCTACAGCCCAGATGAACAGCTACCCAGGTGGACAACTCCCCTGATGGTCTAACCCTCCCCCCTGCAATGGCTGCCTTGCTAAAGAAAGCATAGCCTGGGCACCCAATTTCTTTCGTCAACCAGGTTTCTTGAAACAAACAGTTGTCATACTGGCCTATAAATGACCCCCAGTCACCACAATCCAATTTATCCTTCAGTCCTGCACCATTCCAAGATACCACCTTTGAAAACTTTACGACTTCCTGCCTGACTATTATCTAGCTCGAAACCCCCATTGCTTTAGAGTAACTTTCTCTAATAACAGTTTCTTGTCGAGAATTATGGAGGTCTGTGGGAGCCAAAGTGACATCCTTCTTCGTGTCCTTACCACTTAATAAACCTGAGTGTGTCATGAGGTTTGCCTCACCTCTGCAATAATTTCCCATAGTGCGAGGACTGGCTGTGGGAGGAGAAGTCTAAAAAAGATTGGTAAGACTTCTATGATCACATGTCCACCCCCTCAACCCACCACCCTCGGATGACATACATCCCTTGTCATTGCTACACACAGAATGTCAATCCACACCCTCCAATGCATCAAATCTATTGGCCACTGGAACCATATAAGACAATGTGCGCTGCACCTGGTAATTAGAACCCCCCTACTTATATATTAGGTTAAGAGGATTCAAGCTCTTCTGGCAAATATGACCTAGTAAAGGAGGTCTATAAAAAATAACCTAATGGTAGGTGGGTTAAATTAGAGCCTGGTTCCTGCCTCGATAATTCACCTACCAAGAGATGATGAGCATGTTTGGGTTCCTAAAATTAATGATAACCCAGTCACCAGACCTATCTACAGGGCCTCTCCCAATGCAGCTCACTCTAATGGTCCAAAGAATATTGTCAATCATATTAGAAGGGAAGTTCCTATACTTTGTGAGCAAATGTAGACATTAGCTTGTTAGTAACCTCCTGAGATTCCCTCTCACCATAGGAGCATGAGGTGGGGTTTAGATTGGTAGTTGGGGGTTTTATGACACCACTGCCTGCCGTATTCAGTGAAGTAACCCCCATGCTGGTGTTGTTTGACCCCAAAATGCCCCCACCATTGATCACGCAATTGCTCCTCCCTTTTTCATTCCTATTATAAATAGGCCTGGGCGGAAAACTACGCTACGCTCGCGTAGTTTGCGTAGTTTGCGCAACTACGCGCTACGCGAATTGCACATAGCACAGTGCAAAAATGCGTAGCGTAGCAGGCATTTTTTGCTTGCTCGCAGTCCTCAACGTCAAGTTGGCGACCGCGAGCGAGCAAAATGACATCCCGGCGAGACTTTTTCCTCGTTCGCGATCGGCAACATCAAGTTGCCGATCGCGAGCGTGGAAAATAAACCTCCCGGCGATATTCTCAACGCGGGGAGGTCAGGTTTCTCATTGCGAGTGGTCACGTATGCTCGTGACCGCTCGCGATGAGAAACTACCAGTCCGCGTTGAGAAAACTGCCGCTCGAGTACAAATCTACTCGAGCGGCAGAAAACGACCGCTTGCACTGTGCAAGATGCCATTTGCAATGATTGCACAGTGCGGACAAGCATCCGGCACTTTGCAATCATTGCAAACAGCATTTCCTACCGCACTACGCAGTCCGCGTAGTGCTACGCGTAGCTCGCGTAGTGCGAAGTGCACTTCGCGTAGCTACGCGTAGCGCTACTACGCGAACTACGCCCAGGGTTAGTTATAAACCATCTGTGCAGCAACCATGGGAAATAATTCAGTCTGGCTGCTTTTGTCCTTTGTAGACTTTGCCCCATACAATCCACACTAAATGAGCCTCCCCTTGATTTTCCCAGCTCGTCCAAACGAGCTATTAATATGGCAAATTCATCATGGAGGACAGTTTTTACCTTCTCCAAAAAGTCTCTTATTAGACATGTTACCCAAGGGGGCTGTGGAGCTTTCCCCCCTTCCCTCTCATCACAAGCAAGGGCAGTATCATCAACCATGGGGTATGTGGCTGCAAGATCCTCTCCAACATCTTTGGTGGGCTTGGAGATACTTTGCAAGGCATATTTCTTTTTAACAGCCGAATGAGACTTTGTGCTGCTTTCGTCTATCAATGAATGATTGTTGTCAGTGAACCGCTGTAGGCTGTTGCCCGCAAGCTGGTCTGAGGCCAAAAGATTGTCTTTAATAAGGTGCTCAGGGCTATGTATTGCGTCAGACTGGACCCCCCCCTATTGGAGTGCAATGTGCATCAGCACTCAGGGAGAGCCACCTCTTTGTTGGTTCAGTATCTGTTGGCACCACCCCTATAGCCCTTTGTAACATCCTGCCAATTGAAGTAGGCATTGGGGGAGGTACAGGTGATGGAGCACTCCCTTGGTCTTTCCATTTCCCCATAACCACATCCTTAGTGGCTCTACACTATTATATTACCTTTATAAAAATTTGAGAGGGGCCCAAAATCAGAATATATGGGTAGAATAACCTTCACTCACGACCCCCTCAAAGTCCTTCCAAAATTCAACAGGGTATCTAAAAGTGTTCAACCACTCACCCAACAGTCATAGTGTTGCATTTGGTCTCCAGGTGAGGGACGAAAGAGACGTGGCCCAGCCCAGCCTTGTCTGGCCATGGAACTCTGCTCCCAAATTTATGGCACTTTTGCACTTGCAGAACGACACAGAAGCCAAGGGGAGCTGGGGGGTGTAGTTCCCCTCCCCAGCAACAGTATTTATGGCACTCCAAATTTCCAAAGTTAATTCTACCGGGGCCCAGCCTCACAGCACCTTGCCCAGGGCCCACATGGTGAAACAAGAATATCAAGGGCAGCAACTACAATGCAGCTGCTCACTGTTCCCTCTGCGGCTGTATTAACTTTCGCTGCTCCTCAGTCCTCACCAACCTGGACTCGGGAGCCCAGATGCTGGCAGCTTCCGCAGCCCTGAGGCGTCCGGTCGCCGATGAAGAAAGGAGTCAGACTCCAGATCGCCAGAGAGTGCAACCCACTCTGTCCATGATCCCCACCTCAGGGCCCAAACCGAGGCATACCACAGCTTCAGCAGAGGGAGAGACACCTCGCCGGCCCACAGTTCAGTCTCCAGCTATTTCTATTCAATAATAGTGAATCCTTCAATCACAGCACACACAAAGACTGGGTTCTGAGTTAGGGAAGACAAGGGAAATCAATAGGTGATTGTCAAACCAAGCCTTGCCTGCAGATTAGGAGTGTTATTATAGTGTATAAGAGGTCTTGGGACTTAGGCCTATGAAATGGGTTGAGCTACAACAAGTTCCAGAGATGAATGGGGAATTCTGACTCCTCCACAACTAGATAAGGTTTTGTTCTGCCGGGTCCCAGCTACTCAGGTGCTAGATAAACCTTTGTCACCAAAGCATACAAGGCTACATCTGGGAATCCCATGCTGACCTCAAATGGCTTCCTGAAGAGGGATGGCCTTACACACCTGGGCTTCTTTTTCCTTCACAGGAACTGGAGAAGAGAGATTGAATATCCTTAAGTACATTTTTTGGGAAATCTTAGTAGGAGAGTTTATATCACATACAGCAAATGTGGAAAAACATTCATTTTAATGCGGTTGATATGGCTCAACCCGAACAAATCCAGCTTCCCTCATCTAAATAGATCTTTAAAGAGCATTTCCAACAAGATTGGAACATTGTTCATTTATAGAGAAAAGCAATTGTTAGGAATCTCAACACCAAGACTTTGTAACAAGCCTTTCGTGCACTGGAAGCCATCCCTTACTAGATAGGAGAATCAAGTGGTGTGAGTATGTTCAGCCAGGCCCATCCCTCATGATTTCGAATAGTTTAATTTGAAACCTGATACTTCAATAAGAGCTCTTTCTCTGCAACAAAGGCTGGTACTGAGGACTGTTACTGTTAGGAGGTATAAAATTAAATCTGTCAACAGGACGGCCTAATAGTTCCCAGTCGTAGTCTCAAAGCCCTTTATTAACTGGTTCTAATTTATTCATTGTATCATCACAAGGGCAAAGAGGAGTGATGACAAGGAACATCTCTACCTTGTACTTCTATTAAGAGGAATTTGCTGTGAATATTTATCAATGCTGATACAAGCCCTCAGCTGCTTAAAGTTGATTAAGATATAGAATGTCATGGTCATGCCTGTGGATGTTTTAGCGAGACCCTTGTAATAAAGCACCAAATCACCCTTTTGAAGTCCTTCTCCACATTGAGTAAGAGAAGGACCATTAGCGTATTTTGTCCCTTCGCAAGTGGATAAGATTTACCTCCAGGTGTCTTGTCGAACACCTATCATTCATGCATGAACCCTGTCTGAAGTGGGGAGACAAGCATCTGCCAAACCTGATGTCATCTAGTAACCTGAATCTTAGTGAAGATTTTCATGTAATTATTAAGAAGCGGGATTAGACTATGAACTGCATGAATTGGGATCTTTTTCAGGTATCAGGAGGACCTTAATGGTCAACCCCATCATTGTAAATGCCCTGTTACTTACCTGTAATCTTCATTACTCCTGGTCCAATTGTACATAAGTGTACTTACCCAGCATTCCCCTCTGTTATTTTTTCTATCTTCCAACAGAATGGGGTGAGTCAGGAGCTGGGGCTTCTGGCAGGTTTGCGTCTCCACTGCCGGGCGGTGGGGGCGTTGCTGGCTGACATGACTCCCTCCCTGCCGGGCTTGGAGGGAGGTGTGCGCGTTGCCTCTTCGGGCCGCTGGAGAGTTACAGTGTTTAACATATTACGGGCTGTGCCTCACGATTTGCTGGGCATGTCGGGAGGTGCGGAGTTTCATGGGAGGGCTAGCTATTTGGAATAGACCCAGGGAGTGCGGGGCATTTCCGGGTCAAATTGCCTGACTTCTGGCATTCTGGCAGTCCAGGAAGTCACACGTGACGATGCCGGTCAGCTGCCCAGAGTTGTTTGGATTCATTTATCTGGCAGCCGATGGGTGAGTACAGCAAAGCAGTTTTTGGTGTTTTCTGTGCTGTACTTTTCCGTGGGGCTGTTACTTGGATTGGGGTGTGCCCCTGTTTCTGGTATTCATCTGCTGAACTGTGCATCTCCTGAGTGCTTGTGTTTGTCAGGCTGGGCAAACATTCTAGGAAGCGCAAACATGTGAAGAGCTCTTCCTCTCCCTCTTCTGGGTCCTCTTCTTCTTCTCTTTCTCCAGCGCGGTTCAACAGCCATAGGGAGTGGGATGATGCTAGGATCAAGGGACTGATAAAAGAAACTTTACATGAAATCAGTGGAGGTGCCCAGCCCAAGGGCTTAGTCCCGGTTCTGCCTTCTCATTCAAAGGGAAGTATATTGATAAGGACATGTTACCTGAGTTGCTCAAGCATGTCAGGTCCAACATGGGTTTTCCTGATGATGAGGTGCCCAGCATGTCTGGTGGTACATTGCTGCTCCAGTTTCAGAGTGCAGCTGCTGTAGATGTGCCTGTCCACCCCTACATCCATGAGGTGTTGAAACAGGAGTAGAAGGACCCTGATCGGATTATGCTACCCCGTTTCATGGCCAAACTGTATCCTCTCCAGGACATGTCAAAGGACTTGCCAGACTCTATTCCGATAAATTACTTTTTTGCTAGTCTGTTGGGCTGGACCTCATTGGCTGAGGTTGCTGTAATTAGGGATCCTGTGGATAAGAAAGTTGATGCTTCCCTCAGGAAGGTTTACTCAAGTTCACATCTGGCTCTACAGGCTGGAATTTATGGGACTTATGTTGCTCAAGCCCTCATTTTCGATGTCAAAGCTCTGTATCAGTCCCTGGATGATACATCAGACTGTTCTGGGCTTTTGGAGCACGTCGAGCAACAAGTGGAGGTTCTTTCTGATGTCTCCTTTGATGTGATGAGGGGTCTCAGCTCTTTCCGGGGGAGCCTGTGTGGTGGCTCGCCGCAATCTAGTTTTGAAGGGTTAGAAGACTGATTCCACTCAAAAGTGCTCTGCCTTGCGTTTACCTTTCCAGGGGACTATAATATTTGGGGAAGAGTTGGAGGGCAAGTTGCATAAACTTCTTGAGAAGAAGAAGCAATCCTCTTCTTTGAAACAGTCCTCCTCTGCTACGGGGTCTTCAAAACTTAAATCCCCCTTTCCTCAGTCCTTTAGGAGGCAGTTTTTGAGGGGTGATTGGAGGTTTTCTTCCTGCCCGGGTGGGGACAGGAAGGCAAAGTCTTCCTAGCCTAAGCCTCGTTTTCTGACTATATGAAGTTGAGCCAGTATTGTTGGTAGGAGGACGGATTCAGCACTTTCTTCAGGCCTGATTGCTATCTTCTTCAGATGTGTCGGTGTTGGACATTGTGCATCAGGGGTATTGCATCATGTTCACGGAGCCTCCTCCAGATTCATGGGTTCATCCGACTCCGTGGTCCTCCTGTCCGGCCAAGAGGGCTGAGTTGGGGATCAAATCGCTCATGAGGAAAGGGGTGATTCAGGTGATGCCTCCTATGGAGATGGTGAGGAGTTTTATTCTCTGATCTTTCTGGTGCCCACATTGATAGGGGGTCCATCTGGTGCTGGGCTTGAAAAGCTCTGAACAAGTTTGTTGCTCATCTGCCCTTCAAGATACAGAATATTCAGAGGGTGATCCCATTTATTCTCCTGGGGCATTTTGTGTGCACCCTGGATCTGCAGGATGCTTACTATCATGTCTCTGTTCATCCCAGCTGTCGCTGGTTCTTGAGGTTTTGCCTTCACGGCCTTCATTATAAGCTTTGTGTCCTACCCTTTGGCCTTTGCTCTGCTCCAAGGGTGTTCACCAAGGTTGTGGCTCTGTTGGTGGCTTCCTTGCATCTCTGGGGTGTCCTCATCTACCCTTACCTCGACGATTGGCTGATCCATGCCCCAACTTGGGATCCGTTGCTGGTCGATCAGGGGTTGGTGTCTTCACCTTTGCAGAATCATGGGTTTCTGATGAACCTTCCCAAGTGTCAAATGGTGCCCTCTCAGGTCTTGATGTTTATCGAGCCTGCTTTTGCACAGATCTGAACAAGGTGTTCTTGCCGGACTCTGGGGCTGTGACCTTGGGTTCCCTTGCTCTTCGGTTCTTGAGGGGGGTCTGGTTGCTTCTACTGGGGCTTATGACGGCGGCTGTGTTCATGGTGTCTTGGGCGCATTTTCATCTCTGGCCTCTGTGGGTGCATCTGTTGGCCTGTTGGGATCCTTTGGCTTAGAATCTTTCCCTTCTGGTTCCAGTGTCTCCGTCCCACTTCCTTGCGCTGCGATGGTGGACTGTGTCGGCCAATCTTTCCAGGGGGCTGCCATTGCAACCCTCTCCTCCGGTGGTCCTGATGACGGATGCTAGTGCTTTCGGGTGGGGGGCAACATTGGAGTCCAGTTCGCTGCAGGGGCATTAGTCTCTCCAGGAGGGGAGCCATTCTTCCGATTAGAGGGAGCTAATGGCTGTATCCAGGCCTGTCATGGGGTTCCAGAGGCTGTTGTAGGGGCAGAATGTGGTTGTGCGGTCCAACAACATGGTGACAGTGGCCTACCTGAATCATCAGGGGGGGGTCAGATCCCAGTCTCTGAATGCAGTGGTGTCTCTCTCGTTTTGTAGGGTGAAGGGGCACTTGTTGTCTCTATCACCGGTTATATACGGGAGGTAGACAATGGGGTGGCGGATGCCCTCAGTCCTTTTTTCGCCACTACCCTGGAGTTGTCTGACTCCGGGAGGTTTAGACTTCCGTTCTGCGACCTGTTTGCTTCCTGGCACAATGCTCAGATTCCTCAGCTTTGCTCCCAGGTTCGTCAGGTGGGGGGCTGGGGGGTGGATGCTTTAAGCATTCCTTGGCCCTCATGTCTGTTGTATGCCTTCCTGCCCATTGCTCTGATCTCCCGGTTTCTTGCTCGCCTGGTGTAGGAGTCTCGGGAGGTGGTGGTGATGGTGCCCTTTTGGCCTCGTCACTCTTGATTCCCCACTCTGCGGCTGTTGCCTGTTCAGGGCCGTCGTCGATCCCCTGGTTTCCGTGTCCCCTGCAGTCAGCTCCGATGTTGCCTTTCATGTGGCTACGGCTGTCAGTGTGGAGGTTGAGAGGCAGGGGTGGCAGCGTAGGGTGTCCCCGATCATTTAGCTTTGGCTCTCCAGCAGTCTCGGAGGCCTTTGACCCTCAAGTCCTATTGGTACCATTGGGGTAATATCTACTGATGGTGTTGTGCTCTTGATTTGTCCCCCCTGGAGTGTTCACTTATAGGGGTGCTGCAGTTTCTCTGGGAGAGGTTCAAGAAGCATTTGTCCGTTTCCACCTTGCGGGCTTAGTGGGCTGCGATTAAGGCATTACGTTCCCTTTGGGGGAATATGTCAGATGTGGATGACTTGGTCTCCAGGTTGCTTGGGAGTTTTTCGTTGTTCCATTCTTTAGTTCGACTTTTGTCCCCCTTGTAGGACCTTCTCTTGGTGTTGCATGCTCTGGTAGCGGCTCTGTTTGAGCCTTTGGCTGAAGTGAGGATCAAGTTTGTCACGTTGAAGGAGTTTTTTTGGGTGGGGATCACTTTGGCCAGGCGCCTTGGTGATTTGGGGGCTCTGATGACTCAGGAGCTCTTCCTATCTTTTTCTGACAATGGGGTGTTCCTCCATTTACATTCCTCTTCTGTCCCGAAAGTGCCTTCCCAGT
The DNA here is from genome assembly GCA_963921515.1 of Calotriton arnoldi. Classification (NCBI taxonomy): domain Eukaryota; kingdom Metazoa; phylum Chordata; class Amphibia; order Caudata; family Salamandridae; genus Calotriton; species Calotriton arnoldi. The sequence goes on from CAWUFW010003500.1 coordinate 133,709, forward strand.
TACATTGTTCCCAGGAGGTGGTTCTGCCTGCTTTGAGCGCGGCTCAGGTGTCTGGGGAGGATCTTCCTTGGTCATTGCTGTTTGTTAGTTGTGCTTGGTGTGTCTATCTAGATCAGACTTGTCCTTTCCGGAAGTCGGATTCCCTGTTAGTTGGCTAAAGCAGGTCATTGAGTTGGCTTACTCCCTTTCTAGTTCCCCTCCTCCGGCTGGTGTGCAGGGGCATTCCACTCATGCAATGGTGGCCTCCTGGGCTGAGTTTGGGAGATCTTCCTATCTGAGATCTGTAGGGCTGCTACTTGGGCATCCGCTAATACTTTTGTGCGGCATTATTGGATCCAGAACTTGCTGGGTGATGAGGCTAATTTTGGGTTGGGAGTGCTGCAAGCTGTGAGCTTCTGACTTCTTGCTTCTGTGTTCCAATAAATCACAGGGTGTTGTGTTCTTCTTTGAGTCCTGGTGGTTTGTTTTTGATGAATGCCGGTGTGTCGCTTGGGTATTCTCATTTATTTATGAATGGGATGAGGACAGGAGGGACCGGGGGTAATGCCTTATTATATGCAGGTAATTTTCATTACTCCTGGTCCCGTTGTCCTTGTCCCATTCATTACTACCTTTCCTCCCTCTAGGATGTGCTGGCCTTCATCTGGGGCTTGGTAATTCAGAGGGAATGCTGGGTAACTACACTTATATACTCCTGGTGGGAGGGGGTGGGTTAGGGGTCCAGCATTCCTTCATTCTTTTCTTCTGTTGGTGAGATAGGATTATCTCACTTCTTTATGAATGGGACGAGGACAGGAGGGACCTGGGGTAATGTAACCCTCTCCACCCTACCTATGGGGTTATTAAGTTTTGCTGAGCTGCCTATCAAGATGTACTGGAATGCTTTCTAAAATAGCATTGAGAATCCATCGATCCTGTGTTCTTATTCCAAGGAATTTTTGAATTGCTAGCTTTACCTCTATCAGGGAAATTGGTTGCTCCAACTGCAGGATTATTATGCGGGTTAACATTGGAGGAGTATAGCGCTCTAAATAGTAAGCCTGTGTGGTGAACTCTATGGAGTTTCCTGAGTTTTCGGCACTCCGAGGAGCACGCTGAGTTCTGAAAAACTCCGGTCTGCATAGCAGAGCAGAGTTATTTCCTCGCTCGCGCTCTCCAACATCAAGTTGGAGAGAACGAGAGAGGAAAATCCACCTCCCTGCGAGATTCTCCTCGCTCGTGCACCCCAATAGCAAGTTGGTGAGCGCGAGCAAGAAAAATCCACCTCCTGGCGAGATTTCTCAACGCGGGTGGTCGGATTTCTCAATGTACTCGCATTGAGAAAACTTCCTTTTGCGTTGAGAAAGTTGCTGTTCGAGTAAAAAATCTACTTGAGCAGCATAAAAGAAGCAGCGCCCTCTTGCGCTGTGCATGGTGCAGTCCGTGTTGATTTTCCAGCACATGACAAAGTCCCAGCACTGATAATCAACTTGAACAGGCGTGACCAAGCGAACGTGAAGCACAGCAGAGTTTTTTGGTCACCTCCGCGAACTCTGCCCAGGCTTAATAAATAGGCATCTTCTCTGTTCATCACCTTACCTTGGAAATTGGTAAAATAGTAATTGCAAAGTGTTTCTAGGATTTCCTGTGTTGAGCTCAGCTTATTCTCATCACTATTTAAAATTGTGTGAAGTTAGTTACAGGTATGGGCCACTCACAACTTACAGGTCAATAACCTATAAATCTTGCCCCTCTTGGTGTAATACTTTTGAACTGTGTATAGCATCTTTCTAACGGTTTTCTCAAATTATATTATGTTCTAATTCACCCCTTGTTTTAGTTAGGGATCTATAGTTTATGCCCGGGGTATTCAATTTGTGTTGCTGTTCTTGGGAAACAATCTGGAACTGAAGCTTATGTTTCCAGTCCCTGTCATGCTTTTAGTGGGCTGATACATGGGAAATTATCTCATTCCTTAAGACTGTATTAGCTATGTCACATGCTGTTCGCACCTGGAGCAGATCCATATAGTTCCATCAAGCTAATTGTGTAACGATTCAGCTATCCTGTTTCTTAGGGTAATATCTCTGAACTCTATTTCATAAAGTCTCCACATTCTAAGGTTTTGGGGTTTAGAAATAGGGATCCTATTGTCAGAGTAATTGGGGAGTGGTAAGTTAACACTAGAAGGCCTATTAATTAATCTAACACAGTGCCAAATGTTTGTCTGTTTACCAAGAAAAAATCAATCCTAGAGTATAGCTTGTCCCAATCCTATCCACAAACTATAAAGCCAAACTCAATTGGATCGATCTAAGAACCCATCAACTTAAAGAGAAAACAATCCTTTTTCTTTAAAGAACTCTCAGCCACCACGGGAACCCCTTGGTGGCATGCTTCATCTTAAAGTTCCTTCCCGCTCCGTTGTTCCCTCTCTTTTCAGATACCCATTTACAGACAACAAGTAGGTGGTTTAGGTATGCTTCACGTATGTATAGTAAATTCACGCGTTACATCAGCATAATGGAATAGTTGTGGATTGTGGTATTATAACCAGTCCCGACGAAAGCCATGAGCATTTGGGAACCTAAGTGGCAGAAACGTTTTGACCATAAGAGAAAGTAGGGATAACTAGAGCCCTGGGACTGCCTAACTTTTCCCATTTTTGAACATACCGGATGGTGCCAAGATTAAAAGGTTAGGGCTACCAAGCAGGTATTTTTCAGGAGTAACACTATCCCCACTCACTACCCTATTCCTTTTCAAACAGACTGCTTCCGTGCAACTCACCAGTTGTAGCCCGCCTGTTCTGCTACGCAATGGGAAGGTACACTATGATGAAGCATGCTGTCAAGAGGTACCCCTGATGAGTGAGAGTTCTTAACATCAACAATATTCATTTCTCCTCAGGTCGATGGGAGGGTTCTTAGATTGAGCCAATCAAGTTGGACTCTATAGTTTGTGTAAAGTTCTGTGTCAGAGGAGGGTTACAGCACCTCTTCACTCCCCTTTACTCCCCTTAATTTGTTTATTGTTCCAATCCAATTCAGCTCGTCAGGCTCAATACTACTACTCTACCAAAAGGCTGACCGGCCATCTGATTCATCAAGCACTGCAATAAATTCTCTGCCCACCTCTAGATGGCCACAGTCAAAACTTTCTATTTTGGCAAACAACTTGAAGAAAAAACATTTCAATCCCAAAAATAAATGCAATGTTGAGTTCCAGGTTCTGAAATTTGCATTAATTGCCACTGCCCTCTCATGCGGATCTCTGATCATAACCTCTAACTTAAATGGTAAATCCTTCCTCCACAAGAGTGTGAGTGAAAGTGTGTCAGGTACTAGTAAATTCTAAGTCTACTGCCATTCAAGGCATAGCAAGTGTTTCACCTGTAACAAGACGATCCTGAAGATCTTTGTGATGGAGCCATCTTAGGATCACACAGCATTTGACTGGGGCATGCAGACCAACAATAGGCCAACTGTCATTCTGTAGAGGGATAGTACCTTTTTTATGATGATACCCCATCCTTCCACTGTTGACTCAAAAAAACTTGACATTGAAATTCTATCTTGGGCCCAGATCCCCCTGAAATGTCAATAATGGACAATTGTACCCCTGAAAACATCTCTCCTGGTCCTTGAACTGTATCCTGTAATAATAGGAGCTATAAACCTGTACATAACCAACAACAAAGAACATGAAATCATAAGAACCAAAAGGTGTAGTCTCCACAGATGTGTGGTAACACACTTCAGGTGTTTGGTCAGCACCCCTTTGCTGACACTAGATGGGACCCCTCCTCGGCCTACTCAACGAAAACAAGCCCCACAATGCACTCCATTGATGGCAGATATACAATATAAGTGGGGCATTTAAGGTCTCTGCAAACAGTTAACCCCACATAGTCAGCCATCCAATGATGATAACAGTCAGAATAATGGCACCTTCAAGGTGCCCATTGATAGCTAAAGTTCACTAATGGTTTCAGATCCCTTTACCAGCACTTCATAATCAGAAATGGTACTTCTGGCTCTGCTCTTTGTCTATCTTTGCATTTTCTCTGAACTCTTTCACTGTTGGTGGTCTTCTTTTGCATTATCCCACTGATTTCCATTTCCAACATTTGAAGGTCCTAATGTGTAAGAAAGGCCCAGGAGACTCTTCCAGATCTTGAGTTGCTTATGCTTTACCATTCATGCTAAACATGAGTTTTGCTGGATATCCCCATCTGTAGGCGATTTACTTTGGCATAATGCAGCTGTTACATCGCTAAATTCTTTGCGTTTAATGAAGCCTTCTTTCAAGCATGGTTTGCCATGCATTTTGTGCATTTTATTCTCATTTAGACAGAAAACCTGTTCCCCAAAAAGTAAGATTCAAGCAATATCAATTAAATACAAGGTCTCCTATGTGTTGATGCAGTGCAAGTGAATAAAGTGAGCATATAGTGCGGAAGTGTAATTTACAAAAACAATATATACATGTGACTGATAGGGACCATGTGAAGTTATCTGCAACACTCGTAATACAAGTGTCGAAATCCACAATCAAATTAAGAAACAGCCCACAGTAGAATTTGTCAACGTTTCGACCCACAATGCAAAATTAATTAGAAATGGTCCATCATCTAGATGGAATGTTATAGGAGGCATCAGAGAGATTATGGCAAAAGTCCTACAATCCAGGATGTGTCTAGATCTGAGAGTACATCATCCGACCTGCTTGAGGAGAAAGGCATGCAACATGGTAAAAAAACAGAGGGATAGTGGCAACAGTTCTACAATCCTTGGTGTATCTTATCTATAGATGCATCATTGGGCTTGCTGTAGGCAAAAGGTAGGAAACCTGGCCATCTAACGTGAGAGGTATGGCGCGAGAGTCACAATTTCTTTTCCCCAACATGCCAGGTCAAGAAAGTAGGGTAATTAGAAATTTGTAGATCCTTCTGATAACTTGGTGGGCCCTATATTATATTGTTCCGAATGCGCACCAGCCAGAAGGATTCTTTATAACTATTGCCATGAAAGTCAAGGGCCATACTTCCCCCCTAGGGAACACTTGTATTGATGATAATTGTTCTGCCCCGGTCCCCAGGTTACTGGGTTGCCCCTTTTGTTATAGAATACTTTGCGTTTAATGAAGATCATAGGCGATATGTACTGTGACAGAGTTATCGAGTAATTTCGACATTGGATCATCTTCATTGCCCTTGCGCCAATCATGATTCTCTCCTTTAGCTGAAAGAAAGGGACACTGGTAAGCACATACAGCTGCAGGTTCTGCTTTATCGGGTATGCAGGATAACCTATGGGTCTTGTCTAGCTCGATCTCCATGGTGTCGTTTTCAGAGAGGGTATGGTGGAAACGTATCTTAACATAGGATACTAGTTCAGGTTTGGGAACCTTGGGTTTGATGGCCCAGATCTTGACATTGTTGCATCTAGATAGATTTTTATTGTCTTCTAAACTTTCTTTGAGGCAGTTATGTTGCAATACCAGTGCCACCACCCTGGATGGACATCAAAAACAAAGTGATGGATGGAATGCTTAAATTAATCTCAGCTACTGGTAAATGTTGATGGCTGCATCACAATCCATTATTTTGTGCCCACCATGCCACCTCAGTTTGGACCTAGCCATATGCAAATGAGTCTTGACCCTGCCCCAATGGGAACAGTTCAGCCTGAACTACCAGGCCAGGTCATCCCTGAACCGGAACACAAGCAACCAACGCTGTGTCACTGGAACCAAGCTATACCTGACTGATGAGCACTAACTAGAGCAAAACTGACCCTGGGTTGCATGCGTTCCAGTTCAGGGAGTACCTGGTTTGGCAGTTCAGGCTGGACTGTACCCATTGGAGCAGGGTCAATACTGATTTGTGTATAGGCGGGTCCACACTGAGGTGGCAAGGTGTGCAAAATAATGATGGACTGAGATTAGGCCATGATTAATTAGCAGTGGCTGAGATTAATTACATTATGCTGTCCATCACTTTTTTGTATACTTTGCCATCCTGGATGGGGTATCCTGGCCATTGAACTGTTCCTCTGTAGAGGATTCACCCCAACCCAGTCTGCGTTTGACTTTCTGTAGAATGTGATATAATTCAAGATAGTTTTGACCAAGTCTTGGTGCAGAAAAGAGAGTTCTGTCTTGAACTCATTCATTTGGAGCTGAATAGCACCTCTTCATACCAGAACTTTGGAAGCCTCTGGGTCCAATGTGGCTGGGATACCAGTGTTGGGAGTGCCCACAACCTCCAGGGCATCTTTTTGCTCTTGCTTCTGTCCATGTAACGTGTCATATACGGGAGGTCTTTGTATGTGTGTCTTTTTGGGATGTTATGACTAGAGATACCAAGTTGTATGGTGGCTTTTATTCCACTCAATGCTCCCCCACAAAACTGCCTCTATGACACAAAGTTGCTGTAAGTGGGCAATGTTCTACAGTTTCTCCGCCAGGAGTGGTGAGGGGAGGTGCCCACAACTGTGATTAATTGCTGACCACTATAATGTCTGAGATTATCAGCCTCACACAATGTGTCAAGTCCCTCAGTTGCTCACTCTATAACAACAAGCTATTGACTGGATGCCACCAGCAGAGGGTGATGATCACCAAAAAGGATAGCAGAATTAGGGGCCCCGATGTCATAGGTCCCAGCAGGCCAACCTAGTCCTTTGTAGGTCTTGATCAAGAAATTGCCCAGCGACTCACTCAGAGAGGTTGATTCCTCCTGCCCCCCACCCCCACTCCCCAGGGTGCCCAGAAGAAAGAAGAGAACTTACTGGGGTTTACCCACACTCTGCTGTACTCCTCAGGAAAAGCATTTGAAGAAATCCTTCATCAGAGTCACCGCAGAAACCCAAGATTCTTAGGGTGTCAGGAAAGACACATGACTCCGGGTATAGCACCACAGAGGGGCCGGTTGGTTAGCAGAACACCTCCTCTACACTTCTAGGAATTCTCTTGGAATTTTTCCACATGGCCCAACTCTGCTTGGTATGTTGACAGCATGGTGAAAAATTAACCCAGAGCGCCACCTCAGTGGGCAGAAGTGTCCATTCCTAACCTTTCTGTAGGTATCAGGGCCCCCTATTTGCAACCCCCAGTGGTCTCTATTTCTGAGTACCTATGAGTTCAAAATCCTGTACTCATACCAAGCTTGATTGCCGAACTAGGATACAGCTATTGTTTAAGAGATGTTCATTATGCAGGTGGGTCCAGGCATGTCCTGTTGGATCTCTGCCCTGGCCAAGCTCCCTTGTCTCCCAATTTTTGAGTCTACTTTTATTCTATGACAAGCGGTATTGCTGGACCTACACTACTCTATTTACATGGATAGCTTCTCTCTGACTTTTTCTCATACACACTTCTGAGAGAGCATCCACCAATTGCACAAGGAAAATTCTCACATGGCTCATCAAAGAGCATTATATGCAAAGATAGGCAGTTCATTTAATAATTACTTTGTGTATTATCCATGTGACATTTCCAGCAATTCCAAGCAAAGTGACATAATATGTAGTTAATTATTCTTGTAAATGTGTGCATAATATAATATAAAACTTGAATAGTTAATGCGAATATTTCCAGAGAATTTGCTTTGAATACATAAGTAAACAGTACAGAGGGAGAGAGCATGAGAAAGAGAGAGGTGAGAGAGAGAGAGAGAGAGAGAGAGAGAGAGAGAGAGAGAGAGAGTGAATAGGTGTGGCACCACACCTTTTCTCCTCTTCTTTTTAATCATGGTACAGTGCTCCAGCAACGTCTATTTATCCTGCTGTGATCTCCCCCAGAAGCATTTTGTCTCAACCTCCCTAGAAGCAATGCATCACATGTCTTTTTCACAGCCCAGACACTAATCCATCTGCATCTTCCAAACTCATTTTGCTAAATAACCCAGATAAAGTAACATAACTGCACCTTCAATGTAAAAGCTGACAAGACAAACTGATGTCATCAAATAAATCTCCCCCTAGATTAAATGTTCACTCTGGATGACATCATCTTGAATGACAATTACTAAAATATTCTAAAAGCGGGATTTCCTGATTAGATTGTTTTCCCCCTGAAGGCCTTTGTATGAAATACCTAAGGCAATGTAGGGGAACGAATAGTGTTTTGGGAAATGCATGCATGCTGTACCTTATTTTCCACAGCATCCAGTACTTGAAAGGTCCACAGGGGTAAACTAAATGTTTACTAGATAATCATCATCAATTACTAGTATGAGCGAAGTTCAACAGCAAATCTAGTAAGGTTCTGTGGATGTAAGCATCAACAACTGAATAAAACAGAAAATAGAGAATGTAATGCATGAGCAAAGATCAGAACAATTATTATATAACACTACATACAAGGGAATTTCTTATACACATAAAACAGCTGAATAAAAGGTTTTAGTATTTTAAAATTAATTTAAAGGAGTAACTTAATGAAATGGAAATGCTGAAAATATGCAGATGTTTTGCTATGAGTGGTATAAAGGGACAGAGCTCAGAGGGCAGGTTGTCTTGAGCAAGTTGCACTTGGTCATACTAGGGTTGGGAGTTTAAACTATTGAGCAAACATACCTTTATGCTTAGAAGCATTACTGGAGTTCAATACCCTTTAGCACGTTAGTCTCAAGACGGTATTCAGAAAAACATCTATAAACATACTAAGATAGCGCGGATGCCATTCCAGAGGAATATGAACCAGATGAAGAAAGCTTAAAGGAACAATAATTATGACTTTTGGTGGAGCAGATTTTTCCTTTTTTTTTTAACAACAGATTTTATTGAATTTTCGTCGTACCAGAAGGGCGGAGCCCAGCAAGCAAAGTACAATTGAAATGCATAATGGAAAATCTCTGGGTACTGTATAACACCCACCCCCAATGTCTGCAGAACATCAGACCAAGGAAAACACCCATCCCCCACCCCCAAGTGCGCACCATACATACTTCGATAACATTATATGTACAAGCCAAAGGAATTCCCGTCTACGTCTTTTTAGCACTGATACTTTAAACAGGTAAATCATTCACCACCAGTCGTTCAATAGGGTCCCGGGTGGCTGTCTGCGACATTAAGGACAGATCTATACCCCTGTACTTGGCCCACCGAGACCAGATCTTCACATGCTTCTGTGGACACCCCCTCGCCTGGAACACAGCAATCTCCGCTGACATGCACCTATCCAGGGCCTTTTCCCAGTTAGTTATACAGGGCGGGGATGTATCCTTCCAGTGCTGTGCTATGTCCCGCTTAGCCAATGTGAGACCCAAAAGCAGAAGGTGTCTTTTATACCTGTTCCCCCCGATGTCTTCCGTGCTGTGTAAGAGCGCCAATCTAGGGTCTGTCAGGATATCCCTTGCCAAAACACGCCCCATGCAAGACAACACGCCAGACCAGAAGAGCTGCAATGCCCCGCAACTCCACACCGTATGTAGGAATGACCCCTTGTCTGCACCACAGCGGAGACAGATAGGGGACTGAATTGCCCCCATTTTCCAAAGACGGAGACGCGTGTAATATATCCTATGAAGGTATTTAAATTGGATTAGCCTGTATCTGGTAGAGATGACGGCGTACCGAGGGCTAGCCAGCGCCTCGGCCCAATCGTCGTCCGTCAGGGCTGGTAGGTCCGCCTCCCAAGCCGCCCGGGTTCGGTGAATAGTGGTCTTGGAGTGTGTAGTGAGAGTTTGGTAAATTTGCCGGATTTTGTGAGCCCCCAGATCTCCCATCAGTAAGCGACCTTCCAGCAGGTGGAACTCAGGTAACGACTCTAGTTGCCGAATCAGGGGGGTCAGTGCGTGACGGAGCTGCAAATAGCGATGGAACTGCGATTTATGAAGGTCAAAATCCGCCTGCAGCCTTTGAAAGGATTTAAGAGTGGTCCCCTGCATGATGTCTCCGAGCGTGGATATACTGATATCGTCCCATCTACGAAACCCCACCAGTGACGAGACAGGCCGAAGATACGTTCCCTGCCAGAGGGGAGTGGCGCCGGTCAAAGTACCCCACCAACCCGTGGACCTAACCACCCGCCTCCATGTCTGAATAACTATCCGGCAGGCCGGGGGAAGCGCCTTCAGGGAAGAGCTACTGTATAGGAGATGGAGCAGCGGGGTACCTGCCATGGCTAACCGCTCCACGGCGTAGGCCGGATCTGTCTGGGAACCATACCACCACTCATTGACCACCAGGAGGTGCAAAGCCCAGTAGTACGAGCGGATGTCCGCCGCCACAATACCACCACAATACGTAGACTGTATACACGTTGCGAGCGCCATGCGGATCGCGCCCCCTTGCCAAAGGGATCTATTCAGGAGTGCATTGATTTGGAGAAACCACGACGGGGGGATAGGGTACGGGTAGTTCTGGAGCCTGTAGATTAAGCGCGGCAGAGACACCATTTTAAAAATTGCGGACCTGCCGTACAATGATAGAGGTAGTTGGGACCAGATCGTCGTTTCATCCCGGACGGCAGGGAGCAACGGAGCTACGTTGTGCGTCCAAGCGTCGCTGGGACACCGCGTTATGAAGACCCCTAGGTACTTCAGGCCCGTGTCCGCAATGATCAGTTGCGAAGCCTAGACTTGACTTCTCTGCTCACCGTGAATAGGGAGCAGTGTAGATTTGGACGGATTGGCACAGAGTCCAGAAGTCTCCCTGAAGAATCGAAGAATTTGGAGGACACGGGGCCCGGAGGCCCAAGGGTCCGACATGAAGAACAGGGCATCGTCGGCATAAAAAGCGATCCTGTCTGAGTGCTCCGGTTATCAGTCCAGTCCCCTGAGGACAGGGTCTCGGCGCACCCACGCAGCTAAGGGCTCGATCGCTAAGGTGAATAGGAGAGGGGATAGGGGACACCCCTGCCTCGTGCCCCTGCGGATTGGGAAGGCGGCCGAGCAGCATCTAGCCGCACGAACCGAGGCAGTGAGATCCGTATATAGTAGTTTCACATATGCCAGGAACCTGGGTCCCAGGTTAATGGCTTCTAGAAGTTTAAAAAGGTAGGTCCAACTCAAAGAGTCAAATGCCTTGTCGATGTCCGCCATCAAGACCGCCACAGGACGACCTAGGCAAGGGGCCTCCGCAACAGTGTTGTGGACCCGCCTAATATTGTGTCTGGTGGAGCTCTGTGGCATGAAGCCTGACTGATCCGGATGTACCAGATCTTGGATGCAGGTACGGAGGCAGTCGGCCAGGACCTTCCCCAAAAGTTTAGGCTCAAAATTCAACAAAGATATGGGGCGATACGAGCCCGGATCTTCTGGGATGTCAGCCGAGTAACGCTTCGCTAAGAGAAGCACCGCCCCCCATTTGATCTTGTTCAGCAGTCCCCGTACATTCCAAGCAAGAATATTGAGTTCTCCCAGCGGAGATTTACCTGTGACATTAGTCATCCCTAATCTTCAAAGTGTGCAGTGACCAATGGTGCATCAGTGACGTAGCAATGAGTTGTGTGTCTGATGCGCAGAGCATAAATCGAACAACCTGAAACCCAACATAACCCTCCTTACTCCCCCACCCCCATACTTCCAATAACGAGGAGTATCTGTCGCGTTGGAATCCTGTCCCAGGCCCCAAACATGATGACCCAAGCAGATCCCCCAATGGATCCCCACCACCCAACATCACCCAACATTACCCAAAACGTATAGGGCGTACATCGTCCGATACCTCTCAGAGCAGGTGAAGAAGACCCCAGCATGCCAGGATCTGATACAACCCACCAGGGAACTACAGCTTCAAGACGGTGCCCTATAGTAAAAGAAGAATAAGATATGCCCTCCAGCTAGGGCGATCTCAGTCAGCATTTCCTGATTGACCCTGTGCACGCCAATTAGAGCGGGATCTGTGGCGCCTTGCTGTAGCAACTCTGTCGTGCCGGCTGCTCCGATGTGATCCCTGCGAAGAGTCAGAATCAAGCAGCGGCGGCGAGTGCGGCTTAAGGTTACGTCTCTCATCAGTCCAAGCGAAGACCTCCTCCGGGGAGTCAAAGAAGAGAGTCTTGGCATTATATATCACTTTCATCCTGGCGGGAAACAGCAGCTCATAGGATAAGTTCAACTCCTGAAGCCGTCGCTTGGCCGCAACAAAGGACTGACGCTGCTGCTGCACCAGCCTGGTGTAGTCAGGGAAGACCATGATGGGATGAGAATCAAAAGTCATTTTGTCCTTGTGAAGCCGGGCATAGCGGAGGATCGCATCACGGTCGGCATAGTTGAGAAGCCTGGCGATCACAGGCCTCGGGCGCTCCCCGGGAGGTGGCTTCTTAGTCAAGGCATGGTGGGCCCTCTCGATCACGAAACATGGAGACATGGCCTCGGGCGGCCGCAACGCCCTAAGCAAGCCAGAGAGGAAATCGTCCATAGAAGCACCCTCACAGCCCTCCGGGAAGCCCACCAGGCGGATGTTGTTGCGCCGAACCCTACCTTCTGCATCCTCAACTCGTGACGCCAGCTCCCGTGAGACCATGGTGAGTTTGTCCACCTTCTTCTGGAGGGTGGAATACAGTGTCCTCCACCGTGGAGACCCTGGTCTCCGCCTCAGTGATCCAGTCAACCGCCTTCCGAAGATCCTGACGGAGAAACGACACCTTGGAACCAACAGCCCCGATCTGGGCCTCGAGTGCAGTCCGTGATTGGTTGATCACCACGAGCAACATCGCAGTGTCGGAGGACAGGCCCTCAGCAACCTCCTTCCCTGTGGGAGCGGTGGTATAGTGATCCATAGTGTTCTGTTTAGGGGCCTCCGCGCCATGTTTGTCTTTGCCCATTACGAAATGGAGGAGCAGACCGAGGGGCAAGCCCCAGGTCGACAGCCGCTGCAGGTAAGTGTGGGAGGGTGGGCCTCCACGGGATGATGACGAGCTTCAGCGATTGGTGGGAAGCCACGCAGCACCAGGTCCGGCCCCAGGGTATGTCCTCCGCTTTTCAGATGGTCTCAGTTAGGTCGGGGCTGCAACCAGGCGTGGTACCCAGTCACCACAGCGCGCCTCCCAGGACACCACCACCCACTGTCTCCATGGACCGCCAGGGAATCGCCGGCCCATGGCAGGAGTGCTGAATATGCTCTCTGGGGTTCCAGGCAATACAGGGAGGACCGACCACCAGGGCATCAACGGCAGCCGCAGAATGGTTTCTTGCCTGGATGAATGGGCGACCACAGCCGTCGATATCAGAGCCTCCGCAAACCCACAGTCACCCCAGGGCGGGCCAGCCCGTCCTCCCCAGCGTACCTGATATGTCCAAAAAATGCGGGAAGCCCCGGAGTCCAGGGCCCTTACCGGCGACCCCTGCCACAGAGAAGGCAGTCTTTAGCAGGCACCAGGTCTGTGCGCAGCCGGCGGGGGAACCATGAGCCCACTGGGCCTCCGCGCTGCCGCCGCTCAGGAAGTGGGGCAAAGGGGTCCACAGCAGAGGCACCACACTGAAGAATCGGGCCGCCGTCTGAATTCACGCGCCGGCAGGCCCCCTCTGCCACAGGTCGTCACCAGCACCACTTGAGGCCCCACGGAACAGAGGCGGCCGCCTCGGCGAGGGCCCTCCAGGCGGTCCGCCGATAGCTTCTGCCGCAGCCCGGGCCACTCAGCGCAGCCTTCACGCAGCTCTAATTCGTGGCTGCGGATGTGTCGGCACCGGGGGGCAGGTCGGCCCGTCCCCTTCGGCGCAGCAGGTCGATCTGAGGCGATGTGGGCAGCCACAGAGCCCAGGGCCTCCCCAGGAACTCCACGAGTCAACGGGTCTCCGCTCTTGCCACTGCTCAGGAGGCGGGGGATAGGCCCGCAACAATGGCGCCGCGGCGACGACACAGGCAGCCAGCCAAATCCACACGCCGGCAGGCCCCCTTCAGCCCCAGGTCATCTTCTGGCACCAACCTGAGGCCCCACGGAGCGAAGGCGGCCGCCGCAGCGAGGTCTCTTCAATCGGCCCACAGCGATCGTCGGCCTCGGCCCGGCCCACACAGCACGCCCTTGCGCGGCCCCAGCTCAAGGCCACAGCTGCGTCGACACCGGGTCCGGGCCTTCCCGGCTCGTCACTGCCGCCAAGCTTCGTCTCGGGGGTCCCGGTGCGCTCTGCAAGGAGTGCCCCGCAGCAACAGCGTCTGGGGTCAGGATATTGGCAGGATTATGGCTCTGAGAAGGCACAGGCTAGCGGAGCTCTACAGAGACGCGTCCGCCATGCTTGGCTCCGTAGCCACGCCCTCAGATTTTTCATTATGTAAACCAGATTTATCTGTTCAAGCCAGAGTTTCAGGTTTATGACAAAGGCCGCTTGCAACAACAGGTCAGTTACAAGTGTGTGACTATTTTTATATCCAGCTAGGTGCACACGTTAAATAGGCAAGCTCTCAGCTTCCCTGACCTACCTCCACATGTCTTTCATTTCCCAGTCATTCATACACATTTACTAATCATCATCAGACTGACTAAGCTACACTGAGTGCACCAATCCTGGGAGAAGACTATCCTTCGTGTTTCACACAGCAAACTAAAATACACACATGGATAGTTTATACTAGTGCTAAGTCTCTATTTTAACACATAGCATATTGACATATAGGTCCCAGCTGCAAGCCCAAACGGCATCACTTCTCATATAGATGAACATATGCTACCAAGGGATTTTCTATTCTGGAACTAATGGTCTTCTTTGTGAATATATGCAATTAAGTATCAAGATTTCTCCAGTAGTGATCATTTCATTCTCTGGATGTTGTGAAGGTAATATTTTTATGTTTGTCTTTTTTATGTTGTGTGACTTGTTTTTGTCAGTGCATATCTTTACTCTGAGTTTCTCCGCACAACATTCTACAGCTTTAAAAATGTGTTCAAGTTATCTGTAAAATGTTAACTTGTTGTTTGCCTGATGTTAGACCTGACAACCTGACCTCAGTATTCCCCAAAACCTTTTGCCTTCACTCCTCCTGTGTTGCTTAATTTGTGTTTGTTGACTTTAGGACACTGTGGACTTTACCACTGCAAATCAGTTCTAAAGTGCTTGTGCTCTCTCCCTCAAACATTGTAAAAAATGTTTTACCTGTATGCCCCTAGTAAATGGTACTACATGTACCCAGGGCCTACACATTAAATGCTACTGATGGGTCTGCAAAAAGAACAATTGATAGACAGAATTCTGAACAATGTCAAACATTCATCCCAGTACAAAGATCTGGACCTAAATCCATAATTATTTTGCTCACCACGCCATTCCAGTTGGGACCCATCCATATGCAAATCAGCCTTGACCCTGCTCCCCATGGGAACAGTACAGACCGAACTGCCATTCCTGGTGCTCCCCTGACTGGAAACAAGCACTGTAGGACCGGTTTTGGGGTATCACCTCTTATCAGCCAGGATAGCGTGACTCCAGTGGCATGGTGAGCACGGGATCCACGTCTGGGCATACCTGTCCCACATAGGGTGACAAATGCAAAAAGAACAATTGATGGACAGAATGCTGAACAATGTCAAACATTCACCTCCAGTACAGAGATCTGGGCCTAAAGCCATCATTTTTTTTTTCTTACCATGCTGTTCCAGTTTGGACCCATCCATATGCAAATCAGCATTGACTTTGTATTTTCTTGCCTTCTGCCAGTATCCTGGATCACATGACTGTGAATGGCTCTTCTGCTGGGGTTTGTGTACTCCTTTCAGATAATACACAAAGAGGGCTTATGTGTAGACAAGTTTGGCCATCCTGACAAGATGATTAGGAAGAGGCTGTACCCAGATCCACTTACACATCAACGGGCTGTGCCTCCTGCACACAGAAAGGAACCTGACAACAGGCCTATGCTGGCTTTTGTCACCCCCAGACAGTTTAGTGCCTTGACATGGGAAGGGTAACAACCTTTCGGAATGAAATGTAGGAGAGGGAATCCCCCCACAGAAAGGCTGGCACAAGGTACACATATTGGACCTCTAGAGCCACTAGAACACTTCTGAACATATGGAAGTTACAGAAGAAGGAATGCCCTGAAGCCAGAGGTCTGATCTGCGGGTGGAATGACTGCCCTGCTTTCTGATAAGAAAGACTGGACTTGCTGGCCTTTATCCCAGTCTAGCCAGTGTGATTCCAATGGTCAGTTGGCTAACCTCCTGTGTGAGCTATAGGGACACAAGAAGCTTCAGAGACCTCCCTGTAACCGTCCAGCTGACCTGCTGCAATTGGACCTGCCTGGACCAGACACTGGGCCTGCCTGAGCCCTGTTTCTGGCCTCTGCTGGAGTGAATCCTGATTTCAAAGAGGTGCCCACCATGACCTGGACCTTTGGCTGGCATCAGAGGGAACACCTCCTTGCCTAACTGAAGGTTCCATCAAATCTGGCGCAAAGCAACACAAAGCGCTGCAAACTCTTGCCGGTAAGCTGACAGATTTATCAGAACCAACGATGAGCACACGAAGCCCTACAAAGCCTTGCCACCCAGCTGAATACTTCATAGAAACCGACGCCAAGCGAAGTAAAACCCTTCAAATCCTCACCACACAGGTTAAAGCTTTATCGGAAATGACAGCGAGTGGCACAAAGCCCCTTAAACCCTCGCCACACAGTTGAAAGCCTCATTGGAACTGACGCCGAGTGACGTGAAGCATCGCAAAGCAACGCCGCGTGCAGACCTCACACGAAGGACACCCGGCTGGTGCTCCATCGTAGTCAGCTTGAACTTGTAATACTATCCCAGTCTCACCTGGGGAGGCGTAGGTTTTACGCGCATTGCCAGGTCTCCCACTTCTGGTAAATATGGGAATGTGTCAAAATCCATGGATGCTGCATGGGAAAACCCAAGCAATGCCCATGGAAATACATCCCTGGTGCACAGTAATGCAATGCAGCGATTTGTGCTGCATTGCCTTACTCAAGAAGCAACTCAGGGTCACGCAAGGCCATAAATCTCATTTTTGATTTTCATCACTCTTGCACCACATTGCGTGGTGCAAGAGCAACACAAAGGGGCTTGTAAATATTCCCCCAAAGATATATATTTATATGATGGTTAGGTCAGAGGTTCCATTGAAAAAGCATGTTTTGCTTTCTTAATATTGCTAGTGGTGTTCGATAATTCTGGTTGAAACTTTTCAATAACAGTTTATCTGATCATCTGTGCAATTTACTTATACATGGGATCAATTCTTGAGATGTTGAACTTCTTTTAAATGTGCTTTTTGTGTTTTTGCAAGGTCTAATTATCAAGGTGTTTCACTTGAATACACCAAAAGCTCACTTGTTTATGTAAATACCAGTCTTTTTCTGTTGTTCATTCTCTAATCTGCTCTACAAGCTGTTAATGAAGTTCATTGAATTGATAACCTTGCTGGAGAAATAGGTGAACCTTGTAGGTCTGCAGTTATAATTGGACATGTGTGTTGTTATTCTTTCAAAATGTGTTGTAAGAGTTCGATTTAACATCTGCGGTGGGTGACAGCCAAACTGATTGAATAATCACAATTCCTGTCAGAGGGCCCCCTCAAAGTTGTTAAATTAAGGTGAACTCACCCCACTTGTAGCTGTGGCACACAGAAGAGAGGCCTAAATTAGTGCAACATGTAAACTAGTTATGCAGTACCAAAACACTAATAAAGTCAAAACAACAAAAATCCTAAAGTAAATTAGAAAAATGGAACACAATGTAATGAAAACAATGCAAGAAGAAAAACGATAGCAAAACGACAAAAATCCAGTAAGGAATAATAGATATGATTTTTTAAATTTTTAAGTAAAAATAGTTTCAAAAAGCACTAGAAGCTACGGATAGTCAACGATTAGGATAGACCGGGACCCAGGATAGATTTGAGGATGACCGTAACGGAGTGTGGGTCGGATACATCTACCAGGTTCATCCTGGTCAAATAATGAACTTTCTTACTTTTGGGCTGATTTATATGTTGGCAGTGTGTATACTCCAAACACACTGCCAACATGAAGGTCCGCCCGCCTGCCCAATTTAGATGCAGTCAAACCTTCAGTTTGGATATGGCAGTGACTACTCTGTCACCGTCATAGCCAAATCTCTCTGATGGCATGACGCAATAAGGGCCATCGGAGAAATGGTTACATGTCTGCCCACCCAATACAGATGGCCGGACATGTCGACATTTTTTAACTGTCCCTCACCACCAGGCAAACCCTGCCATTGAGAGACAGTAAAACATAAGTAATGCTCCCCCGCCATGGGAGAAGATCAATTTTAATTTCTATCAATTCACTTGGGTTTAAGAAAAACACCGGAGAGCAAGGCCAGTCACACCTTCTCCTTTTGAAAGTTAGCTCACTTCCTGTAAAGACTCCACAAGAGTGAAGATAACTTAAGCTGTTGGGAGAAAGAGGCTAGGGGAGGGCACAAAAGAGAGAAAACACTTGCTCCATCACCTTGGTTGGTGAAAGATCTGGACTGGACATGCAGGACTATGGTTCAGTACGTACAGTTTCAAAGACCACAGGAGGGAAGACCACCTTATGTGTCAATAGAGGGAGATGAGAGAGTAAGTATGAGGTCACAAACAATGAATATCTCTAAAAAGTATCATTCATATTGAATATGACTGTAGGAAAGTAGGATCCTTCTGCATGGTTACCCCCACTTTTTGCCTGGTGCTAAGCTGTTTTTGACTAGTCTGACTGGGATCCTGCTAATCAGGACCCCAGTCTCTCTGCTTTCTCTCTTAAATTGTTGTGGTTAGTACTTAGGTACATCCAGATTGGATACTGGGGTACCCTTGTCAGTCCATAGTATATGGTACTAAGGTACCCAGGGCATATGTACCCCTGAGGTCTTCCATGGGCTGAATCATGCATTATGCCACCCATGGGAGGCCATTCAAAATGGAGCTACAGGCCTACCATCGCAGCCTGTGTAAGTTGGTGCTAGCACCACTTACTCAAGATATAGGTTTCCTGTATCTAGGGTCACTGCACTTAAAACCTATAAGTCACCCCATAGCAGGCCTTTACAATTCTGAAGGCAGGGTGCTTGGTTCTATGTGAGAGGGTGCCCCTGCATGAGCAGGACACCCCTACAGGCTAGGGAGCCCATTCTCCCGGGATGTCAGTGAAGCAGCCATATACTATATAGAGGGGCACCGCAGATTTACGCAATGACCATCTCGAAACTGGCTGCAACGAATCATATCATGTTTGATATCAAACATGTTGGAATCATACCCCCACACCATAAACGGTGTAGGAGGTATGATTCCAAGCACTGGAAGAGTCCTCCATTAGGCTCTCAGTGTTCCTGGTCCAGCCTTCTTGACCCGGACAGCACAAAATGTTTGCTGCCGACCAAAGACATGATTCTGCCCTCCTGCTGATGAACCAAGCTTGAGCAGGAGAAGGCAGAACAATAGGCATCCTGTCACAGGCAGGTGTGACCACCTCCCAGACAAGATTTAGTGTATTGGGGCAGGGTTGGTGCGCTTGCCAGCACCACTCATTCTGCATGTGGGGCACATTTGGTGTCCCCATACATAGTCCACTTCAAACCAGCTCTGGGAGCCGTTGGCTCCCGCTTTGGCGTGAAGCTGTAGAAAGGACATGGGAGTAACCTCCCCCTGTCCAGACCCTCCCCTGAATCGTCCCAACCCTTTCCTGAGGATACTTAAGGGCTTACCTGTGGGTGGGTCCCTAGATTCATCGTGGGACAAGATTCAGATCAGACACAACTTCTAATTCTACCCTCTGGGCACTCTGGGCTTCGCTGGACTTCGTTTCGGCTCGAATTCGCCTCCCTTCCAGTCTGCTGCATCGTCTGTGCATGTGCACCATACAGGAACCTTCCAAGGCCTGTGGGCCTCAAAGACACCTGAAGGAGTCTTCCTTGGAGTGAAGGAGTCACTCCCCTGCATTCGCAGGCACTGCAACTAAGTTTACCGGTCTGCTGATCCTGAGCTCGTCCGGATTCCGTAAGGTTCTGTAACACAGGTGGTGGTTTTTCACAGCTCCCAATGCCTGCCCTGCCATCTCACCAAGTTTGAGGCCAGTATCCCTAGTGGGGGTTGCAATAACTGAACTCCTGTGCACTGCAACAACTTGCAGTTGCAAAGGCTTGTTGGCTTCCTTCCAAGAAGATCTTCTGGCTCCAAATAGGCCCAATCTTGTGCAAATCCAGTGATCTTCAGCCACACCACATCGTGTACATCGTGGCCTGCATCTTTTGGTGAGCTGCTTGAGGTCCTCTCGCGACTTCAGTGCCTCCGGCCTGTGGGTCCATTTGAGGGTCCCCTTTGTTTCTTTTGGGCTCCTCTGATTGCTCGGGCCTGCCCTGACTCCCCTGCTTGAGGTAAGTCCCCTGGACCTTGCTGGTTCCAATGTTGCTCCTTCTTCAATTCCTGCATTGGTTGCATTTGCCAAGGCTTGTTGGTGCTCCTGCCGGACAGCGACCCCTCAGCACTCAACATCCTTCAAGGGACAGCTAGTTCATGGCTCCTGGTCTTACTCAGCATCGCCTGGTTCTCACAGCTGCAGAGTCAAAGTAATCGTCATCCATCCTGCAACACCTTGACATCGGAGGGCATTTCTCTTCCAAGTCTCCTCGTCACTCCTGAGTGACATAGACTCTGTCCCCTCTGCTTGCAGGTACCTCTCATCTAGAAACCATCTTTGGATTCCATCGGGCACTTTCTCCTTCTTTAGCAGTGGCACTTTCCTGAAGTCCTCCATTGGGATCGATGGCGGTTTCCGACACCACTTCACACTTATGCACCTGGCTTCCCTGGTGTAGGTAACGTGGATACTAGGGCATCCACGGGTGGGTGGCTCTCGAACCTTCTATCTTCCACGGGGTTTCTTCAGAGTCCACTGGGAAGGGTCCTTAATCTTTAAAATTCCAACCGTGACTTACACGTAGAGTTGTACGGAGCAACCGGCTGTGTTCCCACAATGCACACGCTCTCCGTGGGGTCCCTATCTACTCACCTTGGGTGGTTCCTTGGGTGCCCAGCACTTCTACATCCTCTCAACACTGTCTTGACCTGAGTCGTGGTTCTCATACCACTTTCTTAGTATATGGTGTGGTCCCCCCATGGGGCCACTGTGTATTTCTTGCTATTTACTGTATTTCTATGCAAAGTATTGTGTCCATTGTGTTTATCTCTGTGCAGGAGATATCTAAGCCTGTTAGAGAGTATTCTATAATAAATATATATTTTTATAAATACCTTGTGTGATTCTTTTTCACTTAATCTATACTATAAGATTGCATTCTGGTAAAACAAGCTGCTTTACACTTCTCTGGACTAAGCCTGAAGGCTGCTCTCCACAACTACCACTTTGAGAGATTCTAAGGTTGTTTAAGACCTCTTAAATCATCATAAGGGTTGTCTTGTCTGGACTGGTGCAAGGTGCCCACTTACATTAGTGGACATCATATACCAGGCCAGCTTCTCACAATGACCATATCAGGTGGGGTGAGAAGTTCCAATATGACTAGACCCAAGGTAAGCCAGGAAGCCTCCCAAGAACCAAAATAGAGAATAGGACTTTACAGTATCGGTGAAGCAGGGATGTACTTGTGGCAGGGGAAATTCAAAGGATGAAAGTCTGGAAGGTGGTATCCCAGGAGGGCCAAATAGAAACTGATGAGGGAACAAAACAATGGTGTGGGAAAGAAGTTGGGTGTGACCTAGAATAAAACTGAGCTATGAAAACTTCTGTTGCCAGTCACCTAACTTTATGTCAAAGGAATCTTTATAGTGCTCATCCTATATTTACCTGGAAAGACCCTTTTCCAATTCTGGCTATGTAGTGGCTGGTGCAGTGTAAAGATAATATAGACCTGGAAGTGTTTTACCGGAATGGATGTAGTCTCCTTCATATGTGCAGATTTTTGTGACTTTTCTGATGTTCTAGTCCCGGCGAGAGTTAACACTAACCCCTCCTCAAAAGTTCCCTCTCCTGTTGGATTTGGATTGACTAGGAAAATTGTGTGAAATGCTCCTACTAATCTTAGTGCATGGACAAAAGATGCTGCCTACCAGGAGTTAACACACTCAGTATACCCTTCATAAGCTACTAAATACTGAAGTTATTCCCTATTCCATTGAGAATCTAAGATTTCCACTACTTTGCATTCAGGTTTTCATCAAATAAAGTAGGAGTTGGAGTTACAGCATTAGAGAGAGTAACTCTCTTGACCCAAGATGTCAGCATATCTCAACTTTCTGCAGCCTGTCTTATCAGTCTTTTGATTGGAAAGAGATCAGGGTGTATTCCTTCACTCTGAATACTATACTAGAACTGCAACGACTCAATGAAAAGATCTTGTATTTGTCTAGATGCAGAAGGATTGAGTTGTTAAACATATGAATGTCTTGGAGAAGGGATTGTATTGAACGGAAGGGGAAAAAATGGGATCCAATTGTAACGGTAAAATCCAAATGAGCCGTAGAATGAGGAATATTCCAAATGAGATATGGAAGGTGTGATTATATGACAATTATGTTACCCATCAAACACTCTGATTGGAATGGTGCTGTTTGCTTATCTGCTTGGGGATGGTAACTTGTGGATAAGAAATGTATGACTCCTAATTGTTTCAGCAATATCTTCCAAAATATGACCATAGTATAAATTGGTAAACCACAATCATTAATCTTGTTATTTGATAATGTATGCAGACTGACAATTTCTTTATAAACACAGTTGCTATAGTAGGGGGTGTTAGAACTTTTTCTAGGGGAACACACGGTGCTCTCTTAGTAAGCTAGACTATGACCACTAACAGTACAGACATTCCTCATGATGGTGGTAAGCTAGTTATGAAATCCATAGAACTCTGTGACAAAGATTGTTAGGCATAGTTGACAGCTGCAGAAATCTGACTGGTTTCTTCCTGGGTGTCATGGCTTGAGCACATATGGCAAACTCTTGCACATACTTTCAATTTCTCCCCTTACTCGTAGCAACCCTATATTGCTTCTCTGGTCTTATGTTTTCCTGGATGTCCGGCAATTGAAGAATCATGGCCCCATTTCATAACATATTGTTGTAGCTCTTAGTCAGGGATGAATGCTTGATTCTTGTGCCACCGGAGACCTTTTCTTGTTTTCATGGAGTAGGGTCTTGTATTACTCAATCAGAAGAATTTATTTTTGACAGCTTTCCATTAATTTCTGTAGGAATTCCTCTCCAGTCCCCATACTTCTTTCTTTAAGGACTAAAATGGATAGAGAACTGATCACATGTTTCAATTTCTCTCCTTGTCAGGACAAGGCATATTCCTTCACATAGTTGTTATTTGACCGACAAGTGATCTTGTGGTTGAACCTAGAAAAGATAAGCAGCCATCTTGCATGTCAATAATTCATACATGGGGGCCTGGCCACACCAGCAACCAAGATGGCTGCATAACTTGGAATTCCGTGACATGCTTTCGATCCTGAAATGATAAGTGGTTCCCGAATGGTGCTGACACAAGAAATGCTGTGGTAAATGGGCACACATCACCCTTGGGCCCGTGGGAAGGCAACAACTGATTTATGTCTGAGGAACCCTCTCAGTCAGTTGACAGACCCCTTGCCCCCTCCTGCCTCCAACTCGATCTTCTGATTGGTGTAGTGAGACCTGCAGGGTCCCAGCACTGAACCAAGAGGTCAGCAACTTTCATATGGGGAGCGTGAGCTGACGCTCAAAACAATCATGGGACACTGCACTATTCCCACATAATTCTGGTTTGAACATGAAGGAACTGGATCAGTATGGGTGAGAAGCCCTCCCAGTTCCACCATGGCCAACACTCACAATGTGGGGCTAGAAAAAGCCACTGACCTCTATGGAGACCCTGAGACCTGTCATAAACTTAGGGGCTGATAATCCCAGTACCTTCAGTTGAATTGGTCTTAACCAAAGGTGGAGAATAGACTTGACAATATATAGAAGTTGAACACTTACACAGACACATAACTCTACCTTTCAACAGGGCTGCTCATTTTTTAATGGACTGGTTGGGGATTATTCAACCATTCTAAGAGTTGACGCCAGAAGCTGCATTAGAAAATATCTTTTATCGATATGATCTGCATTGACTGGCTATGCTAGATGGGGGCTGGCTTGATGGGCAAGAGGGCCAAAAGAGGTCCAAGCAGGTGTTTGAGCAATGAAAGACATTCCACCACATGACATCTGTGCAAGAACTTGAGGATGAGGTTGTCAGGTTTGTGTGTTCACTGAGATCATTTCCCTAGACCTTAAAGCAGGCCTTAAATCCATCAGCACCAAATAGACTCTGTGATGTCCTGTCTTTATCACCTTGCAGAAAGGATCGATGGACAGAACTTCAGACTAGATGGAGTTGGAAGGTGCATGTCCAACCTAGAAGACAATGCAGCATTGAACAGAAATAGACAGGCAAAAAATGGAAAAACTGGTCAATACCATTACGGTTAAAAATGAGGACTTTGTGGTGCAATCATACTGAAAGAAGATTAGGATTATCTGCATGGCTGAATTCATCCACATAAGGCAAGCAGCCATTTTTGTAGATGGTCTCCTATCAGACTTTTTCGATACATCCAACTTCTCTGAGATATTTTTGGTGGAATTTGCAAACTGCATTCTTAGCCCCAGAGTGCACCTCCCAAGCAGATTATCACTAGGCTTCTCAATTTTAGAGATCATGATACCAATCTATGTCTGGTGAGTGAAAAGTGGCCATTGCAAGTCAGTGCTCTACCTTATCAATATTCCTGGTCTTTAGTTAGGTGGTACAGGAGGCCAGACACAAGGTCACAGAGGTGAAACACACACTGTGCTAAAGACAGCAGATATGCAATGTTATACCCAGCCTTTTTGAAGGTTGGCATTGATGGGAAAACACACAACTTCACCAACACAGTAGAGGCAACTATATCCTGCACAATGTGGAGCAATATTAAGAAACCCTCACCACAACCAGAACAGTAACAGCCTTCGAGAGAAGGTAGAGATTACACAGCAGAAATGAGTGACATAGAATGAACAAACCCTGCTATGTTTTAACATATGGAGCTGTCTAGGACCAACTTCTGAGACAGATGGCCTGAATTGGGGAACTAATTGGGGGCATGCTAAAATTGTCATAGAGGTTAGTTGGTTTGTAAATTCATAAATGATTACAACAAAATGTATGGGGGTGATCACCTTTCCATCTACAATAATGGCTGTATATATCCTTCATTTATGCATGGACTGCAGAGAGACGCCTCACCCCTGCACTACAGTTATGGAGTGTTGTTTCATTACTTAATTCTACTTGGCATTCATAGTTGGGGTGATCAATGTGGGTGGGAGGTGGGTTTCCTTAGTGAAGCTTGTTAAATTCCTTATGCTCATTACAATCCTAAGGATACTTCTACATACAAATGCCATATTAGCTCAAAAGATTAACACTGATAGGCAGCCTTTTTGGGAAGATGACTCTCCATAGGAAAAACACTAACACTGGTAACATGGTACATAAGAGGACTACACAACCTTTACAAAGTGAAGCAAGTACTTAGTCATACATAGACAGACATGGAATAGATCTGGCTCCAATCGATGATACGCATATGGCACCATGGAGCTCTCAAAATCCTGCCATCACATAGAGGATCCATAGATATTTCTCCTTCTATAACTCCTACTCTAGAGTATGGTAACACATGGAAGCCAGATCTCTCCACATTACGCCGGAAGGGGAACAAACCTATGGTTTGCCCTTAAAATCCCTCATACCACAAGGGTTGCAAAGAACATGAACTGAAATTGAGACAGTGGCCAGCATGTGTTGGGCATGGAATCCCTGTGGAGTAGTGGGTATATCATTCCTGTACTTGGAATGTCATTTGAGCATTAACTTCAAGTTATGCGATGTAATAACTGCTGCACCTAAGGTTATACAATGAGTCTGCATATCCCTATTCCATTTTCTGCATCAGAACTCTCATCAAAGGAGTGGAAACCAGCCTGAGGAAGTGAATACAGTGTTATTTGATTTTTTACAAACTCTTTATTCAAAACCAGAATACTCGACCTGAAGAACACAGCCATTTTGTGATTGCACACCCTGTGATTTTCAAAATCACAGGATTTGTGACAGCAAAATAACTATTCTATTTATCTCTATTTATTAAACCAGTTTTCTGAGTTTATATGCCATTCCAGCTCACTAAATGGGTTTTGCAAACTATTCTGAATCTCAGTTATGATGGAGTTTGAAAGGGGTGGCCCTCCTTTTTGTGAGTACCATACATATTTAACAGTGATTTTCAACTGAAGTTGAGGTCACAAATCATCGATCAGTTATCAACATCTCAAAGGTAGTGGTGGTAACTGATTTGTAAGGGAGAAGGTGTTCTGTTGGGTGACATCTGGGACAGCCGACAATATCCAGGGCAGTACTAATTGCTCACCCCAATGCATTCTAAAACAGGACACTTTTTTTCAAAGCAGCACAAGTTCTTTGAAGGAACACAGACTGCTTTAAAAAGAGACCTGTCCTATCTTTTTGTGTGCAGAGGGCTCTGCCCCGACTGTGAAAGCTCAGTAGTGGGAAACTTACTATTACTCCTAGTTTGTGAATACCCAAAAACATAAGCTTACACAATGGTGTAACGCTACTTTTATAAATTAGGCTCTCAATTGTTATGTGAGGGTACGTGCATCAGGTATATCATATATGCTTTCATCAGGCATGTAAAATTGTAATGCCGGGTGCACATTTCAATGAAAATATTTTGATAAAGGCAATTCTTATTTTAAAATTATCTAAAATGCAGCACATATTCTAAAGCACAAAAACATGGAATCCATCCCAAATACATTTTTTTTTAGTTAATCAGAAATCCTAAATCTTGTGTCTTACCTTACCGGGCTGCTTTTATGCACCAAACACCCTTAAGTAACAGTTTTCTGCATTTGAAACATCAAAGTGAATGTAACAAGGTCAAATCTATCTTATATACAGTTATACAATAACAATTAAAATAACCACATCTTTCCTATTGGAATATTTCGTTGTGTAATTTTTTATCAAAGTTAAATTGTACCTCCTAACTAGAGTTGAGTTTAATCCTTGACCACTTAAGCTATATTCCAATATCACAAGTGTCTCAAATCTTATTAAATTAACTCCTTTGCTGATACAGCTTTTTCACTTTCAAGGCTGAGAACTTTTTTGATGTTTCAGGCACAAAATGCATCCTGGCCAAATTGGTGTACGTTTTCCCATATATTGGGGATTCTAAAGGTACCCAGGGTTTAGATATTTCCCTGGAACAAACTCAGAATATAGTGTAAATATAGCAGAATTTTCAGTTTTGTTTGCAGTGCAAAAACCATTTTTAGGTCGAGCATTCGAGACCTCTTGTATATACTTTAGTATATACTTATATGTGTATGTACTTTGTGGGCTCTGGAGATCAGCCCTAGGACTTGTCTGCTTCTCCTCAGAGGCTTTTTTTTCTGTTCAACTGCCTCTATTTAACTGTCTTTATAGAAAACGACCAGTAGAGGTCAGTAAAATACCAGAATTGCTTTCTGCTTGTTTAACTGTCTCTATTTAACTGTCTTGATAAAAAATGACCAGTAGAGGTCAGTAAAATACCAGAATTGTTTTCTGCTGAGGGACTTTCTTTTTTTTATTTTTCTGGCACCTGCCTCTATTTAACTTTCTTGATCGAAAACGACCAGCAGAGGTCAGTAAAATACCAGAATCACTTTAGCATTCTCTAGATCCAGACCATAGAAATTGTCTTCCACAAGCACCCGTAGACAATAATATTTTTTTCAAATCTTGTATTTTCAGTGATATGACCACCGAAGGCCCTGATTTTATATTAAAAACAGAGCTTTGGACTATACCTTTTCCTGCTGAAGGGCAATATTTCTCTCCATGTGTTCCCATACCTGGCGTGTCACGCAGTTTGGTGCTTACTTTCCCTCCATGTTAAAGGACAGTAGATGTTTCAGCACCCAGGCTGCATAGCTAAATACATATAAGGTCCCAAAGGCGAGACCGATTGCATTGCAAATGCTTGTTTTTTATTGGCATCAACAAAATGTATGCTTTGCCAAAATCACTTAGCTTTTAGGCGCACGCAGACATTTTTAACATAGTCCTGTGGGAGCAAGAGGCCAATAGGAAAAAAGTCCTCTCAATAAATTGTAATGCTTTTTTGATTTCTCATTCTCCAGGACACCCATGGAAGTTCCGTGTAGTCAGCAGCCAATATATCTTTAAATTTTGAGTCCTAATCTCTCAAAAATTACTGAACAGGTTGACACCAAATCCCCCCCCCCCTTTATTTCTGCCCTGCTTGAAAAATCACCATGAAACTTTCCTGGAAGGCTCTCAGGTGGATTGACTTTTTTTGGAAATGTATATATTGCAATTATCCTATGATCAAGCCTGGGACACAGTGGAGAAATTAGAGCATTCACACCGTGTCACAGAGTTAAATAAGTAATGAATTGCAATAGCAAATGGAGTGCAGTTAGTTTCTGTGTAAGAACAAAAGAATAAGAAAGTTTAAAGCAGGACAGTTCTCCATATGTGAACTAAACAACCCTCACAAAGTGAAGCAAGTACTTAATCTTACATAGATAGACATGGAGTAAATCTGGCTCTACTCGGTGAGACACATATGACACCATGGAGGTCCCATAATCTTGCCATCATGTAGAGGATCCATAGATATTTCTTCTTCTTCTATAACTCCTACTCTAGATTATGGTAATACCCAGATGCCAGATCTCTCTACATTACGTTGTAAGGGGAACAAACTGGTGATTTTTCCCTACAATCCCTCATACCACAAGGGTTGCCAAGAACAGGAACTGAAATTGAGACAGTGGTCACCACGTGTTGCTATACTCCCCAGCATTTCAAATGGCCCAAAATCTGCTCCTATCAGTTACTACAGAACTTACAGTACTGCAAGTTCAACACAAGATGAAGCGGTCTGAGTTTGGGCACCTATTCCTCCTGACCATCTTAAATTCAGATGTAACCTATCCCTATTAGCTACATTAATATACCTTTGTCTGCAACACACAGTACAGGAAACTATCCCAGGGTTCCCTGAGGAACCATGAGAGTTTATGCCACTGACACAACTCAGCAGACCACCAGATGTCACAAGATGGGTTTCTAAAATATACAGATAAATTGCAGAATTTACAGGCACATGCATCAAAAGAAAAACCGGTCGCAAACGCCCTTTGCGACCGGTATATTTGCATTTGGGATGCATCATCCCAAATCCAAAAATCGCAATTTAAGTAATCTCTAAATTGCGATTACTTAAATTGCGAGTGAATTTAAGGAATCGCAAATTGAGATTCCTTAAATGCAATGCATTAAAGTAAAAAAATTAGCGATTTCGCTAATAGGAGTCGCAAATTACCATCAATTTGTACTTGATGGTAATTTGCAAAAACTTTGAAAAATGCACTAAAGTGCATTTTTCAAGTTCCATTTTACACACACACACACACATGCCCTTGCAAAAGTGATGCTAACCAGTGCAATTATTTTTGCTATTTTCTTTCCAGCTCAAAACTTGATTTGCACTGGAAAGCACTCTTTAAGTAGCGCAAAGCAGCGCGAAGTACTGCTTTGCGTTACTTTGCGCCGAGGGGGCGTTACATGGGTGGTACATGGGCGTTCCCATGCAACAACCCATGCCTTTTGATGCGAAACCATATTTACAAATATTTGTAAACATGGTTCTGCGCCGAAAGTTAACGCCCCTTCAAAGGAGGCGCTAACAGGAGAAATGCTTTCATTTCTCCGTGCTTTTCCGACTTTCCATGCGTGCTGCACTGTGCAGCACGTATGCAAAGTCGGAAAAGCTTTGCATCTTGCCTTGCATAGTATTTTGTACAGGAAGGCTAAACCTGGTCTTAGTCAATTTTTATAATAAAGTATTCAACAAAACTAGAGCTAAAGCTATCTTAGACTTCAGTAGGGTGATTGGAATATTCACAAGCCAGATAAAGGACGATTACATACTAATATGACTAGGGGATTTTAATATAAGTAAGTGCAATAGATCGGGATCTAAAAGCTGCAGATACCTAAAAACCAATAGGGAGGTGATGTTACACTTCCCATACAATATTTATGGGGTGGCAATAAATGTAATTATTTTTAAATATAACATGGAGCTGTTAGAGTATTTTAAATAGTCTGGGTCACAACCAGTATCAACCTTCCACGCGAATGGCCGTAGTTCTATAATTAACCATATTTTGGTTTCAGAAAATGGGCTGCAACTAAAAGATTCCTTTGAGATTATTCCAAGTGCTTTTAGTGACCACTCCCCTTTGACGGTGGTCTTTAATATAAATACCACATGGCTAAAAAAAACACAACTTGTGAATCATATTGAAACGCAGGGTTGAAATGGCATAAGCCTTAGGTGGATAACTAAAAATGGTACCGCCCTCACAGAAAAAATCATGGTGGAAAATCTCACTGACTTTAATATATGCACAGACTTGAGATCTACTCTGCTCTGCATTATGGCAACTTTCTGAAAATGAATGGCAGAGATAGCTGATAAGATATGACCTACCAATAGAAATATGGGAAATAAGAAGCAGGGATGGTTTGACAAGGATTGTTCTTTGGCAAACAGAAATCATAGAAAAGCTCTACTGGAAACATCAAGAGACAGGGGAAAAATTAGTACCCTGAGAGGTGTGTATAAACATGCACTGGCCAAAAGAAAAAGAGAGATGCAAGACAGGGTTTGGTCTGACCTACTACAAGCTGCTGATACAAACAATAATATCTTATTTTGGAAGACAATAAATCAGCCTTTCCTGAAAGATATAGTGGATCCTAGGGTAGAAGCTCTTGTACAACAGGAAGATTGGACAGAACATTTTGGTTCTATTTTTAACCTGGATAACCTCGCTATAAGGCTTCCCACCTCAGCTGTATATACAACCCATGTTGTAGATATTTTACCAATAAGCCTAGAAGAGGTAACTAATGCCGTAAGCAAAGCTGCTAACGCAAAGGGTCCGGGACCAGATGGGGTCCCAATAGATATTTTTAAGGCACATTCCATCCTATGGGCCCCCTTCTTAACACAAGTGTGTAATGCAACAGTTAAAGGACTTTCACCTGCTACTTGGACAAAAAGTACAATTGTACCAATATTTAAAAAGGGAGAAAGGCGAGACCCAAGACATTATCGTCCAATATCCCTCCTGGACTCTAGTGCTAATTTAATGGGCAGAATCCTCTTGGATAGGTTAGAACAATGGGTGAAGGATAATCATATTCTCACAGATACACAATATGGGTTCAGGAGGGATGTTGGCTTGATAGAACAATGCGTTAATTTACACCTTCTTATCAATAAATATACAGTAGCCAAAAAAGGCCATATACACTTGTGCTTTACAAATTTGAGCAGTGCGTTCAATCTGGTAAACCATGGTAAGCTTTGGAAAACCCTTACCGATATGGGTTCCCTGATTGGTATTATTACCTATTTGTCACAACTGTATTCCCATTTGACTGCACAGGTACGCTATGGGCTAAAAGGGGAATGTACCCAACGCTTCAAGGTTGCCCAGGGGATCCAACGGGGTTGTCCTTGCCGCCCTGCTCTTCTCACTCTATATAAATGGGGTGGACAAGATGTTACAAAAAGTGAAGGCTGACACTCACTGGTCAGATCTCGCCCGGTTCCAGTAATACTGTATGCAGATGACACTGTCCTATTATCTAGAACAGCAAACGGAATCCAGATCCTAATTGATAACTTTGTCTCCTTTATGGAGGAGAAAGATATGAATATCAATCTAAAGAAAACATATAGTATTGGTAACTGGAAAAGGATGGGTAATAAAGAGGCTACACCTTATTAAGGGAGTGAGATTAGCCGAGAACCAAACATTTTCATATTTAAAAGTCCAATTCACGGCAGAGGGGTGCTGGGAAACCTAATTGAATACCTGTAAAATGACATTTTTGAGAGCCACAGATCCATTTTTAGATTTGCGGCCAAAGTCTGTCATAAACCAACTAGGGAAATACTGACACTATATAAAAGTAAATGCCTCTCGAGCGTTAGCTATGGGCTGCACTGTGGGGATGGGTAAACTGTGCCTCTTTACAACACAAGAGAACCTGTTCTTAGACCAATTGCTGGCTTTGCCAAAGTCTAGCTCATCCTTTATCATAAATAAGGAAGTAGCAGTTCTTTTTCTAGATTTATACGCCAGCCCTGTCCTATTTTGGCACAATATATGGGGGAAAACTGGGACAAAGTTCACAAAAGAAATAATACTGGATTGCCTATCGCTAGATGCTGGGAAGAAGATAAGATGGCTGATTTATATGGACAGCCACCTGAGAAAAGTGGATAAGAGCATTGGAGCTAAGGATACTGTCAGTATTATACAGTGTAGCAAGTCTGAGGTAAAAATTATACTAAGAGGAAAGAGTGAGGCAGAAAGAGACATTCATGAGATCAGTATATCTACAGTGCGTAGATAACTCACAGGGCCGGTACAAGATGATCTGCAAAAACTACCTTGTAATCCAACAGAATACACAACACAGATTCTACCTCACTAGATAACGTTTAGGAACACTGCTTTAAGGGTTGCTTTTCCAAAAATGGGGACCTAGGGAACAGATATCATCTAAATGATCATGTGATGGCATT
Organism: Calotriton arnoldi; assembly: GCA_963921515.1. Taxonomy (NCBI): domain Eukaryota; kingdom Metazoa; phylum Chordata; class Amphibia; order Caudata; family Salamandridae; genus Calotriton; species Calotriton arnoldi. The sequence goes on from CAWUFW010003500.1 coordinate 166,338, forward strand.
CCCAATCAAACCACGATGCACTTTATCCTGTTTTGTAAATTCTACAAGGATCTGAGAAGACAATACTTAAGACCTATATTTAAAATTGGTAAATACATTCTTTTTCAGGAAGCTTTTAAATATCTAGGTACACGAGTACATTTGGACATCTGTTTTTCTGTCTTCTCATTCATTACATCTGCCATTGTTAGAAGGAAAAGACTTTCCCATTTAGAAGCTCTAACACATAAGGATGTACAATGAAAAATACTGTTTAACAATTTGAGATCACTGAAGTGCTTATAGCCATATTTTTAAGTGTTTTCTTAATAGTTTTTCACTTGGTAGACCTTTTACTGTATTATAAAACATAATAGGTATTAATGCAGTGCATTTTCTGCCTTTTTGTAGTGGTGTCTCTACCTACAGCCTAGAAATAGACATTAAAAGTAACTTTCAACTGTGAGAAAGTGCCATCTTTCTTGCATGGTATGCCCCCACTTTTGGCTGAATTGCTGATGTACTTTGACTGAGTGTGCCCTGGGCTCCTGCCAATCAGGTGCCCAGGGCCTGTGTTCCTTCCCTAAAACTGCATTACAGCCTAAACCCAATTGGCATCTCTGGCTGAGTGTCTTGGTACAGAACAAAACAGAGAGTCGACATGACACACATCCCTGTGTGCCATGCCCACAAACACACTGCCCTGGCATACCTCAGTCACCCCTATAGCTGGGTGCCCTATGCCAGTGGTGAGGTTACAGGTGCATGAGCCCTGTGCCCCTACAGTACCCAGGTCCATTCCTGGGCACTGTAAGTGCAGTGCTGCCATTCCGAGTATATGGTGCTGGGAGGTCGTCAGCACGAACTCCACAGCACCATGATGGCTGCACTGAAGACTGAGAAGTTTGGTATCAAACTTCTCAGCACAGTAAACCCACACTGATGCCAGTGTAGGATTTACTGTAAAATGCACGACAGAGGGCAACTTAGAGTTGCCCCCTGAACCTAACCTACAATCCATGTCTTGTCTGAGGGGCTGCCTAGGCTGCCACACAGCAGACATGTTGCTGGACCCCTGGGTAGAGAGCCATCCGCTCTCCCGGGCCTGCAACAATGCACGTCCTGGGCGAGGTGCTAGGCCTCCTCCCCCAGGATGGGCAGGGGGAAGCTTCAAAGGCATTCCGCCTTTGTGAGCTTCCCCAGACCACTTGCTGTACTCAGCAACTGGTCCCCACCGGTTCTTCCCCCCATCCTGGCGGGAAGACTGGCGGGAAACACCAAGAGAGGAAAGGGGGGTGTGCCACCCTCTGCCAACCCCACCCCTCAGGTGGGAGAGGCGAGGGGAAGCACATCTCCGGGCTCTTGCCATCTTGAAGATGGGGAGCCCCGCCCAATCAGGACTAGGCTCCTGCCCCCCTCCCACAGGAGAGTGGCAGGATAGGGGGTGTACCCACCCCAGGGCAGGGACCCATTGGTCCCTGCCCTTTACCTACCTGTAACGCCCCTAAATCTAGTATTTAGGGGCACCCTGAACCTTCCTTCCTTAGTTCCAGATTCCGAAACAAGAAAGAAGATTAAAAAAAAAGAAGACCTGCCGTGCAGCTGCTAACAAGAGGAAGACACCAACTGATTTGGCCCCAGCCCTACCGGCCTGTCCACCCTCAAACCTGCTCCTGCTGAACCCCGGCGTCTCCAGTGGTCAGCAACCTCACAAACCCCAGAGGACCTGACTGCCTTGTGACTCTAACTACCTGGGACTCCCACGAGCAGTGGCACTGCTCAAAAGCAAGGAACCTACCCCTGGTGCCAGCCAGGGACCGCGAATCCAGCACACTCTGCACCCGCCAAGCCCGGCCTGTGCCTGAGTGGACAAAGACCACGAGGACGTCCCCCCGGCGACTGTGATCCAGAATCCAGCACCCAAGGACCCTCCTCGACGATCCTGACGACGCCTGCAGCCTCAGAACCTGGGCCCCCTCCAACCGCGACCAGCCGAGGGAAAGATTTCCAACGCCTAAAGACACCCCTGCACCCGGCGCCCCACGGCCTCCTGTGCCCAACTCCTGGGTGCCTACCCTTCCTACAGCTTCCCAACTTACCCCTCGAAGTGGTGGTCGCACCTGAAGAATCACCGTCCCCGAGCTTGCAGCCTTTGTTCGTCACGCAGCTTTCCTATTGAAAACCATTGGGTGCCCGACGGCCCAAAAGCCCACTGCACCCGGCCGCCCCAGTGCCGCTGAGGGTGCACCAACTACCGTGTTCAACTTCCCCAAAGGCCCCCTGCCTTCCATAGGATAACATTGGGCCTACTCACTCTGCACCCGGCCGCCCCTGCGCCGCTGAGGGTGTAATAACTGTACCTACCTGACCCTGGGGGACCCCTGAGTCTATGCCCAGAACCTTAACTCTGCCAGTCGAGTACTTACCCAAAAGCCGATAACTCACTTTCCTTCCATAGTGTAACATTGACTGGTTTCACTTGGAAATTCTTCTAGGTGTCGAGTTTTGAAACTTTAAAATATTCATCTAAAATCCGCCGAAGTACGAAAACGAATTTACTCACGTGGCATCAGGAGAGATCCCAGTGCTGGATCTAGGTACTCAGCACTGACCCTGAAAAGTAATCCTAACTGTACTTACCGGTAACTTGAATTTCCTTCCATAGGATAACATTGCCTGAGTTTTGCCGAAAAAGTTTCTAAGTGTCGATTTTGGAAACTTACAGATATTTGCTAAATATCGCCTGTGTGACATAATCGCATTCTTTCAATTGTTTACAGGAGATGCACCAGTGCTGGATCCAGGATCCAACACTGAGTAAGAAAAAGTAACGATAACACTACTTACCTGATAAGTGAATTTCCTCCCATAGGATAACATTGGTGATTCTATGTGAAAAGGTTTCGAAGTGCCCACTTTTGAAATACAATAATATTCCTTAAAAATCACAACTGTAACCAAAACGTTTTTACTCAACTGCTTACAGGAGATGTCCCAGGACTGAATCTAGGATCCAGTCCTGTGGTTAGAAAAGTAATCCAAAAAGTAATCTATTGCATTTAACCAGAAATTCCCATTGAGCTCAATGTATAATTGTGTTTGAAATTGTGTTGCCTATTGCAACAATTGTAACTATTGCATTCAAAAGTCTATTGCCTATTGAACAGTATTTAACTAAAGCCTCTCATTCTGAGAAAGTATATTTTGATACCTATTGTTGGTTCTAAAATAAAACAACTATATTTTCATATACAAAACAATTGGCCTAGAGTTCAGTTCTTGAGTGTGTGGCTTCATTTGCTGACTGAGTGTGTACAACAAATGCTTTACACTGTCCTCTGATACTGCCTTACTGCTCGACCAAGCTACCACTTTAGAGAGTAAGGTTATATCTAACTTTAGCCTCTGCCAAACCTCTGGGGACTGTGGACTCTGTGCACACTGAACCTTACTTTGGTTCAGTATATACAGAGTCACTTTCTTACATCAACACAATCACTGAACTGAATATAGTTTGCTTATGTGCATTTCATTCAGGCTACTATAAATGTAATGAGAAAGAGAATGCAATGTTTTTATTATGAATGAATTATCTTTTTAACACTATTTTATGGATATTATTACATTTGAACAAAATGATATTGAATTGAATTGATAGCTATAAACTTGTGTAGGAAGACTGCACCTAAAATCGAAGGAAGACTGGTTAAAAGAATGATAGATGCGAAATTTATGCCACGCTGCAACCACCGACTCCTGGGCCTAAAAGTATCTGCGGCCCCTTATTGATGTACCCAGCCCAGAGTAAGCAATGTGGACTCTTGAAAAATGTAATTGCATTAGATTCATGGTGTGAGAGGCTGACCTGGTATAAGATGTCCACCAATGTAAGTGGGTACCTTGCTCCAGTCCAGACAACCCTTATGGTGATTTAAGACAGGTCTCGGACAACATTAAGCTATCCAAGTGGTAACTGTGGAGAGCAGCCTTCATGCTTAGTCTTGAAGGAGTGTAAAGCAGCTTGTTTTACCAGAATGCAATCTTATAGTGTAGATTAAATAAAACGAGAACCACACAGTAGTTAAAAGATTTTTTTTTTTTAATATAACACTATCTAGTACTTTACAGTATCTCCTAGATGGAGATAGACACAAAGCACACAACACTTTAGCAAAGAAATCACAGTAAAGAGCACCAATGCACCGCGGGCCCCAGGGGGGACCAAACCATATACTAAGAAAGTGGTATAAGAACCACGACTCGAGTCAGGACAATGTCGAGAGGATGTAGAATTGCTGGGACCCCAAGGAACCACCCAAGGTGAGTAGACAGGGACCCCACGGAGTGTATGTGCAGTGTGTGAACATGACCGTGTCCTCCATACAAGTCTATGTGCAAGTCGCGGTTGGAATTTTAAAGATGAAGGACCCTTCCCAATGGACCCTGAAGAAACCCTGTGGACGACAGAAGGTTGGAGAGCCAACCCACTCGTGGATACCGTTGCACCCAAGTTACCTATCCCAGGGTTGCTGGGTGCATAGGTGTGAAGTGGCATCGGAAACTGCCGTCAAACCCAAGGGAGGACTTTAGGAAAGTGCCACTGCTGGAAGAGGAGAAAGTGTCCGGAGGAATCCAAATGTGAATTCTTTATGAAGAGTACCTGAAAGCAGTGGGGACAGAGTCTTGGTCACTTGGGAGTGACCAGGGGCTCGGTAGACGAATGCCCACCGTTGTCGTGTACTTCAGGATAGCTGTCAATGACCTTGACTCTGCAGCTGTAGGCACCAGGCGATGCTGAGGACATCCAGGAGCCAGATATGAGCTGTCCCACAAAAGATGTTGAGACATGAGGGGTCGGTGTCTGGCGGGAGCACCAACAATCCTTGGCAACAGCAACCCACGCAGAAAGTCAAGAAAGTGTACGATTCGGACCAGCAAGGTCCAGGAGAATGACCCACAAGCAGGGGAGTCAGGGCAGGCCCTGAGAAATCAGGGAAACCTAAGGAAATCAAAGGTGACTCTCAAATGATCCCACTGGCCAACGGCACAGGAGTCACAAGAGGACATCAAGCAGCTTACCAAAAGAGGCCGGCCACGATGCACACGATGTGGTGTGGCCAAACATTCGGGTCACAGGAGGTTCTCAGGGTTGTGGCTACTAGGAGCCCGGCGATCTTCTTGCAAAGATGTCAACAAGCCTTTGCAACTGCAAAGGTGATGCGGAACCCAGGGGTTCGGTTATTGCAACTCCCACTCAAGCAGCTGGCCTCAAACTTGGTCAGAGGGGAGAGCAGGCCTCGAGGGCTGAGGATCACTACCACCTGAGCTACAGAGCCCACAAAATCCGGGGGAGTTCGATATCTGCAGACAGGTCGTCTTCGTTGCAGTGCCTGGGAATGCAGGGGAGTGACTCCTTTACTCCAAGGGAGATTACTTCAGTTGTCATTGATGCTTCACAGGTCTTAAAAGGTTCCTGGTGAATGCACAAGCACAGACGATGCAGCAGACTGGAAGAGGGACGAAATCAGGCCCAAACGAAGTCCAGCGAAGTCCAGAGTGCCCAGACGGTGAAGTGCAGTGGTTTCAATTCTGAATCTTGTCCACAACGAATCAAAGGTCCTACAACCAGGTAAGTCCTCAAGTAGCCATGGGAGAGGGTTGGAAAGATTCAGGGGACCCTCCCAGGGGAGGGTCTGGACAGGGGGGAGGTTACTCCCATGTCCTTTGTCCAGTTTCGCACCAGAGCGGGAGCCAACGGCTCCCATGACTGATTTGAACTGGACTATGCACAGGTACACCAAATGTGCCCCTCCTGCAGGTTTTCAGATGCTGGCAAGCACACCCAGCCAGCCCTAATACACTAAATCTTGTCTGGGAGGTGGTCACACCTCCCTGTGACAGGATGCCTATTGTTCTGCCTTCCCCTGCTCGAGCTTGGCTCAGCAGCAGGAGGGCAGAAATGTATCTCTGGTCGGCAGCAACCATTTTGTGCTGTCCAGAGCTAGAAGGCTGGTACTGGGAACACCGAGAGCCCCACGAAGGTCCTTGCTGGAGGGTAAAATCTTACCTCCCACACCTGTTACAGGTGTTGGGGTATGATTCCAATATGTTTGACACCAAACGGGATAGGGTTTGTTGCAGCCGTTTTCGAGATGGTCATCACGCGGTCGCGTAATGCCCCCCTATATTAGTATATGGCTGCTTCACTGACAACCCGGGAGAATGGACTCCGTAGGCTGCAGGGGTATCCTGCTCATGCAGGGGCACCCTCTCACTTAGAACCAAGCACCCTGCCCTCAGGATTGTAAAGGCTTGCTATGGGGTGACTTATAGGTTTTAAGTGCAGTGACCCTTAGATATAATAAACCTATATCTTAAGTAAGTGGTGCATGCACTAATTTACACAGGCTGCAATGGCAGGCCTGTAGTTCCATTTTGAATGGTCTCTCATGGGTGGCATAATACATGCTGCAGCCCAAGGGAGCTCTCTGGGGTACCTACGCCCTGGGTACATGGGTACCATATACTAGGGACTGACAAGGGTACCCCAGTATCCAATCTGGGGTGTACCTAAGTACATATCTTAACAGTTTAGGGAGAAACCAGATAGACTGGGGTCCTGATTAGCAGGATCCCAGTCAGACTAGTCAAAACACAGCTTAGTACCAGGCAAAAAGTTAGGGTACACATGCAGAAGGATCCCTTCCTACATATGGTATGCATGGAGATGTGAAAATTGGCCTTTCTAAAGTTTCCATCACTGGGTTGAACCTCTTTGCTGGACAGTTGAGGGCAGTCTTTTACTAAATGTTCCACTAACCCACAACAGAGACAACATCCTTGTCAGTGTCTTGTCTCCTTTTCTTCTGCTGTTAAAATGTACTCTGATGTTTCCTAAATGCATAGTGTTAGAACTGGGGGTCTCTAGTTGGCAGAGGTAGGTACCTTTGACCAAATAGGGACCCTTGCTTCTACGTCAGGGCAAGGGAGTTACACTACTGGATAACCCCTGCTCACCCCCTTGGTAGCTTGGCACGAGCAGACAGGCTTATCTCAGAGGCAGTGTGTTAAGCATTTGTGAACACATACAGTAATACAGTGAAAACACTACAGATGGACACCACACAGGTTTTATAAAAATAAGTATTCTTTATATAGACTTAACACAAGACCACAAACGACAAAAATCCACGATACTGTACTCAAAATAGACTTAAAGATGGTAGAAGTAACTTAGTTCAAGTTGATGGTAAATGCGACAAAGTTCTCACAAAAGTACCTGGATGTGTAACGCAAATAAACAAAAAGGTTCGCAGGGATGGAGATGCGTCGGTTCCTTGCTTCGGGGGAGACGATGCGTCGCGCCTCAATGCTTGCGCAGAGTAGGGGATGCATCTTGGTCCTTACCGGAGAGGAGGTGATGCATTGATTCTCGTACTGCGTTCCGGTTGCGATGCGGCAAGATGGCGCTTCGATGCGATGCGACAATCCGGTGTGATGCAATAAGATGGCGCCCTTGATGCGATGACGTGAAGATGATGCGGGCACGCCCGGCAGCCGTGCGGCGACTCTGTAACTTTGGAGCCGCGACAGGCCCTGCGACACGCTTCTCCGGTGATGCGTCGGGTAACAGCTTTGACGAAGGCTCGCTTCTCTGGTGATACGGCTGCGACCTCAGCGGCGGCGACACGCTTCTCCGGCGATGCGACGGCAACAGCTGCGACTGCGACACGCTTCTTCTCATTGAGTCGCGCTTCCAGCTCCCAGCGACACGCAGGCTTCTGCAGACAGAATTCCCAGCAAGGGAATTCAGAGGGGAGCTGGTGGTGAAGTCTTTTGTCCCTGAGACTTCAGCAGGAGGCAAGCACAAGTTCAAGCCCTTGGAGTAATATTCTGCAAGATGATGAAAGTTCTTTAAAAGTTCCTTCTCCTCTCCTTTGCACTGAAGACACCACTGTAGGCCAACCCAGCAACACAGCACACTGTCAGGGGCGGCAGTCCAACTCCTACAGCTTCCTTTGGTTCTTCTCCTTGGCAGAGGTTTGTCTTGTTGTTCCAGAAGTGATCTAAAGTCTTGGGGTCTGGGTCCCCATATTTATACTGAAAAATCCTTTGTCCTCTGAAGGCAGAGGGGCCTGTACCTAGCCCAAACCAGTTCTGTGCAGTCCTGGAGCACTTTGTTTACAGGACTCCTTCTTTCCTTTGGCAGGGTGGGCCAGGGACATCAGGCGCACCACAGGAGGTGGAGCCAGCATTGTGGAAGGCAGGCACAGCCCTATTCAGACCCAGGTGCAACTCCTCCCACCACTCTACATGCAGATAGGTCTATTCAGCCCTGTGCTGACTCACCATGTCTCCTGGAATCCCCCAGGCCCTGTCACTCACAAAACCAGACACACAATACACAACCTAGCAGAGGCAGGCTTGGACAGTTAGGCAAGACAATACCTACTTTCTAAAAGTGGTATTTTCAAACACAGAATGTTAAAACCAACTTTACTAAAATATGTATTTTATCATTCTGCGTTCAGGCATACTAAACTCGAATTTATACCATGTTCCCTGGGTCAGTTAGGATTATAAGATGTTATAATCAAACTGCCCATTCTGGCCTATGGGGACAGGTAGCCTTGCAATAGTGAAAAACAAAAATGGCTGTAGTTCACTATTAGGACATGCCACACACACCAGGGCATGTCCTACCTTATACTTACAATGCACCCTGCCCTTGGGCCTACCTTAGGGGTGTTTGATATGAAGATAAGGGAAGGTTTAGGGACTGGCAAGTGGGTGCACTTACCAAGTCGGCATGGCAGTCACAGACTGCACACATGCTCTGCAATGGCAGGCCTGAGACACACTTTGCAAGCCGCTTCTGTGGGTGGCACAACCAGTGCTGCAAGCCCACCAGCAGCATTTGATTTAGAGGGCCTGGGCACACCTGGTGCACTATACTAGGGTCTGACAAGTAAATCAAATAAGCCAATCATGGAGTCACTAATCCATACATTAATTTAACATAGGGAGCACTTGCACTGTGGCACTGAATAGCAGTGGCACAGTGCCCAAAGCATCTAAAACCAGCAAACAGATCAAAAACAAAGGAGGCAATCAGAAAAAGTGGAAGGGAGACTCACGCCAATGGTACCAGGTCTAACACGTGTCCCCTCCAGCAGAAATGTGGGGAGAACTACCCTTCCCCTTGGGAGTTCTCATCACTAAGGCAGAAAAATCTTGACAGACCATCAGCATTGGCGTGTTCTGTACCAGGGCGGTGTTCCACCGTAAAGTCCATCCCCTGTAGGGAAATGGACCACCTCAACAACTTTGGGTTCTCACCCCTCATCTGCATCAGCCATCTGAGGGGCCTGTGGTCCGTCTGAACCCGGAAGTGAGTCCCAAACAGGTATGGTCTCAACTTCTTCAGTGCCCAGACCACAGCAAATGCCTCACACTCAATTGCACTCCACCTCTGTTCCCGTGGAAGTAACCTCCTACTGATGAAGGCTACAGGTTGGTCTAGGCCCTCCTCATTAATCTGTGATAGAACAGCCCCCACACCATGCTCTGAAGCGTCTGTTTGAACAATGAACTCCTTTGAGAAGTTGGGCGCCTGAAGTACGGGTGCTGTACACATGGCAGTCTTCAGGGCGTCAAAAGCTTTCTGACAGGTGTCAGTCCAGTTCACTTTCTTGGGCTGCTTCCTGGAAGTCACCTCAGTCAAGGGTGCAAAAATGTTGCCATACCCCTTCACAAACCTCCTGTAGTACCCCGTGAGTCCTAAAAAGGCTCTCACCTGTGTCTGAGTCTTTGGGGGTTCCCATGCCAGGATGGTATCAATCTTGGGTTGTAGGCGCGCCACCTTGCCGCTCCCTACCTGGTGCCCCAAGTACACCACGGAACCCTGCCCGATCTGGCACTTACTCACCTTGATCGTGAGGCCTGCCTTTCGCAGTGCCATCAACACTTCCCAGAGGTGGCGCAGATGTTCTTCCCAACTGGCGCTGAACACTGCAATGTCATCCAGGTAGGCGGCACTGAAATCCTCCAGTCCAGCCAACACCTGGTTGACCAACCTATGAAAGGTGGCAGGGGCATTCTTCATCCCAAAGGGCATAACCCGGAATTGGTAGTGCCCATCTGGTGTGGAGAATGCTGATCTCTCTTTGGCCCCATCAGTTAAGGCGATCTGCCAGTACCCAGACTTCAAATCAAACGTGCTGAGGTACTGTGCAGCCCCTAACCGATCAATGAGCTCATCAGCTCTGGGGATGGGGTGCACGTCAGTCCTGGTGACTGAATTGAGTCCTCGGTAGTCCACACAGAACCGGAGTTCGGGTGTGGCACCAGGCGTGGTAGCCTTTGGGACCAAGACCACTGGGCTGGCCCAAGGACTGTGAGAGGACTCAATCATCCCTAAGGCAAACATCTTGGAGACTTCCTCCTTGATGTAAGCTCTGACCTTGTCAGTCACTCTGTAAGCCTTGTGCTTCACAGGAGGACTGTCCCCGGTGTCCACATCATGGACGCACCACTCAGTGACACCAGGAATCAGGGAAAACAAATCAGAGAATTGTCCCAACAGTTGGCGACAATCTTGCTGCTGATCAGGGGTCAGTGTGGCAGAGAGGCTGACACCATCCACTGACCCATCTTGCTCTGTTGCAGACAGGAGGTCAGGAAGAGGCTCAGTCTCCTCCTCCATTCCATCATCTGTCGCTAGGAGCATGCCCACTTCGGACCTTTCTAAGTGGGGCTTCAGGCGGTTAACATGCAGGACCCCAAAGGGTTCCTTGGAGACCGCAAGTTCACCAGGTAGGTGACATCACTCTTGCGCTCCACCACCTCAAATGGTCCGGTCCACCTGTCCTGAAGCGCACAAGGCTCTACAGGGGCCATGACCCAAACTTTCTGTCCAGGTTGAAGCTCAATCAGAGTGGCATTCTGATCGTACCACCGCTTCATCTCTTCCTGGCTGGCTTCCAGATTCGCCTCAGCGAGTTGCCTGAATCGCCTGGTCTGGTTCCTGAAGGCCAGCATGTAACTGTATACATCCTGGGGAGGTTTCCTGGGAGATTGCTCCCAGCCTTCCTTGACCAGACTCAAAGGTCCTCTTACCGGGTGACCATAGAGCAGTTCAAAGGGACTGAACCCTAAGAACTTGTTTGGCACCTCACGGCAAGCAAACAGAAGGCATGGTAAGAGGACGTCCCACTTAAGCCTCATAGGTTCCTCAAGACCCATTATTATGCCTTTGAGGGTCCGGTTGAATCTCTCAACCAGCCCATTACCTTAGGGGTGGTAAGGAGTGGTGAACTTATAAGTAACACCGTACTCCTGCCACAGGGACTTCATATAGTTGGATATGAAGTATATACCACGGTCTGACACCAGCTCTCTGGGGAACCCCACACGGGAGAAAATCCCCATCAGTGCACGTCCCACCACGGGGGCCGTCACTGTCCTGAGCGGGATGGCTTCCGGGTACCAGGTAGCATGGTCCACCAAGACCAGGATAAACCTGTTGCCCATGGCTGTCTTGGGGTCCAGTGGCCCCACAATGTCAATGCCCACCTGTTCAAAGGGGGTACTGACTACAGGAAATGGTTGGAGAGGAGCCTTGTGCTTCCTTCCACTTTTCCCACTTGCCTGGCAAGTTTGACAAGTCCTACAATGAGTGTCTGAACTCCTCCGCTTCTGGGGCCAATGAAAGTGGGAGACAAGCCTTTCAAAGGTCTTGTTCTGCCCCAGATGTCCAGCTAAAGGTACATCATGAGCCAAACGCAGTAGGAAGGCTCTGAAGCGCTGGGGTACCACCAGCACACGGGCTGACCCAGGCTCAGCAACCTTAGGCTCGCTATACAGGAGGTTGTTGTCCCAGTAGATCCAATGTGATCCAGACTGATCACCTGCTGCCTGGGATGTGGCCTTTTGCCGCAAACCCTCAAGAGAAGGGCACTTCCTCTGTTCTGCACAAAACTCCTCCCTGGAGGGTCCTCCTTCTTGCTGCCAATGGGTCAGCTCAGGCAGGTCCCCCAGTTCAGCAACTTGCTCCCCTGTATGTTTCAGGGCATCCCCCTCAAGGTCTGCCTCCTCCTGGACCGTGGGAACAATGGGGGCTGGTTTCCCGCGCCCCCTACCTCTTCTCTTTAAGGCAGGTTCCTGGGCCATACTTTCAGGCTCCAGGATCTCTTGAACACCCTTACTGGCTTGCCATTGACCGAGTGGTCACACACGCCCACTCAGGCAGACCCAACATCTCCAAATGAGAACTCTTCTCCACCTTAGCCCAAGGGGAGCTCTCTAAAACATTGCCCAACAGACAATCCACAGGCATGGCTGGCCTCACAGCAACTTGGAGAGTACCTGAGACGCCCCCCCTCTCAAAGGGAACTTGAGCCACCTCACACTGGCTCTGTGAGTTGTCGGCTGCAACTACAGGGAAGAATGCATGAGGGATAACCTGCTCCTTGGACACCAACCGGCAATTGACAGCTGTCACACTAGCCCCGGTGTCCCTCAGAGCCTCCACCCTATGGCCATTGATGGTCAACCCACTGCCTGTATTTCTTAGTGTTATCAGGCAGCTGGGTCTTAGGGACAATCTTAAACTCTCCTAAAGAGACAAGTTAAATTTCTGAAGGACCCCACCCACCTTGGGCACCCATCTCCTCCCCTCCCAGGGCTACACTTGCCAACTGACGGGGTGGTGCATGGGGTGGTGCTTTGGAGTCCTTCATGGGACACTGTGCATCATACCAACGGTGGCCCACTTGACCACACGTAAAGCATTTGTAGGGGCCCATCTGAACAGGTTTACCTGTCGGGGCCTCTGGCTTCTTCTCAGGGGGAGGCTGGGAACCCTTCCCTTGGTTCCCTTGGGAATTACTTTGGGGCCCTTTCTGGAACTCCCTCTGTTTACCCTTGTCCCCCCCACTCTTCTGCTGGGGACCCTGCCCACCTTTGGCGGAATCTCCCACATGACCCTTGTGGACCCTGGTACTGACCCAGCGGTCCGCCTCCTCAGCAACCTTCCTAGGGTTAGTTAACTTGCTATCAATAAGGTGCTGGCGTAGCTCTGGATAACAATTAGTAGACAAGTGCTCCCATGCAAACAAATCATAGAGCACTTCAAAAGTATCCACTTTGCTACCCTTCACCCAACCATCCATAGCTCTGCAAAAGAAAGATACATATTCTACCCAAGTGGTTGCCTCCAGTTTCTTACAATTCCTGAACCTCTGTCTATAGAGTTCTGGGGTCAAACCATACCTTGTCATCAGGGCTTCCTTCATGTGGGCATAAGACATCCTATTTTCACTGGGTAGGTCTAGCAAAGTATCCCTCCCCTCACTCACAAAGCGGCCCCAAAACCCAGCTCCCCAATCCTTCTCAGGGACCCGGTGGGCCAACATTGCTATCTCATAGGCTTCAAACCACTGCCCAATATCCTCATGCTTATGGAAATTTTTTATGACATCTTTGGGGATATATACCCTGCCTTCTGAAGGCACAGATGGTGCGCTGCCACCAGAGGGATTGATCTCTAGACCCTTCGCCTTGATCTCAACTCCCTCAACATCCTCTCATGCTCCATTCTCATTCTCTCTCTCTCCAAGGACAACTTGTTATTCTCTTATTTCCCTCTGACCCTCCATCTTAAGCTTAGCCATTTCCAGCTTGTGCGCCCTATTTCTCTCCCTGTCTTCCAACTCTCTGGGGGACAGGTCTTTGGAAGAGATGCTACTGCCAGGTGGGGACGGTACCCCTCCCCTGGCTGCAAACTCTGGCCTATCCATTTGCCCATTTGCATCCCCAGCTGGCTCCACCACCAACTCAGGGGCATTTCTTGCTTCTACCCAGGCCCTCAGCGCCTTTTGGTAGTCATCCTTTTTGGAAATGCATGGTGTAGCAACTTTCAATTTCTTGCAGAGATGCTTGAGCTGTTTCAAAGTGTAGGTTTCCAACCTCTCTTCCTCAAAATCTAGATCCATAGATGCAACAGATGCTGGTTTACTCATGGCAGTAAGAATTGGCAGTTCTCCGGAAAAATAACAGTCCAAGGAAAAAACAAATTCTACCAAAAAGTATGTGGTCGCGTTTGGTCTGCACTCACTAGTAGTGTACACCAATTACTGTATATGAGTCACAAATGCAGGTCCAAATCCTCACCGCTGACCACCAATGTTAGAACTGGGGGTCTCTAGTTAGCAGAGGTAGGTACCCTTGACCAAATAGGGACCCTTGCTTCTATGTCAGGGCAAGGGAGTTACACTACTGGATAACCCCTGCTCACCCCCTTGGTAGCTTGGCACGAGCAGACAGGCTTATCTCAGAGGCAGTGTGTTAAGCATTTGTGAACACATACAGTAATACAGTGAAAATACTACAGATGGACACCACACAGGTTTTATAAAAATAAGTATTCTTTATATAGACTTAACACAAGACCACAAACGACAAAAATCCACATTACTGTACTCAAAATAGACTTAAAGATGGCAGAAGTAACTTAGTTCAAGTTGATGGTAAATGCGACAAAGTTCTCACAAAAGTACCTGGATGCGTAACGCAAATAAACAAAAAGTTTCGCAGGGATGGAGACGCGTCGGTTCCTTGCTTCGGTGGAGACGATGCGTCGCGCCTCAATGCTTGCGCAGAGTAGGGGATGCGTCTTGGTCCTTACCGGAGAGGAGGTAATGCATTGATTCTCGTACTGCGTTCCGGTTGCAATGCGGCAAGATGGCACTTTGATGCGATGCGACAATCCGGTGCGATGCGATAAGATGGTGCCCTTGATGCGACGACGTGAAGACGATGCGTGCATGCCCGGCGGCCGTGCGGCGACTCTGTAACTTTGGAGCTGCGACAGGCCCTGCGACACGCTTCTCTGGTGATGCGCCGGTGACCTCTGCAGCGGCGACACGCTTCTCCGGTGATGCGTCGGGTAACAGCTTTGACGAAGGCTCGCTTCTCTGGTGATGCGGCGGCAACCTCTGGGGCAGCGACACGCTTCTCCGGCTATGCGACGGCAACAGCTGCGACACGCTTCTTCTCATTGAGTCGCGCTTCCAGCTCCCAGCGACACGCAGGCTTCTGCAGACAGAATTCCCAGCAAGGGAATTCAGAGGGCAGCTGGTGGTGAAGTCTTTTGTCCCTGAGACTTCAGCAGGAGGCAAGCACAAGTTCAAGCCCTTGGAGTAATATTCTGCAAGATGATGAAAGTTCTTTAAAAGTTCCTTCTCCTCTCCTTGGCACTGAAGACACCACTGTAGGCCAACACAGCAACACAGCACACTGTCAGGGGCGGCAGTCCAACTCCTACAGCTTCCTTTGGTTCTTCTCCTTGGCAGAGGTTTGTCTTGTTGTTCCAGAAGTGATCTAAAGTCTTGGGGTCTGGGTCCCCATATTTATACTGCAAAATCCTTTGTCCTCTGAAGGCAGAGGGGCCTGTACCTAGCCCAAACCAGTTCTGTGCAGTCCTGGGCACTTTGTTTACAGGACTCCTTCTTTCCTTTGGCAGTGTGAGCCAAGGACATCAGACGCTCCACAGGAGGTGGAGCCAGCATTGTGGAAGGCAGGCACAGCCCTATTCAGACCCAGATGCAACTCCTCCCACCACTGTACATGCAGATAAGTCTATTCAGCCCTGTGCTGACTCACCCTGTCTCCTGGAATCCCCCAGCCCCTGTCACTCACAAAACCAGACACACAATACACAACCTAGCAGAGGCAGGCTTGGACAGTTAGGCAAGAAAATACCTACTTTCTAAAAGTGGTATTTTCAAACACAGAATGTTAAAACCAACTTTACTAAAAGATGTATTTTATCATTCTGAGTTCAGGCATACTAAACTCGAATTTCTACCATGTTCCCTGGGTCAGTTAGGATTATAAGATGTTATAATCAAACTGCCCATTCTGGCCTATGGGGACAGGTAGCCTTGCAATAGTGAAAAACGAAAATGGCTGTAATTCACTATTAGGACATGCCACACACACCAGGGCATGTCCTACCTTATACTTACAATGCACCCTGCCCTTGGGCCTACCTTAGGGGTGTCTGATATAAGATAAGGGAAGGTTTAGGGACTGGCAAGTGGGTGCACTTGCCAAGTCGACATGGCAGTCACAGACTGCACACAGGCTCTACAATGGCAGGCCTGAGACACACTTTACAAGCTGCTTCTGTGGGTGGCACAACCAGTGCTGCAAGCCCACCAGCAGCATTTGATTTATAGGCCCTGGGCACACCTGGTGCATTATACTAAGGGCTGACAAGTAAATCAAATGATCCAATCATGAAGTCACTAATCCATACATTAATTTAACATAGGGAGCACTTGCACTGTGGCACTGAATAGTAGTAGCCCAGTGCCCAAAGCATCTAAAACCAGCAAACAGATCAAAAACAGAGGAGGCAATCAGAAAAAAGTGGAAGGGAGATTCACACCAATGGTACCAGGTCTAACACATAGGATACTCTTTTAATCAAGAAGAATCTTTGACATAGTGTGTAGGGATTTGATGGTGTACATCTTGAGTATCAAAGTCTTTCTTGAGACCACTTTGATATCATCTTTACTAAGGTATGAGAGAAAAATGGGACCTTCATATGATCATTGAAAAATTACTGTGCTTAGCAAAAAAATGTACTGTCCCATACACAATTAAAAATGCTGTGGATCTCCTCTCCTGTAAATCTTTCAGTTAGCACCAATCCTGTGGCAGCCAACAAAGGATGAAAACAAACCCCTGACATGGTGTTAATCATTTTAGTGTCTTGGGTATCAGCAGCACTAGTAGGTGTGGTAGTTGGCATATTATGATCGCTGGAATTATTTGGGAGTATTGTCCCTAATATTTGAAAAACCCATTCTAACAGGGATGAAAACTCCTTCCGAGCAACTTCAAGTTCAACTTGTATCTTATTTATAGCTTGTGTCACAGCCTGCTTGGGATTATCCCCAATATTCATATTATGGTCTGCCAATCTGTCATGATCTTTTGATTTAGCAAATACACTGACAGCAAAGAAAATCCCACCTTCTACCTTGAAGGTTCCCTCTCTACCTGCAAAGGCTCCAGTAAAGTGAAGGGAAGCAAAACTCTAGGGAAAAAGGGGGTAGAAGAACGAGAGTGAAAACCTGGACTAGACTCGCATGGGTACAGTATAGAACACCATCACAAACCACAGGAGGAAAGCACAACTTATCGGTCAACAGAGGTAGAAGAGACAGTGAGTATCAAAAGAATCACTGATAAAAAATTTGACTTTAACAGGTAAGTTGAGGAGTTACACTGTGACTAAACACCAGGTAAATCACAAAGCGGGCCCAAGAACTGAATGGAGAAGAGAACTCTGCAGCACCAGTGAAGCTGTGAAATACTAGTAGGAAGGGAAATTCACAGGAAAAAAGTCAGGACGATATTAGCACAGGAAATCAAGGAGAGAACAAAACACCACAAATACTGCAACAAAGTCAGGTGCAAACGAGTACGAAAGCAAAATAATCAAAACAGCAGTGTCGGCCTGCCGAGGGAGTGCTGTGGGGCGGGGAGGGGCAGGGTGGGGGGGTAGTGGAGTCCGACATACAATGGACAGGAGTAAGGTAAGTATTGAAATAAATGAAACAATTTACCATGCGCGCGCTGCATCACCAACTCGGCGATGCAGCGGGCGCAAGGTAAATTGTTTTATTTATTTCATTACTTACCTTACTCCTGTCCATCGTATGTCGGACTCTACTACCCCCCCACCCTGCCCCTCCCCCACCCCGCCTCACCGCTCCGCAGCACTCCCTCGGCGAGCAGCCACTGCAAAACTGGTGCTGGTGGACCCTTGACCAATTCTTGCCTTGTGGTGGCAATTAGAGCAAATTAGTTATATAGCCATAGAAGAGTTTGCCATGAATGACTGTAGAATTGATTGATTGCGCTAGTATTAGAGATCCAATAGTTTTGTGCAGATCTGTCAAGTGAGGGCCAAAAAAGGGGAGCTGAAAAGGGAACATTTCCTATTTCAACTACCATAGTTTTCATAGCTCTACGGTACAGAGAAAAGGTTGAAGGAATTATATCAAACTTAGCATGAAGACAAAAAGTTACTTTGCTTAGGTTGCTTAGTTTGGTGTAAGTCTGTTAAGTAGTTTTTCTAAAAAGTAATGGTTGAATTAAAACTTGAGTGGTCTTGAAAGGATTAAAAAAACTGAGATATCTGAACCTGTAGTCCATAACAAATATTCAAATCTGATAGGAGGTTTTTCACCCATTGTTCAAAACCCCAAAGCCAGTCTGCAGACCTAAAGTTCTCTGATTGACTGGCCGCAACTTGAAAACAAATGTTGTGGCTGCCATTGCAGGACTCGGGCACTGGGCGAGAAGTCCAGAAAAAAATATTTCAAAGAGGCATAAATGGGCAATAGCATCATCTTCTTACACTGCGCCTTGGGGGGAGGGGGGGTCAAAAATGGACCATCCTAAAGGCACACTTTAAAAAAACACTAATGCCTCTACAGGGTTCGTAGACTCTGGGTTACACACTCTGTTTTTCTCCAATATACCTGTTTGACATATATTTATTTTTCCTGTCTTTATGCTGCTATCAATTTATCCATTTTTCATATGAAGCAGCTTTATTCAGGTGTAAATAAGATACGGTCTAGAAAATATGTTTTTCTGAACATGTCAGCATTTTTTGGTCAATCTGAAGAGGAAACCACCTTTGTTTGATAGAGCAAAACTGCTAATCCTGAGATATGGAATACAATTATACAAATAAAATATTAATTCAAATATGCAAGGATAACTATTTGCAGGAAGATGGCTCTCTATATAGTGTAGTAAAATGAAGTACTCTGTGCAGAGAGTCCTGTGGATCCCTTACTGGTAACCAGAGAATGAAGTAGATACTACTAATGCTCTTTTTGTGGTAGTGTGGGTGAGCAGGTAGGCTTATCAGAGGGTAGTGCTAAGCATTGGTTGTACTTACAAAGGAAATAAATAAGACACACACTCAGGAATACATCCAAGACCAATTTGTAAAAATAATATCGAGTTATATGTATTTTTTAAGACTAAGGACTTCGATTGACACTAAGAACCATAGAAAAGCAGAAAAATGCATATAAAATCAGGCAATGCTTTCATGCAGTCAGTTCACCTTCTTGTTTTAGGTCGATAGCAAGACCAGGTACACAGTTTCAGCAGCAGAAGATCGGAAGCGTTCCAGATTCGGCCGGGAGCAGGGTGCCGAAGGTGATGGTAGCTGGTGCTCGATGATGAAGGGGGCCACCTGGAAAGACACTGCACAGGAGGACTTCCCACAGGAAGGAGGAGTTGCAAAGGGTTGCAGGACCCCGGGACCACGGCTGGTTCATGGTTACTGGACCAGTAGGGCCGGGTGCAGAGCAGATAGGTCAGCCAGCCGTCATGAATCAAGAAGTCGAGCATGCAACTTGGAGTGGCAAATTTGGAACAACTAGACCACTCAGGAGATGGGTCTCAGGGGTCTCGATGTCCCTCGATGGATACTTCCTTCTGGTATCATTGGAGTCCGACATGGTCTCTGTGTCTTGCTGTTTGCTGTTGGGGGTCAGGTACCATGGGTATTGGTACGGTGTGGCCCCGTAGGTTCTGGTGTCTCCAAACTTGGTGGGGAGACAGATTTTACCCTCCAAAGCTGGTGTTCCTCTTTTGGAGTGGGTGTTGTGTCAAAGTCATCGGGGAGCAGCACGTCAACAAACCAGTGTGCAGGGGAGTTAAACTTTCACTTCAAGAGAGGTACTTGGCAATTTGTCAAAGGCTGGAGGAGCTCTGGAGTTCTTGGAGTCTTCACAGGCTCAGGACAACAAGGCACACCACAATTGTCGATTCCTAGAGGCAGCAGGCAGGGTTTGGCGCCAATTTCTTCTGCAGCAGGACTTCAGTTCTCGGGCAGCGAGTCTTCTTTGTCCTTTTCTTCTTTTTGTCCATCAAATCTGGTGGTGGCAGGCTGGCTATGACTAGTCAGAGACCACACCAGTGGTTGGTATGTTTTCAGGGGACCCTCTAATATTAAATCCCACACTAGCATCAGTGAGGCTTTATTAAGACAAGATGTTTTGCTACCAATCATATTAGGGTACAGAGAATCCATCGTGGATCTACCACCAAATCCGCACTTCATTTTAATGAGACCCCGGGTGGGCCAGGTCCTGGGTGCAATGCCAAAATTAAATAGCGTGGGCCTGCGGGGCCCCCGCAGCCCCGGGGACCGCCACCTCCCCGGGGCTATGCTAATTATATGCAGGGGCACGCAGCCCCCCCGCAGCCCCGGGGACCGCCTCCTCCCTAGGGCTTCTTTAATTGGATGTGGGGGGCTCCCAGGCCCCCCTAAGCACCGGGGACCGCCACCTCCCAGGGGCTTTATTTAATTATGCGCGGGGGCACGTGGCCCCCCCGCAGCCCCGGGGACCGCCACCTCCCCGGGGCTTAAATTAATATAAAATAGGTGTGGGGGAACTCCTGCTCCCCCCACACTGCCCCGGGGACCACCACCTCCCCGGGGCACTAATTATTCAAATTCTGGGGTCCGTTATGGACCTCCGGCCCCGTGGACCACCACCTCCACGGGGCTTTACAAATGGAGGGAGGGGGGCCGTGTGGCCTCCTCCAGGAGCCCTTAATGGCCCTGGGGACTGCCACCCCCCAGGGCCGGCTCCTGCAATGTCCCAGGGTGCCCACCCCGGGACATTGCTGTTTGCTATGGCAGGGCTCCCGCCCTGTCATAGCAAACACTGCTTTGGTTTTTGGAAGCGAGAGCAGGAAAACTGCTTTCACTTCCAAAAACCAAAGCAGAAGTGCTTTTGCACAAGGGGAGCTGCATGTCAGCAGCTCCCCTTGTGCAAAAGCAATGTCGGCTCCCACAGGAGGCGGGGAGCCGGCGGGACTGTGGGGGCAGTGCGGCTCCCCCCACGGTCCCTAACGCAAAGGGCTGGCCCCGGGGGATGGGGTCCCCGGGGCCAGAAATGGCCCAGAAGAGGGGAGCCATGCAGCCCCCCTCCTCGCACATATAAAAAACATTTTTTTTTTTAAACGAGGCCAGGCCCCGGGGGATGGGGTCCCCGGGGCCAATAGTAGCCCAGGGGAGGGGGGCCACGCGGCCCCCCTCCCACAAAAAAAATAATAATAATTAGGCCAAGCCCCCGGGGGGATGGGGTCCCCGGGGCCAGAAATGGCCCAGGGGAGGGGGACATCCCTTCCCATTTGTTTAAAAAAAAAAAAATTTTTAAATGCTCAGGCCCTGGGGGATGGGGTCCCCAGAGCCCAAAAATAATTAAGGGAAGGGGGGGCCACACAGACCCCCTTCTAAAAAAACATTTTAAAAAAGCAGGCATCTCGCCGGAGGCCCCGCCCCCTCCCTGCAGCACTCTGCAAATGCGCCCCCTGGTGCGTTCTAAGTTGGGGAATTAAGTCCTCTTGAATACTGAGGGTCCCTGGGGGACAACTAGCCCACCAGGTCCCTCCAGTAAGAGCCACACAGCTGGATTGCCAAGAGGTGGTCCCAGGCCACGCCCCTTTTTACACCACTCTGCAAACACACCTCTTGACGCACTGCTGGTGGGCGATGAGGTCCTCTTGTGTCCTGAGGACGTCAGGACACAAGTGGACTTCATCCCCCGAGCAGCAGTGTGCCAAGAGGCGCATTTGCAGAGTGGTGTAAAAAGGGGGCGTGGCCTCGGACCACCTCTCGGCAATCCAGCTTTGTGGGGCTTACTGGAGGTACCTGGTGGGCTAGTTGGCCCCCAGGGACCCTCAGTATTCAAGGGGACTTAATCCTCCAACTTAGAACGTGCCAGGAGGCGCGTTTGCAGAGTGGAGGAGAAAGGGGGCGTGGCCTGTGCTCACCTCTCAGCAATACCACTGTGTGGGGCTTACTGTAGGTAAGAGGTAGGCTGGTTGGCCCCTAAATGACCCCTAGCAGCGAAGGGAACATCAATCCCCATCCAAGAGCGTGCCAGGGAGCGCGTTTGCAGAGTGGTGGGCAAAGGGGGCGTGGCCTGTTATGAGAACTTTGCAATCCTGCTGTGAGGTACTTACTGGAGGTAATAGGAGGGGTAGTCGGCCCCCAAGAATGTCCTTGGGGGCCAAGTACCCCGCTTGTTACCTCCAGTAAGTCCCACACAGTGCGATTGCTAAGAAGTCTTCGGAGGCCATGCCTCCTTTCTCCACCACTCTGCAAACGCGCCTCCTGGCAGACTATGGGATGGGGGATGAAGTCCACTTTACTCCTGAGGGGGAGAGGAGTTGGACTAATGGCTAGGGCGGTTGACCTCGAAACTGGGGAACTGGGTTTGAGTCTCGGCAATGACGCTGAACATCCTGTGATTCTGGGCAAATCACTTAATCTCCCCGTGCCTAACAAAAAAAATGAATGTGTCCTCATGTAATGCAACTGGTGCTATGTAAAGCACTCTGATACCCGATACGGGTCAAGTTCGCGCTATATAAAACTCTGTAAAAAAAAAAAGCCCTCCTGGTACCTCCTGTAAGTCCTACGCAGCGGAATTCCTGAGCGCTGGTCGGAGGCCCAGCAGCCTTTCTCTACCACTCTGCAAACGTGACTACTACTTAAAGAAGTATCGTTCTGCACCTCTGACTTAGAGGTAGTTTTAATCCCCCTGCCCTATTATGTACTAGGGGCTTACAGAGGAGGTCATGCCAATCACAGGGGTACCCCAACGCATAGTGTTCCCTAGTGTTTGTAGGTGTTTTCACTGTATTCTAAGTGTCTTTTAGCATAGCACTGGCTCTAGGCCTGGTTAGGCAAAGTCACTTACCACCAGTACCAGTCAGTAAAAAAGTTGGGGGCACAGGATGACTTTGAAACAAGGCCTCTTTCTGCACCTCTGCTGGTTCTTTCTGCATATCTCTTACTTCTTTCTGCACTTTTCTTCGTCTTTCTGGACTTCTGTTGCTTCTTTCTGCGCATTTCTTCCTCTTTCTTCACATGTCCTACCTCTGTAGGCATAGTTAGAAATCAGCATTTAAAAAAACATAGAAATTCACTGAAAAAACCACAGGTTTCAGGGCTGTTATAGTTAGTTGGACATTTCGTACAAAACCAGAGAAATTCATCCGTTATAGTTAGTTCAGCTAACTATAACTCGCGCCCCCGCAATGCACTGCTGATGACGTCACATATTACCAAAAACAATGGTTCTGTCGGGTATCTCAACTATTGCTTCAGACAATAATTAATTAATAGTCCTCAAACATTCATGTCTGCATTATTTAAGACATATGGAACACATTGATGAGTATTAAATCTTTTATATAAATTGGTTCATTCAAATATACTCATACATTTGTAGAAGAGCTGTCAAAAATTTACTATAAAGTGATATGTGATCAAGTGACATTTGTGCCTAATAGTGAAGTATAGTGCATACTATTTACAGTGTAATAGGAATATGTACAAAGGAAAGGAGGGGGGCCAGAATCTAATGTCAAGCACAATGACTCTGTTGCATATACAAATTAATTAATTAATTGCACACAGAGTCTTGATCTGTCTGTACCGTATTCGTTCGTCGACGTTTCAACCCAATCTACGCTGAGTTAGATAGTCCGGGCGGGTCTTCATCAGTACAGCTTTTTGCTGACAGACGGCAGTGAAGTACCAGGACTCACGCCGGGCTTCCTGTACTGACTTTAATTCTCCGCCTAAGCTTTGGAAACCTTTCCACTCTTTGGATCCGGCTAATGGGCGCAATCTGACCGGATCGCCCACACAATAGGGATGGCTGATTGAATACGCCCCCATGTTAGAATAATTCTGCTGCAAGTTATTCAGCTTTGATTCACCACTACCGTGATCCAACTATTGGACCATTCAGATGTCCGATTTACCAGGATTCTCTGATTTTTGTGGGCTGTCATTTCCTATTAACCTTTAATTGTCCTGATGAAGACCCGCCCGGACTATCTAACTCAGCGTAGATTGGGTTGAAACGTCGACGAACGAATACGGTCCAGACAGATCAAGACTCTGTGTCCAATTAATTCATTAATTTGTATATGCAACAGAGTCATTGTGCTTGACATTAGATTCTGGCCCCCCTCTTTTCCTTTGTACATATTCCTATTACACTGTAAATAGTATGCACTATACTTCACTATTAGGCACAAATGTCACTTGATCACATATCACTTTATTGTTAATTTTTGACAGCTCTTCTACAAATGTATGAGTATATTTGAATGAACCAATTTATATAAAAGATTTAATACTCATCAATGTGTTCCATATGTCTTAAATAATGCAGACATGAATGTTTGAGGACTATTAATTAATTATTGTCTGAGGCAATAGTTGAGATACCCGACAGAACCATTGTTTGTGTTTATATATATACCCAGGTTCTGAGGGACACAGGGTTGCCCCATTATTGTTTGACGTCACATATTACATCACTCATGACATGGTCAGTGACATCACTGATGACATCACTGATGACATCTGAAATGACATCACTGATGACATCATCCAGTGAATGTGTGTTTCTGTAAAGTTTAAATATGTTTAATATATATAGGGAAAGGCGTATTGACTCACCAACACACCCATACACACACTCACCCACCCATACAGCCCTTCACAGATGCACTCTTGAACCCATACACCCAGTGAATCACCCACTCACACATCTATGCACAGAGTCACACCCCCTCACCCACCCACACAGACACTCAGGCACCCATACAGATACTCAGACAACCAATCAATAACCCATATAGACCCTCATTTAGCTACTCACCAACCCATGCAACCGCTGACACACCAACTGACAAACTAAAAAGTGTGAATGTCTGTATCAGTCACTAACCCATGCATTCAGTAAGACACATTTAATCACTCACTTATACAGTCAGTCACGCACCTACTAAATCATCCATTCAGACACTTATACACTCACTCATTCTTCAATACATCTTGGCCTATATATATATATATAAAACATATTTAAACTTTACAGAAACACAGAGTCACTGGATGATATCATCAGTGATGTCATTTGAGATGTCATCAGTGATGTCATCAGTGATGTCACTGACCATGTCATGAATGATGTAATATGTGACGTCATCAGAAGTGCATTGCGGGGGCGCGAGTTATAGCTAGCTGAACTAACTATAACGGCCGAATTTCTCTGGTTTTGTACAAATGAAATGTCCAACTAACTATAACGTCCCTGAAACCTGTGGTTTTTTCAGTGAATTTCTAAGGCTTTTTAAATGATAATTTCTAACAACAACGTCATGAAACCTATGGTTTTTTCAGTGAATTTCAAAGGTTTTTTAAATGCTAATTTCTAACTATAACGTCCCTGAAACCTGTGATTTTTTCAGTGAATATATATATAACTCACGCCCCGCAATGCACTGCTGATGACATCACATAATACATCACTTATGACATGGTCAGTGACATCACTGATGACATCACTGATAGCATCATCCACTTAATCTCTGATGCACCTACTCACACCCTAATATAACCTTTCATACACCCACTCTAAAATATAGACTACCATTCTCAAAACCAAAGACACACCTATATCAGTTAGTACATACCCACTCACTGATTCATAGGTCTATACACACATCCACTCACTCACCCATACAGTCAACCATACATGCAGTCACTCATCAATACAGCCACTATTATATGCACTCATACACCCATACAGACACTCACACAGCGCCACTCACCCATAGAGTTACTCACACACCTAGTCAGTCACCCAAAGAGTCAATCACAATGCCATTTACTCACCTAAACAGTTATACACATACTACCTCACTTATTCACAGATACTAACACAAACTTTCTCTCTTATACAATCACTGACACAAGCACACACTCATCCATACATCCACTCTCACAATCACTCACTTTCACATACAGTCACTTATATACTCCAACACTCACATATACTGCCATTCACATATGCAGTTACTCACACATATACCACTAGGACATCCATTCACTCACCAACACAGCCATATGCACACTCACTCACCTATACAGCCCCTTGCAGACGCACTCATGAACCCATACACCCAGTGAATCACCCACTCACACATCCATGCAGGTAGTCACACAACACACAGATACTCAGGCACCCATACAGGTACTCAGACAACCAATCAATAACCCATATAGACACTCATGTACCTATTCACCAACCCATGCAGCCACTTACACACCAACTGACAGACTGATACAGACATTCACACAGATTAGTCACTCACCCATACATTCACCCAGACATGTATAATCACTCACTTATACAGTCAGTCACACACTGACTGAATCATCATATATATATCACATTCTTAAACCTTTTAGAAACACTCACAGTCACTGGATGATGTCATCAGTGATATCATCAATAATGTCATTTGAGATGTCATCAGTGATGTCATCAGTGATGTCACTGACCATGTCATGAGGTATATAATATGTGACGTCATCAGCAGTGCATTGCGGTGGCGTGAGTTATAGTTAGGTCAGCTAACTATAAAGGCTGAATTTCTCTGGTATTGTACGAGTGAAATGTCAGACTATCTATAACATCCCTGAAACCTGTGGTTTTTTCAGTGAATATCTAAGGTTTTTTAAATGCTAATTTCTAACTATAAAGTCCCTGAAACCTGTGGTTTTTTCAGTGAATTTTAAATATATGTATTCAATCTCCTCTCACTCTTACAAGGAAGGAATCAGCACTCAGGTTGTAGTTTGGAAGTATTTAATCTGCAAAGGACGCGATCCACCCGTTTTGGCTCGTCCGAACCTTGATAACGATACAAGACGTCATTGTAGCTTCCTTATTTAAATGTACAAATGCCTCCAGTTGCCAACATTAACAAAGGACTACATATTACTTTAATCCAAAAATCTGGCGGCCATATTGGCCTGGTCACGATGTGAAAATTCAGGAATTGATACAATAAAGAAAAGAAAACAAATGTTAATATGCACACAATGTCATTTCAGCATATCTTGCCCCGTGACCGCCGTACCTGTATGTTCATCAACGTGACTTGTTCATAACAAACATACTTAGAATTGCAAACATCAACATAAGCAATGGACTACACATTACTTTAAAGTGAAAGGCTATTGGCCATATTGATCTGGGCACGTTGCGTATTATAATGGTTCTTACACGAAAGAAAAGAAAAAAAAGGGGTGTTAATATACACACACTATCCCTAAATAAAGTTCTAGTGATTATAGTTCCATTCCATTCACAGCTCATTTGAGATGTCATGAGTGATGTCATGAGTGATGTCACTGACCGTGTCATGAATGATGTAATGTGTGAGGTCATAAGCAGTGCATTACGGGGGCATAAGTTATTGTTAGCTCAGGTAACTATAACTGCTGAATTTCCCTGGTTTTGTACAAGTGAAATCTGAGTCTAACTATAACGTCCCTGTAATCTTTGTTTTTTCCAGCAAATTTCTAGTTTTTTTAACGTTAAGTAAGATGTCTATCACAATGGATGGTGGGTGTTGGAAGCAGGGCCTGGCCTGGCATTGTGCTGCCCCCACCAAAGCTTGCTGCTCCTGCCTCCCTCCTCCTTGCCATCCATTGTCCAAGTCCATGTCCCTGCTCCCTCATTACAGCCCTGTGTGGCTGTTGTTCTGCCACTGGCCTTCCCGCCTTCTCTGAACAGTTAGCTTGCTGCCCCATCCACCTCCTCCCTATCCTCTGTTGTCTGAATCCATGCACTAGCCTCCTCCCTCCTGCCATACATGGTCCGATGTGCTGCCACTGCCCACCATTTAGCATGATATCCCAGTCCACTCCTCCTGCCCTCCATTGCCCAATTCTATGCCCCATCATTGACCTCCTGCTTAGCCTCTGTGCTTAGCTTGCTGCCCCTACTCTCCTTCCCCCTGCCCTCCGATGTCTGTGTGCATGCCACTGCTCCATCCTTTTTGCCCACCATGTTCCATGGACCTGCCCCTCCTATCTACTCTGTGTGTTCTGTTGAGCTGCCACTCCCCTCTTACCTGCCTAGCATTGTCAGATGACTGTAACCTGTCCCTGCCACCTCCACCCTGCCTGTCCACGTTCCATGCCCCTATCCCCTTCCTCCTGTCCTCCATGGTCCATTTTACTGCCACACCCTTCTGCCCTCCCTGGTCTGTTGTGCTGCAAATTCTCCTCCTGCCTGCCCCCCATGGTCTGTTGTGAGGCCCCTTCCCCTGAACACTCTTGTCTGTGCCCAGCTCCTACCCCTCCCTTCTATCCTCCATGGTCCTTTGTGCATGCCCCTGCCCCCTCCTTCTTGCCCATCATGGCCACTGTGCTGCCACTAACCCTCCCGCTTGTCATGCATGCTCTTCTGTGCTGCCATGGCCCTCCCACCTTCGCTGTGTGGTCAGAAAGCTGCCCCTGACCCCGTCCCACCTTCCCTCCATGGTCTGTGTGTATGCCATTAAAGTCTCACTGTTGCTCTCCATGGTGTGTCTTGCTTCTAGTGCCCATCCTGCCTGACCTCCATGGTCAGCTTGCTGCTCCTGCCCCCTGCCCTCTTTTTTCCAATTGCGGACCCCTATTCCCTCCCTCCTGGCTTGTCTGTTCCATTGTAATGCCCCTAATCCCTCCCTCTTGCCCTTTATGGTCCGTTATGCTGCAGCTTTCTCTCCTGTCTGTCCATTATGGTCAGCTAGCTGCCATTGCCTCTTTACCCTTCTCCGTTGTCCATGTGCATGGTCCTGTCCCCTCCCTATTGATTTCCATGGATTGTTGTGCTGCACTCCCGTCCCGCATGCCCTGTGTGGTGTATTGTGCTGCTGCAAACCCTGATGCCTTCCCTGTAAGGTCAGTTTGGTGCACCTGTCCATGTCCCTCCTGTTCTCTGTTATCCGAGTCCATGTCCCTACCCCAATTCCTCCTGCCTTCCATGACCCAATGTACCATACTTGCTAACATTTTAAACTTGGTAAGAGGGAGATTTTGAAAAAAAACTGGGGTATTGATTTTCCCCATTAACTTACATTGAAAAAGAGGAGATTGTAGACAGGAGACACATCAAATAAAGCCCATTTGGGCTTAAAAACATTGGGTGTTTCCTGGCTGAATCGGGTCTGTTGGCATGTACGGTTGTACTACCACTGCCTCTTCCTTCTGCCCACAATGGTCTACTATATATTGCCACAGCCTCTCTTGCCTGTCCTGCATTGTTGGTTTGATGCCCCTGCCCCCCTTTCCACTGCCCTCCATAGTCTGTTGTGCTGCCACTGCCCTTCCTGCCTGCCCAGTGTGGTCAAATTGTTGCCTCTGCACCCTCCTACCTGCCTTCAATTTTCTGAGTCAGTGCCCCTGGCCTCTGCCTCTCAACAGTATCCTAATGAACAGCTAGATTGCTAACATTCTATATTTATTACAAAAGTGTGGCACGCCTGATGTCATCTTGATGTAATCAAAACTGTAATACCTAGAGCATTTCCTTTAGAAATTACAGAAATGAGAGGGTCTTATTTGCATCAAAATTATGGTTAGTGCTCTAAAAAACTAAAATGAGGACATATTTTCTGAGTTTTCAAATAGCGACAAAGCACTTTTAAATTATTTGTTATCTTTATGTTTTTTTATCCAGTTGACCACTTGATTAAATGTTGCACTTAGGGGAGAGGATGAGGTGTTACTTCCAGAGCTGCAGACTTTGCAACTGGAGAACCAGTTTGGAGTTTCTGCTTCAGCTCAACATTCTGTGATTCTGGTCAAATCACTTCATCTCCCCATGTCTACAACCAAAATGAATTTGTCCTTGTGTGATGTAACCAATGCTCATGTAAAGCACTCCAATACCTGAGCAGTCTGCACTATATAAAACTGCAGAAAAAAAACCATAAAAAGTGTTTTGCACACTTCTGTCATTTGCTATACGTGGGCTACATCTGGGTGATATTTGTGCTACATTTGGGCTCTTTTGTCTCGGTTGGCCATCTTGGGAGACTTATTGGTTATGAAGTTTCCTAATTTCCTCATTTACTGCAGTCTCCTCAGTAGGAAATACTTTCAGTTTTTTACTTTGATTCCATCAAGAAGGCATTCAGATGTGTCACACATTTGCCATAAATTCAGAATGTTAGCACTCTAGTTGCTCATTAGATCACTGTAGTAAAGCTACTGCTCACCAGGGAAGTCTGCTGCAGGTATTGAAAGTGCATGTTTCAGTCTGCATGTCAGAATTTTTTAAGGAAATAGAAGAGGATTTGAGAAGTCACTCAAAATGTGCCCTAATTTTTCTTTCTGCAGCACTAATCATAAATTCTATGGCAAAATGAACCCCCTCATTTTGTTCCTTTTTAAATTAAACGTTTTAAGTGTTACCAGTTTATTCCAATCAAGATGGCTTCAGGTGTGCCAGACTTTTGTCATAAATAAGACTGTTAGCGCTCTAGTTGTTCTTTAGAACACTCTGGGAAGCTGCAGTAGAACACAAAGGAATCAACTGACTGTCTCTGCCCTTGTTGGATGAACATGTTTTACTGAGAATGTCAGACTGCATTCTCACATGACTGAGAAAGATAATGTGAATTTACAGAAAATATGCTCTCATTTTAGCTTCTAGATCAGCTTCCAAACCTCTATGGGAAAAGTATGAGAAAATAGTTTTCTCTCAAACATGATTCATGATATCCCAGCAGAAGGCTTTTTCACAGGGTAAAATCACCTTAGAACACACCACAATTCCTAAAATTAGTATGGTACCATCAACAAATGATTTATAATGTCAATCAATCAATCAGGAGTTTGTTAAAGCGTGACTACTCACCCGTAAGGGTCTCAAGGCGCTAGGGGTGGGGGGGGGGTGCAGGTTCCATTCCATCAAGGAGGGGGTCTGTCGAAGAGTCAGGTTTTGAGGTTTCTTGCGAAGATGGGGAGCGATGTTGTCTGTCTGAGGTGGAGCGGAAGGGCGTTCCATGCTTTGGCCACGAGGAAGGAGAAGGAGCGGCCTCCCGATCTGGTCTTTCTGGTGCGGGTGACCACGGCGTAGGAGAGCTGGGCTGATCGTAGGGTCCTTTGGGGTGCGTGGAATTTGAGTCGGCTGTTCAGGTATGCTGGTCCGGTGCCATGGAGGGCCTTGTGTGCGTGGGTGAGCATCTTACAGGTGATTCTCGCCTCGACGGGGAGCCAGTGGAGTGTGCGCAGGTGCTGGGAGATGTGGCAGTGTTTTGGCAGGTTGAGGACCAGTCTTGCGGCGGCGTTCTGGATGTTCTGTAGCTTGCGGATGAGGTTTTTGTTTATTCCGGCGTAGAGTGCGTTGCCGTAGTCGAGTCTGCTGGTGATCAGGGCATGAGTGACTGTCTTTCGGTGTTCGAGGGGGATCCATTTGAAGGTCTTACAAAGGAGGCGGAGGGTGTGGAAGCAGGAAGACGAGACAGAGTTGATCTGGCGGTCCATTTTGAGCTCGGAGTCCAGGATGATTCCCAGGTTGCGTGCGTGGTCTGTGGGGGTTGGCGGGTTTCCGAGGGCGGGGGCCACCAGGTGTCGCTCCAGGCGTCGGGGTTTGGGCACATGATGAGTACTTCTGTTTTGTTGGTGTTTAGTTGTAGGCAGCTGTTTTTCATCCATTTGGCGACGGCTTCCATGCCTTCTCGAAAGTTGCGTCTGGCGGTGTTGGGCTCGTTGGATAGGGAGAGGATGAGCTGGGTGTCGTCTGCGTATGACACGATGTTGAGTCCGTAGGTTCTGACGATGGGGGCAAGTGGAGCCATGTAGACGTTGAAGAGCATCGGGCTGAGGGAGGAGCCCTGGGGGACTCCGCAGGTGGTAGGTGTGGGGTCCAAGAGGAAAGGGGGGAGTCTGACCCGCTGCATCCTGCCAGAGAGGAAGGAGCAGATCCAATTGAGGGCCTTGTCCTGGATTCCTGCGTTGTAGAGTCTGCGTATTAGGGTGCGGTGGGAGACTGTGTTGAACGCCGCTGATAGGTCGAGGAGGATGAGGGCTACTGTTTCTCCTTTGTCCAGTAGGGTGCGGATGTCGTCTGTTGCGGCGAGGAGGGCGGTTTCCGTACTGTGTTTTTTTCTGAAGCCGGATTGGGAGGAGTCGAGGATGTTGTGTTCTTCAATGAATGTGGCGAGTTGGCTGTTGATGGCTTTCTCGATGACTAAAGTCTTATCACCCTTTATATGCTCTCCTTTTGGTGACCCTCAAAACCTTCCATTCACTACAATGCATTTTAATGGGGTGCTATCATGTATATTGGTCCCAAGATGGCTGCTAACACTTCTTGGATGAAGTGCTGACAGCCAATCAGATCTCACGATGAGATGTGTGGTTAGGCTCCGCCCAGATATATACATTTATTTTTCCTTTAATATTGAAAAAACTACTGAACGGATTTACACCATTTAAAAAAAAGGGCGCTTTCAGAACCAAGAGCTACCTTTTTGCCAAAATTGGGGTAATTCCGTTCAGCAGTTCGGGCTGTAGCCTTGTCTGAAGTTTCCTACGGAAATTAACATGGGGAAAACACGTTTTGGGACCCCCCTTTTTCTCAGCCCCCGCTTGATGAATCACCCCGAAACCTTCAAGACAGGAGCTGACCTGAGCGAGCCATTAGTTTTGAAAATTTTGCGAAGATTCGTCAAACGGCACCAAAGATATTGGCAAAAGAAACAACACTTTTTGAATAGAAACAAGGTCCTAACTGTAACTACCTACTGGCGACCGCCAGTAGGTAATATATATATATATATATATATGAAGACAATTCCTGAATGGCACCACTCCTCCACGGCACACAGGCAGGTACGGACCACTCGAAGGACGAAAATAGGTGTATAAAGTGGTTTATTTAGTCATCATGACTCCAGCAACCAGTCAATCCTGGCCAGTGCCCCAGCATGACGCGTTTCGACAGAACAACTCTGTCTTCTTCACATATATATATAGATGTTTAATTGGCCATCACTTGATTGTAAATATGTTATTTGAGGATGAGCTTTCACACTATTTGAATGTAAATATTTCCTTTTCTTAGGCCTGTTATTATTTTCATGAAAACTTTTGAAAAAGTATTGTTCCAATTCCCACCTCTTTTTAAAATTAGCTTTGCCACTACTTTCTATGAGGTCTTTAAACAAAGATTTCTGTAAAAGATATATTACAAATATTGTCTACATTACATAGTGTATTAAAAACTGTTATTACATGTTATGACATGTCTGATGCAATAGCTATAGGTAGTAAAATAAAATAGGATTAGTTCTGTAACTACAGCAATTATGCTCTTTACTATAAATCCCCATGTTGCACAGAAACAATAATGTGGATTGAGAAATGTGGATGATAGAGTTAGTTGGGCCACAAGAGAACAACAAGGTTTATTTTATTAAACCAGCCTGCCGAAAATCTTAAGGTAGATTTCTTTACTGGGTTTTACACAGTATGACATGGAATACACCGTACATGCTACCGCACAAACTGATGACAACGATTTTACCAATATAGCCGGTAACAAATTGAGGTCAGTTTACATTTCATCACCGGTTTGCTCCAAGCTTTCTTCCATGAACTGCAGAAGGTTTCAATTTACTGAGGCATCGAGGTAGGTATGATCCAATCAAAGTAAGAGTTGAATCAATAGATGCTAACCTCTGAAGGCTAAACAGAAGTGGCATCAGTCACAAGGAGAATATGCTTGCAGCTCTGAAATGCAATGTTCCTTTTGGTTCAGAATAAAAGCAAACGCTGC
Organism: Calotriton arnoldi; assembly: GCA_963921515.1. Lineage (NCBI taxonomy): Eukaryota > Metazoa > Chordata > Amphibia > Caudata > Salamandridae > Calotriton > Calotriton arnoldi. Next base: position 200,084 of record CAWUFW010003500.1, read on the forward strand.
AACAGGAGATATGATGTTTTAACAACCATATGCATGACACTTTAAAGAGCTTCTTTTCTGGTCGAAAAATATGCAAAAGAGCACATCATTTACAGAAAAAGTTGAACATTTATTTAACTTGAGGTTGCAGTGTAATATCAAATTGCACAATTTTGTGCAAATTATCCGTGACTCTATATGTTTTTATTTGAAATTTGCCACCAGGGTCATTTAGACCAGTGTAAAATGTAAGTACAAAGCAGGCACAAACGGAATTCCACCTTTTGTTTCACTAGCACCTCTTTGGAGCTGGGCTTTAGTTGTGCTCACCCGTGATTGTGTGGGCTATTACAATCAGGCAGGACTTCTTAACATATTACAGACCTGGTGCACTGTCCCATTCTCGTTGCGATGCACCTGTAACTCGGTTTGCATGCTGCAACAATGTGCATTATTATCAGTTAATGTACTGTCCCCATTGTAGGAGTGAACTCGTGCTTGCACTGGGAAAAGTGCATTAGTAAAAGGCAGACTGGCTGATTAAAGCCACTGGTGCATTGTTCACTGAGGTGGCTACTCAGCCTCACTTTTATAGTGGGAAAAGTTCCCTTTTTCAGGAAGGTGAGTGAGTATTGCACCTGCGTTTATGGAGATGATGGGGTGGGGGAGCCTGGAACCCGGTTGGCCCTCTATGGGGTGCACAGTTAGTGTATCTTCTGTCTGCCTCCTTGCCTCCGCACCTGTATTTAAAAAGAAAACGATCAATTGGTATTCTGCAGGCGAACAATTAGAGCTGGCATAATCCTTATGGACGAAGAGGCCACATAGACATCTTCTTCCCCTTTTGTAATACAGAACCCTAGTGGTGCAAAAGTAGGTGCAGGTGCCCATTGCAACCCTGGAGGACTATGAACAATTGGGGCCCTGGTGGTTATTATCAATGCAAAACTTTGTGATAACGGTAATAGTGATTGCAAATTGACTGCAAAGCGTTTTGGCGATGCGGGGGGCATCCCACTGCCGCACCCACAACTGCCAAGAGTCACTGCCAACCGCCCGCCGGATTACTACTTTAAAGAGGTCTGGTGGGCGGGCGGCGTGGTGGTCCCACAGTGGTGCCTCTTTCACAGGCAGTGGTGCCTTTAAAAAAGGCACCCCAATGGACCTGCGCAACAAAGTTCCTGCACAGCATGAACTAGAAAGTTCATTTTGTGCAGGAACTGGTGTGCATGCACACTGGGTAGGACATGTCATGCCCCCCCTGGGTGCATCCATATGTCGAGGACCCACAGGGGGCCCTACAGGTCCCCCTTTGTTTCCTCTCTGCCGTGGTGTACATGGAGGAGGAACCTCCATGACACCGCAGGCTGAGAGAAAACATCTAATATGGTTGGCGGGACCGTGGCGGTCGCGCCAAGCATATTGCAGCCTCAGACCTCTGCAACACCGCCAGCGAATGGCGGTTCCCTGGCGGCAGTCCCAGTGTGGTCCAATGGCCCAACTCGTAATTGGCTGGTCAGAGAGCCGGTGCAGAGGTGGCTGGACTGCCACTGCCGCACCCCTACAAGTCTGCAGTCTTCGGACTGCCAGACTCGTAATCAGGGCCTAAGTATTCCCCATTTTGTGCACTATCAATAAATCTGTTGTTTTTATGCATCTAAAGCATGCAAACATGTTTCATGACAAAACAGGGTCCTAGTCTAAAAGACTACATTACCAAATGAACATGGAGTATTTGAAAGGTCTTTCCACAGCTTAACCAATCAGATTGCTTATTGTGCATGGCTACAATATGACTATTAAAACCTTTTGGGCATTTGATGGTCGTTCTTTTCAAGAAGCTCATTTGTATGGCAAACAACAAAGCTTGTTAACTGATATTGTTTAGTACATTATGAAGAAACACATTTCATCAGTTATTTTTGAAAGGGAACGAGTCTCATTCAAGGAAAGAAGTAGAATTAAGATCATCTGTGCCTTTCTCCATAACGTACTAAGCAATAGCAGTTAGCAAGGGGAAGGACACAGGTCATTGTAGCTCTTATCACCCCATATCATTAATTTACATAGGCTCCTAAATTTACACTAGGATTCTTGGCAACCGCTTAACCCCTTGGATTTGAGACTAGGTCGATCCTGTGAAACGTGTCTTTGCCTCCAAGAGAAACACCCCAATGCATATTTACCTGCCAGTATATATTCTGATTTTTCTTCAAAACAAAGGGATGCACCAGGTATGATAATGTTAGATGTTGAAAAGGATTTTAAAGGACTCCTGTTACTGTAACATACATAGTGCCCCGGGGGTGCAAAGAGCATGTGCGCCCACTTTGGGCACCCTGGGGCACAACGGTATTACAGAAGGGGCAGCAGACGCTTTTGCGTCCTCTTCTGTAATACTGACAGTGCTGGCGCACATGTAGCACCAGCGCTAACATGAGAGGGCGTTCCCTCATTTGCATGGGGAATCAGCCACATGCAAATGAGGGAATCATTTTGCCTCTGCACCCATGCTGCATTTTTGACACAGGCACAGAGGCAAACATGCCCTTAGGAGGTGCACTGAAAGTGTGCCTCCGAAAGGTAGCCATCTGGAGGGGAGAAAAGGGGTCCCAGGAAACCTCCAGACATCCACCTGCAGGCCGGTTCATTCACTCACTTCATCTGCCTGCAAGCGGATCACTCTCTTTTCTTCATGTGCAGGTGGCAAGCCAAATGCACTGAGACACACGGAGTGGCTTGAAGCAGCCGCTCTGTATTTCAATTGAATGTGCTGCCCCAGGGCAGCGCAAGTTTGCAACTGTACTGGGAGCGCTGCATCCTTTTTAGGGGTGGGCGGATTATTCTGTTCCGCCAGTAGAATTGGTGGAATTTGGTGAATCCTCTTACTCTTGTAACGTGGAGTTCCGGGCAAATTCTGCCAATCACTGCATAGCAGAACTTTTTCTCTTGTGAGGCTCCACAACAGTAAGTTGGTGAGCGCAAGTGAGATTTGTTGTCTCCTAGTGCAAGTTCTGGCCACTAGGAGGCCATCAGGTGAGATTTATCTAATGTGGGCAGTGGCGGGCCGTTGCAAGTGTTCGCGGTCAGAAGGCTGCCACTCGAGTAAAAAATCCACTTGGGCTGCAGCAAAAAATCACCTTGAGTAGCTGCGCCCTCTGGCACACCACGTGGTGCCATTTGTGCTGATTTTGCAGTGCTGAATGCACTATCGGTGCTGAATTACAATGCGAGCAGCATGATATGCCTATTTCTGCCATTGGCTGAACTCCGATTAATCTTGCGGAGTTTTTATGTAACTATGCGTAATTCCGACCGAGTCTAATACCACAAGTTCCATGCACTCCTAATACTTTGTAATATCGCACATTTTCCCTGTTTGCGCACAGCGCACCTTTTCAAAGGTGCACCATGACACAAACAGGGACAGTGCACCAGATACATAATACGACTCAAGGTCTTTCCCTTTTGCATATCTTGGGCAGCATTGGCTTTGGCTTTAGAATGAATAATCACATCCAAGCAAGGCCGGACTGGGAACACAACCCAGTCCTGGTAATTACGTCGGACCGGCCCCTGGGAGGGGTTGCTGGTGGGAAGCACTGCTACTGCACTTTTGTTATAGGGGGCCAATTTTGCAGCACTGCTGCAAAACGGCTCCCAGTAACAGAAACGGCCCTCACTGGGTCAAAACCAGCCCCCACCCTTCCGACCCCCGGGAAAACGCCCGTTGCCCACTACGGCCAGTCCGGGCCTGCATCCAATCTCTACATGCAGAGCTCATGGCCAGGATCACCTGCATGGGCTCATGAGGCTTTTCAGTCACGGGAGGCCTCATGCAGGAGTGCTCACTTTCACTGTTTTTGTTCATACTATATTTAGAGCCATATCTGCAGCACTTAAATAGCTATCAGGTGATTCCCTCACTGACCCAGACTGCCACCTCTCGCAAAGTTCATGTCTATGCTGACTATGCTTTCACATTCACTTCAAATCCCTTCACTGCAATTCTCCACATCAAAAGTGAACCTGCAAGGTTCAGCACAGTCCCTGGATACTCGCTGACCACAAATAAACCTCAAATTCATTATAATAATTCATATCCGCAGTCTGACAAACGTTTTGTCTCATCTCCATGTACTAGGGGTTTAAGATCTCAACTAACACCAAGGAAACTTTTTAACATAATTATGACAATGTCTTAACTCATATGAACCGGAACTGGAATTGATTATATTTAGGTATTCAATGTAATTTGATTAAAATGGCTGGCCTACCATTTTTTTTATTTATTTTTAGAGCCCTGCGTCCCGTTGTTCCTTTTTTAAAAAGGGCGACTTACCATGGTTGAGGGTCATTTGGAAATTTAAAAAGCAGCGAAGAACAATTACCCAATTACTATTACCAATGCATAAGGCAGGCTGGTCACTACGGGGCATATTATCAAGTGGCAGCGATAATTATCGCTGCCGCGCTTAGCGTGAGATTTCTTATCGCCGGCTATTGCTGGAAATTATCGCCATGCTAGCGCTGTATTAACAACGCATAGCGCAATGGCGATAATTAGTCCAGCGATAGCGGTGTTTTCCATGGAACATCGCTGGTTTTCCAGCAATGTTCCATGGAAAACGGCGATAACCTTGCTGATACGACCCTGTGGTCGTATCAGCATAATCCACCTCCCATGCAAAGTATGCCTAACACTGGATTTTAGCAGACGTTAAAATCCAGCATTAATGGCTGGTTAGCGCGATTTTGTTTATCGTTACGCCGGCCGGGGCATTGTTTTAAATATCGCGAAGCTGCCTTCGCGATATTTACCCATGTAGCATATTGAGGCACGCCTACTTTGCATCTCATTAACGTTGAGATGCAAAGCGGGTGCTAACTCACGGAATCACGCGCTAGCGTGTCCTTGCTAATCTTGCGATAAAATTATCGCCGCTTTTCGGCCGAAAACGGACGCTAAAGCGGCGATAATTTTATCTCCCCCTCTTGATAATATGCCCCTAACTTGTTTAAAATACTACAACTGCTCCAGTTTCTCTACGAGGCTGTCTCAGGTAGTAGGACTATCAAATCAGCGATTGCCCTTTGGAATTTGTATTCAGACTTCGAGTAAGGTGAAGGGCTTTTCGAACCGTTATATTTTAAGAAAACTAGATTTAAATTGCTCTATAGAGGACATAATTACTTCTAACCTCCTCAAAGGATATACCACGAAAATATAAAGGGATTGTGTTCATAGCAATCACAATGGCCTGACTTTTCAGTGCCAAATTCTGTCTGGACAAAAATCCACCTACAAAGAGAGAATGGTGGAACGAATTCAAGAACTTGGTCGGTTTAGAGCTAGCGAAGCACTAAACAGCCATGATCGATTAAATTAACTAACAATATGGCAATCGATAACTCTTTACTTAGAGTCGTTATCAATTTGATACTTTTTTCCTTGTGTCTACAGCTCTCCTATTTCTTTCTATTATTATTTATCTTTAGAAGTGCTTACTTTTTGTATGCCTCGGTTATTTGAATATATTGCGCTTTCTGTATTTCCACTTGTCTAAATACCACATTTCACGTCTATCTCTAATACGAAAATGGTCCAATTCATGATGTTATTTTTTCTGATCCTTTAAGATATGGTTACAACCTGTAACAGTATCTTCAAGGCCAAAATTATTGGGTAAAATTATGGGCCATCTGTAATGAGGTTATAAACGTTCTGTTTCACCTAATACTAGCACAACTAAGAAGCTTGTAGAGTAAAACAATATTTAGCTTTTAAAGCAGTAAATGAAGAATTGTGTTAAATATTGCCCAAACAAGACCATGAGTATTATATACTCAGCTGTTCCCTAAAAATACCATCTGTAGTTAAAGATTTTGTTGACATTATGTTCTTTGTATATAAAAAGAGTGACAAAAGGTCAAAAGGAATGTGATTTTTTTTAATGTACTAACAGAATACATCTTGCTGACACAGACTCTGACTGTTATGGTACAGACCTGATGGCATTCTTTGGCATGATGGAGAAAGAGTGGTTCCTGATTGGCTGTGAACGCCCCTCAATTCAGGCTATTGGGACCACAGATAAAAAAGCAAGGAAGCTGTGTGTTCAATTAGAAGTGACGAAGAATTAAGTCAAAAATTCTAGTAGTGGCACATACCAATAATCAGAGCAGTTAGGACCACGCTTTCATAGGAAATTGATTTTTTGGGGTTTTCTAAATTTCTTTTTTGATAAACAAGCTTTATATCACATTTCAGCCCGACTGGGCTAGTAGAACACAATACATGGCACACCCAGTTACATTGCAGAGAGAGATAAGCAATCCATACAAGGCAGGGAATCAAGTAGTCATAGAGCAGCAAACTTACAAAAGAGGCCCCTGAAATAAACCCACATCCAGTTAAGCCCATTGATCCAGCTGTTTTCCCCGCACCTGCCCATGTTTCTGGGGGCAGCCATAAGCTTCAAAAACCACACTGTAAAGTTCAATCCAACACATATGAAAGATGAAAATAAGTCTTTATTCCAAGTTGGTCTTTACACCTCAGCCTCCCAGACTTTTCCAGATCAGGCTACCGTGCAACTGCTCCCACATTCAAATCAATACATTCTAGTCAGGATTTTAGAGGGCAGAGAGTTCTAAGATAAACATGACAAATTCTGGAGGTTCTTACAATGGCTAAAGAAGCAATACTGACAACTGTTTAGTACAGAATACCACACACCTCCCTCCCAGTACTAACACTTAAAGAGCTAAGTTATTTTGAACAAAACTTGAAACAAAACATATTACCGAACTGTGTGGAAAAGAGAACATAAAAGATTGTGATACTTGAACTAGACATTAAAGTAGAATATAATTATTCAAATACTTTGGTTTAGAACGTAGTCTCGTATTTCTATCTTTACATTCACTGTTTGTGACTTCACTCTTCTTGAAGTTGTCTGAAACCGATTCCTTACAATCATTGCAAAACAGTTTAGCAACCCTGTTAAGATTCCACACTCTGTGATCTTCTGTCTTGATAGCATTTTTAAACACCTTGATGACTTTCATAGGTGACAAAATCTTGGAACCCTGAGAAGTGAAAGCTTTGCGTGGACTATGGATCTTGACCATATCTCCCACACTCACCACAGTTTCTTTCACACCTTTTCTCCTATCAAACCATTTTTTGTTCATGCACATTTTCTTGACTTCTCTTTCAATTCTTTCTTTGTCCCCTTCTACATGTTCCAAACCTCGAGACTTTGTATGTGTCCAGGAGGGACACAACATGGTACACGCCTTACTCTTGCGAAATAACTCAAATGGAGGTCTCCTGGTCATGGAATGGGGAGAAAACCTATAACTATTCACTTTATTTTGAATTTCAGTATACCAACACTTTTGGTTGGATAAAGCCCTTTGGATGGTTTCTTTAAGTACTCGATTAAACCTCTCAACAATTCCGTTTGTTTCTGGGTGATAAAGAGAAGATTTCTTGTGAACAATCCCTCTGTCACCCAAAAATGCGGTCATTTCCTTAGATGTAAACTGGACACCATTATAAGACAACAAAGTTGAGGGAAAACCCTCCTTTTCAAACATATTGTTAAGAAAACTTATGACGTCTTTAGTTTCTATGGAGTTTGTGATCCTTACCTCAGGCCACCTAGAGAATACATCCAGGAGCACAATAACATATTTGTCTACACTAGTGTGCCTAATGGGACCTAAAATGTCGATAACAACCTCATCCCAAGCTTCTTTGGGAAGTTGCCTCAATGTCATGGGTTGGACTCGGGGTTTGAGTGCTTTGTCACTCCTTCCACACTCTACACATTCTCGCACACATCTTTCAACCATATATCCATACCCGGCCACCAGTATGCTTGTCTCAGTATTTCCTTTGTTTTGCAGATGCACGGATGACCTTCATGGGAAAACTCAATAAGTTGCAACCTCAGATTAGTTGGGGGAATTAATCTTGTACCTCTCACTAAAAGACCACTCTGATAAGCTAGTTCATCCTTCACCCGAAAATAACCACTAAGTGTTTCATCCACTTTAGAGTGTTTGTTCCAATCTCCTCCAATGCCACACAACACAGCCTGTAATGTGGTATCTTTTCTAAGCTCATTCATCCATACATCCTCTTTGATTGTGCTTTCATTGACAAGACATACAGTATAGCCATCAAAATCGTCCGATTGTTCGCTTCCTTGCTCTTCATTTTTGGAATACCTTTTATCAACCAAGTGTGAGCAGCAATCTGCTAAGTTATTCTTCACACCTGGAACATATACGACACAAAACTCAAACTCCTGAAGAGAAACCACCCATTTCCTTATTCTAGAGGATACATTGTGCAGACCTTTCTTTTAAAAAATCTCTCTTAATGGCTTGTGGTCAGTTTTAATTGTAAATTTGAACCTCACAAGAATTTTTGAAGTTTTCTTACTGCCCAAAATATTCCTAACGGCTCTTTTTCTATTATGGAATAATTAAATTCTGCACCTCTCAAACTTCTAGATAAGAATAATATGTTTTTTTCCACACCTTGATCTTCTTGCATCATGACAGCTCCCAATCCTACAGAACTAGCATCAGTCATGACCACGATTTCTTGTTTGGGATTGAAACTGTTAAGACAAGTTGCTTTGGACAATAGTTGTTTGACTAAAACAAACTCTCGTTCACTTTCTGAATTCCAAGTAAAACTCACACCTTTCTTCAAAAGAAGTCTCATATTGTACGTTTTATCTGCAAAATTGGGTATGAATTTCGTATAATATTCAGACATGCCCAAAAATTTGACTACTTCCTCCTTATTCCCTGGACTGGCCATACTATTGATAGTATCAATCAAGTCTTTCTTGGGTTCAATGCCTGATCCAGAAATTTTGTGACCTAAGTAATCAATTTCAGTGAGATTGAATTTGCATTTTTTGGCTTTAAAAATAAGACCATTGTCCTTTAATTTACTCAAAACTTCTCTCACTCTTTTATTATGTTCTTCTATATTGCCCCAAAAACCAATATGTCATCTTGATAGATCTTAATCCCTTTGACATCCTTGAAGATATGCTCCATCATTCTTTGAAAAACCGCTGCTGCAGATATGAGTCCGAATGGCATTCTGAGAAATTTGAATGTCCCAAAAGGAGTAATAAATGCTGTCAGATCTTGAGAATCAGGATGTAGTTTTATTTGGTGATAGGCTGATGCTAAATCGATGGAGGAGAAGAATATAGCTCCTTCTAACAAGGATAACATCTCGGATATGTTCGGTAATGGATAATGATCTACAACTACACACCTGTTAAGTTCTCTTAAGTCTATGCAAAGCCTAGACTCTCCATTAGCTTTAAGGGCCATAACAACTGGAGCTAACCATTCCGTGGCTTCAACTTCAGTGATGATACCACCATTCAACAATTTATCTAGTTAAATTTTCATTTTATCTCTAACTTTGATAGGCACGCCTCTCACTTTACTAACAACTGGTACTGCACTGTCTTTTAGATTTATCTTATGAGAATAACCTTTCAAACATCCTAAATGCTCATCAAAAACTTCAGGAAACTCTTCTTCAAATTTAGAACTATTCGCCTGGACCTGGTTGAGTGATTCAACTGTTTTGTTGCCTTGATGTCCACGTACACCACTAAATTTATCCTCTTTTAACCTCACTGAGGGAGTTTCATTGGGATCAAGTATAACCCTGAGATCTTTTTGATGTATCCAACTGGCTAGTGAATCGCCCCTCTCCGAGACATATACTTTCCCAGTGATGCACCTATCCTTAAAGTCAATCTTACTATTGAAATATCCTGAAAGTTTGGTGGGTTCACCTCCATAACCTTTGGCTTTGATATCGGGCTTGTATAGTGGCACCTTATCTTTCAAATGTTCATCATACACACTACTGGGAATGAGAGTAATCTTTGTCCCGGAGTCAAATAACATACATACAGGGGTGTTTTCAATAAGAACCATATCAAATGGACCACTTCTTTTTCCCTTAGAAATCCTCAAAATGATTTCTTCTACTTCACATTCTTCTTCATATATGACTTCTTGTACCTTATTTTTTAAATTGCTGCTCCTTCAACATTTTGACACTTGACCTCTTTTTTTGCATTTCTTACATGTAGCTTTCCACCCGATACAGTCTTTAAAATTCGCCATGTGTCCACGTTCCCCACATCTATAACAAGTACCTTGGAACTTCCTTGGATTAACAATTTCTCTACTATAATTATTTTTGTTAGGCAGTGGATTATCATTCCTACTTTTATTCTCTTGGTAATTAGTTGCACAGCTTTGTTTGTATTTTAATTTGTTAACTACTTCTACATTTCCTTCTTTATACCCTTCCTCATCTCTTTTTTTAAGTTCTGCTACTCATGCTTTGGTATGTTCACATGACTTAGCTATGGTAATTACCTCAGAAAGAGACGGATTATCTTTTTCCCAACAAGCTTCTTTGATTTTATCCAATGTACATCCTAGCATAAACTGATCTCTTAGTCTTTCTTCATAGTTTGCGCCAAAATTACATGTAGACGCTAACTTTCTTAGTATAGTGACATAGTCCTTAACATTCTCTCCCGTTCTTTGCATACGTTTTCCAAAACGATGCCTTTCTAACACTGTCGATACTTTAGGTAGAAAATGTAAGTCTAGTCTTTTTAAACAAATCTCATAATCATTGAGATCATCTGCTTCCTCTGTGGACAACTGTGGAAGATGTTGGAAAATCTCTTGTCCTTCTGGACCTAAACAGTGAAGGAGAGACATTTTCCTTTCGGCACTGAGTGAAACACCACATACACAAGCATAACGTGAAAAGACATTTTTCCACTGTTTCCATGGAATGGGAGGGTCACCAGGATTCAATAAGAAAAATGGGGGAGGTGGTACATTTGGCATTTTGTAAAATAGAACAGAAACAAAAACAAACAAAAACAACAACAACAACAAAATTGAATAACCTCCGGTAACCGATTGATACCCGAGAATCCACCTGTAAAGAAGAAGGTTAATGCAAATATTGATTGAATGTTTATACTTTACATGTATAGGCTAGAATTCTGTTGTATTAAAGTGTTTGCTTTGTTTGTAGTTGAATGTGATAAAAATGAGATTGACAGGCTAGAAGTGTGCCTGTCACTGGAGTTTTTTTTTGTGTCAATAGGAATGGAATGTTTCCCACGAAGACAAAGTCCTCCAGTTGAAGAATGTTCAATTGTCTTGGTGAAGATAGTTCCTTTAGGAAGAATTGTTCCAAGTGGAACTCATAAGCAAAGGACAAGAATGAAGCTCCTATAGAATAGCCAAGAACAAGGCAGTATTCTGGATTCCTCGCAATGTTCTAGTTTCGTGTGAGAAGTGCATGGTTAGCAGTCTAGTCTTACATGTAGCATGGAAGAGGAGGAAGCAACATCACGAGGAGGAGCTGACAACAGAAGCAGGAGAATCGTTGGCTCGAGCGGTAATGGAGAGAGGTAGGCTTGCTTGCTCGCGCTGCTGTGGAATGTTTTAAGCACGTTGGAAGTGAAGTGCGTTATGCGCGTTAGAAACGAAGTCCAAAAGTAAACAAGTATCTGTCATGAATAAGCGCCAGCGGAGCCGCAAACGAAATTGACAGATAGACACGCGAAGTATAAATGCGTATTGTAGAGTTAAAGAGTTCAGTCCTAAGAGGCAGCGGCACACAAATGCATACTGTAGATTACAAAGGTTCAGTTCCAAACGGCAGCAGCACACATAAATGTAAATTTGCATAAACTCAAAGCGAACCAAAACCTCTTCCAACAGCACAGAGAACGAGGCAGAAAATTCAAACAGACTCCTCGGCAGTCTCCAAACTCGTTGTAGCCAACATAAAAATATCTTGTGTCAAAATCCTCTCTCAAGCAACACAGTTAGTCAGGAAGATTAGTTGCTAAAGAAAGTCGTTTCTCTCCAGAGAACACTCATGAAGGGTAGTACAGACATGACAAAATTTAAAACAATAAGTACAAGGCAGAAATACAATACCAGAGAGGTGGCAGCTTTCAACTTTCCTTGATACTTGAATATGCTAGAGTTGAGGTGTGTGTGGATCCAAGGTAGGTTCTTTCAGATCGTCGCCATTGTAAAGTTCAATCCAACACATATGAAAGATGAAAATAAGTCTTTATTCCAAGTTGGTCTTTACACCTCAGCCTCCCAGACTTTTCCAGATCAGGCTACAGTGCAACTGCTCCCACATTCAAATCAATACATTCTAGTCAGGAGTTTAGAGGGCAGAGAGTTCTAAGATAAACATGACAAATGCTGGAGGTTCTTACAATGGCTAAAGAAGGAATACTGACAACTGTTTAGTACAGTATACCACACACACTCCATCTTGACAGAGTAGGGGAGCCAGGAGATATCCAACTTGCAGCGATGTCCTGTTTCACCACCAGTAGGGCCGCGCCCAGGAATGCTTTCTCCGCACTTGTACCCACAATGCCCTCGAACACCCCCAAAAGAATCATTAGGGGAGAAAGAGGAATCACCCATCCCAGCACCTCCAACAGCTCCCAGGTCACTTTTGTCCAGTACTGAGTGACCGCTGTGCAGGTCCATACGATATGATAAAAAAATCAGCCTGTTCAGTTCCATAACAAGGACAAGTGGAAGCATGGTGCAAATTCGCTCAGTGCAGGTGGAGCGGGGAAAGGTAAACCAAGTAAAGATAGTCGATCTGAATAAGTCTCAGTCTGGAGGAGGTGGTGAGCTCACCGGGGTCATCAGGGCATCTTGCCAGTCCTCATCCTCAAAAGGACCTATCCAACCCTCCCACCGAGTCTGAAGGTGGTCCAGTGAGCCGGGTGAGTTGACAATGAGTGTGCGATAAATCAGAGTAATCCCGCGCCATGGCCCAGGTGCATCATAAGTAACTTAACTTCTAGGGTACTGAACTCTGGGAGGGTGTCAGCGGGGAGGGAATGGCTGAGGAGGGCATATCTAAGCTGGAGGAACTTGTAGTATTGGGTGCGCATGAGACTGTACATCTGCCGAGGTCCTGAAAGGGATGCATGTGTGTCCCCGACCTTACATCACCCAGCTGTGTAATACCAATGAGATCCTAGGAGTGAAAACCGCTGGCCCAGCCACCTCCCTCAGCTGAACATGGCAGAGGGCCACCCTACACGCAAGGAACACCACCCAGGTAACCAGCGGCATCAGGAGGGGGACTGGAGATCCATAGAGCAGGGCCTGGAGATGGGGAGAGCCTAGCAGTGCAAGTTCCAAACGATAGGCGGAGTCGCTCCACCACTGTTAAACCGGTCATGGAGGACAAGGAAGTGGGAAGACAAGTAATAGAGATAGAGGTTGGTCATGCCCAAGCCTCCATCATAGGGGCCTCGTTTACAGTGTGTAAATGCAAAGCGTGGCTGTGAGCCTCGCCTGAGGAATGTCTTAACTGCACCGTCTAGCGCCGAGAACCATGCCTGGGGTAAATGAAGTGGTAAGTTTCAAAAGACATCGAGGAATCAAGAAAGAATCACCCCAGGTCATTGAGGAGGAGGGTACACCATCTAACAAGATCTGACTGGGCTTTCCGAAATAGGGGCTGGTGGTTAAGGGCCCAAGTGAGTTTGGGGTGCAAAGCAACCCATATGCCCAGGTGCTTAAAACTAAGTCAATGGAGGGGAATCATCATTTGACAATCAAAGCAGACCCTAGAGGGTGCCAGAGGGATCAGCAGTGACTTGGAGGGGTTCATCCAGCAGCCAGAAGCGCGTTCAAACTGCTTGAGCAACGATAGGCATTGGAGACCACTCACAGCTGGACAACCAAGATAAAGCAGGACATCATTCCCATACAGTGTGATGCGGTCTGAATGCCCCTTATCCCAGATCCAGCCAATATCGTGAGGGTCCGCATGCATAAGTTCAGCCAGAGGCTCTATTGCCAAGGCGAAGAGGAGGGGAGACAGGAGGAAGCCCTGTATAGTCCCTTGCTCTATGAGGAATGTGTCAGAGAGGACCCCATACACCCGAACACGAGCAGTGTGGTTGGAGGTCCCAACCAGCTGAGTGGAGGTAGGTCCAGTACATCGTGTGGAAATCCTTCTCGAAGTTGATAAGTAGCAGGACTAGTTCAGAAGGCAGCCGATGACAGTGGGCCAGGGCCACATGTACCCAGCAGATTTACTGCTGTGTGCTTCCAGACGGCATAAAGCCACATTGGTCTGGTTGTAGCAGTCCAGACAGGACCTGCTTTAGCCTATTCGCCAGTAAAGCCGCAAAGATTTTAACTTCACAGTTAAGGCGCATATTGGTTGGTAATCCGTACATTAATGTTGGGGGGGCTGCGTCTTAGATATTACAACTATGGTGCCGAGTTTAACTCTTGCGGGAAAGACCCGACCTGACAGGCCTCCATATACAGTGATATGAGGTAAGTGATAAGCGTCTCCCAAAACGTGGTGTAAAATTCCGCCGTCTGGTCCCGTAGTTTTGCCTGGTGCCATACCAGACAATGCTTCTCTGATCTCGTCCGCCTTAGGAGGCTTGTCCAGCGTGCAAGCTTCATGAAGAGGCAACCAAGAAAGGGGAATCGAGTTGAGGAAGGAAAGAGGTCCAAACCCATCCCTATCCACTGTCTTGGCATATAGTGTTTGATAATACTGTGAAAAAGTTTGGGCTATCATGGGGAGGGACTGCTGAGACTGACCAGCATAATCGAGCATCTCAGGAATGATCCTGTCAGCCTGTTGATGGGTAACCAGTCAATAAAGTAGTTTCCTGTTTTTATCTATCCCCCACAATAAATCCTAGCTGTTGTAGCCCACCAGAGGTGATTGCCTGCTTCGCGGGAGTATAGACAAATGTCTTCCCGGATGAGGCGCAGCTGTGGAGAGGTATCAGACTGGGGGTCAGTCCCCAACTGCTGCTCCAGGCAAAGGGCACGTGCCTCCAACTGGGCAATCAGTGCACCACACTCCATCTCTTGGGCCCTAATATAACTTTTGGCAGAGCCTTGCAGTGTTGCTTTACTCATGGCCAATCGTGTTCCTACACAGCTGACAGAGCCTTCATTAACTTCAAAGTAGGCTCGGAGTACAGCCCCAAGGGAGTCAGTGAATTTCTTTTCTTGGAAGTACCATGCATTTAAGCACCACGTAGTGCGTTGACCCATAGGAGGGTGTCCAAGGTGGAGGAGCACTGAGGAGTGGTCCGAAATGCCATGGGCAGAATCTGAATCGGAGTCAACATTTGGCAGTCAGGGGCAGGTAAGAAGGCAAGGTCTATCGGAGAGTGAATGTGGTGTGCCGCCAAGGTGTGTGTGAATTGCCTACTGCAGGGATGTCAAAATTGCCACGAATCACAGAGACACAGAGTCATAGACTAGTCAGTGAGATGACGGGCACCAGCCTCCCGCGATGCAGTGGGGCCGCTAGAACAATCCAATTCAGGGCTGGATACTGCGATAAAGTTGCCCCCTACTAATGTAAGCCCAGGGGGGAAAATGAGCAAGAAGGCGAGAGAGATCCTGAAGACCAGACCAGAGGACTGTGAAGCAGTCGGTACATAAGCACACACTAACAGGACAACTTGCCCTTCCTAAGTGCCCTCCAGATTGATAAAGCATCCCTGTGGGTCACCGGTTACGCATTTGACCACTAAAAGAAAGGAGCACCATAAAAGGATGGCAACTCCCCAGACCTCCCGGGAGAACACCGCATGGAAGTCTTTATCATAGCCTTTGCCAGCTAATAAGAGGACGTGTTTCTTGTAATAATAGGACTTCTGGGTGATGCCGGTGTATGAAGGTAAAGACCGCTGCACACTTCACTCGGTCCAACAGACCATTAACATTCCACGACAGGACTCAGAAAGCCATGTGGGTGTGGAGTGGGGAGTATTAATGAGCAAGCCAGGGTTGTGTTGTGAAAGGATGCCACCCCAGGACCACGTATGTGAATAGAGCAAGTGTGTGTGCCAAAACCTAAGGAAGGAAAAAGGAAGCTAACAAAAGCAATCAACAACAGTACTTAAATGGAACCCCAACACCCAACTCCTGCCCCTCCCCACACTTCTACCCTAGAAGCATCTGTCGCCCTGTAAAAAAGGTGTGCTAGAAAAACTAATAAACATAACGTCATGTACCTCTTAAGGGGGATGGAAACCCCCGCCATTGCATTAGAAGACATTAAGACTAGCCCACGGCCGTCATCCTACAAACAGCTAGGGAATCTCCAGGGGATCAGGTAGGGTATGAAGATAAGGCAAAGGACAAGTGTGCAACATGATGGATGAGAGAGCAAGGCAGCAATCAACGTCAGAGAGAGCGCTGCCATCAGAGTCAGGCCGTCCTTATGACAGAGGTCCCCCACAGTCGGACCATCCAGCATAGAGCAGGGGGGAGAGAATGTGCCATCCCTTGGTTATGCGTTGTCCCCTCCAGCTGACTACACCACCTTCGATGCAGATATATGCATCCGAAGAGAACAATCACAGCAACATGGCTGTCAAAATATCCTTGGGCCGTAGCCTGTAGGCTGACAGGACAAGGCCATAGTCAGGAGGGCACGCAGCGGATGTAGTTCACATTTGCTCAAATAACAGGACTGAGAGAAAGGTCAGAATTGGAATGGATGGTATTTGAGTCCTGGAGTAGGGCTGCCTACACATCGGTTGCCTCCTCCTCGTCCTCACTGCAGAGGCTGGGGGATTGTTCCGTTGAGAGTGACAGGCCAGCCTTGTGCCCCCTCCTGGACGTGGTGCAGTGTCTATGCACCTTGGGGGGAGCCTGGGGTCTCAGAGCACCAGGCATCTCCCGATGTTATGAGGGGGATCTGTGAGCCACTGCCAGGCTGAGTCAGGAGTTTAGAAAAAGTTTGACTTGTTGAGATGGATCATACGGAGATGTACCGGGAAGTGCAATTGGTATTGGAGTCCCATGGATCTCAATTTCTGCTTGACATCTTCTGTGTACCAGTGCTGATGCTGCTGGACCTCACAGGTGTAATCTGGTAAAAGAAGCACTTTGGCGTCTCAGTACCGGAGGACTGGATATTGTCAGTATCTCACAGAATGGTGGCCCTGTCTTGATAATTGAGGACGTGGGCAATGATGGGATGGGGCGAGGCCCCAGGCGGAAACCTAAGGGTCAGGGCGAGATGAGCTCTCTCAATGGCAAACCATGAAGACAGGCAAGTAGTGGGCATCCAGGATTTGATCCAACATTACACAAGGTCCACCACCTGTTGGTTCAGGACTCCAATCAAGCGGATGTTATTACGCCAAGAATGGTTTCTGCACCCGCAGCGCGCCTGTGGCGCTCGGCTGTTCGAGTGAGTACTGTGGAGACCTTTCTTTTTGAGACTGGATATGTCGTCTTTTGTTGAGGATATTCGGGACTCAGCTTCTGTGAATCATGCTGTGGTATTACGCAGGTCCTGGCTCAACAAAGCCACATCCATGCAAACTTCACCGATCTTGTTCTCCACTGCTATCTGAGAGGTCTGGATCGCTTGCAGTATCACAGTGAGGTTGGCAGCGGCGGAGCCAGTTGTGTACTGGTCTATTTTTGTTTGTGTCTGCGATGTACGGGAAGCCTTATCCTTCCCCATCGGGACAGAATGATGAGTGGCAAGACCAGTGGCACAATTTTAAGCTGGACCGCGTTACGGCCGCTGTCGGCAAAGAGACAAGACTTTAGGGGGAAGGTCCGGTGCTCAGATGAGCTGCCCCCAATCCCAGCCTCAAGAGTGGAGCAGGGTGTTCTGTGAAACCAGGAAGAACCTGGTGGTGGGTGGAAAAGTCATTGGTAGTATCAGCCAGTCAGTGAGAGCCCATGATGAAAATCTCCCCTGCAGGAGGAGACAGGAGGTGTGATGACCAGGACGAGCCCCAACACTGCGTCTCCAAGAAGGGGGGGCTCCGGGAGCAGCGCTGCAGGTGGTCAGTGTGTCTCAAGGTGCAGACCCCGATCTCCTCAGGCCAACAACCAGAACCCATGGGCACCGCTCGCCCAATGCCAAGCCCCCAGCACAGGAGAACTCAGGGCAGCAGGAGTACCCCAGATGGCAAGCAAGGTCTGTGGCACTAGGCTGCTCCCACAGTCTGCGGGCCCACTGAGATCCTCACCGCACTACTGCATCTGGGAGGGAGGCAGGCAGGCAGGTCCTCGGAGACAAGGCCGCAGGCAGGCAAACCCCTGCTGAGGCAAAGCACGTCAGGGAAGCAGGCACGCAGCAGGGTGCTCACCTCACAGGCCCTCACCGGACCTGCAGGTCCTTCCCAGCACCTGACCCCCAGCACGGATGGGGTCGGTTCTCAACAGCGTCTTCAAGGGCAGGCAGGCCCAACTCCAGAGGCCGCATTCTCCCACCGGTCCTCAGGCCCGCTAGGCCCCCACAGCAGCACTCAAGCAGGGGGGGTCAATTTTAAAAAGTGTCTCTCACCCTTTCAATTAAAAGTCTCACAGGGTGAGTCGGACCTGGAGGGTCAGCAGACCTTTATTTTTAGGGGAGGGTGCATGCTGCCCCTCTCTGAGGGCCATTTAAAGTACCAATGACCCCATCCCCTGGGGCCCGACACATACTTATTTGGAAAGGGGGATGTTGGCCCCTATTTCCAAGCCATGTTGTGGCTCGAGTTCCCCATCTCAAGTATATATATCTGGGAGGGGGCTTGGGGACCCTTCCTCAAGCAATTTTATGGCCCAGGGTTCCTCATCCCACATATCCTAATGCATATTTATTTGGGCAGGGGGTTTGGGGCCCCCACCCCAAGCCATGTCATGTCCTGTGGACTCCACCCCTTGGGCTAAACAATTTCATGGAGTCCCCCTTTCCTGGGACACTGCCATTTCCTGCTCCTACTCGCGGGAACAGAAAGGCTCACACCGGGTAGGAGTAAGGAACAGAGAATTGCTCCTACCTAGTAGAAGCAGAAAGAAAAGCAGAACAGCCAGCATGGATGTGGGACCATGGCCTCCCCCCTGCAGCCCCCAATGTGAGTAATTGTGGGTACTCAGGAGGGACTGGGGAACCCACCAGAGCAACAAAAAATAACAAACACAAATGGTACAGCAGCCCAGGTGTGCCCCACACTCCCTGCTGCCATTTGTAAAACAAAAATTCAGAGAGGCAGTCAGTGCCCCTGATGGGACCGGGGCACCCAGGTGTTAAAAAAAAGAAAAAAGTTGTGGCCATTTCGCTTCACTGTTGAAGCCACAAGGTCGCTCCTAAAATATTTACTGCTCCCTCCAAGTAGTGCCCCATAATGTCCTGCATGGAATATGGCTTTAAAAATATCTGTTGTGGCCGGCATGTCTCGCGGGTGGGGGGGATTGCGTGGGGATGGGGGTCGTGCTGGAAGGGGGTTTAATTTAACAACAAGAAAAACTAGACTTACCTCTCCGCCGGCCGGGTACAACGTCTTCTTGGCTCCTGCTCTCCTGCCTCCAGCAGGAACAGGAAGTAGGCAGCCAGGCTCCCTCCCCCAAGGCAATCACAACACTGCAAGCAGCATTGTTATTGGTGGGGACGCTTCCCAGCAAGGCCCTTACGGGGAGGCCATGTTCTCCATCTAGACTGCATTGCAGCCTGCATGGAGAAGGGCAGAGTGTGCATGACTGGTTTGTGCGGCCCCAGAGTGCTGTCCAAACAGTCATTGCACCCTCAGAAGTGGGCACACCACTTCTCCCCTGCCCTGCCTACTCTCAGAGCAGCCCCGCCCACCCTCATACCTGCTACCAAACATAAAATGGTAATAACTGAAAGTTATTACCATTTTATGTTTCTGCTTCTCGCACTGCGAGAAAGCAGTGGGGCGACGCTCCTCCACCCTAGTGGAGGAGCCTCCCCTGAAAATTACCTTGTCATGGTGCTCAAGGAGGGGAAAGCGCACCATCAAAAATTTACCAAAGTGTTTTGGGGCGCTGTTAGTCTCCTGGGTCATTGACTGCATGACCCCAGAAGAGCTTACCACTATGTTTTAAGCACTACAAGCTGAAGGTGTATGCTCTTCAGCTGGAGTGTGGGGTCCCCTTGTGGTTGGTTCTGTGGCTGCATTTTGTGACCTGAAGAGTGTTAAAGAAAGACTCAATCACATATGTATGGTTGTTTGGAATGAAAGTGATTTATTTTGAATAATTTTGTGATAATAATTATTATTCATTGCCATTTGTGTATTTATAAGAATTACTGATCAGTGAGACACTAACACCCATCCTCAATGCCTCCATCAACTCTGCCACACTCCTGGACACCAGGAAACATGACATCATCATGCTCCTGCTCAAGAAACCATCTGTGGACCCGGTCACACTTTCCAACTACAGACCCATCTTGATGTGGATCAGGGACTTGTGGCACACCTTCATTGGCTCTGTGGGTCTCACAGGAGAACTAGGAAGTAAAAAAAAAATGAAAGCAGCCAACTGAATAGCTGCAATTTGAACAATTGTCAAAAGAATAGTCATAGGCTGCAGAAACATTTAGAACAAAACATATTTCTCTAAATAGTATTTGACATTGCTAATTCAAACATACTGGTTTTATCAGAAGCAATCAAAGGCCATAATGCCATCTACAGACACTACCACGAAGAAAGCATTGAGCATTGTAGTGAGCACCCCTAGAACTTCTTCTGATACCCAAGATAGAAAAGTTGTTAGGCTGCAACAACATCCACTGCACCACCTACTACCAGACCTGAAAAGGAGCCCATGGTGTGGCAATTCTTGTCTATCACTTGACAAAGAAAGAAAATGCATGAAATGTCACCTGCACAGTCTGCAATTAGGAGTTGCACAGGGGCCGGTCTGGACAGTACCCAATGGGGACATCAGGGATTTGGACACATCTTGATTGCAATCAAAAGAGAGAGCCCAGAGGGGTCAACCAGAAGAAGAGTTGGAAACTGCTCCTGCAAATTTCTTAGGACAAGCAAAAGAAAGGGAGAACAAATACCTGGAGTAATTTGTGGCATACTGCAAAAAATGCCACCCAGTGGTCAGTTCAGGTGAGGTGAACAAACACGTCTTTGGAAAAGTGCTGAAGAACCATTTGGAGGAGCATCACAGAGGCATGTACAGAAACACAACAAATAAAAAATGTTGTTTAAAAATAACAAAATTAAGAAAAAAACAGTAGTTCTAACCCATAATTTAAAAAAAAGGTAATGAAACAAAAAAATCTAAAAAAGAGACAAAACCCATACCTTCCTCCACCCCCAAAAAAGTGTCCATCCCATCTCTTATACTCATATCCATAGCTTGTGTCTGGATGTGGTCCGGTTGGATGATTTCACAGAGTTGGGCACAACTTGTGGTCACGGAGCATTGTTCCAAATCTTGCACTGCATATGGGTGTGCAACATTTGCAGAGATTCTGTCCACATAAATGAGTTACACATCATAAATAGGGTATGTGGTTAAAAACAACTCGCTGAAAGAAACAAAGGCTAAAGTGACATTATAATTCTGTATGGAAATAGGATGTTAGCTTACGTTAAAAAAAAACTAGAAATTGACTGAAAAAAAAAAGTTTAAAGTGATATTATAGCAAGGTTGCAAAGCCACACAAAACATAACTGTTGTAATGGCTCTTTTCCATTGAGCGTTATTATCATTATTATGAACTGATATATTCTTCCATGTATTTATTCCGCCGTCTAGTTATTCCTTTTACCTTTGTGTAACCTTTGGTATGCCCCCCTTCCTTGTTCCTTCCTTGGTACATTCTGTGCTGGAAAGTTATCACAGAATAACAGTTACAACTGTTGACTGCGACTTGGAGTTGTGTAAGGTTTCATTAAACTTACCTCATCATTACCAATGCTTTGGCTCCTTCGCCTTTACATCACTGGCGACAATTTTTTTCTGGTTGGAGCAAGCTGCGCAGGGGACAGCTGCACAACTTTACCCCTGAGAGCATGTATTCGTTGCAGCGGGTGATCTTCACGACTTGAGGTGAAGTGCTTCAAATTGAGGGTTCTGCGAACCGTTCTACCGTCCTACTCTTAGGACCCATTGCATATCTGGCTGTGTTCTATTTCATATGAAAAGGTACTGTTCATATTAACTTTATTTTCTGACGTTCAGCTGAGCGGTTGTGTTCAACCGCATCGTGCCCTCGCTGCGGAGTCTGGTTGGGTTTCAACGTTCTCATTCGTTTATCGCTAAGGCGTGTAAACGGATCGCAACCCTGCTGGCAAGTACGCCCCTTATGGTGGCAGTTCTGGCAAATGCTGGTTTCAAGGGCGCAGTGACTGGGCACATTACGGTGTGGAATCACAACGTCACAATCTGAGATAATTTTTCTGTGCAGCGTTACGCACTATACGGCTTCCGAATTTGCGATTTGAGGAAAGGCAACCCTTTTTCGCAAGCATATTTACAGCGCTCACTTACCGTAGCATGCCTGGCGTTACTTTTCACACTGTTGGGCAGAGCTGGACACACACACACACCGTGCGATCTGCAACGACAGAGGGGAGCTCTGCTCCAGTATTGTCCATTGGTACTGGAAATGGAAGGTGGCCGGGAAGGGTTCCTGTTTCTGCACCTTCTGTACACCCACAGTGGGAGGAGTTCGGCATTGCTAATTGACAAACCACTCCCCAGAGGAAATTTCTACAATTTAAGTCTTTCCTTCCTGACTTTGCTTAATCCATTTTTGATGTTGAAGGGAGATAGTTTGCTCTCCTTATTGACATTCCTCTTTGTTGATTGTGACTGTATCGTTGTTTTTATTGCTTATTTCTTGTTTATTAATTTACATTCTCCCTTGCTGGTGTCTTTCTGTCTATTTGTGGCTAGAGTTTATTATTGGGGTGTGTTGTTTTTCTAGTCAACTTATCCTTGTACAACTGAGTACTATTTAGTGCAAGTATAATGGCATGAGCTAACATGTCACAGCCCCCTCCTTTTTTGAATGAGGATGGTGAGCCTGTGTTACCCTGGATAGAGTGGGAGAAGCTAATTCAATCGTATTTGACCACCATTGGAGGGGAGAAGTTTTCTGCTCTAAGGTGTCAAGAGTCTTACTTGAAGTTTCCTGATACTTCAAAGGAGCAGAACGTTGACCTTACCCAATGCCTCTCCGAGCTTCCCTCCACACTCCCGAGAACCTTTCTTGGGGAGGATGAAGAAACTCCCGGGGGGGGGGGAAAGGGGGATGGGACAGAGAAGGGACAGCCTCGTCTTCTATCTTGGGTGTCTTGTCTGAACCGCAACTTCTAGTGTTCTTCTTGCGTTTCCTGTAAACTGACACTGCAGTGTAAATAAACAATTACTCAGGTTCAAACAATAATTAAACTCTTATGTTCAAACTTTCTGTTCCTAGTTCTTTCCTCCTTTACGTACCCTTTTTAGACTGGTCTATTGCCTCTCTTCTATAGTCTTTAGAATGTGCTTCAACTCTGTCTTACACCTTCAAAAATAAATGACAGACCCTTAAAACTAGGTAGTTTTAATTATTACAGTGTATTTTCTCTAAGTTTAACCTTACATACCCTTTTGACTGGACTGAGCCTCTTTACTGTTGTCTTGTTAGCATGTGGTATTCTTAACTAAATAAACGAAACCATTAAAGTTTAACTCTCTTTAATGTCTACAGAGAGCTAACCCTATTTATTAACTAAACCTTTCTTTTTCTTTTTACAGGAACCTTGAACGTGAGGTGTAATAAACATGAAGATTCTGTGGTGAGTATCTTTTGTAAAACAAAACTGTATTTCTAAATTAAGTCTTATTAATTAACTATTCTCTCTCCTTCTTTTGCAGATGCTTTAAGAAAACGGAAGAGCTTTGGCTGTCACAAGAATGCCTGGTAATTAACTCTAAATACAATTCTCCTTTTACATAAATTCTTGGTACTTGCTTGACAGGAAAATTCTCGCTCGAATGCTGTTGCTCAGAAATGGCTTGCAAGGTTAACTGGGGTCACTGAAGACTTGCTCTGCCCGTCGCGCTGTGTTTCCCAACACTGCCGACGGTAAACGCTACGAATTGTTTGACTATACTGACTCTAACACGGACGACACAGGAACGCTGTTTCCTCTCCAAACGGTTACGGTGAAGTGCAAACAGCTGCATGGGAGCGCGAGTCTTGAATAGAATTCAAGACCTCGCGCTCACCGCAGAAAGGCTGAAGCGCTGACCTCAGCGCCTTCAGCCATCTTAGAGGAGCGTAAGTGCCACAATTCTGACCAAGACAAATGATGACCTTTCCTATTAAAAGTAGAGCTGGCCCCCACTGGACCACCCCCTTGAAGTCTCTTGATTTGATTCCTGACAGTACCCCTCCGCAAGGGGGTTTCCCCAGATTTAGCCTTAAGGGGAAAATGATCATGAAAGGCTTTTACAAGTCTCGGGGCATGAACATTAGAAAATGTTTCCCAAGACCGCTCCCTCGGACCATAACCCTTCCAATCTACCAGATAGTGGAGTTCTCTATTCTTCCATTTATAGTCCAAAATTCTTTTTACCTCAAATTCCTCTCCATCTTCAGTTTGAATCGGTCTAGGGAGAGTTCTAGGTCGGAGGTATGGTGAGGATTTTTTCAATAATGAGACGTGAAAAACGGGGTGAATTTTCAGTTGCATGGGTAATTTTAGCCTATATGTCACAGAATTCAATTTTTTCTCAACCTCAAAAGGACCGATAAAGCGAGGTTGGAATTTCCGATTCCCTTTTAACATTAAATTCTTGGTGCTCAGCCAAACCTTACTTCCAATTGGATAATCATCCTCTAGCCTTCTCTTTTTGTCAGCATGGTGTTTGTACGTTTCTTTTGATTTCTCTAACCTTCCTCTAGCTGCCTCATGAGTTTCACTTAAGTGTTGGACAAAATCCTTAACTGCTGGGACCGAAATTTCACTGGCACTAATCATTAAATTTGGATGTCGCCCATAATTTAAGTAGAATGGAGAATGACCAGTAGAGCTGTTTTGGGCGTTGTTGTGTGCAAATTCTGCTGCCCAGAGAAGATCTGGCCAGTCCCCTTCCTGATCTAACAAGAACAGTCTTAGATTCTGTTCTAGCTCCTGATTTGCCCTCTCAGTCTGTCCGTCAGTCTCTGGGTGATAGCTAGTGGAAAACCTAGTTTCTATATTTAATCCCTGGGTAAAGGCCTTCCAGAAATGAGATAGGAACTGAGTACCACGATCTGAAATGAGAATCTTAGGGATTCCGTGTAATCTCACAACATGTAAACTAAATTGTGTAGCCAACTCTTTAGCACTAGGAGTGCCTTGCAAAGGAACAAAGTGGGCCATTTTAGTAAAGGCATCCTCAAAAACCAGGATTGCACTATGGCCCTGACTGGAAGGTAAATCTACAATAAGATCCATGGTTACAGTGTGCCAGGGATGAGGGGGTATAGGCATTGGAAGTAGAAGCCCCTGAGGTGACTGCCGTGTCGGTTTTCCCTGAGCACAAATCCCACAACCTAACACATATTGCTTGATGTCTTTTGTCATTTTAGGCCACCAGAATTGTCTTTTTATCAATTCTTCAGTCTTGTTTATTCCCTTATGACCAGCCTTTGGGTGATCATGACAATCATGCAAAATTTGTTCTCGCAACTCCTGAGTGGGTATAAACAAGATTCCATCATGGTAGGGTAACCCTTTTTGGACTTCTCGAGACAGATCGGCTGAGACCCATTGTTGAAGTTCTTCAGAAGTAAAAGACTTTCTTATCTTCTCTTCCAGAGTTTCACAGGTAGTGGCCCCCACGATCTTTGATTCTGGGATGATCTTTTGGTCATCTATAATCATCTTTTGTTCTTCCATATCCATTCTAGATAAGGCGTCTGCCTTGCCGTTTTTACTACCGGGACGATAGGTGATCACAAAGTTGTAATCTGCAAAATATAAAGACCATCTGAGTTGGCGCGGTGTTAGGGTTCTTGCCGATTTTAGGAATTGCAGATTCTTGTGGTCTGTATACACAGTCACGGTATGTCTGGCTCCAATTAAATAGTGCCTCCACTCCTTAAAGGTGTCTTTGATAGCTAACAGCTCTTTTTCAGTTATTGTGTAGTTGAAGTTTTCGAGAGTGGTAAGCCACTGGGTGCAGTTGACCGGTCTTCTTATGCCTCTGGGATAAGACTCCTCAAATGGCATGATCTGATGCATCCATTTCCACATAAAAGGGTTCTGCAGGATCGGGATGAAGGAGGATAGGCGCTGAAGCAAAACTTCTTTTTAGAGACTGAAAGGCAGCTTCTGCTTCATTGGACCAGACGAAAGGAACGCCCTTTCTTAACAGACGAGTTATTGGAATCACTTTCTGGGAAAAATCCTGAATAAACCTCCTGTAAAAATTTGTGAATCCAATAAACCGCTGTATCTCCTTTACAGTTGTAGGGGATGACCAATCCAAAACTGCCTTGATTTTTTGCATATCCATGGTGATTCCTTCTGGAGATAGGACAAATCCTAGGAAATCTACTGAGAGGACATTAAAAGCGCATTTTTCGAGTTTAACATATAGTCGGTTTTCTCGAACTTTTCTAAGATTCCCCTCATGTGTCCTTGATGTTCCTCTTTGGATGCTGAATAAATCAAAATGTCGTCGATGTAAACGATAGCACACTTGTCAATATATTGACTCAAGACATCGTTTATAAAATACTGAAATGCTGCCGGGGCATTACAGAGACCATAAGGCATCACCTGGTACTCATACAGGCCGAACTTGGTCCTAAATGCGGTCTTCCATTCATCGCCCTCCCTGATCCGGATCAGATGGTATGCCCCTCGGAGGTCGAGTTTCGTATAGATCTGGGCCCCTTTAACCTGGTCCAGGAGTACTGAAATCAAAGGTAAGGGTTATCTGTTCTTGATGGTGATTCTGTTCAAGGAGCGGTAATCGATGCAGGTTCTCAGATCACCCTCTTCCTTCTTTGGCACGAAAAATAGTGGCGAAGAGACGGGAGACTGTGAAGGCCTGATGAAACCATTCCTCAAGTAAGTCTGGATATATTCCTTCAAATATCTATCTTCTTTTTCCGTCAGGGCGTAGATTCTACTGCTTGGAAGATTTGCTCCAGGTTCCAGCTCGATCTTACAATCGTAAGGCCTATGTGGAGGGAGTTTCTCCGCATCGACCTCGCTAAAGACATCCTTATAGTCCTGGTACATTTCTGGAACTTCTTCAGTACGTATTACGCACACAGATGCTCCGTTATCACACAGAGAAGCCGCTAAGCTTGACTCTTTCACTCGGTCCTCTCCATGGTAACAAGACTCCTTGCAGTATTCAGAGTTCATCTTAATCGATCTTTTCTCCCAATCAATTTGGGGGTTATGCTCCATAAGCCATAGAAGGCCTAGGATTAGTTGGAACTGTGGTGCATCAATCAAGTTAAACTGTAAGCTTTCCCGATGACCATCTGGCAGAACTACTTCCACTTCCTCGGAGTGACTAACGATTGGACCTGAAGAGAGGTTTGTAACATCAACTGCTCTCACAGCTTCACTCTTGGTCTTCCGTATAGCTTGCAATCCTATCTTAGAAGCAAACTTAATGTCACAGAAATTTCCGGTGGCTCCGGCATCTATCATCACTGGAATGTCAGACTGGACCAATGTTCTGAATTTCAAGATAACTGGGAGGGTTAAATGCGGAGAAGACGATTGGAGCGTATTTGCCAACGAGTGAGAATCTGGAGTTGTGATTTGTTTAGCATCCACCAGTCCAACCCCTCCTACTGGTGGTGCTGCCAGTTTTCCTTCAGCGAAGTTTTGGGCTTCTTTGGACAGACTTTAACAAAGTGGCAACTCACCCCACAGTACATGCAAAGGTTATTCAATCTCCTCTTCTCCTTTTCTTCCTTGGAGAGAGGGCCTCTTACCGCTCCAATCTGCATAGGTTCTACGGACTGGTGGCTCTCCGTCAATTTGGACCCTTCTGATCTCGCCCGGACAAATCTGGGTACACTCGGGCGGAATTCCCTTCTTTTTTCGCCTCTTATCTCAGACTGTCTATAGTCCAATTCTAGGACCAAATCGATAAGGGCAGAAACTTCAGTTGGCCTATTCGGTATCTGGGACAGAGCATCTTTAAGTTCATCCTTCAAGCCTCTGTAGAACAATGCAGCTCTCTTGTTCTCAGGCCAATCCGTTTCTTCAATAAGCTTATTGAATTGGGCCAGGTAGGCCACCAACTCTTTGTTCCCTTGCCTTAACTCCAGCAACTCGTTGTCAGTGGCTTAAGAAACTCTTCTCCGATCAAAGATCCGCAGAAATTCTTTTTTAAACTCATCAAAATCATACAGGATTGCCGAATCTTTTGAGACCAGAGGCAAGGACCAGGCAGCGGCGTCTCCACTTAAGTAGGATAGAATGAAGGCTACCCGAGATTGTGCATCAGGAAAAATGGCTGGCCGACACATGAAGTGTAGAGAACATTGTGTAAGAAAAATTTGGGCCTTTTGTGGGTCACCACTAAAATGTTCTGGTGGGGCAAGCGGAATAACAGGAGACAATGAGTGTACGACCTGTGTAGTACTCCTAGGGTGAGGTAAGGGAATGTGACTACTTGTCTGTGCATCTTGAGATAAGGCTGCAAAACTAGTACCTGAGAAATAACTGTCCATTTTGCTGGCTAAATCTGTCGTTTCTCTCCTGGAGGCCAAAAGATCCTATCTTAAACTTTTGTTCTCTTCTGTGACTGCTAGCAATTCCTTTTGAATGACTTCTAAACCCCCCCTAAATTCTTCAAGTCTAATCCCTCAGCCATTCTGCTCAGGTGAGTAATTAATTGTGGGCACTCCACTCTGTCAAGAGTCTTACTTGAAGTTTCCCGATACTTCACAGGAGCAGAACGATGACCTTACCCAATGCCTGTCCGAGCTTCCCTCCACACTCCCAAGAATCTTTCTTAGGGAGGATGAAGAAACTCCCGGTGGGGAAAGGGGGATGGGACAGAGAACAGACAGCCTCGTCTTCTATCTTGGGTGTCTTGTCTGAACCGCAACTTCTAGTGTTCTTCTTGCGTTTTCAGTAAACTGACACTGCAATGTAAATAAACAATTACTCAGGTTCAAACAATAATTAAACTCATGTTCAAACTTTCTGTTCCTAGTTCTTTCCTCCTTTACGTACCCTTTTTAGACTGGGCTATTGCCTCTCTTCTATAGTCTTTAGGATGTGCTTCAACTCTGTTTTACACCTTCAAAAATAAATGACAGACCCTTAAAACTAGGTAGTTCTAATTATTACAGTGTATTTTCTCTAAGTTTAACCTTACATACCCTTTTGACTGGACTGAGCCTCTTTACTGTTGTCTTGTTAGCATGTGGTATTCTTAACTAAATAAATGAAACCATTAAAGTTTAACTCTCTTTAATGTCTACAGAGAGCTAACCCTATTTATTAACTAAACCTTTCTTTTTCTTTTTTATAGGAACCTTGAACGTGAGGTGTAATAAACATGAAGATTCTGTGGTGAGTATCTTTTGTAAAACAAAACTGTATTTCTAAATTAAGACTTATTAACTAACTATTCTCTCTCCTTCTTTTGCAGATGCTTTAAGAAAACGGAAGAGCTTTGGCTGTCACAAGAATGCCTGGTAATTAACTCTAAATACAATTCTCCTTTTACATAAATTCTTGGTACTTGCGTGGCAGGAAAATTCTCGCTCGAATGCTGTTGCTCAGAAATGGCTTGCAAGGTTAACTGGGGTCACTGAAGACTTGCTCTGCCCGTCGCGCTGTGTTTCCTAACACTGCCGACGGTAAACACTACGAAATTCTTTGACTATACTGACTCTAACACGGATGACACAGGAACGCTGTTTCCTCTCCAAATGGTTACGGTGAAGTGCAAACAGCTGCGTGGGAGCGCGAGTCTTGAATAGGATTCAAGTCCTCGCGCTCACCGCAGAAAGGCTGAAGCGCTGACCTCAGCGCCTTCAGCCATCTTAGAGGAGCGTAACTGCCACAATTCTGACCAAGACAAATGATGACCTTTCCTATTAAATGTAGAGCTGGCCCCCACTAGACCACCCCCTTGAAGTCTCTTGATTTGATTCCTGACATAAGGAAACAGCATATTTTACTACACAACTTAGGGGTACAAGGTAGAAGGGTAGATGAGAATCTTGCGAGCTCTCTGTCTGATAGCGAAGATGAAGAGGAGGGGCACGAAGATGTTTTTTTATTTAGCCTACATAAGTTAAGTGAACATTTCGGCAGGAAAGTCAATATTGTGCTGGAGATACACAAGTTTTTTTGTAGGATTCAAGGGAAGATGATAAAGTAACTAGTTGCATTGCCTGTTTGAAGGGGTTAGCTAGTCTTTGTGAGTTTGGGACATTGCGTGACTCTCTCATAAGAGATCAGTTAGTGCGGTGTACTAACAACCCGAGAGTTCAGGAGAAGTTGCTTGCAAACAGTCCTGACCTTAAAGAGGACGTTAATTTGGCAAGGAGCATTGAACACACTGCTGAGTGTATTAAAGAAATGAAGCAGAGCTCTATTTCCAAAACTGTGCATGTAATTAATTAACCACAACGATGGGGATGAGCTCAACAAAGAGGGTTCTGCAGTCAGGACGTGCCAAGGTGCACAAGTTAAAAACAATTACGAGGGTATTAAAGAAAGGGAAAGAAGCAAATGTTACTGCTGTGGCAGTTTTATTCATTTAGCTAACAGTCCCTTTTGTCCGGCGAGGTCAATTATGTGCCAAAAATGCAACAAGAGGGGGTTATTATGTATGTACATGTAGATTTGGTGAGGGGGTATCTAAGCAAGTGCATATTGTGGAGGAGTCTGATATGATTTCTAACAAGTTTGTGTTACAGGTTACGTCCTCTGCAGAGGAGGTTGAAAATGATTATCCTACATGTGAAAATTTTCTGGATGGTGTGGGAGTAACAGTTTACGCAAACTCGTGTTCGCCTTACACCATTCTGGGTCGACAAACTTATAACGACAAATTGAATTGCAAGGGTCACATCCTTATTGATGCTGATGTTTGTCCAGGGAGGTATAATCAGGACCCCATTCCATTGATTGGCATGCTGGAAGTGTGTATCGCATTCAAGGATCGCAGTATCAGAGGGAAGGTGTACGTTGCAGCGAGAGGGTCTAATCTACTGGGGTGGAAGCACCAAAAAGAGTTGGGAATCAAGCTTAACCCGAATAGCATTGAACCTGTATTGTCTGTTGAACAATGTGATTGGGCAAGTAAAATGGCAAATGAGTCCGGGAAGTTTTTACAGACAAGTTGGGTCGACTTAAAAATTTTCAACACAAGATCATTATGAAAGAGAACGCTGTACCTGTTGTGCACAAGGTCCGTTCTATTCCCATTTTGATGCAAGATCCTTTAAAGTAGGAGTTATAGCTCCTGATGAGTCAAGAGGTTATTGAGCCTATTGAGAGCTCACTGTGTTTGTCTACCATTGTAGTGGCTCAGAAGTCTGGCGGAAGCGGCATTCGCCTATGTGCGAACCTTAGAGATCTCAACCATAATATCTAGGTGGATAGATTTTCCCTACCTAAGAAAAGTGATATGATCAGCATGTTTAGCAATGCCTGTATTTTCAGCATGATTGACCTATTTATTTATTTAATTTATTTTTGTGTTTTATAGAGCGCGAACGTGACCCGTTAGGGTATCAGAGCGCTTTACAGAGTCATAGAGTTGTACAAGAGGCATGGAATCACAAGAGTATACCATAAAATGGGAGGGGGCAAGCTGTTGAGTACAAGAGGGAATGGAGGGATACAATGTACAGCTTTCATTACAGTTGCCGAGGACAGGCCCCAGGTTTCTTGGTGGGGTGGGGGTCATCGGAGGGAGACAAAAGCCGTGAATTGATCAGGGTCTCTGTGGCGGTTGATGGTAGGGTTTAGCCGAGGAATTTACTCATGAGGAAGGATTTGGCCTCCTTTTTGAAACGTGCAAGAGAGGGGATTCTTCTGATGGCGGGTGGGAGAGAGTTCCATATTCTTGGTGCAGCCCCAGCGAAAGCCCGATTATAAGTTCTTTTTTTCTAAAGCGTGCAGGCTGGAGTAGGAGGTCTCTGGCGCATCGTGAGTTTCTGGTTCCTCCGGATACCACAAGTTTCTGTACAAGGTATGCAGGGGAGTTTGAGTATAAGGCCTTGTGTGTGATGCATGCTAACTTAAGCTGTATTCTTGCCTCGAGAGGAAGCCAGTTCAGCGCTTTCAGGTGTGGAGAAATGTGATCAAATTTCCTTGTGCCGGTAAGTAATCTGGCAGCCGCATTGAGGCAGGCTTTTAAAGGTGCTAGGGAGATCTTGGGTAAACCAGAGAGGGTGGAACAGCCATATTCCAGTCTAGAAATGACTAGTGCTTGGACTGCCAGTTTTAGGTCGGGAGCGTCAAGGAAGGGTTTCAGTTTCCATAGGTAGCTCAGGTGGAATCTGGCTGATTTGGCCATCGCGTTAATGTGGTCCCGCATGTTCAAGTTGCAATCTAAGGTTATTCCCAGTGATTTGGCCGAATCCACAATGGTCGGTGGACAATTTAAGGCTGTGATGGCCTTAATCCATATCTGAATCTCAGGGTCGGTTTTTGGAGGGGAGATTAGAAGGAATTCTGTTTTCTTTGCGTTGAGTTTGAGTTGATTGGAGGAGAGCCATTGGACGGTTAGCATCAGGGCCTCATTCAGGGAGAGAATCTCCTCGAGGGAAGAGATTTTTATGTAGATCTGAGTGTCATCAGCGTACATATGGTAGGAGATATTTGCGGTGCGTAGGACTTCGGCAAGCGGTTCCAGATAAAGGTTGAAGAGGGTGGGGGACAACGTTGATCCTTGGGGGACCCCAACCGTGACCGATGAGGGAGCGGACAGGTTGCCGTTAATTAGGAATCTCTGGGATCGGTTTTGGAGGAAGGATCTGAACCATTCTAGGACAGAGCCATCTAGTCCCATCCTGAGTTTGAGGCGTTCGAGTAGCTTCCCATGGTTGACCGTGTCGAAGGCCGATGATAGATCTAGGAGGATTAGGAGACAAGTTTTGCCTTGGTCAAGGGCTTGGAGGGCATCATCGACGATGTGGACCATGGTGGTTTCAGTGCTGTGTCCCGGTCTGAATCCAGATTGGAAGTCATCGAGTAGGTGGAAGTTGTTGATGTGACGACTTAGCTGCAGTTGCACACATTTCTCCAGCACCTTAGCTAAGAGAGGGATGTTGGAAATAGGTCTGAAGTTGTCAGGTGAGGCTGGATCCAGCGACGGCTTTTTCAGAATGGGGAGGACTTGGCCCACTTTCAGAGAGTCAGGAATTGATCCCTGCCGGAGAGAGGCGTTAATTATTGCAGTCCAGCTCGGAATAATGGATTGGGCGGCGGCAGCTAGGCAGTTAGAAGGGAGCGGGTCGTTGAAATGGTTGTTCGGGTTTAAGGTAGATAGGATTTTGGAGACGGAGTCTTCGTCGTAGAGTGTGAAGTTGGTCCAGTGTGCTTGATTCTTAGGTGAAGCCTGTTGGGGCGGCGTGGAGGGCGGAGGTAGGTCGGGGGGGTAGAGAGTATGAGGCGGAACTAAGATCGTTACCTAGGGCTTTGATTTTGTCCGCAAAAAACGAGGAGAATTCCTCGGATGATATTAGAGACTTGGGGTTTTCTTTCAATGTTTTGGCCAGTTTGTTGGATTGGTGTTTGACCAGTTCGAAGAGTTTGCGGGGTCTGTTCTGGGCGTTCCCCAGTTCAGATCTGAAGAATTCTTTTTTTGAGTTGAGGATGTTCCTGTTGTATGTATTTCTGGCCTGGCGGAGAAGTTTTAGGTGAGCGGCAGAAGGGTGCTGTCTCCAGATTCTTTCGGATTGACGGAGGGATCTCCTCTCATTGTTGAGGGATCCAGTGAACCAAGGGTTTCTATCTTTGATTTGCGTTCTTTTTAGTTTTAGTGGGGCTAGGTCATCCAGAATGTTCGACATAGTTGCAGAGTAGTGATCGTTGAGGTCGCTAACCGTTGTGATATGCGAGGGGGAGGTCAGCTTTGCACCGAGCCTCGAGTTCTTTGTGGTCCAGGTTCTTGGTGTCTCTGACCCAGCGTTTAGTAACCACCGGTTGTGTTGTCCTTGTCTTGTGGGTGCCAGGTAGTAGGAAGGCAATGGCGTGGTGGTCAGACCAGTCACAGGGGTCTATAGAGATAAGCTTGACCTCTCTTCAGCATAGCACCAGATCGAACTCCACCCATATTCGAGATCTCTTACGTCCTTCATTGCACCATTTGGAGCTTTCAGGTACTGCCGGATGCCATTTGGGTTGGCATCGGCGGAAGCTGTATTCCAAAGAGTGATGCACCTATCACTTAAGGACATTTGTAATGTGTTATACTTCCAGGATGATCTTTTTATTTATGGAAACTCAAGATCAAATCACAATGATACACTTAGGAATGTCCTGAATTTTCTCATGGATGCAGGGTTAACTATAAACATTGAGAAGTGCAAATTCAGTGTGGATTCTGTGAATTACTTGGGTCATCACATCTCCAGAGAGGGCATAAAGCCAAAACCGGATTTGGTGGTGGCAGTCAAAGAGGCTCCTCACTCTGACTCTAAGGAGGAACACAAATTATTCATGGGGCTTATGGAATACATGTCCAAGATTGTTGAGAATTTTGCAGATTATACTGTGCCATTAAGGCCTCTCCTTAAAAACGGAGCACATTTTGTGTGGGACGATGCGTGCAGGAAAGCGTTTGAGTCTATTAAATTAGCCATTGTAAATGCTCCGTCCTTGGGTTATTTTGATACTACACGTAAGGCCATCCTGTACACTGACGCTAGCACTAAAGGGTTGGGTGCATCTTTAATGCAAGTTGTAGATGGTAAGGAGAGAATTGTGGCGTTTGCTTCCAGGATTTTGAAGGATGCTGAAACAAACTACTCAACTATAGAAAGAGAGGCATTAGCGTGTTTTTGGGGGGATCACCCATTTCAAGTTTTTCTTGTGGGGTCTTCCTTTCACATTAAGGACAGACCATAAACCCCTGACATATATCTTCTCCACTAAAGGCAGAGAAAGCACCACTCCCCGCATAGCGAAGTGGATGCTGGGTCTTGAAGGGTACAATTTTAAAATCAACTTTATCCACTGGGATACCAATTCCGTGGCTGACTGTCTGTCTTGTGTCCATGGGAAGGAAATGTTGGGGGAGATGATGGGAAGTTCGATGACCCGGTTTTGTTGATTAGCCACCCAGGTATTTCCAAAGATGAATGGAAGGAGTGTTCTACTAATTATTCCACTCTGGCTGCTTTAAAGGACAACATTGTCAAGGGATGGCCTTCCAAACCTAATTGCTTAAGTGAGAACATACATGGTTTTTGGGAGGTCAGACATGAATGACATATTTATAAAGATATGACCATGAGAGGAGAAAAAATAGTTCCCCCCGAGAAATTATGGGAGAGGATTGTTGACCTAGCTCATCAAGGACACCTAGGCCGTAGTATCACCAAGTCCAAAGTGAGAGCAACTTATTGGTTCCCGGGCCTGGATAGTCTTGTTGAAAGTAAAGTCAAGGAATGCGTCACGTGTTCTTTGAGTGACAAGAGCAAGCACATAAGGAAAGCACCATTACTTCCTGTATCTATTCCCACTAAGCCATGGGACAAACTTAGTCTAGACATCATGGGTCCCCTTAATGGTTCGACATGGTCTGGGAAGTTCATCATTGTTTTGGTGGATTATTTTTCTCATTGGATTGTGGTGAAGGCAGTTAATCTCATCACCACACAAGATATGATTGATTTTTTATCTGATGCCTTTTTGATGGAAGGTATTCCCAGTTCCATTGTAACTGACAATGGGGTTACTTCGGCAAAGATGAGAGCATTTTTAACAGATTTGTCTATCGTACACCTTAAAACTGCCTTGTACTGCCCTAAGGCTAATGGTTTGGTGGAAAGAGTAAACCAAATGCTGAAGGAATGTGTACAGTCCGCACGAGTTGCTGATGTCCCAGTGGATTTAGCTGTAAAGAAAATGTTGTGGTCCTACCACACTGCCCCTAACTGTGTCACAGGTGTCTCACCTTTTTTGTTACTCAAAGGTTGGTTGCCTCTTACAAAGATGTTTCCCAATTGGATGGGTGGTGGTGAACCCAGATGGGTTCATCAAAGTAGTGTGGAGGAATGTGTCAAGAAGCATCACATTGCTTACAAAAAAAGGTACAACAGAAAATTTGGTGTGGTTTCTGGTAAATGGAGGGTGGGTGACTGGGTGGTTATCAGATCTCCCGACTCTAACAAAAGTGGGGATGCCATATTCTATAAACCATTGCAGGTAGTAAAAGTCAGTACGAACGTTGTGACTCTTGAAGATGGTTGTGTGTGGAGTATGGACATCATTTCTAAATGCAAAGGCTTCCTGTTGTTAAAATTTGTGACACTAGTGATCTTTCCTTCTCTGACCATGACCGGGTTGAGAGTAGTGTCACTGCACATCTGCATCGCCCACCAGGTTGGCACCAAGATTATGTTCTCAAGTAATCTTCTATAGGAAGGAGATGTGTTGTAATGGCTCTTTTCCATTGAGCGTTATTATTATTATTATTATGAACTGATATATTCTTCCATGTATTTATTCCGCCGTTGAAAAACCAAAACACCACTTGTTACAGTTCTGTGAGCTAACTATAACTTGCGCCCCTGGAATGCACTGCTAATGACCTTATATATGACTTCACTCATGTCAAGTAAAATGACATAATCGTTGATATCACTGATGACATCTCAAATGACACCTTTGATGGCATCACTGATGACATCATCCTAAGATTGGGGCTCCGTTCTTACCAAATTTGTGGTGGGAGGGTACCACTTGGTGGGTTGACCTTTGTCACACTCCACCGGAGATAGGGGCTCGCATTAAGCCCTAGGCACAAACCCTACATGCCCCATGGGAGGAGAATGGAGAGGAGACCCCTGTTGTCAGACTTGCCTGAAGGTGCATCTCCCGTGATATCACCTAGGTATGTCCATCTGTCCTCCCCGACGGTCTCCCCTCCATTCTCCTTCCATGGGGCATGTAGGGTTTGTGCCTAGGGCTTAATGCGAGCCCCTATCTCTGTGATATTTAGAATAGGTTTTGTACTGGAAGGGTACCCTTCCAGCAAAAACTACTATGCTTAAATTACTTTAAAGCTTTTCTTAAGCTGTATATGTGTGGTACAGTTCAGTACACCTGTGATGTGTGAAAGGTTTAGAAATATAAAATAATTCTTCTTTTTAGCTCCTCCTTTAAGGAGGCCTTATAGTTTGGAACAAAACCCTGTCTTTCTATGTTAGTAGATAGCGCTTTGCATCAAAATCCATGGGAGGTAGCGTGGGAATTACGCTGTCCCACTTCTGGTACATGTCCCCTTGATGCAAAATAATGTACAGTGCTATTTGGGTTACTTTTGGCCTATACTCTGGAAAGTTAATAATTTATCAAGACCTTGTGCCAGTTTGCATCACTTTTCAGTTTTCTGTGACTTTGCACTGGCACAAAGTGTTGATAAATCTGCCCCTAAATGTCTCAAGTGGGTTGCAGTGTGTATTTATACTGTAATCACATTTAATGCAAATGTATGGCTAGAGGTGGCTCCATTGTGCTCTGGTTTGGATGTGGCTTATTTTTTAAGCAACCGAGTACATACATTTAGAGCAACACAGATGGATTACATTAATAAACCATTTATACTGACGATTCCACCAGAATTAAAGAAAGCATAGAACAAAAAGGGAAATAAGGAGGAAGGGAGAAAGGGGGCAGCATCATATAAAAGATTAAAATAAACAATTTATTGTTACAGCAGTTATATTTAGCTACATTTCCCATACAGTAGCGATTTGATATTCCATTTCCTAACCTTTGTTTAAATTTCTCCACCATTCAGAAAAAGATAGAACTGTGATGTTTTTAGATGTCTTATCAATAGGCAAGTGAGCAATAAACGTTCCATAGAAAACTATATTCTCATTTTGCAAGCCTAATACAAATATTTGTGAGTCCAGATTAACTTGTACATGTAATATTTAGCTTAGTCTATGAAAAAATGTGGGCCAAATCTCAACTAGCTTTCAACAGATGGCATATGAATTCTCTGAACTTGCTCAAATATCACCAAGGACATAAGTTCGTCCAATTGTGCCATTTAGAATGCATTTAATGAGTCAGACAGAAATCAAACTAAGTATGTCTGGCTTGGGCTAGTACTCTGGTTAGGCTAATAATTTTACAAGACTTCATTATTATAGATATAACTTGATTGTTATCAATTACTTCTGAACGCAACAAGGTTTGTCGCAGCACAGCAAATCATTGAGGTTAGCCTGTGCAGGTCAGGAGTAAAACTCTGAAATCAATGGGGAGGAAGAGCCAAATTGTAAATTCAAAAATCTGTGTGTTGTACCAGCAAAAGTCAACATTGTGTCTTCCCGAAAAACGTTGCATTTATTACTAAAAAGTAGGATTTGTAAATATTTACAAAACCCTTTTGAATAGACCAAAATCCCCTTGTAATTGATTAAAGGATTTGAAAGACTTTGAAAGAGGTTCCTAACTTAGTAGTTCCTTGTCCGTGCCATTTTAAAAAGTACTTATTGTGGAATATAGCAGACATGTCTGAGTTGCTGTTTAATGTAGTATATGAATGAAGTTCAGTAATTCGTAAAAATTGATTATCCTCGTTCCAAATCTTGCCCATGTTCCCTAGGGTCTTGAGTCTGACATTATGAGGAAATCTTTAGTCATCAAATTTACAAAGTGAGTCTCTGCTATTGCCTTTGATTAGAGTACTAATCCAGCATCTGGGAGCAGGACTGCTTGAATTAAGGAATTTTAACTTCATCCTTTGCTCCCCCAAAAGTAGTCACATAATTTCCATCCATCCTTGGTTATAGGAAGAGTTAATGATTTCAGTGATCATGTTCTCCAATATGAAAGATGAGATCAGGGTGTCTAGCTTCTAAAACAATGTAATGGGACCACATAGTGGACGTGCCGGAAAAAAAAATGGTAACATTGATATTTTAATCAGATTGATTCAGCCGACTAATGAGATAGGTAGGTGTTTCTATTTCTCCGGCTGCACTCTGGTTTGTTGAAGCAGAGTGGAGTAGTTATATTCAAAACATAATGCTAGACTTGCAGTAAGTATAATACTAAGAATAATGTAAAGGTACAGAACAGAAAGTGTATTTCTAGGGTCATCAGCCTGGACGCCTCCTGCCAGAATGGTTTATGATATTGAGGTTGTAACCAGATATTTAACCAACATCAATGGACAATTTCGAGATAATAATATTAATGGTTGGAATAAAACTGGAGGGAAGACTGCAACATCGTCAGTGTAAATAATTATTGAAAGTTGGGAATTTAAAATCTTTACAGGTAGCACAAGTGTCTGTAGTGGTCTAATATACGACTTTGTGTAAAACGTATACAATGGAGGCAAAAGACACATTCCTGTCTGCTGCCCTGTATGATAGCAATTGTTGTGGAATTATTATATATAGAGGTCTTCGGAGAGAGTGATATGAAACCATCTAATATTAACAAAGTGTAAGCCCATGGTTCATAGCATCTCCCGAAGGAATTTCCATGACACTTGATCAAAAGGTTTTTCAGCATCTAGTTGTACTGTAGTTAGTGGGTTTTGCAAAGTTTCAATTCGACCAATCACGACCACTGCAATTTTGCATAGGGAGTGCTGTCTTTACCATGTATGAAACTAATTAGCATGTTGTTTGTTAAATAACTATATTCAGCCTGGCTAGAAGTTTAGCAAGTATTTTGGAATTTGAGCTGAAAAGAATCCTTAAGTTTGAAGCATGCGTCACCTAAATAGGGGATTTGCTGTGGAAGAACCAGAGCCAAATTTCAATTGATGACTGGGTCTGAATCTTGGATCTCAGAATTTTTGAAATTTTCGCAGTAACACAAAGAGAAAATGCTGAAAAAGTAGGTGGCCATAGTGTGACACGGTAGTCTTGATTGAATGTCGGAAGTTCTCAAATCACTTGCTGAAACACAGATGAGACGGCACCTCACCATCACCTCCTCAGAACATTAATAATGTTTTTCATCTATTGATGACTGAAATGCTGAGACTTCTCTATTGTGGTCACAACCTAGGCGGGCAAAGAAACCAGGTTCGTACCATGAAGAGCTTTTTGTGTGTTGAAAACTAGGTCAGTGGAGCCACATGGTACTGGTATCTGGCCTCGTGGAGTGCAGCTGCAGCTTCCAGCCTTCTCTTTAGGTGGATTCTGAGAAACAGAAAAGAGGCTAAGTTCAAAGTTAAAACCATGCACTAGGATGAGGCAGGAAATATATCTCAGTGGTAAAGTGACCTCAGTAACTACAAAATCCAGCCTGATCCCACTCTCAGCTTTTCGGCCTAAGTCAATAGCAATAGCATGAGCTCGAACACAACATATCTGATTTTGAGGAAC
Organism: Calotriton arnoldi; assembly: GCA_963921515.1. NCBI lineage: Eukaryota > Metazoa > Chordata > Amphibia > Caudata > Salamandridae > Calotriton > Calotriton arnoldi. Next base: position 240,495 of record CAWUFW010003500.1, read on the forward strand.
CCTTGCCAGCACCAAACTTAAGACCTTTTTCCCGCTGTAAGGTTCTGTGATTCAAAACATAGCGTAATTCCCAAGGTAAACCCTTTGACTGGAATGACCTGCTTGGTGTAGAAGGTGTTTGTGTGGACGGCCTCTGCATTCATAAAGGCTTAAAATCAAGCCTAGGTCCCTGTTCCCGGTAAAACGATCTTTACCTTTACTTTTCTTTTTCAAGATGCTTTTTTGCTTTAACATTTAAAAAAGTGATATATCCAGTGCACCTTATCCAATTTTATTGATTATGAGTTTTTCTGCTTACTACATGTGTTTCTATGTTTCTACATTTTTTTAGGAATTTTATTTTGATGTTTTCTTCACTTTAACATTGTCTACACTGCTTGAACTAAACATTACTCTTTCTCTGAGGACTTTTCTGCTGCTTGTGCCACAGCTAACAGGGATGGAGCATGAATTTTCTAAGAACTGTGTTTTAATCTAATAAAATAGTGTTTACTAATTTGGGTTGGTGGGGGTCCCTTTCCCAAATTAATAACCTACTTTCTTACAATATACAATACCCGTGCATCCCTTTGCTCCGTCACTTTTGTGATTATTGCTTCCTATGCACACCTATATCCTGAACTTCCTACAGCGTGCTTTAGGACAGAAAGTCTTTCTTACATGAAATGATCCCAGTAAGCCTTTTTATAACCATTTTGCACGTTTCACTTCCATGTGGGTGTATTTCTGATACTGTCATGTGATTTTACCAGATCTGCACAGATTTCTACTCGGTCAATGTTAAAGCAGAAACATTGAACTAGCAATGAATTTCAGTTGACATAACAAACATGTATGTGGCAAAAAGTAAACATTTAGTCCTAAAGAACCGTCTAGGTGACCTTGTGGAAGGAGTTGATGAAGGAATATTGGAGATTCTTGGAGATGCGCCGCCACTGACTCTGTCTCCCTGTATCACCTCCTGAAGACGCCAATAGCGCTTCCATTGCCGGGGGTAGGTCGATCCGTACATAGAATTAGAACAACAAGACAGCCTTTGCTCAGTCACTGAGCATTGAAATGCCCCTAGAATGTGTGTCGAAGTATGTGGGCTTCGTTTAGAGTTTATTAGAGCGGCAGCACTGCCATAAGTTTGTGGAGAAACTAATTCTCTGCAGTGGATGCTGGTTGGTTTTGCTTTGGCAAGGACGTCGGAAGAGGAGGAGCTACTCGCCGCATTTGTTCGCCGCACGGTCTGCTGTTGTCCACGGAGGCCGCCGCTTGTGGGCCGCTGTTGCCCGCTGTTTGTTGCCGACCGCCCGCTGCTTCTCCCCCCCCACCTCCTCTATCACCCTCACTTCGCTTGGGGTTGGGAGTGCGGTCGTAACACCTGGCCGGCGGTGGTGGAGCGTGGTTGATGCGGTGGGCTCACACGCAAGCTGAATGTGCTGAGCCTGTGACGGAGCTGGACACTGGGGGATTGGCTCTGTCCCAGTTTTGTCGGCTGCCACTGCCGCTGCTGGGCTAGTTTCGGCCCAGGCTAGTTCCAGCCCCAGGTCTGCCAGTTACATCGGCGGAGAGAGGAACCGCGAGCCGTGAGCCTGCTTGCCGGCCACAGGATCACCCAGGACCACCAGCCGTGAGCAGATGAGTGAGAGGAGTTGTGTGTGGGAGCTCGTGCATGTCCACCTGGAGGGCTGACAGGGGTTGATAGTTTTGGTGACAGAGGGCCATCTGCTGCAGGATTACCGCAAGGTTTACCACAAGTTTACCGCAAGTCAAAGGGAGCCACAGGGTACTGTAAACTGGAGTTTGGTTTACGGTCCTGGGCACCCTGGCCACATCTTTCTTGTGGCAGCAACAAAGTGAAGCAACAGAGTAACAAAGTAACAAAGTAACAAAGTGAACATAAGTGAAGTGAAGTGAAGCAACGCAAAGCTAAGCGATATTGATATTGATATTGTTATTGATATTGTTCTAGGAGGTCTAGGGGATTGCTCTAGGGGTCAGCGTTCACATTCTCGGCCTGGTGAACACTGAGATAGGGACCAACCAAATAACAAAAATAACAAAAATAAATAAATAAACAAAAAAGGAATCAAAGGAATAAGGAAAAAAAAAGTAATCAGAAAAAGTGAATCATGAGGTCAGGACGAGATAGAGCACCCTTCCCTCCTATAAAAAGGAAAACAAAAAAACAAGGATTGACAGCAAAGAATAATAAAGAAAAACTGAGGGGGAGGCTCAAATATTAATCTCTCCAGTGTTTCGAATTTTTGCAAAATCAAACAACGTACGTACGTTTGACTTCTTAAAAGATCCAGCGGGAGCAATGCTAACTAATCAAGAGGAACAAGATCAATTACCTGTACCAATTACACCAACAATGAAAACAATAACAAAGATCGCCCAAATTAATGATACAAATGATACAAAAGGGACCATAGGTTCAATTGGGGTTCAGTCAGAACAAGAATCAATGGAACACAAAGACAACTTATGGGGACCCATTACGGATTCGGAACTTCTTACAACAAGAGACCACTCCCCACAACCGATTAAACACTCATCAGAGGTTCTCCACAAATCATTGTTGCAAAAAACTCAAGAACAATCTCTGAGAACTGGGGTTCAACAACCTATCAAGGTACATGTAAATATTAATAATCAATCATCAAAGCAAATACACCACGTGGAAAAAGTTCAAAACGTTCAGGCTCCAATAAAATCCACACAAATTTTAACACCACTAAAACAGTCATCCATAAAACAGAGTAATAAAATAAAGGAAGTATCAGAAGGAGATAACCCAAGTCCTAGCGTTAAATGCACGGCGTCCAAGAACATGGCGGAAGAGCCAGAGGATCACAAGATGCACAATATTAACGAAAGTACACAAACATTTGCTAAAGTAGCGAGCGAAACAAATTCTAGCATTACTCCGGTCAAGGGCACTTCTTGCCAAAACCCCAATACCAACAACTCAGTGTCAGCAACCGACTCAGTGTCAGCAACCGACTCAGGAACCATATGGGATATCTTCTTTAAAACGTCACAACTTACATTAGAGGCACTGAATTATCAATCAAATAAGATGGATGTCCAAGTAGACCTGCTTAATATCATGGCAAAAGCAATATCAGGGATTGATCAAAAGTTGGCCAATTTGAACAACTTAATCATGCGGGCACAGGCTTATGCAACTACACTAAATATGGAGTGTGCCTGTTGCCCAACAATTGATAAATTAGCAACAATCCCGGAAGTCCTGACCACTCTCATTGAAGACCTAAAAACAAAAGTAACTAATGATGGTTGCAACAAAATACTTGCCAGGTCTCAGCAAATTACTATGAAAGAGGATCCAAGAGAGGTCAGCACAAACACAAACTCAGCATTTAATAATCAGCTGATAGTCAACATAGAAAAGCCATACATGGAGGCTAAGCAGGAAAACGTAACCCAATTCACGCAGGTGAACTTGACACGACGTATGAAGAAAAGGCTAAGAAAACAACTGAAGTGCGAAAAGATTACACAAATTAGAAGAAGCTGGGGGCAGTCAACGTATGCCTCGATAGAGCCAGCAATAAAATCGGCTCAAAAGCAGGACCGGCAACTGAACAAAAAATCATACCCGATCTTCACTAAGATGCAAAAACCTAATAAACCGTCAAGAGAAGGTCCTGCTACGGCGAATATCACAACCGTATCAGCTACCCGAGAAATAGAGCATATTGAACAGGTGGATGTAGCTAAGAAAGGTTCACAAGTTATAACAGAAATCTGCCTAGATACAATTGCTCATGAGCTTCCTAAAGAAACACTTTGTGAAGGGATGAAGCAACTTCAGCCTGTGATTGGTAATACATCTAATTCTTCTGGAGAGATAGCGTGCAAAGGAATTAAACACCCACAGCTTGTGACGGGCAACAAACTCCACCTTGCCGACACATGCAACACAAGCAAAAGTATTTTTCAACCACTCTACAAATCAAAGGGTAGGCACGATACATTAAACAGGGGAAATTTACTAAGGCTCCTTCAACACATACCATCACTGTCTAATATAACAAGTGTAGATATGGTTAGTGTTCAATTTGAACCAAGGGATGAAGATTCCCCCAGGAAAACACGGTAGTGACCTGGGTAAACCATCATATTTCAGAAGCGTTGCTTATGGAAAAAGAAATCTTCAAAAATTGGGGGATAGCAATAATGGTACCCGAGCAAGAAAAATATCCGCTAATTTTACTTGAATCATCAAGCACCGACAACTACACAAAGAAAGCTAAGGAATACTCCCACAGTATATTGAAAGGTACCTCGAAAATACAATTAGATCAGAACTACAAAAATCTAAGTATATCAGTAAGAACACAGGAGGAGACGATCTTAAACAGAATAGTAAAAGATGAGGCACCTCAAAAAATCCGATGGAGGGATCAGCACAACAGGATAAGCAGTGAGACACAGAGTTGCACTCGCTATACCTGATGTACAAGAGGTCATTGCTGATGTTTCGGGGGGCCCACAATAGCAGCTCACTACAAATTTGTCGATAGCGGTAAAGACCAGCACGCCACGCCTCATTCAAAACATACAATCCAGTCTTAAAATTGTCTCCTGGAACGTGGCAGGCATACATAAAGCTCTTAAACAAGTAACAGCAACAAACAAACTGCGTGAAGGAGATATTCTATGCTTACAAGAAACCTGGGCTACAGAGCCGGTACATCTGGAAGGCTACGCTGGTTTCCATAAACTAGCAACTAAATGCAACCGGTACGGAAGACCATCAGGAGGGATCTCAATTTACGTTAAACATGCAAAACAACTTACAGTAAGGAAAATAAAAACCGAGTCAGACATGCTGCAGGCACTTGTAGGTGATGGAAAAGGGGATAGGGAAGGCAGCGTTTCACTGCTCATAATAAACGTATATCTAAACGTACATGGTCAGTCGAAATTAGAGGCCACAAAATCTATGATAAATTCATTACAGGAAATCTTATGCATTTACTTGTTACCGGCCAAATTGCTTTTTTTTTTGTCCTCATTCGCCTCCAACCGCAGTAAACACACCGTCTGTTCGTACCCTTACTCAACGACCTGAGATGACATAGGCTCTTCGATGGAATCTCTCGGTGCCTTCAGCCTGTAAGGGTACATTATCAGACCAGAATGTTACTTCCCCTCGAAAAGGGGATAGGTTTCACTCCAGCTAGGTCCGTAAGAACCTGATGGACCCTTTCAATAGCAGGGGGAAGCCCTACATGGTCCAAGGAGTATCCAATAAGGCATAATCATAGGACCCGCCCTTCATTCCAGTATAGATGAAATCAAAAAGCATAAATAGAAATTGCTAATTCATTCTTGGCTAACTTCAATTGGAGCAGCAAGTCCCAGTATGCAAACTTTTTCCTACTGCAAGCTCTGGACAAGTCCATCTTAGATACTTCATATAATGAGGTCAACCAATCTCAAGGCTTGGGAGGGGCTGGGTCTACCCAATGCTTACAAATTTGCCTCCTGGACAGTAGTATCGAATAAAATAGAAGAGATCTGGCTGGGCCTACGATGTAGCTATTGAGGCCAAAGATTATCAGGGTCAGATCCATTTGAATTGGTACTCTCAAGATGCTCTCCAACGTTTTCCGTATTTCTTCCCAGAATAAGACAATGGAGGGGCAGTCTTTGAACATGTGTATGTCTGAGGCTTCAACCAAACAACACTTCTTACACATAACTTGGGGAGGACTAAAAGCACCACTAGCAGCGAGTCCATTCCTGGTTTTGCGGCTGCCAGAATCAGTCAGAATCGGTCAGACGCTGTGCGAGTGTGAGCGAGCGCCAGGAGGAGGAGGACGCCGCGCTGCTCCTCGCAGTTCCACTCACCTTGGATCCTGCCTTTTGCCTTCAGCTTTGTTGAGCCTTGTTGTGGGCTGTTGTGGGCTTTCGGCAACCTCCTGCGGCCCGCGGCTTCACTCTGACTGGACCTGATTTGGCCTTTGATAGAGAGGGCGTGCCGAGGACGTGGGAGCAAGGAGGGAAAGCTGCTAACCTGCTAACCTGCCAATCGCCAACCGCCGATCCCTGCCGAGCCTTGCTGATCCTTACTTCCAGCGCCACTTCCATTTCCACTGTTGCCAAGGACTGTGATTTCGCTGTGAAAGTCCCCCAACAGCCGAATCACCAAAGCTGCCTAATCCGACCTCGATACAAGTGACCCCGTGCTTGAAAGAACAGCCCATTACCAGCAAGAGAGAGGGCACAAGGTAGGCGCCAGCAAGCGCGTCCGCCATTAGCGGGCGACCGGTAAGTGAGTGCCCTCGGTGGGAACCGCTGAGGCGACCCGACTAGGTCGGGTAGGCTTTGCGGTTCAGCCTTGTGAGCCCTGCTTGCCGTGTCTTGTCTTTACTCTCGGGGGGCAGAGAGAGGTAGAGCTTCCTTTCCTCCCAAATCGACCTACGACAGTTGCCCGTACTTTTCCGCCTATTCCTGCACTTTTCTCAGAGGGGGCAATAGAAGATAGAACCCAACCCCCCCCACCCTTTTGGACCCCACCCTTTTCGACTGAGTTTGAGAAAGCAGTGAGGGTACTTGGTGGAGGGGGTGAGAGGAGGAGGAAGGAGGAAGTCCCAAATCAAATTAACAACCCGATACTTGCCCTTGGTATTAACCACCTTCCCACCCGGACTGTTATGAGGTCGGGTAGGGTGAGAAGGCCCATTACAAAGCTGCCATCTAAACGGAAAAGAAGGGAAGCAGCACGAGAAGACCATGGAAATATGGCAGCCTTAGAAAACGACACCATTGGAAAAATCAATATCAAGGATATGGAAAGTACCAGCAAAAGTAACTGCAAAGACATCAACATCTGCTTAACCGCTGGCTTAAAAGCTAGTAATGATAGCAGTCCTGTAGTCATAAAAGATCCAAAAAATTTAAAACAGCTAAATACAACACCTAAGAGGGACAAAAGAGACAGAATAGACAAACTAATAAACATAGAAGGACAACCCCCAAGGAAGATCTTAAACTCCTACCAGCCAAAAATGTATGCGAAATTTACCTTTTTAAAAGACCCAGGTAAAGCAATTTACTCAAACAACGAAACTATTGAGGGCTTACAAACACCTCTGCAACCTGGGGGGACAGAACACTCTTTGTCCCAAACACCAGGAAAGACAACGAACACAGTTGCAGAAATACATATGGATAAAAGTCATACGGTGATCACTATAAACCGCTCGAGAAGTATATCGGGGGACGAGCTCAAGGAGGTCAATCTGCTGAAGTGATCGTGGGGGCCAGCGGCCTGATAAGCAACTTGCCAAAAAGCTTAGATGACCAGGAAAAAATTCCTAGGGGGCCCAAGATTGAGAGCAAGAGGGTCACAGAATCAGTAAGAATCCCAGAGCATCAGGGACCCTACGACTTGAGGGATCAGTTAACTTCCCTTCCCCAACAGTATTTACTGAACGAACAAAATGGAGGGATTACAACACCCCAGCCAAAAAACAGCTCTCCACTCAAACCAAAGATTGCGCAAGTAGACACTCTGACAGTTGAGAAACAGCAGGGGGAACTGATCAAGCTAAATTCTCCCTGCACTCGCTAGAAGAGGACTCGTGCATTACAGATAATAACATGACCTTCCTGGCGTCACAAGAATGGGAGGATTTAGTGGCATCATATAATGTAAAACCCATTATAAATAGCTCCACGGAAGAACTGATCAATTTGTAAAGTGAAGGGAGTAGAGGTCCCTCAGACACTTTTTGGGTAACTCTACTAAATACCATCCAGCTATCTGCAACAGCACTGCAGTATCAATCTGATAAACTAGATTTGCAGCTAACTGTTCTTCATACACTAGCGGAATGCACTTCTGGGATAGAAAGGAAACTTGCGGACCTTAACGGCCTTATAAAAAGGGGACAAGAAGCAGCAAAACTCTCTCAAATAGTAAGAGCTGACTGCATCTGTACCCCTATAATTGACAAGCTATCAACACTACCGACAATGCTAGGGAATCTCCTGGCTGACCTAAAATCAAATACAATGTCGCATCTTATAACGGAGGCTAAGTCTGGAAGAACAGGCCTTAGCGAAAAACCAACAGGAGCTGGTAACATGCAGCCCACATCTATCAAAGATGGGAACTCGTCTCCTAATCTCAAACATATTCTAGAAGATTCCATGTTAAATAACTCAAACAACGAAAGGGCCGGCGCAGAGACATCTATGAATGCGCGAGCCCGCCGCAAACAAAAAAGGAAGGGCAGGAATAGGAAAACAACAGGAGCAAGTCATACTGACGAGAACCAATCAGCGATAGCCCCTGGGGAAAAAGAGCAAACAAGGGAAACCTTGATGTACATTCAAGGCAAAAAGACACCACCCTCAGACCTCAGACCAAAAGCTATAAGGAACTCAAAAACATTGGAAATTCCAACGTCGCCTGCATCAATGGAGATAACATGTGAACTGATAGCGCTGAAGGATAGTGTTCCAGCAACAAGCAAGCAGCAATGTAAAATAACTGAATTGGAAAGTGGCATACAGAGCAGAGGAAGGAGATTGGCAGAAAATTTGCCAACGGAAAACACCCAAAGGGGAAAAAAGCAAGCTACAGAACAGACCTCAGAGGAGCCCAATGGAATCACCACAGAAGTTATAAATAACAATCAACCCTCAAATATTGTCAAATACCACAAGGTAACTACGTTTCAGGAAAATCAGCCGATGGTAAACGCACTAAGTAGGAACAAGCTGGCCGAAGAGCAAGCGATAGAGGAGTACCATGGAGCCAGCATAGTAATCCCTGAAGCCATAAACAACAATCAGCTCCCATATGGGGTCAAACAAAGCGAGGTAACCACGTGCCTGCAAACCCGGATCACCGCATTAAAGGAGACAGACATCATTCTATTCATTCCAGAATATAAATCGAGAGGAAGAGTGGACACCCTTAATAGGGGTAACATATTAAGACTTGTCCACTCAATTAAAGAACTGAAACACATTAATACAACAGACTTGCTTACAATTGAATTTCAATCCTCATTAGATCAACAAGGCCCTGAAGTGACAAAGACAACATGGAAAACAAAAGATTTAGCAGAACAAATTTTGAAGGAAACGATCAGATTCTTTCAGTGGGGGATAAAGCTGGAACCAGGAAAAAGACCAGCTTACCCCACTCCCCTCCTAGAAGAAGGCAACAAAGATCGCCTACAAACAGTTAAATCATTTTTAAAAGGAGCACTTAGTCACTCTCCAGGGTCCAACAGTAGTCTCTCACATTCAAAAAACTTAACAACGTAGCAATCTGTTTCTAGCCGGGCAAACATACGGCGAGCAATAACAACGGGGGACACGAAGTGACAAAGGGCACTTGGCCAGACTTCAACAAAAGTTGACTCCACAAATATCAGAATATGTATCTGGAATATTAACGGTCTGACAAGTAAGCTGGAAGATCCAGAAACATCAAATTACTTAAAATCATTCGACCTGATATTACTCCAAGAAACTTGGGAAGAGAACGAGATAGCCTTACAAGGATATACAACACAAATCCACCCAGCTACCAGAGGCTCAACATTTGGACATTGTTCAGGTGGCCTGATGACATTCGCCTCAATACTAACAATAGGAACAATGGAAGAGATCAAGGTAAAAATTGCTCCCCCAAGTGCCATACAGGCAATAATCATAACAATCAAAATCCAACAGGTGGATCAATCATTACTCATAATCAACACATATCTACACCCGAAGCACAGACTTAAAGGGGCAAAAGAACTGGTCAGTGAATTGGTAAGACTTATGCAAGAGAGGGAAGTGGAGAACCTAATTCTGGCGGGTGACTTCAATCTTTACCTCTTTGGAACAACATCAGAAGATGAAATAACACAGGAACTTAATATAGCATGGGGAATACCAAACCAAGCCCCTGCACTCCCAAACAAACAAACAAGATGCTCAATTCAATTATTGAAAGAATTGGAGCAGCTAAATCTGAGGGTATTGAATGGTCGATTTAAAGAGGATATCCCGCCATCATTAACATATTTCTCTTCAACCACTTCTTCTTACCTCGATTTTACCCTGGTAACTCTTCCACTGTTCGATATCATAGGTTCATTCAGACTGGGCGAAAATGGTCAAAGTGACCATCTACCACAAGAAGTGACACTAAGTGTAACCAGCGGAAACGAGTTGGAAACAAGGGAAAGTGCTGGCACAGAGTATACCTCGAATTTTAGATGGATAAGGTGCGACGCCAATAAAATAGAAGAACAACAAATGCAAAGATAATAATCCATCAAAAAACCAGCTTGATAATGAACCCATTAGAGGCTTGGGAAGGGTTTGTAAAGGTCCTCGGAACAACATATGCTACAATGCCAAAAATCCTCAAAGGGAACATATTGGGCAACCTACTAGGAAAGGCAACCACACCTGAGATAAAAAACCTGAAATGGAAAATTAATCAAACTTTAAGACAGCTCTGTAAATGATCGGACAACGAAAAACTGCAAAAGAAGCTACGGAACTTAAAGGCATTGCAAAAAAAGAAGATCTGGGAAAAGAAAAGGCAAAAGTATGAGGAACTCTGGGCGAAAATACTGCACGATTCAAAATTGAGGAACAGTGCCAGGTTCTTGAAGACAATCCATAGCCTTCAACGGCCAGGCCATAATGAAGTAAATTCATACATATTAGAATCTGATTGGGCTCATTACTTAACTAATCATTTCAATGATAAAAACCCAGAGGGGGACTCAGCTGGAGGAAAAATAAGGATAATAAAGAGGAATACGTGTGACAATAACACAGAACAAATTAAACACGTAAAATGTGAAGGTGCCAATCAGGTTGAGACCCAGGGCAAACAAGCAAACCAGGAGGAGGAAGGAACAACGAGCTCACAATTACCATCAAGCAGGAAGGAAAAAAAAAAGGAATAACAGCTACTAATATCAAAAGGAAAATCGGAAGGAGCTCCCGGTCCCAACGGAATACCTCCAATAATTTTCAAGCATGATGCTGACTTCTGGAGTAATATATTGGTATCAGTCTTCAAGGGAATTAAGGAATCGGCGAAAAGTCCATTGTCCTGGAAAGGATCGATAATAAGCCCAGTATATAAGCAGGGCGATAGGAGTAATCCTAGTAATTATCGACTTATTGCCCTAATCGATACAGAGGCAAAGTACTACGCGGGGCAACTCCTGGAGGAATTAACAACTTGGGCAACTTTAAAATGCATAATTCCAGTAAACCAAACATGGTTCTGCAGAGGACAGGGTACAACAACGAACATCACAGCGCTAACTCTATTGATAGATGCGGTTAAAACAGCAAAGAGCTCGCTATTCCTATGTTTCATAGATTACAGCGCAGCGTTCGATCATGTAGATCGTGCCAAACTCTGGAAGAAACTGGAAAAGTGGGGGATACCAAGGCCTCTCCTGAAACAGCTGATTCTATTGCATACCAACACTTGGGTCAAGATCAAGCTGGGATCTGGGACGCACCTTTCAAGGCGAATTAACACCACCAAAGGCCTAAAACAAGGGTGCGTTCTAGCCCCCATGCTGTTTAACCTTTTTCTAGCAGACCTTCCAGGGGAACTTGACAAAACCAAATCGCATGCCCCACGGCAGGGAAAAATCTTCTTATCAAATCTTTTATATGCAGACGACTTGGTTTTAATAAGCAGGTCTCCAATTAGACTCCAACACCTTCTGGACACCATCAATAAATTTTCACTATATAATGCATTAAAGATCAACTTAAACAAATCAAAAGTAATGACAGTGAATTATAACAAGACAAAGAAACTTTCATGGTTCCTGGAATGGCAGAGGCTAGACCGGGTAACCAACTACAAGTACCTTGGGGTACTATTGGACAGCAGAGGTTCATTTAAACCTCAATTAGAGGCCCTGCGTCGGAAGGGCACCACATTTTACCTTTCATTGAAGCCCCTGAAGAAAGTCCTCCCTGACCGAACACTGGATCCTCTCTTACAAGTGATCAGACCATGACTGCAGCCAATGATCACATATGGGAGTGAACCAATGCAAGGGAAAGACGCGGCAGTTTTAGACAAAATAATCAGTAGAACATATAGAGCAGTTTTCCAGCTGCCCAACTACGTGTCGCCTGCCCAAATACGTCTTGAATTTGGCCTCCAGAAACAAGCAGTGGAGAGAAGAGGCGCTTATATAAAAAGTTGGCGTAAAATCAAAGGCGCAGAGCAAGGATCTTTAAATGCCCATCTTTGGACCGAGCTGTCAACCCGAGAAAAATCACCAGCCAAGAAGTATCTGTTGGAATCATTGGAATACCTCAAACTGACAAACCTCTGGGAGTCATCTGCAGATAATAAAAGCTTCAAAAAGGCAGTAACAAAAGTAACCAAAATGATATCAACAATAGAAGATAAGGAAATTCTGGCCAAGAGGGCTCATGGATGGACAGTGTTGAACGATTACAAAGCTCTTAAGCCACAAGCATATCTGAAAACGGGACTTACACAGAAGACAAAAGAAAACTTTTTAAAACTGCGCTTCGGCATTCTACCAATCCTTCCTCACTTGGCACCCTGGAAAAGGAGGGAAGAAGAACAGTCCTGCCGTTTCTGTGGAACAGGAAAAGAGGACCTAACACACATAATCTGTATCTGCCCAAGCTTGATGGACATAAGGTGCGCCTTACTCCGAGTAATATGGAACCAAAAGGGCATAAGAAGCTGTAGGCAGGCTGTGAAGCTGTGCTTTAATCCAGAGGATACCCAACTAAACTGCTGACTAACAAAGTACTTCGACATAGTGGCTAGAAGACTTAAGACTTAGTAAAAGGTGTAAAGAAGAACAGCATGCAGTTATAACATTTTACTAAGTACAGAGACAGCCTGTCTAGAATTGGGCCTTGTTAAAATTGTGTCCAGTACTCTGAAGCACAAGCACTTTATTACCCTTGAAATGGACTGTGCAGATAATGAAACTGAAATTGATACGACCTTTATTCGAGAGTAAACTTTTTAAATGTAAAAGCACAAAGATAAGGCTGAATGTAATTTTAACGCTGAATGTTTTTATATTGTGAGTTTTAATTAACTGTACAATAAATTCTTCTTCTTCTCTACACATAACTTGGGACCCATTTAGGAATTTAGATAGTCTAAGAGGAGATAGGTAGGCTCTGTGCACAGTGAACAGATGGTTCTTCTTCAACCAGGCAGGTTTAACTAGGCTAAAGAGAGTTTTAAATGAATCCTGCCATAGGAGATCACACTGTGCATTTGGAATCTGTTCCCTCCATATCTCGTTTGCAAGTTTAAATTCGCCATCTACTGCCTCTTCTATAGCCCAATACCAATGTGAAACCTCCTTCTTCCCCGCTGGCCTCTCGACTAACTGTTGCTCAAGACTGTTACCACACCTATAGATTTTTTCTGTCTTAACTGGGATTATACTCAGCTTTGTAACTGGATATACTTAAATCTTGAGAGACCGCTGCCCACTCTCTTTCTTAGATCTTCCCAAGAGATGAGCGTTTCCTCACTGACAAGATCACCCCATACTTTTAGCCCAGCTTCTTTAAGTGGTACCTCCAACCTGTCCTGGAGGCATTCCGGTGAGCCGGGTGAATCCCAAAGTGGCGCTAGGTTTGAGAAATAGTTAAGGCCCACCAAGTTTTTTAACCTTGCCCATATTCTGGCGAATGCCTGGAGGACCTTGAGTTTAACCTTCTTAAAGAATTTTTGGTCCCCAAATTTAAACATGAAGCCCTCTTCCGGTAAACCAGCCCCTCTTACCATGGCCAGAAACATGTATCCTCTCCCAGTGCTAACAGGCATTTTTAATAGCATCTGGGAATGTGAAAGCTGGAACGCCCATGCATAATATTGTAGGTCAGGTAGCGCAAGACCTCCTTTCTCTCTCCTACGCCTTAGTTTTTTCCAGGCTATTCTGGTAGATCTATATATCCAAATAAAAGAGTTTATTTCCTGCTGGAATTTTTCTATGGTACGTTTGTCGAAATGAAGGGGGATTGTATTAAAGAGAAAGGTGATCTTAGGTAATATCGTCATTTTTACCAGATTCACCCTCCCCTAGATGGATAAAGGGAGGTGGGCCCATGACTTCATCTGTTTATGACATTCCCTTAGGACTCGCGCTAAGTTGGTTTCTGCAATTTTATCTATATTTTGAACAATTCTGACCCCCAAGTAACGCATGTTGGAACTGACCTGGTGTTGAGTTTCCGTAATATTTCAAGTCATAATCTCGGTCTTCCCAGCATTTACCTCATATCCCGAGACCTGCCCGAATTCCTCTGCCAGTCTAATGACTGCTGGGAAGGATGTGTCCAAATCTGCCGAGAGTATCAGGATATCATCCGCGTACAGGGCCACCATCCTTTCCCAATCCCCGTGTCTGAAGGACTCGATGCTAAGATCTTCTCTGAGTCGTTGCGCAAAAGGCTCTATATACATGTCGAAAAGTAGGGGGGAGAGAGGGCAGCCCTGTCGAGTTCCCCTGATTATATTAAAAGCCTTAGTCAGACTTCCGTTGACCAACAGCCTGGCCGACGGTGCTTGATATAGCAGCTGGATGGTATGACAGAACTTATCCCCCAAGTTGAATCTTGCCATGACTTCCGACAGGTAAACCCAGTTCACCCTGTCGAAAGCCTTGGTGGCGTCCAAAGTTAAGGCTGCTAGAGGAAGTGAATAGGTGGAAGTGATATCTATTGCACCGACCAGATCATATGTGAGGTCTGCTAATTGCCTCCCTTTCACAAACCCTTTCTGATCTGGATGAAGGATGTCATTCACCACCATCCCCAGCCTGTTAGCTAAAATGGAAGTGAAGATTTTATAATCAGCGTTTAAAAGCGATATGGGTCGATATGACCCACAACTAGCTGGATTTTTGCCGGGCTTCAGGATCAGGACTACTGTAGCATCGTTCCAAGTTCTAGGCGGGCTAATTCCCTCCAATAGTATCCTATTAAATAGTTGGGTTAATACCGGAATTATACCCTCCCCCAAGGATCTATATAATTTAACTGGTTGCCCGTCAGGTCCAGTACCTTTACCCCTTTTACATCCCGCCATAGCCTTCCTCACTTCCTCCTGCGTAATAGCTTGCTCCAGATATGTCTGTTGCTTGGGACTAATAGGTGTTAATGTAATCCCATCCAACCATCCCTTTCCTTTAGGTTTATCTTCTGCACAGGTCTCTTTGTACATATCTTGGAAGTATTCCAAGAAGGCCTCACCAATATCTTCATCCGAGGATAAGGAGGCTGCACCGTTTCTCACAGTAATTTCTTTTATATGGTTTCGGCACTGGTCTGCTTTGATTTTCCATGCAAGTAACTTTCCTGCTCCTTCCCCATACTCGAAATGGGCGATCTTACTTGCCTCCCATCTGCGCATGAGCCTCCTTTGGAGAATGCCCTCCAGCTGTTCCTTTAATTCTTTAAATTTATCCAGGTCTTCCTTCGAGCTTATACCAGCCTGGCCATTCAGTTTTAACTCCACTTCCCTCATTTCTACCTCCAAGGCTAAAGTCACTTCCCTATACTTTTTGCTCCTATAGCTCGATCTATTGGTAATGATACCCCTCAAAAAAGCTTTGAGGGTGTCCCAGACCGTAGTAATATCAGCTGTACCTAAATTATTCTCTAAGAATAGATTCGTTTCATTAGAGAGAAAGACTATCTCTTCCTCTTCAAGTAATAGTGATCGATCAAAGGACCATACTCTAGTCTGCTGTGGCTGTATACAATCAAGGGCTAATAAAATGCCTGAGTGGTCCGACAAATGTGATGGCAGGTATTTTATATCTTTAACTCTATCCCTAAGACTATAGCTGAGCAAAATATAGTCTATTCTTGACTTATGCTTATACTTAAAATTTCTATAAGATACCCCCAGTTGCTGACCTGACCTTTCCCTCCATATATCGCAGAGGACCATTTGGGACATCATTGTCAGGAGAGACGCCCTGGATATTGAGGTGACTGCCGCTCTGCTATTTGAGGATTTATCTAGTTTAGGGTCAAGAACGATATTAAAATCTCCTGCCCATATCACTGGCTCTGGAAAATCCAGGAGGTGTGAATAGATATTTTTAAGACAAGATGGATCATCCTGGTTCGGGCCATAATCCCCAACTAAGGTAAAAAGGATACCCATTAGAGTGATCTTCAGTATCAACCACCTGCCACCTGGATCTTCCCTATCTTGTAGAATCTGGGCCTTGGCCTTGGCTTGATTTTTGAAGAGAATCAGCACCCCTCTAATATTAGCCGTCTGGTCGGTGCAGATAAAAGAATCCACCCATTTCTGAGTTTTAAGAATTTCTTTCGTCTCTGCCCCTGCCTTGAGAAGATGAGTCTCCTGAATGACAATGACCTGCGCTGGGGAATCTCTCAGGTATTGTAGAATTCTAGCTCTTCTTGACCTCACTCGCAGGCCATTGACGTTCCAGGACAGTATCTGAAGTATTGTCATAATATTTTGAGTTTAACCCTTCCAGCCCGCAAGGCAGAGGCAGCATCCGGCTCTTTGCATTCTAACTGAATCTATCCAAACTAAGTTTAACAGGTCTAACGGATCTGAGGTGGATGAGATTATTTTATTTTTTATCC
The DNA here is from genome assembly GCA_963921515.1 of Calotriton arnoldi. NCBI lineage: Eukaryota > Metazoa > Chordata > Amphibia > Caudata > Salamandridae > Calotriton > Calotriton arnoldi. The sequence continues at coordinate 257,160 of CAWUFW010003500.1, forward strand.
CCCTGTGCTCCCCTTCCCCCCTCCCATTCTTTCCACCCCCCTTGGAGAACCCTTCCCCCATTTGTCTGGACCGGTGTTGTCCAGGTATTGCATCCAAGAACTACCCCCTCTATCCCTATTGTGAATGTGTGTTACTCTACAAAAAAAATTAAACTAATCAAAGTTTAGCCACTACCAAACAGAAAAAAACTAATTAAGTGCTATAAAACAGAAAGCAGTAATTGTGTACCCTGCGCAGCCTAAGGGACCTCCTATGTTTCTACTGCATTCTTCATTTCTTCTACCTTGATTTATTGTGCAGGGTCTGAATACATGCAGCCCTGCCGTTCAATGCTTCAGGGTAATATGATCAAATAAATACAATATAGAACTCTGTTCTACCCTGCACTGTGCTCCTCTATCAGAACAGACAAAGCTTCTGCAAGGGGCCTATGGGACCTCCTTGCTAATAGTATCAAGCAATTCATCTGCATCCTGGATTGATCTAATGTTGTGCATTTTGTTGTTGTGCATAACTTTTAAGAAGGCCGGTATTTTAAGTTGTACTACTGCACCAATCTTCTTAAAGTTGACCATCCTTCTGCTGAGTTCCCACTGCCTTTCTAGGGTAGCTGTAAAGTTAACTTTACTACTCCTAAACTGAGAAAAATCCTAACTTTAAGACTTTCGGTATTCACAGAAGGCATTTAGGAGTCCTAAAGTTAGGACTACTAACTTCTGTGAATACCGAAATGAGTAAGTGCCTTCTGTGAATACCAAAATGAGTAAGTGTATTCTGTGAATACCAAAAAGTACTAACTTTACGTTTTTGACGTAAGTTAGTTCTGTGAATCAGGCCCTTAGACTGCATCCTATGTGTGGGTGTTGGAGAAGGCCTTTGTATACTGCATGTTGGTGACCACCATTGCAGTGATTTGAAATGAGCATTGCCAGCATAAAAGGAACTTTGTCCAGCATATATTATGTTAAAGGAAATGCTCAGGCGCAAATTGGTAAATACCAATGTTCACAGAACATATATAACCTAACAAAATGACATTTATTAACTGCCTTGTGAGTTCTCCTAGAGAGCATTATTTAATCCGACCTCTCTATATGTACCTTATAAGTCAGGAAATAAGTTGAGATGGAATGTTATGCTGGCCATTACTCTTCACGCTGTAAACCTCAGACATATTTCAGGTAAACATTCCTTAATTCAGTGTAATTAGGAGAGTCAATTCAAATACATGTAACGTATACACCAGTATCGTACTACCGTAACTTATTGTAAACTTTGCTTTACTATTAGATGGTTTTGCAGCACACCAAAAATAAGAACAATACATGTTTGCTGGAAGCTGCTAAATTATTCCAGAATGTCATGAGTTACACACTCCGTTAAAAATAATGGCGTGACAATCCAAAATAATGAAACGTCAGTGTGCCAATGCAGCTTTAACAAGGGCTATGCTTGCAGCAAAACAGTGGCTTTTTCAGAAAGTACATTCATATTGTAGTCAAACAATGTACAACTAGAAGCAACTATTTGGCAAAATTCTCTATAAACACTGGAAATCATCCGCAAAATACAAACAAGGCATGCTTTATTTTTTCTACTAGTCATTAATAATATTATGCTTTGAATCTCTTTAGAAAAACACTTGCAAACAAATATAGCATCCACTCGGCCATTGTTTCTCCTCTAGCTTAACTAACCCAAGCCGGGTAAATGCATGGCAAATCCATAAATTTAAATGTGTTATGTAGAATATATTTTATATTTGTATTTCTCTCTTCCTGTTTTTCGATCCCACTATTTGAATCTTTGAGTGATATCTACATGGCTATAATCCCTAGTGCCTCCAGGGTAAGGGCAATGTGCCAATGGAGTGTCACAGAGTGCTGATGTTAAACAAAGTACTTTACTGGTAAAGCAGAACAACTGCAAGTCAGAGGCTCCAATCCCTGTGAAGTAGCCCATGAGTACACCGAGCTTGTCATCATCACTATCTGTGTGTAAGCGGCAGATCGCAGCTTCCAGTCCCAATAAAATTGCTTATGGGGCTTTTGCACCTGCTGAAGATATGCGAGTCTGAGGAAGAGCTTTGCACTAGAGTCTGCCCCTTATAAAGAGCCAGTTCAATTAAGCTTCATGCCTGAACCCTGCTTCCTCCGCTGTGGCTTGTTTAATATCAATTGGCAACAGTTAAGCTAGGCTTAAACATCAATGTCATTGGAAACAATCGGCCAATCGGTCATTAAGACACTCCCTTCACCCTTGACTCCTGTATATGCTGAACCATGCACTCACACAGGAACACCGCTCACTTGAGACTCACAAAGACACAACTAATAATACATTCATACAGACACATACCTCTTTCTGCACTCACCTGTGTACTCCCCTCAGCCTGCACTCATACAGCGCCTACCCTCTCCATGCACTCAAATTTAAAGTCCCCTTAAACCTCCTTCACGATACAGAATAAAATGCTGCACTCGGCAAATGACTCACTTAGCAATCACAGAAGCACACTGTTCATCTTCACTGACCAACACCCATCAATTACCCTGCACTCATACAATCAATCCCCTTAATATGAACTCCCTGCACTCACACAGATACACTCAAACCACTGTGCACTCACACAGGCACACTTTCTCACCCTGCATTCACACAATTACTCCCTGAACTCACGAAGGCACACCTGGCACTCACACAAGCACAACTTACAAAATACTCATACAAACATGCCTTACCTGCACCCCGTAATGCATCCATAGTGAATACTGGCATCATGTTATGGATTTTTGTGACACCCATCAATGTGCAGTCTTCTGACACCTACCACTCACAAGCTACAGAATGTGACCATTACCCACACTCCTACCCCTATTATATCCAGTGTTCACTGAGCAGAGTGGTCCGATGTTCCCCTTCGTTACTGGGCACAAGCTGTGATCTTTGGCCCTTCACTGTGCCCACTCCCACAGTACCTTTGACAACAGTACAAAATCCTAGGCAGTGGTGTTTATGTTCTTGCATATCATTAATTACGTGCGGGAATTTAACAGGAAAAGTTAACATGTTGGACTCCTTCCTAATTACCTCCCACATTGACCAACCCATTATTCATGCACTCACTAAGGCACATGGCACACTTGCAGCTTCACTGTTCCCACATCAAGGAGTGAATTGAGGGGGGTGGGGGGGAGGAAGCGAGCTGTGCCAATGCCAAACTAAAGTTTTCCAGGTCCATTGTTTAGTATATTATCCAGTACAGGATTTTAAAGTTACCATTCTCACATCTTGCATCCGGTTATCCCATTATTAAATCAGAACTACAAGTCCCAGTATTCACAGAAAAATCCTGAATTAGATTAACTACTTGCGCAGAGACCTGGGAACATTGAAAGGATTGTTTTGAGTAGTAAGGCCCCAAAGCAGAGCTCTCAAGTTTCCCATGTCCATGTGTGGGGGGTTCATCCGGTCGATTGCTTTTTCATTGCATTGTGGGAAAGTTCCAGAATGCAAAGCAAAAACTTGGTGTCGACAAGTGACGTATGCATGCACATGGGAAACCTGTGATCTCTGTCCAAAAGCAACTTCTCATGCAGAGGTATACCAATCACTGATACGCGTGCACGGAGGCCCAGTGGGCTGAGGAGCCCACTGAACCATGATTATTGATGTCGGTTGCAACTCAACAAAAGATTGGGATCCAGTTTTTCTTTGCCTTCACTAGGACCCATGGCACCATTCCCATGCCACCACCCCCACATCACAGAGGTGGGCAGGGTGGATGAGACCACCAGCGAAATTCAATGTGCTAAAGCAGCTCCTCCAGTCTAGGACTTCATCTTTATAATCTGGAATTTGTAGTTCGTTTTTATATCCCATTATTAGGTTTAGAACTACAAGTCCAGGAACTCAAGAAAAAATCTTGAACCTGCTAATGCTAGAATCTGGTCATGTTGAAAGCTCTGCCACTGAGTCATTAAATATCTTGCACTGTGGGTGATGAGGTTGTAGGCCTTGAGCAGAAGGTTTTCTAGAACCCATTGCCTCTCAGTGGTAGGTGAGGAGGGATGAGGGCAAAACAACATTCTAGTTTGCATGGGGTGCCAGTGAGGCATTACGGATCGTTCCAGCCTTACAATGTCCTCACCCCCAGGCCCATTCACAGGTGCCAGAGTGGAGATGTGGGAGAAAAATTGTTGGCTGCAAAGAAGTAGTTCTCCATTTGCATAACTGTCTACACATTACCAGCACAGCAAAAACCACCTTTGACCTGACGGATCCAGAGGAGAATTGAAGAATAGTCAGCCTAGACCGAAGATCAGCAGGAGGTCAACGGAATGTAGCTCAAGCCACAAAGGCCTCAGTTGCCTTCCCAAGCCCCAACTTGCAGAGGAGAAATGTAAGCCTAGCATAAAAGGCCTATGAATTCAGTAGCCCATCTGCTGGACAACACACTCAGTGCCCCATGTCTATGCCTTCTTCCAAGTCCAGCATCAGGGTGGCCTCGCTACATGTCAATCATCAAAGCAACCAGGTTCTGGTATATCTCTGACCTACCAGTCTTAGTCAAGTAGCAAGGAATACATAATTATCACTGTTTTTATTTCCATTTCTCAGAAAAAGTCTGCACAAAAACAATGTCTGCCAGTCTAGCCCAAGCTCTGTTTTAGGGTTTAGACCACAAGGCACACAATGTGCATAGGTCTGTATGCACAGGAAACGTTGATTAACGGTTATATGCTTTGTTTGATTTTTTTCTTCATTTTTTGTGTTTTTACTCTATGTTAAAGTTTGAATAATTGTATGTGTCATTCAGGATTAAATGAGGGATACCAAACTTCGATTGAGGAGAGTCAGATCCAAGATAGTCAGCATTTAGCCTGAACATCTGCAGGTATTCAGTCCTCCTTGACCCGAGATGAATACTCAGATTTAAATCAACTGAGTAGGAAAAACACACACATCTGTACATGACATACATTACTCTACTGAGCTATGTTACTGGTATCTCAACCTGAGAACAACATGCTACACATCAACTCACAGAACTATGCAACAGGGATTGAGACACAAGAGCAACAGATTATATACAGATCTCTGCAGCATGCACATGTGCTTTTTGGTAAAATGTAAACTTCATGCACCGAAGGAGTCTTGTGATAGTAGTCTGAATCCTAGAGTGCGAGTGGGTGTGCATCACTTAGCTGGCTGTTTGCCCTAAATGAGTAGGGTTGGAGCACGCTGGGCATGAATCGTGCAAACACATCTGAAATATGATGGTATGTTAAGGTGATTAAATGCCCATGTGTAAATGTGTGCTTTAAACTACACATTATGTAGAATGTGGGTCCATTCTAAGCGTAGCATAGCACATTCCTTGTTGATTTACGTTGGATTTATGACGTATTTTGTGTTTTAATTATGTGCTCATTTATGTTACCTCAATGGACTTTTGTACCTAGGCAGGAATGCGAGAGAGCCTTCTCTCTCTGAGTTAGTACTTTATTTTCAGAAAAGACATCTCGGAAACAGTGGGCAAGATCTCCGTCTTTCTGACTCTGAGCTGTGTTACCTGAAAATGAAGCAGTGACTCACAGAAGCATCGGGTTAAATGAATGCCCTTTAAGCACTGCAGGCTGATAAGCAGGCACTCAACTGTGAGTCAGCAAAGCCCATCATGATCTTTCTTCTGTCTCAGAGAAGGCAGACAGATTGGCCTTTTACAACCTCTCTCCACAACCGACAAGGTGCAGACCTTGTCCATCAGCGTCTGTCTCCTTCCACACTTTTGCAGCACCGATCTTCTCTGGGCTTTTTTTTTTTTTAAACTGACCCCTTGAAAAAGGGAGGGGTCAGCTGTAGCTTTAGGATATGTGTATGTTTCCATTTCCCCAACTATGCCTTACTCTAACACTAAACTAAATCCGTGTATCCCCTACCACTGAATGAGCAAATACTGTGATCTTTTTTTATAAGTACTAACTTTTATTTCATGGATTTGCACAATTAGTCCATACAAGTACACCTTTCAAACATTCCCATTTTTCCTATTTATTAAAAGAAATCCCAATCAGGATCAAATTGAACATTTAAAGTGGAATGTCTTTATATAAAGCACAATGGTGGCACAGCATATAAAATTGAGGATTTGCATCACTTTTGAAGCATGCAACATGGCACGTGCGTGACGCAAACCTTAAATGCGATTTATGAATCCACGAAAGCCCACTTTGCGTGGCCCTGAGTGGCTCCATACATCTAGAGTAAAGCAACGCAGTACAAATTGCTACATTGCCTTACTGTGCCCTGGGAAGGTGTTCCATGGACGTTGTTTGGGTTTTCCCATGAAACTCCCATGGTTATTGATGCATTCCCAGATTTACCAGAAGAGTAGACCTGGGAATGCACCAAAAAGATATGTCTTCTCAGGGGAGGTGTAATGAGGAGAAATATCTGGATTTCTCCTCGTTACTTCTTCTTACTATGTGTGCAGCTTTCTGCAACATGCATAGATAGAGGAATATGCCTCTCAGGATTGTTTTGTGCTGGATGAACTTCCTGCACAAAAACAATCATCCTGCATGCAACACAGGCACCCTTGCACTATGGTGCAAGGGTGCCCGCATTGGCGCTAGGCTGCCAAAAGGGCACCAGCCCAGGGGAAAAGGCAGGAATGCACTGTATAGCCTTAAATGCAGCACATTCCTGCCCTTCCCCTGTCACAGGTGACATTCTCGCGAATAGGCACGAGAAAAATGTGATAAACGATGAAGGCACATCATAAACAAGAATTTGTTTATGATGTGCCTTCATCGTTTATCACATTTCTGCCGCTCTAGACCCATCACGTAAAGTCAAATTCAGCACAACAGTCAGAAGGTGGAATGAGCCACCTGTGAAGGTTAATGCCTCAACATCAACCAGTTCTGGAGGGAGTGGGAATTTAGGATGCTTGATCTCTCAGTGATATTTGAAAGTTTTAGGATCTGGCATTTGTATCCTGCAAATAGTACAGGACTCCACTAATGCAACTTTGGCAGCTGACTTCTGATCATCTCCTTGTTTCTTCTTTTGTTCAGCTTGAGTTCTGGCATTCTTCTGCTGAGACTGAAACTTCTGATCCAAATGAGCCATATCTGTGGGTGGCGACCACGAAGCATCACAGGAGAAATGTGGAAAGTCTGTGTTTTTAGGGTGTGGGCCTCCGGGACAGAGCAGGAAGAGAGTGCACAAAGGACAGTAACCACCCAATGGGGGCTCCCGTATGCACTAGTGCAAACCCTGAACAATAACCACCTAGGAACTCCTTGCCTCCGGAAACTAGACTGAATCCCTCAATGGCGTCTTTCAAAAATGAAGTGAAAGTACTACTGATGACTACTTTCTGAACTGGAAATGTACATACTCCTCCCTTGGGGCCATGTTATGATGCTTCCTCTTCACACTTGTATTTCCTTCTTTTATGGACTTCCTCTCCCAGACAGGTGCTGCTACATCCGGTTTCGTTCCTGAACATATGGTTGTTTTCAACACCCTTATTTGTTGTTGCTTTTATATGTTCATGTATATTGCCTTTGTGGTGTTGCGATATATCGGTCCTCTTGTGTACTCCTGTATCTTACATACTCTTGTTGTTGTTCTTGAGTTCAAAATATTTTATTTAATTTTGTTCATAAACAACTAATAAAGACATTACATAAAATGTTATTATTTAACAACAAAGTACCTATTAACAATTCGCAAATTGACCAAAAATTATTTTAAAAATTACAATTGGTACTGAGACATTACATATTGAAAAGATACATAAAAGGGGGGAAGGAAGGAAAGGAGGGAAGGGGACAAATATAACAACTAATGCATAAGATTTACACAGAGCAGCTATATTATATCATACATACAACCTTTTTGAGTTAAAAACAAAATTGGAGATATAAATACAACCTTAAGAGGATAAATATACATCAATAGGTAACCAAAAAGATTGATAAGCGAGCGAATTATGTGAAATCCCATTCATGGATAATTGAGCACCTCTTCTAGTAAAGATAACCCACGACCACCAAGCATTAACAGATAATATAGAAACATCTTTCCAGCAAAAAGTGATGGATTTTATAGCTGCTGAGATTAGGAAATTAAAAAGTTTACTTTCTAAATCATGTAAATTTTGTAAAATAATAGCAGATTTACATATTATTAATTGATCGGAAACATCAATATGGAATTTAAAAATCTTTTTATAATAACCCAAACTTCAGACCAAAATTTTAAAACTAGAGGACAGTCAAAAAGTATATGTTTGAACGTACCAGGATGTAATTTACAATGCCAACAATCTGCAGAGGGAAGAAGTTTAGCCTTAAATAAACGTGATGGAGTCCATAAACAATTGTATAGGATATATGAATTGGTTTGGTATATTGAAACAGGTAGCCAACCAGATATGCTATCAAGCCAAATATCCTTCCATGTGTCAATAGATAAAGAAAGCGAAAGTTCATTGTTCCAAAAAGATGAAATCATCTCTAAATTGCTACCTAGAGTATCTGATAATTTTTTATATAGAATGGAAACCCCATGAGACGATCTAGAGACTGTTTGAATGTAAATTGATAAATCTGCTGTAACATCGGACGGAATAGCATTGGGAAAGGAGTCTAAGATTGAATTGTACAAATATTGATACTTAATAAGGTCAGATTTAAGTAGACCAAATCTTGCTTGCAACGTTTCAAAGGCAATAAAGGTATTATTGGAATAAACATCTTTAAGATAAAAAATACCAGCTCTAATCCATGAAAACCAAAAACTAATATTCTTGTTTAATTTAATAACATTGCTATACCACAGTGATAACTCATCAGTATTATTCATTGGAAAAAGAAAAATTAAGTCAAGATCATTAAATAACATTTTAGTAGATTTAATAATAACTGATTTATGAAAAAATGTGGTATTATTATGCATAGACAATAAAGTAGGTAATGGAAATGGACTTACTATAGATTTCTCAATAGATAGCCAAGCAGGAGGAGTATTTAAAAAGGAGTGGTTAAACCATAATGAACTTTGTTTTAAAATAAAAGCTTTATGATAAAGAAAGAAATCTGGGATACCAAAACCAGCATTACGTTTAGGCACTTTTAACTTTTTATAACTAATACGAGGAGATTTGTTGTTCCATAAAAACTTTGACAAAAATGTATCAACCTCTTTATAAAACTTTAATGGAAATTGAGTAGGGATCATGGCCAGGGTATAAAAGATTTTGGGAGCAATAGTCATTTTGATAGAATCCATTCTGCCCCACCATGAAAGATGTAATGACGCCCATTTAGACGTTTTATTTTTAATGTAATTTAGGATGAATTCACAGTTTAAATTTATTGTTGATTTTATGGATGAAGAAAATAAAATTCCAAGATATTTTAACTTATTCTTTTGCCAAATAATTTCACGCATGGGAAGCATATCATGAGTGCAATAAACATTAAGGGGAAAAAATTCAGTTTTGTTGGTATTTAAAGTGTAGCCCGAGACTGTAGAGTATTTTGTTATAATATCCATTAATGAGGGGAACGAAGATATAGGGTCACTAACAAATAAAAGCACATCATCCGCATAAGCAAGAGTTTTAACAATAACATCCTTAATATTAATTCCTTTAATATTGTCACATTTTCTTATAGAGGTAAGAAAAGGTTCAATGCCAATTAAAAATAAAAGAGGGGAAAGAGGACATCCTTGCCTTGTACCTCTAAAAAGCAAAAATTGATTTGAGACTTGTCCATTAATAAATAAACGAGCAGTAGGGGCGCAATATAGAGCTGAAATCATGCGTATAAAAGTATCTCCAAAATTAAATGAGGACAACGTATGAAATAAAAATTGCCAATGGATTTTATCGAAAGCTTTCTCAGCATCTAAGGCTAAAATTCCAGATGGCAACGTTAAAGTAGGACATTGTTCAATAATATGTAGCAAAGTTCTTGTATTATGAGCAGAATATCTATTCTTCATAAAACCAGATTGATCCGGGTTTATAATAGAATCTAATATGGGGCCCAATCTAGTAGCAAGTATTTTAGCATATAATTTACAGTCTTGATTAATTAGGGATATAGGGCGATAATTAGACACAAGAGTGGGATCCTTATCTGGTTTTGGAAGTACTATAATTAACGCTTCTGTAAAAGAACTAGAGGAGTTCCTGTGGCTCTGAAAAACATAAATAGTTGGTGTAAAAAAGGTAAAAGGTATGACTGAAATTCTTTGTAGAATTCTGCTGGAATCCCATCAGGACCAGGAGATTTGTTCTTTTTAAGGGATTTTATAGCAGTTAAGATTTCATCTTTGGTGATAGGTGCATCGAGTCCAATTTTATCTGATTGTGGAATCTTGGGTAACTCACAGGAATTTAAAAAGGAGTCGATTAAAGAAGCATCCTGAAAATCAGGTTTATTATATAATTTAGAATAGAAATTCAAAAATTCATTAACGATTTCATTGTGAGAGAGAGCAATTTTACCATGGGCACCATGAATTGAATTGATTTGAGATTTATCCTTTTTTATACGTAAATAATTAGCTAATAGCCTTCCAGATCTATTGGTATTAAAACGAAATCTGGCTTTAGCATTAGAGATTTGAATACCAGCTCTTTTACTTAGGATTGAATTAAATTCATAACGCAATTTTTGTAGTTCAAATTTATATTGAGGATTGTTGGATGTAATAAAAAGACGCTCAACTTTTGCAATCTGTTTTTGAAGATTTTTAGCATTTGCATGAAATGTTTTATTTTCGTGGGCCATAATAGATATAGTTACACCTCTAATATAAGCTTTAAAAGCATCCCATCTATTAATCATAGAAGTAGAAACCTTCAGGGTTGAGTAAAAAATATTCTTGAATGGCGGATAAAAGTTTAGGCTTGTTAAACTCATTTAAAATTATACCTGTGTTCATACGCCATCTAGATTGTTTATTAAAAGATGAATCCAAATTCAAAACCAAAGAAATCATAGCATGATCTGAGATGTCAATGTTACCAATAGCAGGAGCAGTTATTGAACCAATTAGATGCCTAGAAACCAATAAACAATCAATTCTGGAGTGGGAATTGTGAGGATTTGAGAAGAATGTGAAACATTTTTCTGTAGGAAAATGTAATCTCCAAATATCAACTAACTTAGTGGCTTGCATAAATGATTTGAAAGCAAAATAAACTTTAGAAGGGTGAAACTTAGTAAGAGATAATCTATCCAATAAAGGGTCCGAGATAACATTAAAATCACCTCCAACAATTAAAGGGGCATTACCGTCCTTTAGAACCTCAGTTGTAAGATTTGTCCAAAAAACTGGGTCATCTGCAGTAGGACCATAAACATTTAATAAAAATAGAACTGAGTCATGAACTTTGATTTTAACTAGAATGTTTTTACCATCCTTATCAGAAATTTTACTCAGAATTTGACAGTGAAGTTTTTTTGCAAACAAAATAGCTACACCATTTTTTTTACCATTAGCAGGGGAAGAAGCAATCACATCCACCCATTTCTTCTTCATATAATCTAGAATTTTATCATCTATATGAGTTTCCTGCATAAAACAAACATCCGCTTTGCAACTATTTAGATAATCTAAAATTTGTATACATTTAACTGGATGGCGCAATCCTTTAACATTTAATGAAACTATTTTAAAATTATGTGTATTAGCCATAATAGAAGAAAGGAGAAAAGGAGATCAAAAAGAGGAAGATAAAGAAGATCAAGAGAATGAGGACAAGGTAGCTCCAAATAGGGAAAAGGGAAAGGAAAAAAGAAACAGGATGGAAAAAACGACAAACAAAAGACATAAATGTGAAATGTGAAACGCACACACGCTTTACAAGCATGACCGAAACCGCTGGAGCCCTTCACAAAAAGATTTCAGTACTGTGTCAGAAAGGACATAACTGCTAAAAATCAAAACTGATAAAAGTCAAGCAGCAGAGTCATTAGTATCCATTGAGAGCTGTGATTGATGAGTCAAAAAATGTCTCAAATCTTCTGGACGTTGAAAAGATTTTGAGAAGTTATCCTTCCAAATGTGCATCGTCGACGGATCAAAAAGACCATATTTGTAGCCTAGACTTCGTAGTTGAGGTCGAAGAGCAGTGAATTCTTTGCGAATTGAGACAGTTTCTTTGGCGAAATCCTGATGAATAAATATTTTATTTCCATTTACCATCAATGAAGGAATTTCTCTAGCTGCTTTTCTGATTAAAACCAAATGGTGGTGTCGAAGAACTTTAAAGATCATTTGTCGCGGTTTTGTGTTCAGAGGGTTCCTATGTGAGGGAATCCTGTGAGCCTTATCAATTTCAAACGTTTCTGAGAATTTAATTTGCAAAAGACCAGGCAATAAATTCTCCAAATATAATCTACAGTTATTTCCCTCAACATCTTCAGGCAAATTAAATATGCGTAAATTATATTGTCTGTTACGATTTTCCATGTCCAATAATGCTGAGCACATAGGTGAAATTTTTGCCACAAGTGGAGAAAAAGTGTCAATTTTGGCCTTATTATCCTGTATTTTAATGGAATTATCTGATATTTTCATTGACAGGCTGGCCATTTCTTTGCGCACATGTTTAACTTCAGAAGCAATAGTGTCTGTATTGACATGAAGTGCCTGAATTTCCTCCAATATTAAAGATAGTGAGGGTTCAGAAGACTCCACTACTTTAGATTTAGCAGGAGGCGGAGAAATTTGCTGCCTCCTTTTATTATTAATTGCACTTTTATTTTCCATTTTGAGTAAAAAGAGATAAAATGAGACTTGCAGCAGCCAAATAGTGTATAAAAAGAGCGAAAGCTGTGGAAATAACCTGGAAATGACTGGTGCAGCAGCTAAAATGGGTAGGGGGAGTGGCTAGGCCCAAGCCAGGCCCTATCCTGAAAGTTCCCTCCGCCCCCTTGACAGAAAGCCTGGCTGTACCTGAAACCAGTGCAAGGAGCAGGAACCAGGCGATGAAAAAACCCACTTCCGCTGCGCAGAATCGTCTGAAAAGCTCCACAGCAAAGGTAAGTTGTTTAAAGATGTAGCATCCTCCACCAGAATGCCCTTTCTGACAGGAATTCGTCGTTAATGCGAAAAAACGGGCTGAAATAGCGTGAAGTCTCTCACGCGGCGGCCATCTTAAATCGCGCGCTCGCGCGTCTCCACCTCTTGTTGTTGTTCTGACCTACTTGTCTCCCTCTCTTTGGTTCCTGATCATTTGTAAAGCACTCTGATATCCTCTTGAGTCATGTTCGCTCTATAAAACTCTATACATAAATAAATAAAGTAAAAATAATAACAGTGAGCGGGATAGTTAAGTGAGTTAAAAGTATTCTTCTAGGATCTATGTGTAACATGCCATAGACATACTTGCATAGTGAAATGTCAAGATGGGCCATTCATCTTATGATGTCCATAAAATATATACCATTGTTGTGGCCTAGAATAATGACAATGTTTAAGCACCAATAACACCGCTATCAGTTAAACCTATTCAATGAGTGGCACCTTCAGCTACCACTGCCTGATTGGCCCACAGGACTACTGCGATTTGTAAATGAGTATTTCATAGCATAACTATGGTTCTTTAAAGAAACAATATGCAGACATTCTTGGTTTAAAAATTCATGATGGTGAAACGCTGAACTAGCACTAAGGAGAGAAATAATTCAGCAACTCTAAACATGGATTTAGAATGAATGCGTGATTTTACAAACCTAAGCATGAACTATGGAACCGATTATGAGTAATGCATAATTGGCATAATTTTGGTAATTTTATGCAACAAATTTAGGGCGTAATTACCAAGATCACGCCATTATGTCACATCATTTAGCAAGATTCCCATTCAGAGAGACGCGCGCGAAGATAACAGCCACAGCATCAGGTATAACTTTCAGGAGCGCCTGGCAAAGGGCCCCTGAGACTCGTGCCTGCTATTTTTAACAGCACTGCTTTTATTCTTGCTGCATTTTAGCAAAAAATTAATTGGTTTTTACTTACTCACCTTTCACGCTGTGCATTTGCATATTCCCCGGTCCACCACTGAAAGTTCAGATTGTGTGGAGGGAAGGCACTGCATACACCGGAAGTGAGGAATCTGCCGTCACTTCCGCAGGTCAGCAGTCTAGCTGCTGATACCTGCCCTTTAAAAATCAGATGACTGTTGCAACGCGCAGCGGACGCGCGCAGCGGGCGCGCCAAAGGCAAGCCCGTCTGCGCCCGTCCGCGCCTGGACCGGGCTCAGAGCCTGGAACCCTGGCCCCTGTACATCAGCAGTACCTGACACCAGGATAAAATACTCTAGCAACCAGCTGAAAGAGATCCGCCTAGTGACCAAATTTCATTCCTGTCCATACCTACACTCTTGCTCCTTAAATACTCATATCTCTTTGAGCTGCCCCAATTGTTCTTTTAATCTTGACTCTCATAACAAACCAGTACCATCGCAGAGGTATCCCGTGCAAATAAATCATGAATATATTCACCTAGCCCTTATAAACTCTCGCTCCCTTCCCAAACATTCATATGAAATATTGGACTTCCTAAAAGACCAAAGTCTAGACATACTATTTATTACAGAAACTTGGGGTGACTTATCTGCTGGACCTGACTTTTGCACCGCAACTCCTAACGGGTACGGCGTAATCAGACACGACAGAACTACCAAAAAAGGAGGAGGACTGGCAATCATACATCGTGACAAATATTTAGTCAGGACGGAGCTAATCCCCTCCACGGTATGTGAAGCTATGACTTTCTCGATTACGCTTAGTTACTCACAAACCTTCAAAGGAATCCTCCTCTATCATCCACCAGGCTCTAGAGCGGAATTTCTCTCTACTTTAGGCAGCTTACTAGAACCATGCGCGGTAGAATCTGACTTCACCATACTGGGGGATTTCAATTTTCACTTGGAGAGCCTTGATGATAATGACACATCATCCCTCATTGCCGAACTAGAGGCGGTGGATCTTCTCCAGTTGGTGACCAGCCCCACACACTCAGCTGGTCACACACTGGATGGGCTCTTCACCAACAATAAGCAAATTTCTTTGCATAACATCATGCCTTCTAGCCTGGACTGACCATTGGGCAGTCCTGTTTGATATTCAGATAAAAAAAAAACAACGCTGCGCACATTAGCCCAATCTCACTTTCACAGTTTAAAGCCTGGAGTTGCATTGATCAGCATCTCCTTAAAACACACCTGTCATCAACTAACTATGACTCCACATCAGACCCTATACTTGCGTCATCTAATTACTCTGAATGGCTTTACAACGCCTTCAACTTTTTAGTACCAATTAAAAATGTTTCTAAAACAGAGCTGCTCCTTCGGCCCCGTGGTTCTCTGAGTCACTTAGACTTGAAAAACAATGATGCAGGAACCTCGAGAGACGCTGGCGTAGAGACTACAATATCATTGAAAAAACACTCTACAAGGAAGCTCTATCCAAGTACAAACAGCTTATTATCAGAGAGAAAAGCAAATACTACCTTAGTCAGATAGAATCCGCCCAAGATTCCACCAAGCAGCTGTTTCAGGTAGTCACAAAACTATCAGGGTCGATGACGAATTCCCCAATAGCTCCCACTCAGGATCTTTGCAACTCACTGGCCAGTTTCTTTCAAGAGAAGGTCAGCAACATATACGACAAATTTGCCGCACAACCTAAGGCCGACCCTTTGACGACTGTCCTCAGCAATGAAGAATGTTCCCCTTCTTTCCCGCAATTCACTCAAGTCTCACCAAAACAGATCTCTGATTTAATCGCCACCATTAAATCAGGTTCCTCCACTGACCCCTGCCCCTCTTCAGTCTTAAAACTGATCCCGGATCTTATAGCTCCCAACCTAACAGATATCTGTAATGCCATGTTTCAAACAGGCATCTATCCTCCTACTTGGAAAAAGGCTATCATCAAGCCGCTGCTGAAGAAGCAGAACCTCGATCCAGCAGAAACAAAAAATTATCGGCCTATCGCAAACCTTCCATTTCCAACAAAAATCTTTGAGAAATTAATGAACTCGCAGCTGGCCCAATACATCGAGGATAACAACCTTCTGGACGATACGCAATTCAGCTTTAGAAAAGGCCATGGTACAGAAACTGCCCTTATTAAAGCATCAGATGAAATCAGGACAGTACTAGACCAAGGTGGTGCCGCGGTTCTAGTATTGTTAGACCTGTCAGCAGCCTTTAACACGGTCGACCATGCTACACTGATCGACCGTGTCTCAACCATTGGCATTAAACATAGGGCTAAAGATCTACTGGCCTCGTTTCTCTCTAACCGCACACAATTAGTAAGTCTTGGTGACTTCAAGTCCTCCCCATTTACCCTCCCCGTGCGGTGTGCCACAGGGATCATCTTTGAGTCCGACCTTATTTAATATCTACGTGTCGGACTTGGCTAGGGTTATCAAAACCCACGGGATGGGTGTGACATCTTATGCAGATGACACACAACTGGTGCTCGCAATACATAATGACGGAGGAGCAATTGCAGCTAGCTTTCAAGACGGAATGTTGGCTATTAGTACTTGGATGGCCAACAACTGCCTAAAGTTGAACTCCGATAAAACGGAGGTATTGATTTTTGGTAATCTTTTCCCTGCATGGTCCCCTATTTGGTGGCCAGCCAATCTGGGACCTCCACCATCCCCTGTCTCGAAAGTCAGGAATTTAGGTGTCTTATTCGATGACAAGTTATCTTTTTCATCCCATACCAATGCAGTTGTCTCCTCATCCTTTTATACCCTTAGGATGATTAAAAAACTCCTACCATTCGTTCCACCTAGTGCCGGAAAAACCCTTATTAGCACCCTAGTAATCTCAAAAATTGACTACTGCAACGGCCTCCTCCTTAATGCTCAGAAGAAGGTCATAAATAGACTACAGATGGTGCAGAACTCAGCTGCTAGAATGCTAACAAACATCCCTAAGTATCAATCAATCTCAAAGGTGGTCCGAAAACTCCATTGGCTACCGATAAGAAGCCGAGTTAAATTTAAAGCACTCTGCATCGCATTCATTCCACAACACGGGACCTGAGTTTCTTAAGAGGGCTTTATGTGTCTACAAGCCCAACAGACCCCTGCGTTCATCAACAGCCAACCTTTTGAAGGTCCCTCGAACTAAAAAAGTCTCATGGGGGGATAGAAGATTCACTGTGGCCACAGCCAAGTTGTGGAACACCCTTCCTCTTCACATTAAATCCAGCCCTACCCTGCTTGCCTTTAGAAAGCTAGTAAAGACTTGGCTTTTTAATCAATAATCATCTGCTCCTGGCTTGGTCTTCTACACAGTCCGCAGCGCCGAGACACCCAAGGGTATTTGTGCGCTCTACAAATTGCTTAAAATAAATAAAATAAATAAAGAAATCATAACACTAGATGCAGGAAAACAATGAGATTAGCAACAACATCGTTCCAATACGAGCACCAGCTTCCCAAAGCGATAAGTAGTTCCTTTAACACTGGATGGGAGGTCAATAAATATTTCTGGTAGATTTTTCACCCGAGAAGAAACTACAAAACTGAATGTGAGCGACAGTTTTTTGAATGCGAGCTACCAAGAAATCAACTCAAAATTATAGTTTAGAGCTGAATTGTTACCCGAACAAACCATTACGGTCAAGGTTTGAGCATGAAGCTAATTTTTCTTTTTTTCATTTTCTGTTTTAGACAGCGCACAGATAATGGGAAGCTTTTGTACATACAGTAGCAACTTCCTCTTCCTGTGCTAAAGACTCTTCCCTCTGCTTTGTCCAGCCCTTAGTCCCTTTGGATTTGAATTTGGACGAAAGGCATCACTCTATTTTTCTGCAATCCCTGCTGCATCCACCCCCCTGAAAGTTTTACTTTTTGGGAGACATCAAGTAAGTTCAATGCAGTACTTTGCAAACTGTTTGTTGTTTAAGGCAGAGCAAGTACCACTGTTTTTTCCCTTTTTATTTGTTTGAGGTTAGATGGCCTGCAGTTAGTAATAGGGGCACTCATATTAAGGGATCATTTTGCACGCTTTTTTGCTGATTAAGGCCTTGTGTTTTAATTAATTTTCTCTATTTCTTTCACTGTGTTGTTTTACTGTTTGAGGCCTAGTCTGTCCTGCAGCAGTGTAATTACTAATGTTTTTTACAGTGTCACTACTGCTGTGCTATATGTTTTTAATTTTTTTAGGGATTTTGGATGGCCTTCTGTTAAGTGGAATATGTAGTTTTTTTTTTTGTCTGCATGTGCATTTTGACGGCTAGGTTTGGGATGGCTCACAGAGTCTAGGCCCTTGTAGAAAGACATGTTAGGTTGTTCTCAGCTACCTGCCCCATGTTTTTGCCTGACATTTGTTTGTCTATATGGGACATAGTCAATATTGTGTCTATAACTTTTAATAGTATTTTGGAGGGGTAATTGATGGTTCCCAGGGCTGTTTGTAGTTGAGGAATTTTTGAAGTGTATTTAAATTTCTTCTCTGACATTGCTAAGTCAGTGGTGGGTAGAGGGCAGTCTCATGTTTGGGTGCAGATATATTTTGAATATGCGCAATCCTTTAAAAAAATATATATATATTTTGAGTTTCAAAAAGTAAAAGATTGAACAGTTACAACAGAAATTCCATTACACTCCCAATTGTAATAGATGATACGTCTCAACATAGCCATGCCCCATGAACCCTCCCTGACCCCATAAGTTAAAATGTCAAACAATATTCAAACCGTGTCACCAATTGCAGTTGTTAACAAATAAGACGTGTAAGGACCCCAAACATCCTTGGGTCTTGAGGCCCATGGGAGCTCTTCTGCATAGGTATCTAATTGGGCTTTACTTTATGTCATATCTCTAAGCCACTCTGCAAGATTAGGAGCATGTCTCCACCCCCCGAGTGACTAGACACTCTTCTTTTTCCAAGCAACAGTGCCGCTGACACAGGTTTTCGATTTCGATCTTCCACTGGACACATCAGTTTCATGATTTCCAGCAAGGAAAATAAAGGGCACTCTTCCGTCTTCTCCAAGCCACTTTCCAATGATTGGAACCTATCTGAGACCCGACATGAGAGACGAGGGAAAACAAAGGTTCTCAAAAGCCTTGAAAGTGAAGAAAGAGATGATGAGCTTGTGATTGTTAGTGTGGAGAGTGGCACGCAGGAGGTATAGATCACCTCTATTCAGCCTGTTCTCAAGTGCACAGTTCCAACAGCTCCTCTTGCTTCCCTCTTTTCAAGACCCCAAAAACCTGCAGCAACCACCAGTCCTACGGTAGTCACAGCTTGCTCTAGGGAAAGACCAGCACAAACACCTAGCTCCATCTCAACAATTTCTTCAGGCTTTGGCATCAAAGAAAAGCTCTCCTCCCAAGTTTAGAGCTTCTTTAGGCTCAGTCCAAATGGGAAGCACATCACAGAATGCTCAATTTGCATGAACATAATTTGTTGCTGTAAGCCAGGTGGATTTTATGATACTGCAAGACAACCACCCCAATCTGAAAAATCAACACACAATCATGTGGCTGAGCACCTTAAAACAAAGCTACTGGTATTGAGAGAAAAGAAGCAGTTCAACTGATAGAAGGAGGTATTGGTGAGGAAGAATGAGAGGATGTCATTGTCATGTGAGGCAGTCCTGTAACTGTCAAACATAATGTGCAGTTGTCACCCGCTGCAACCTTAGAATGTCACAAGGGATACAGGTACATAGTCATCACAAACCACTCAAGCTGCCTGCCTGCTCTCAGTTGGCCACTACTACCAGGGGTATCATATAGAAGATAATCACAGAAACAATCCCATGTGGAAGACCACTTATACCCAAACACCAACAACCTCCAGGAAAACCTGAACATGCTTGGACTCACTCAACAGGTAAAGGACCCCACCCTCACCTCCAGACATCTCCTCAACCCTTTTTTCACCAACTTTGCTGAAGTCATAGTGGAGAAGCCCACCCTCTCACCTGGACAAATCACTTCCTCATCCGCTTTGACCTGCCCATCCCCCAACAATGTGGAGTCACAACCGTCAAAGCTACATGATGCAACTGGAAGAGGATCCCAGGAGAACCAAGGATCACAGACCAACAAACATGCTGACAGTGACAAAACTGCGTCCTCTCATGAGCCATCACGACTTCAGTGCCTGGATCACTTCCTATGCAGATTCCCTGGCCCCACTGAGGACCATCTTCACCCCAAGATCCAGACCACAAGTGCGCTGGCACACAAAAGAACTGAAACTCACCAAACTTCATTGCAAGCAGCTCAAATGCTGACGGAGACATACCCACAATGAAAATAACAAAAACACCTAAAAATCAGCCCACCTGTTCTACCATTAGCAACTCATATCCACCAACCAATTAGCACTGACTGAACAAATTATGAATAGCTCCAACAAATTGTTGACATAGTGAAGGACTTTACTTCCCCCTATGCAAGTTTGACGACCAACACCCCATCACAGGTTCTCTGCGCCACCTCTCCCACTACTTCAGGTACAAAACCAACATCAGCAACAACTTTGCCCTCCACCTGGACCCATCCACCCTCACTGTCTTCCTACACATTGAGTCAAGTGCCAGAAGCCACAATTACATTCTGGCCCACATTAACAATAACAGAAACCATGTTGACCGTGTATTCCATTCACTCAGGATCCCCATCAGATCCCTGCCCACACTTTAGCTTCACCAAAGGACTTGACCCAATATGCCCCACACTCCTGACACTCATCGACTCCCTCACCACAGCCACCTTCCTGGATGCCTGGAAACATGTCACATGCCAGCTCACCTGGAAAAAACCCTCAGCATACTCAAAAACTCAGGCAAACTATAGAGTAATGTCTCTGCTTCCCCGCCCAGCAAACGTCCTTGAAAAACTCTTCAACAAATGACTGCCCATCAATCTCATCAACAACAACCTCCTCCACCCATCTCAATTCATTGTTATGCCCAACCACAGCACTGAGACCACTCACATCACCACCACCAGCAACATCTGCATGATCAGGCAACACCAAGACACACATCCTGCTAAACCTCTAAGCCACATTCAATACCGACTCCCACCCCATCCTCATTAAATGACTCTGCAAAACCCATATATGCGGACCTGCTCTCCAATGGATCAGCTACTTTTTAATTTGACACACCCAATTGATCAGCCTGAAACCATGTATACCTTGGCTGCTGCCATCCTGATCAGCGAAGTATAACAATGATCCCCACTCAGCTCCACCACACTATAAAATGTCTACATAGCACCACTTGCCAAGATGATCTGAACTCACACACTCAATATCATCTCATGACACCCAGCTCATCTTCTCCCTCTTTGACAACACTAAAAATACCCAGATCAAGTTTTCACCACCTGCATGTTGGAAGTCACCAGCTGAATGAAGACCAACTGTCTGACGGTTAACTCAGACAAGACTGAGGTTGTATGCTTCAGAAAAGACAACTCACTGTGAACCTCAGGTAGGTGGCCAGCAAAACTCGGACCAGCACCCTTCCAGTCACTCAAGCTAGGAACTAGGAAGAGTGGTGGATAACCTACTCTTGATGACCAATCAAATTAACACAGACATCTCCTCCTGCTTCTATACCCTCAGGATCCTCAGAAGAATCTTCAAATCAATCCCATTCAACATGCATATAACCATCACTCAGGCTCTTATCACCAGCAAACTGGACTACAGCAGTGCACTGTGTCAGCATAAAAGCTCAGCTCACCAAAAGTCAGTAAGTCATCCAAATGTAGCTGCCAGACTCCTGCTCAAACTCCCACCCTGCACACATCTCTGAATACCTTAGAGACCACAAGCGGCTCTACGTCCACAAACAGGCACTCTTCAATGTCCTCATACACATGTACAAAGCCCTACACAATTTAGGCCCACATTTCTTAACAGCTGTATCGGTTTCCACACCCCTACCAGAAGCCTCTGCTTGACAATGTCCACTGCATCCAAAGAACCAGAGGTGGTGGGCATTCTTTCTCATACTTTGCTCCTAAAGCCTGGAATGATCTCCCTCTATGCATCACAGACTGAGCTCAGTCCTTGAATTTCACAAGAAACTGAATAGCTGACTTTTTTATTAGGAGCCTGTCAGACTCAGGGCAGCCCTTTCTTTCTAGCACCTGGATAACTGCCCAGGTAAGTTATGTGCTATGGAAATAATCATATCATAACAACCAATCATCAAGGCTATGTTCACCAAGGAGTCGCCTTACCACCTAAAACATGAAAAAGTTCATTTATACACCCTTTTTCATTTGTAGAAGGTTAAGCATTTCTTGAATTGGTGGAGACCCTCTGCCCAAAATTGAAGGTTCCATGCCATACCTGTTTTCCATTGTTGCTGTGCCAGCTCTACAACATAAAGTGCTGCAATTGGTTGACAGTGCTATAAAGGACAGTGCTGTTCAGTCCATCCACCTCATCATGAACATGTGGACCAGTAATCAAGCAACAGATTACATGAGTGTCACTGAACACTGGATCTCTTTAAATCATCACTGATGTTTTTCGGGCATTGGATGCATGTAACAGTTAGGATGCTCACCATGGAGAAGCTGCATAAAGCTGTCAATATTTTGAATGACTGTCATACTTAAGTGTATGAATCGCTTCAACCTAGATGTCTCAGCACTGGATTAGTTGCCACGGACAATGGCAGTAATATTGTCAAAGCCATTGCTGATGGAGTATACTTCAGAGTCTTCTGTTTAGTGCACTGCACAAACTTAATTGTGTAGGACTTCCTAAAAAATTAAGACATAGTCAGCAACACACTGGTCGCAAATGGAATACTTTGCACTAATTTTTGTCATTTGTTCAAAGACTAGAAGCAGTTAAGGATCATTCAGTGTACTAATAAAGTACTTGTAAAAGCACTCATAAAGGAGTTGCTAACATGTTGCAACTCAACCTACTACATGCTCCCTGTTTGAGCAGTAAAGTGCAATCAATAGTTATGTAATTCAAAGGAGAAGAGACTCAACTGCCAAAGCCATGACAATGGAGGAAGACAATTGGGTGCTAGTGGAGTGTCTGATGCAAATGTTACTTGCTTTTGAGATGATGAGATGGGAAGTAAGCAAAGAAGAGAGTACACTGAGCCAAGTGATCCCGTTTTTGCATCTGCTACAGGAACATTTGAAAAATGTGAAACAAACATTTACCAATGCCAATAAAGAAGTAGCTTCTTGGGTGAAGAGCTTAATCCTTCGCTTGAATACTATGCTGCAAAAAATGATTGTGTCTTCCCAAGAGAACATCTGTGCCACCATATTGGATTCACAAAAAAGCACAGCCCATTTTCATCCCTTTAATAGATGAACAGACTTGGATCATTTATAAAGTGGGTGATCTTGAAGAAAAACAACTGCAAATTCAAGGCCAGGGCAGAACTGAAGACATCATCCACGTTTCTTTGTACACATTACTCTATAAATTAGTATGGAATTGAAGGCCTGAAAGTGATTAAAAAATAGCTCAGAATAATATGAAGCATCATTAATGTCATCACTTATACAACTCTCTCTGGTGTAGCAAGCATGTGTTATGTGCAACATTGACCCTATACCATACACTTCACAGGTAGGCTAGTTCACATTAACAATCAACCATAGATATATGGGAAGCCCTCATTGAACACTGTGTGCAATATTTATGCAACTGTTCAGAGAAAGCAAAGTTCCTCAATATATTCAACGTCTGTGCCAAAATGAATGCCCTACTACAGACAGCTTTTATCTGTATCAAAGGTCTAACAGTCATGGAACCTACATTAGGAAACAAAATTGATATGAGTAGAAAAGTGGGTACTGTAAACAGTGTTTAATCTCATTACAAACAAACCACAGAGTATTACAATGTATCTACTAAGAAAAGTGTACACTCTATGCAACACTTGTCAAAAAATACACTTTTTTGCTTAAAATAACCAATGTCTGATGGTGCTAAAGATCATACTATCTGCAGCTCTCATACTGTGGTGAAAAATTAGACAGCCCCTTTTCTGAAGAAGCACATGTACGCAGGTTAGTACCTAATGCACACAATCTTCTATGTTATGTGGAAATTGTCATGCAGAGACGATTCAGTCTGGTAACTCAAGGCTACTTACAATGCTGAGAATCTTAGCCCTGTTGGAAACTTTTTCTGCAGAACCAAAAAACTTGTGTGGAACATTCTGAACACAAGTCATCAACGGTCACCTGCACACAGAGTTACTCTTCAATAGAAAGATTTATAATGTGTTCAGTCCCTCTACACACCTATGAGGCATTAGAAGCATATGCATTTTGTAAACACTGGCATCCATTAGCTGGACACATGTTGTACAAAATCAGGTAGAAAAGTAATATGGAAGTTACCTACCACTATGTAAACTACAAAACAAACTAACACAGTCATTGTATGACTGTGTTAGTTTGTTTTGTCGTTTACATAGTGGTAGGTAACTTCCATATTACTTTTCTACCTGATTTTGTACGTGTCCAGCTAATGGATAATGTGTTCAGTCCCTCTACACACCTATGAGGCATTAGAAGCATGTGCATTTTGTAAACACTGGCATCCATTAGCTGGACACATGTTGTACAAAATGAGGTAGAAAAGTAATATGGAAGTTACCTACCACTATGTAAACTACAAAACAAACTAACACAGTCATTGTATGATGTCATCAGTGATGTCATCAAATATGTCATTTAAGGTGTCATCCTTTATGTCATAGGGCATGTCATGAGTGAGTTACTATGTGAGGTCATAAGTAGTCCATGACCTGGGCACAATTTATAGTCAGCTCTGCTTACTATAACTGTTGAATTTCTGTGTTTCTTTGAGTTCAAAACATTAATGTTATCACTAACATATTCACCTAACTATAACGTTACTTTAACCTTTGTTTTTTTCAGTGTATCTATATACATACTTGCTGAAAAAACGAAAGGTTACAGGGGCATTATCAGTGATGTGATCAGTGATGTCACTGACCATGTCATGAGTGATGTAATATGTGAGGTCATAAGCAGTGCTCTGTGGGAGCATACGTTATAGTCAACTCAGATACCTCTTCTGAATTTCAATAGGTTTGCACAAGTGAAATCTGAGCCTAACTATAACGTCCCTGTAACCTTTGTCTTTTTCAGTAAATTTCTAAGGTTTTCTAAACTCTAATCCCTAACTATAATGTTCCTGTAAACTTAGTTTTTTTCAGTGAATTTCTACTATTTTTTATGTTATTTCCTAACTATAAAGTCCCAGTTACCTTTGCTGTATGGGTCTGTGAGTGGGTGTATGAATGGCTGTATGCGTGTGTTAGTGGGTGTGTGTGGTTTTGTGGGTGTGTGAATAGCTGCATGGGTCAGTAAGCGGGTATGTAATTGGCTGTATGGTTCTGTGAGTGGGTGTATCAGTAGTTTTAAGAGTGTGTGAGTGGATTTGTGGGTCAGTGAGTGGGTGTGTGAGTAGCTGTATGGGTGTGTAAGTGAGTGTGTGAGTGGGTGTGTGAGTGAGTGACTGTATGGGTCTGTGAATGAGTGTGTGAGTGGGTTTTTAGTAGTTGTGGGGGTGCATGAGTGGATTTGAATGTGGCTGAATGGATCTGTGAGTGGGTGTGTGAGCAGCTGAATGGGTCTGTGAGTGGGTGTGTGAGTAGTTTTAAGAGTGTGTGAGTGGATGTGTGGGTCAGTGAGTGGGTGTGTGAGTAGCTGTATGGGTTTGTAAGTGAGTGTGTGAGTGGGTGTGTGAGTGAGTGGCTGTATGAGTTTGTGAATGAGTGTGTGAGTGTGTTTTTAGTAGTTGTGGGGGTGCATGAGTGGGTTTGAAAGTGGCTGAATGGATCTGTGAGTGGGTGTGTGAGTGGCTGTATGGGTTTGAGTGGTTGTGTGAGTGGTTGTATGGGTCTGTGAGAGGGTGTGTGAGTGGCTGTATGGTTGTGTGAGTGGGTGTGTGAATGGTGTTATGAGTGGGTGTGTGAGTGGCTGCATGGATCTGTGAGTGGGTGTGTGAGTGGCTGTATGGTTGGATGAGTAAGTGGCTGTGTAGATGTGTGAGTAGATATGAGAGTGCCAGAATGAATGTTTGAGTGGTTGTCTGAGTGTCTGTGTAGGAGTGTCAGTAGCTATGTGAGTGACTTGGCCAGAATGGAACCTCACCAATCCAATCATCCAACAAGAATCCATATTTTTGCACAAAATTATCTAACCAACTGGAGTACTTTCTACTGGTTAATTGTTGGTAAATGTCTAGTGCATATTCTACACTACAGCTGCATAATGGACCACAAGGAAATGTCTCCAGTGACCTTGTGTGCATTTCAGCAATGTGATTGTTCCTTTTGCATCTTCATCCAGAAATCTGTGATAACATGAATCCTCCTATAGAGAAGACAACAAAGCTAGAAATACTTAATCTCCACCAAGCAAGGGCCCTTCCTCTTAACTAGGCCTGGGCGGTGAACTTCGCTCCGTTCGCGGAGTTTGCAGAGTTTTCTGCACTCTGCACTCGGCGGAGCTCGCGGAGTGCAGAAAACTCTGCTTCGCGATGTGCAGCGGAGTTTTTTCCCAGTTCGCGATCGCGAATGGTAGGTTTGCGAGCACGAATGGTAAGTTCGCGAGCGCGAGCTGCCGCTCGGGTAGAATTTCTACCCGAGCGGCAGGAATACCAGCACAAACTGCAGTTCGCACTGCACTCCGCTACTCGCGGAACCTCGCGGAGTTTTTTTGTAACTTCACGGAGTTCCGCGTAGCAAAACTCAGCGAACTACACCCAGCGTTACTCTTAACCCCTTCGGTGCTCGTGTGCTCAGGACTGCTCCCGGATGTCTTCACACATGGCACCAGAAATCCCTCTGGTGAGGGCACCATAGGGATTTCCTTTTCCCCCCCCAACAGCCTCGAGGCTGTTCCCCTGTTTCTGAGAAATGACGATCAGTGCGCACGATGCGCACGTCGCGCTGATGTCATTTCATAGAAACCGGCTCATTTCAGTTTCACTTTCTATGTGCTCAGGGGGCTATCTCAGTCCCCTGAGCACGTAGAAAGTCAGGAGAGGTATCATTGGAAAGGTGACAATCTCCCCTTTCCAATGATACCCCTCCCTATTGGATCCCTGCTTGGGGATTGCCCCAGGAGGGCGATCCCTAAGCAGGGATCCACCCATTAGACACCAGGGAGTGGGAGTGGCTCTTGGGCAAGGGCCTTTGCTCCCTCAATTTTTTGGGGGGCAATTCAGTCTTTTTGCCCCAATCTGCCCCCCTGGGGGCAGAAAGCCCACTAGATCCATGGATGTTTTTGTTTATATCGCTATAGGGGTGGAGGCTGCCCAAGAAGGGCATGACAATGCCCCCCAGCAAAATTCCAATCTTTATGCCCCCCTGGGGGCAGTAGCCCCCAATCTGAATCCTGGGGGGCAGAAAGCCCACTAGAAGCCAGGGATTTTTTTTTAAATTTGATTTAGGGGTGGGGGCTGCTCAAGATGGGCATGCCAATGCCCCCGTCCTCCCTCAGAAAAATTAGAGTCTTTCTGCCTGCCCTGGGGGGTAGATGGGGCAGTATCCCCTAATCTGCCCCTCCGGGGGCAGAAAGCCCATGAGAAGCCAGGGATTTAAAAAAAAATTGATTTATGGGTGGAGGCTGCCCAAGATAGGCATGCCAATGGCCCCACCCCCTCAGCAAAATGCCAGTTTTTCTGCCCCTCCAGGGGGCAGATGGAGGCAGTAGCCCCTGATCTGCCCCCGGGTGTGGTAAAGCCCACTAGGCACAAGGGATTATTATTATTTTGTATACATAGGAGTGGGGGCTGCCCACAATGGGCATGCCGATGCCCCTACTCCAAAAAAATTGCCAAAGTCTTTCTGCCCCCTCGGGAGGCATATGGGGGCAATAGCCCCTTATTTTCCCCCTGGGGTGGGGCAGACAGCCCACTAGGCATCAGGGATTTTTTTTCCCCAAAACTCAGGGGTGAGGGCTGCCCAGAATGGGCATGCCAATGCCCCCACCACAACCCAAAAAAATGCCACCGTCTTTCTGCTCCCCCAGGAGGCAGATTGGTGCAGTAGCCCCTAATCTGCCCCCCTCGGGGGGCGGCAGAGAGCATATAAGGCCCCAGCGATTATGCTGGCTTTTTAATATGTGGGGGTGGGGGCTGCCCAGAATGGGCATGCCAATGACACCACCACCAAAAAATATAGCCACAGTCTTTCTGCCCCCCTTGGGGGCATAGCGGGGCACCTCTCCCCACCCAGGGCGGCAGAAAACCCACTAGGCACAGACTTTTTTTGCAATGTGCCTACCTGTGGATTTTGGGCCCTAGCGCAGCCGGCACCTAGGGAAACCTAGCAATTCTGTACATTTTTTAAAACTAGACATCAAGGGGAATAAAGGATGGGGTGACTTGTGTGCCTCTCACCATGTTCTGTTACCCAGAATCCATTGCAAACTTCACACTTAGTTAAAAAAACACATTTTCCTCACATTTCTGTGATGGAAAGTTCTGGAATCCGCATGGATCCACAAAATTCCATCTAACCCATATTCCCCAAAGTCTTTCGATAAAAATGGTACCTTACTCGTGTGGGTGGGTCAAGTTCCCGCGACAGGCAAGGGCCCAAAATGTATTGTGGAGACATCAAAATTACCTATCACAAAATGACCAGGTTTTGCAAGGGGGTCATCTGGGTTTTTAGCACCGGGATCGGCAGCCATCTAGGGAAACCTACCAAACCCACACATTTCTGAAAACTAGACACCTGGGGGACTCCAGGGAGGTATGGCTTGTGTGGACCCCCCAAAGTTTTCCTAGCCAGAATCCCCTACAAACCTAAAATTTAGCTGAAAACATCACATTTTTCTCAAATTTCTGTGTTACGAAAGTTGTGTGATCACTGGGCTGACACAAATTTCCTACCACCCAGCGTTCCCCCAGGTCTCCCGATAAAAATGATACCTCACTCGCGTAGGTGGGCCAAGTACCCATGACAGGCAAGGGCCCAAAACGTATTGTGGAGACATCAAAATTACCTATCACAAAATAACCTGGTTTTGCAAGGGGGGGTCACCGCCGACCCTCCTTGCAAAACCAGGTCATTTTGTGATGGGTAATTTTAATGTCTCCACTATACGTTTTGGGCCCTTGCCTGTCACGGGTACTTGGCCCACCCATGCGAGTGAGGTACCATTTCTATCGGAAGACCTGGGGAAATGCTGGGTGGTAGGAAATTTGTGCCAGCCCGGTGATCCCACAACTATCCCACACAAAATTTGAGAAAAAAGTTATTTTTTTTCAGCTAAATTTGAGGCTTGCAGGGGACTCTGGGTAGGAAATTGTTGGGGGGTCCATGCAAGCCTTACCTCCCTGGACTCCCCCTGGTGTCTAATTTGTAGACATGTGTGGGTTTGGTAGGTTTCCCTAGATGGCCAACGGACCTATGGCCAAAATCTCAGGTGACCTCCCTTGCAAAACCAGGTCGTTTTGTGATAGGTAATTTTGATGTCCCCACAATACATTTTGGGCCCTTCCCTGCCGCGGGCACTTGGCCCACCCACTCGAGTGAGGTACCATTTTTATCGGGGGACTTTGGAAAATGTGGAGTGGATGGAAGTTTGTGGACTTACGCAGATTCCAGAACTTTCCACCACAGAAATGTGGGGAAAATGGTTTTTTTTACAAAGTTAGAGGTTTGCAAGGGATTCTGGGTAACTGAACCTAGTGAGGGCCAGACAAGTCACCCCCTCCTGGATTCCCCTTGGTGGCTAGTTTTCAGAAATGTATAGGTTTGTTATGTATCTCCAGGAGCCGGCAGAGCTAGAGCTCAAAATCTACAGCTAGGCACTATCCACGCAGATTCCAGAACTTTCCATCACATAAATGTCAGGAAAATGTGTTTTTTTTACAAAGTTTGAGTTTTGCAAGGGATTCAGGGTAACAGAACCTGCTGAGAGCCACACATGTCACCCCCTCCTAGATTCCTCTGGTTGTCTAGTTTTCAAAAATGTATAGGTTTGCCTGGTTTCCCCAGGTGCCAGCAGAGCTAGGGTTCAAAATCTACAGCCAGGCACTGTGCAAAAAAAGGGTCAGCTTTCACTGTAAAAATGTGGTGTGTCCACGTTGCATATTGGCCCGTTTCCTGTCGCGGGCACTAGGCCTACCCACACAAGTGATGTACCAATGTTATCGGAAGACTTTGGGGAATGCGGGGTGGGTGGAATTTTGTGGATCCACGCAGATTCCAGAACTTTCCATCACAGAAATGTGAGGAAAATGTGTTTTTATTTTTACAAAGTTTGATGTTTGCAAGGGATTCTGGGTAACAGAACCTGGTGAGGGCCACACAACTTACCCCATCCTGGATTCCCATGGGTGTCTAGTTTTCAAAGATGTATAGGTTTGCTAGGTTTTCCCAGGTGCCGGCAGAGCTAAGGTTCAAAATCCACAACCAGGCACTTTGAAAAAAAGGTTCCGTTTTCACTGTAAAAATGTGGTGTGTCCACGTTGCGTTTTGGCCTGTTTCCTGTCGCGGGCATTAGGCTTACCCACACAAGTGAGGTACCATTTTTATCGGGAGACTTAGCGGAACACAGAATTGTAGAGCAACTGTTATTATCTATTGACTTTATATACATTTCTACCTTCCAAATGTAAGACAATGTGTAAAAAAGAACTCACTTTGAAAAATATCCTATAATTCACATGCTAGTATGGGTATCCACAATTTTGGAGATGTGCAAATAGCTACTGTTTCTAAACTCTATATTTTGTTCCCATTTCGGAAATACATAGGTGTTTTTGATACCTATTTTTCACTTTTTATATTTTACTAAATGAAATGCTGGTACACAATGAAAAACCATTGCAAGACGCTGGTTCTTGGTGAACCTACAAGTCCTATATATCCCCACAACCAGAAGGGTCCGGCAGATGTAACCCTATATTGCTTTCAAAAATCTGTCATACTTAGAAGAAGTTACAGGTGAAAACGTTGGCACAAATGGCTGTTTTTTTCATCTCATTTTCATTTTTTCTTATTTTCAACTATTAGTTTCTATAAAAAAAACCTTGAAGGATCTACACAAATGACCCCTTGCTGAATTCAGAATTTTGTCTACTTTTTATAAATGTATAGCTTTCCAGGATCCATTATTGCTTTCACACCCATTTCTACCACTATCTGGAAGGAGGTTGAAAGCACAAAAAGTAGCAAAAATTGGCTACTTCGCAGTAAAATGCCAAATCTGTGTACAAAATTTTGGTTTCCTGAAAAAAGTCTGCCTGTCCCTGAAAGCTGTGAAGATGGTGCTTTTAGCACCACAAACCCTTTGTTGATACCATTTGCTGGGAAAAAGCCAGCCGCTTTCTTCTGCAGCACTTTTTCACTTATTTAAAAAAAAAAAAAAGCTATATTTGGGCTAATTTCTGAGTCCCAGGGATTCCAAAAACCCTGGGTACCTTTAAAATCCCCATGATGTTGGAAGAAAAGGACGCAAATTTGGCGTGGATACCTTATGTGGACAAAAAGTTGCAGGGGCCTAAGCGCGAACTAACACAAATAGCCCAAAAAAGGCTTAGCACAAGGGGGGAAAAGGTCTAGCAGTGAAGGGGTTAACTATATGAAGTGAATGCTTCTTTGTTTGGTGGTGATGTCCTCATATTCTTCAGCATCAAGAACGTGCCACCAACATCGGTAGGAAATATGATGGGGGGCCTATCGTTAAGCTGTCCATCATCCTGGCAAAAGGCGTGAAGTCCTTTGCATACTACTAAGGTGTACAGGTTGGGGCCAAACAGGCAGAGCTTCCAGGTGATGTTTGTATTTGCCTACTTTTAGTAATTTAAAGGGAGAACTGTGGCCCGGACAAGAAAGAACACAATCACCATTTCTTCAGTCCCCCCTCCCCATGGCCAATCTTGGCTCTGGGGACCACCACCTCCACGGTGCAGGCCTATTGTTATTTTAATGGGAGGGGGCCACATGTACCCCCTCCTGAGGCTCTTAAGAGCCCCATGGACCACCACCTCCCCAGAGGCTTTATTAATAAATTAGAGGGGGGCCGCATTGACCTCCTCTATTGCCCTTAAGTGCCCCAGGGACCCCCACCTCCCCGAGCTGAACCTAAAAAAAAAAGGCCCACATGGGCACCCCAATACAAATACATATGCCCTATTGGGCACATTAGTATTACCAACCAGCACTGACGTAGATACGTCTGCCCACTGGGTCACATTTTATTTTGAATTGGACATATGGAAACAGTTACACACGTCCAATTAACACTATAACACTGTGTCAGTATCCGCAGTCAAGTCCACAAAACTATACACACCACCACCATGGGTCACATTATCATACCATAATTTATTTTACATTACGGTTTCACATTCTCTATAGGGCATAATAAGAATAGCTATCACCATGTAATAGCTAGATGCATCGCTAGTAGACCCAGTAGCGAACAAACAAAATTATTAAATATGTCCATTTGGATATCCGTGGACCAAAACAATAACAGTTGCACATGGATACGTGAAAAGACAACAGCATGAATTAACAGCACTGCCACATGTTGCATGAAATCGGTGCATTACAATCTGAGCCACATGCCACATGCCACACACTACAAATGAAAGTGTTAGATCGCCAACCAGCTAGACATTTTGCTGTTCATATTATCAGTCAGGGCTTGGTGTCCACTAATTGTACATTTATACATTTTAACTTTCGAGTGGCATGAGTTACTGATGTGGTACATTGTGGTATTTATGGGCTGGCTTTTTCTGAAGTGAAATTGTGGAAATGATTGAAAGAATGGATGCACAAGGACCCCCTCCTAGGGCTTATCAAAGCCCTGGGGCCCATCACTTCCCAGGGGCAGTAACTTAATTATATACAGGGGAGTCTCATGACTCCCCCTCTGCCCCCGGGGACTGCCACCTCCCAGGGGCACTGTTGTATAAAAAGGTGGGAGGACCCGCTTGGCCCCCCTGCTGCCCCGGGGCCCACCACCTCCCCGGTGCACATCCCTTAGATATTTTTTTTAAAACATTGTGCCGCAGCCAGGGACCAACACTCAAATAAATAATAATGCGTGGGGGGCTCTGGTCCCCCATGCAGCCCCTGGGGTCACTACCTCCCTAGGACACAGATACAGTAATGAAGTAGGTCTGTTGCCGCCCCATAGGGATCACCATATCCTTGGGGATTACTTCACAAAAGGGCCTTCAGGAGCCCTACATAACACTGGGGACTGCCACCCCCGGGCCGGCTCCTGCAATATCCCAGGGTGTCCAACCCTAGCACATTGCAGTTTGCTATGGCATGGCAGGATCAATGCTCCCACCATGCCTTAGCAAACAGTGTGCTCCACTTTGAGTAAGCGAGAGGAAAGCTCACACTTGCTCAAAGCACTTTGCTTTTACACACAGGGGGCTGTCAGCAGCTCCCTGTGTGTAAAAGCAATGCCGGCTCCAGTGTGGGCCTTCAGGCTTCCCCCGTGATCCACAATGAAGTGCCTGGCCCCAGGATGATGGGGGATGGTGTCCCTGGGGCCAACAAGGGCCCTGAAGGGGGGCCGTTTGGCTCCCTCTCTTTAAATAAAAAAAGGAAAAAAGAAGAGGCCATGGCCCGGAGATGGGAGTCCCTGGGGCCAAAATCGGCCAAGGAGGGGGGCCAGGTGCTCCCCTCCAATTTTTTTATATATATTTTTTTAAAGAGTCAGGCCCCGGGGGATGGGGTCCCTGGGGCTCAAAATGGTCCAGGGAAGGGGGGCCACATGGCCCTCCTTCCATTTTTTCAAAAGCCGGCCACTCACCGGAGACACCACCCCTTGCATCAACTACTCCGCAAATGCACCTCCTGGTGCGCTGCTGGTTGAGGGAAGAAGTCCCCTTGTTTGCTGAGGGTCCTTAGGGGCCAACTAGCCCTCTTGTTACCTCCAGTAAGGCCCACACAGCTGGACTGCTGAGAGGTGGTCAGAGGCAATGCGTAGAAGTGCGTTTTCAGAGTTGTGGAGAAAGGGGGCATGGCCTCTGACCACCTCTCAGCAATCGAGCTCTGTGGGCCTTAATGGACTTAACAGGAGGGGTAGTTGGCCCCTGAGGACCCTCAAGAGCCAAGGGGACTTCATCCCCCAACTAGTAGTGCGCCAGGAAGCGTGTTTGCTAAGTGGTGGAGAGAGGGGGCATGGCCACCAAAAATCTCTCAGCAAACCCACTGTGTGGGACTTGCTGGAGGTAACAGGAGGGGTAGTTGGCCCCCAAGGACCCTCAATAGCCAAGGGGACTAGTAGTGTGCCAGGAGGCGAGTCTTCAGAGTGGTGGAGAAAGGGGGCATGGCCTGCAATCAGGTCTCAGCAATCATGTTCTATGGGACTTACTGGAGGTAAGAGGAGGGGTCCAAGGATGTCCATGGGTGTCAACTACCCCTCCTGTTATCTCCAATAAGTCCCACACAGTGGGATTGGTAAGAGGTCTTTGTAGGCGACACCCCCTTTCTCCACCACTCTGCAAACGCAAATCGTTGTGCACTAGTGGTTGGGGGATGAAGTCCACTTTACTTCTGAGGGATCTTGGGGCCAAGAAGCCCTCCTTGTACCTTCTGTAAGTCCTACACAGCGGGATTCCTGAGAGCTGGTCGAAGGCCCAGCCCCCTTTCTCCACCACTCTGCAAATGTGACTTCTAGTTAAACAAGCATTTGCAATGCAATAGGTCTCGCATTTGCGAGAGTTAGAGCTATTGGCGTTGTAAATGTAATTGTTTTTCTTTATGTGTTTTGGAGTGGAGTGGATGTATGTGTTGTGCAATGGAATTATGTGGTATGTCATGCAGTTGAATTATGTGGATAGAAATGTTGTGGTATTTAGTCTATAGGAATAATGGCGAGTGGAATTGTGTGTTATGGAGAGTAATTATGTGGTATAGTATTTTGTGTTGTGGAGTCTTATGTATTGAAGTTTTATTCTGTGGTGTGCTGTTGTAATTTTGTGGTGGGATGTTGAATTATGTGGTGTGGATTATATGTCTGTGGTGTTTTATGTAATTGTGCTGTTGATTTGTGTTATGTCGCTTCTTGTTGAATTATGTGGTGTGTAATCGAAACGTGTTGAGTTTATATGTGTTATGTGAAACTGTGGAATTGTGTTTGTAAAAATAGATCATGCTTGTAAAGTTTAAAAATGCACTAACCCCCCTCCCACACACCAATTGTAGATATACATTTTAAATGATGTTTTTTGTGCCTTGTTTATTTAAACCTTTTACAAGTTTAGAAAAACTAACAGATAAGGCGTACAAAGTTACCATCAAACAGTATTTAAAGCATGATTTCTCATTGATACAGACCCCCTAAGGCAAAAGCATGTACTTGAGAAAATAAAGTAAAACGAGAGTTACAGCTATTGGTGTTGTAAATGTGTTTTACCTATATGTTATGGAGTGGAGTGGATGTACGTGGTATGTAGTGGAATAATGTTTGTTGGTTTGGAATGGTTATGTGTGGCATTGTGTGGCGTGGCTTCGTGTGGTGTGGAGTGGATTTGTGTAGTGGAATTATGTGGTATGATGTTCTGTGGAATTATGTGGATAGCAATTATGTGGTATTGATTGTATTGTAATTATGTGCAGTGGTATTGTGTATCATGGAGTGCAAATATGTGGAACTGTATTTTGTGTTGTGGAGTGGTATGTAGTGGAGCTTAATTAAGTGGTGTGCTGTTGAATTTTGAGGATGATGTTGAATTATGTGGTGTAGATAGAATGTATGTGGTGTATTATGTAATTGTGTTGTTGAGTACAATTGTGTGGTCCGTTACTGAATTATGTCTGCACAAAAAACACAAGGTTTGTTTGGAGATGTTATCACTGCTGTCTTGAAAACTGCCTTTGAGTTAGTAATGGCACCTGTAGAGAAGAAACCTGGTAGGAGTTATGTAGGTGCACACCTACAACTGTGCTGCAAAGAGTTCAAAAGTGACTTGTTGTGTGCAGTAAACCACACTGGTAATGGGTTGTGAAAGACCTGCAAATGTGCCCCACACAAAAGCCTGTTCCTTTTGTTGTGTGCAGCGTGCTGTGCCTAAAATGTATGCTTGACCCAATTGCAGAATGTATGCACACACACACACAGGGTGACTAAACCATGTCTAAAGTGCAGATTTTGTGCGCGTTATGGAAGGAGCACTCGTATGAAGTGCTAATGTGCCCCTCAACAAAGCCTGTTCCTTCTATTGGTATAGCGTGCTGTGGACCAAACAAGGTTGTCAATTGCAACCAGCAACAGAAGCAGTGGTACAAACACGTCCATGATTTATACTTAGAGGGTGATGAAGCACACGTTGACAATTCAATAGCTCTTGAATTAGTGCTCAGCCTTTTGGCTTTGTCAATGCTTGTTGTGTTTTATCATGGTTTTTGTAATATTTATTGATGGGGCAATTACTAGAACCTCAAAATATTTCTTTGGGCTGAAAATTCATGCATTGGCATAGCAGTCCCTTGAACTACTTTTTTGTGTGGACATGCTCTTTGTGAACGAGCAGATTGCCCTATGGTGGATGCTGTAGTAGACAGAAGAAAAATGTAGTGATACAGCAACAGAACAGTGCCTGATGAGGGCTGGCTGGAAACCCCTACAAGTGAGTAGATAATGCATATTATTTTAGTTTAAAATAAAGTCTTGCTAACGCTAGACCTAAAAATGTTAATTGCATTTTTGAAGCTGATGAAAAGGTCTATTTTTTAACATTGGTGCCTTTTGGGAAATTTGATGAGTGCTGCGAACTTGATATAACTTTTAAACCCACAGTGTTCAAATATGTTGTTCCTGAGCAAAAGGCCTTTTGCTGTTTTTTTAGCATGCCGAGCTGGTAAACAGCTTGTGAAAGCATACGCAGATGTAAATATTGCACGTGCTTTGTAATACATTAAAATACTGCAAGAGATGATTGGATAAGAAACAAAGTGTCATGCTGTGCCAACCGACAGAACAACTGATTTGTGTTTTCCAGCTTTGATTAGGTATCATTTAAGCGCTATCCAGAGGCATATGTCACAGCACACATTTGCTCTTACTTTCCGCATTTCTTAAATAAACATTCCAAACTCCTCATAAATATAGAAATCGAACACAAAAGAGCTACTTCAGCATTCAGTCACAGAAGCACAGATCTGTTTGCTAGGCAGACCTCATGGAAGCAGTTGAACACACAGCTTCATACCCGGCTACCCTGTATAATGAGCCGAATGTTACCCATGTAGATTCTTCTACACACATTTAGAGAGCATGCAGTGGGAAACTGAGGTAGTCTAGTACCTATAGGCTTCTGTACATGTGTCATCTTGCCCCTAAAAAGGCACTGACAGAATCATTGAGGTCTCTAGAAAGATGCTGGCACTCAGAAGAGTGGCATGACAGGAGTCAGCCTTTCATTTTGGCTTAGGCCTGGCATTGCGAGCTGTGCGTCTCCAATGAAACTGGTAGAGAAAAGTGACTTTTAAAACATGTTGCCAGATGTATTAACCTCTTTTGGAGTCCACATATGTCTCTGCAAAGGTACACTGCAAGAAGGCCATAGATAGAGAGGTGTGTGCTTTAAACTGAAAGCTTACTCTATCAAGCTTGAATTTCTCAGTGCTACCATGTCTCAGGTATGTGTCTACTTGTACGTGTAGTCTGACACTTGTGCTGTAGCTTATGACCGTAGCTTAAAAACTATACAGTCTATCATACCCCTGCACAAATGTTGTCAGAGCTACTTCAGCATTCAGTCCCAGAAGCACAGATCTCTGAGCTAGGTAGACCTCAAGGAGGTAATTGAACACACAGCTTCATACCCGGCTGCCCTGTATAATGAGCAGAAACTGACCCATGCAGTTTCTTCTACACACATATAGAGAACATGTGGTGTGAAACAGAGATAGTCTAGTACCTATAGGCTTCTGTACATGTGTCATCCTGCACCTAATAAAGGCACTGACAGACTCATTGAGGTCTCTAGAAATATGCTGACATTCATAGGAATGTCATGAGGGAGTCAGCCTTTCATTTTGGCTTATACCTGCCATTGAGTGCTTTGCCTCTCGAATGAAACTGGTAGAGAAAAGTGAGGTTTAAAACATGTTGCAAGATGTATTAACCTCTATCCAAGTCCATATAAGTCTCTGCAAAGGAACACTGCAAGAAGGCCGTAGATAGTGTAGTGTGTGTTTTAAACTGAATGCTTACTCTTTCAAATTTGAATGTCTGACTGCTACCATGTCTCGGTTGTGTCTCTACTTGTATGTGTAGTCTGACACGTGTGATGGAGCTGATGACCCTAACTTAAAATCTATACAGTCTATCATACCCCTGTGCAAATCTTGTTGGAGGTCTTTCAGCATTCAGTATTGTAAGCACAGATCTCTTAGCTAGTCAGGTATCACAGAAGCTCTTGGACACAGAACTTCATACCCGGCTGCCCGGTATAATGAGCAGAAAGTGACCCTTGCAGTTTCTTCTACACACATTTAGAGAGCATGCGGTGTGAAACAGTGGTAGTCTAGTACCTATAGGCTTCTTTACATGTCTTATCTGGCCCCTAAAAGGCACTGACACACTCATTGAGGTCTCTAGAAAGATGCTGACACTCAGAAGAGTGGAATGACTGAAGTCAGCCTTTCTTTTTTGCGTCTCCAATGAAACTTGTAGAGAAAAGTGACTTTTAAAACATGTTGCCAGATGTATTAACCTCTATCCAAATCCATAAAGTCTCTGCAAAGGAGCACTGCAAGAAGGCCGTATAGAGAGAGGTGTGTGCTTTAAACTGAAAGCATACTATATCAAGCTTGAATGTCTCAATGCTACCATGTCTCAGTTATGTCTCTACTTGTATGTGTAGTCTGACACATGTGTTGCAGCTGATGACCCTAACTTAAAAACTCTACAGTCTATCATTCCCCAGCACAAATATTGTCAGTGCTACTTCAGCATTCAGTCCCAGAAGCATAGATCTGTTTGCTAGGCATACCACATGGAAGCACTTGAACACACAGTTTTATACCAGGATGCCCTGTATAATAAGCAGAAAGTGTCCCATGCAGTTTCTTCTACACACATTTAGAGAGCATGCAATGTGAAACAGAGATAGTCTAGGACCTATAGCCTTCTTTACATGTGTTATTTTGCTCCTAAAAAGGCAATGACACACTCACTGAGGTCTCTAGAAAGATGCTGACACTTGGAAGAGTGGCTTGACAGGAGTCGGCCTTTCATTTTGGCTTAGGCCTGCCGTTGCGAGATCTGCCTCTCTAATGAAACTGATAGAGAAAACTGAGGTTTAAAACATGTTGCCAGATGCATTAACCTCTATCCGAGTCCATATAATTCTCTGCAAAGGTACACTTCAAGAAGGCCCTCGATAGTGATGTGTGTGCTTTAATCTGAAAGCGTACTCTGTCAAGTTTGAATGTCTGACTGCTACCATGTCTTAGGTATGTCTTTACTTTTATGTGCAGTCTGACAAGTGTGCTGCAGCCGATGACCCTACCATAAAAACTATATGGCCTATCATACCCCTGATGAAATATTGTCAGAGCTACTTCACCTTTCAGTCCTAGAAGCACAGATCTGTTTGCTAGGCAGGACTCATAGAAGCACTTGAACACACAGCTTCATACCCGGCTGCCGGGAAACAGCCATTACATCACATGCGTAACAACGCATGCGATTACAACTCGGTCGTTACAACAACAGCGTTGTTACATCGCAGTGCCATTACAACGCAAGTCGTTACAACAACTTGCTGTAGGGGGCACTCTAAGCTAAGGAATAGTATAATTTACTATTCCAACACCTTCACTACTGTTGCACACGCTGGAGTTGGAATAGTAAATTATACTATTCCAACATCCAGCGCCCCCTACAGCAAGTCGTTGTAACGACTTGAGTTGTAATGGTACTGCGATGTAACAACCCGGTCGTTATAACGACCCAGTTGTAATTGCATGCGTGTAAATGCATGCGATGTAGAGGTATATATTCCCGGCTGCCCTGTATAATAAGCAGAAAGTGATCCATGCTGTTTCTTCTACACACATTTACAGAGCATGCGGTTTGAAATAGAGGTAGTCTAGTACCTGTAACATACTTTACATGTGTGACGTCCCTACAAAGATGCTGACACTATTAAGAGTGACATTACAGGAATTGACTTTTCATTTTGCATTACGCCTGGCACAGCGACATCTCTCTTTAACGAAAGTGGTAGAGAAATGTGAGATTTAATATATGGTGCCAACTGTATCAACCTCTGTACCCCAGTCCATATAAGTCGCTGTAAAGGTACACTGCAAATAGCCCGTAGATAGTGATGTGTGTGCTTGAAACTGTAAGCGTATGCTGTTAAGTTTGAATATCTGACTGCTACCATATTTCAGGTATGTCTGTAGTTCTACATGTAATCTGACGTGTAGTGCAGCTGATGACCCTAACTTAAAAACTGTGGGGCAGATTTACGAGCCCCCTGCGCCACCAGTACGTCACTTTTCGTGATGTACTGGTGGCGCAGGGGGCTGCTCCATATTTACAAGGAGAGGAATAGCCACCCTGCGTGACTTTTCCTCTCCTTGTAAATACGGCCCCTTCACACGCAGCACTTTGCGCTGAAGGGGCGTTCCATGGGTGTTGCTGTGGGTGTTCCCACGCAACACTCATGGAACAAGACACATCTCCAGAATTACGAGAAATCGTAACACTGGAGATGCGTCTGAAAGCTACGCCACCATGGTGCAAGGATGCCTGCGCCGGCGCATGGCTGCAGTTTGTGTGCCAGCGCAGGGGGAAGCACGAGGATGCGACATATTCTTGTAAATATGTCGCATCCCTGTGCTTCAAAACTAACGCAGCGCAGCAAAATGACTTGCTGTACCCCGCTGCGTTAGTTCGACGTAAATCTGCCCCTGTATGTTCTATCATACCCTTGGACAAATATTGTGAGAGCTATTTCACCTTGTAGTCCCAGAAACCCAAATCTGTTTGCTACGCAGGCTTCATGGAAGCTCTTTAACACACAGTTTCATACCCTGCTGCCCTGTATAATAACCAGAAAGTGATCCATGCATCTTCTTTTACACACATTTACAGAGCATACGGTCTGAAACAGAGGTTATCAACTACCTATAGGCTACTTTACTTGCACCATCTTATCTATCCGTTCACTGGCGCTGCTACTAAATTTAGCTGCCAACCTAGAATACAGACACCTTTGCAACATAGTACAAGGGTGCCTGCATTGCATGGAATGATTGTTCATGTCCAGGAAAGAATACCATCCTGCACATGAACAATCACTAATGGAAATTTGCTGTTTGTTTGTATAATGCAAAATGCAGCACACATAGAAACAGAAAACACAAGAAGAAATGAATCATTTCTCCTCATTGCACCTATTTAACACCAAAAGTCTCATTTACAAGATTTTGACATATGGCAGCGCCGCAAGGAATCTTGCTAGGCTTCCCTACGTCAAAACAAAAGAAGAGGAATACACTATATCTATGAGATACAGTGCATTCCTGTCATTTTCCCCTTCACTGGCGCACAATAAGCCGTCATGCACGAATCCATGCTTCCTTGCATCATAGAGCAAGAGAGCCTGCATTGCAGGGCAATTGATTTTGTAAAGGAAAGGACACCTTCCTTCTCAAAATCATTCAATTCAGCTAATTTCCTTTTTCCATGTGTGCTGCACAAACCAGTACACATAGAAAAAGGAGAAAACAAGAAGAAATGAAAATATTTCTCCTCGTTGTGCCTCCCTAATCTCTCCCCTGGGGTGGCGTTACATACTGACGCATTCCCTGGTATATTTTCTCTTAAAACTGCGAATGCTTCAGATTCCATGGGTGTTGCTCGTGAGAACACCCACAGCAGCACTCATGGAATGCACCTTTCACACACTGTTCTGCCTGAAAGGGGCATATTTTTGCAAGGCCATGAAAAGCCACGTAAAGGAGCTTTGTGTGGCTTTCTAAATATGCCAGGGCACATTGTGCCACTGGAACAAATGAAAAATTACGTTTCAGCAGTGCAAAAGTGCTCATAAATGAGACCCCAGGTTTTTCCTGGTCTGATTTTGGAATTACCCCATATATACACCACCCTTGTAAATAGGGGGCAATGTCAAAAAACAATTGGTGTTGCAGTAGGGAAACATCGTTTACATCACATGTGATACATCGCATGCCATTACAACGCAAGTCGTTACAACGACTTGCTGTAGGAGGCAGAAGGTGTTGGATTTAAAATCCAACACCTTCCCTACTGTTGCACAGACTGGAGTTGGAATAGTAAATTATACTATTCCAACATCCAGCGCCCCCTACTGCAAGTCGTTGTAACGACTTGCGTTGTAATGGTATGCGGTGTAACAACACGGTTGTTGTAACAACCGCGTTGTAATGGCATGCGATGTATCGCATGCGTTGTAACGTGGCCTTTTTGTGGCAGTACAACAGCAACACCCATTGCCTGCCCCTTTGTCACAGCAGGCTGCTGCATTAAAGGTCATATTTACAAGGTGGCATTTAGCCACATTAAGTGGCTAAATGCCACCTCCATATCCATGCCTGCTCCATATTTTCAAGGTGGCTACCTTGAAAATATGGAGCAGGACATTACAACACAAGAACATCATTAAAAGTGACTCTTCTTTGGTACAATGCCCTTGTAATATGCCTCTCACTCATTTAAGTACTTAATCACA
Source organism: Calotriton arnoldi (assembly GCA_963921515.1). Taxonomy (NCBI): domain Eukaryota; kingdom Metazoa; phylum Chordata; class Amphibia; order Caudata; family Salamandridae; genus Calotriton; species Calotriton arnoldi. Next base: position 299,960 of record CAWUFW010003500.1, read on the forward strand.
CATACACACCTTTCACAAAAACATATACACATTGTTGCAAACATAAACATAACATATATTTTCTCTTTCTTTAACCAGTTTAGGCTGTTCTTGTAAGAATAACCTTTTTTTTAACAAGTATATGTATTCTTTTAACCATTTTGAAGTTTTTGGGGTATTTTTTTATTTTTGTTCAAAATTAACAAACAAATAAGGCACAAAAAAAGGTGTGCTTCAACACGGGGAAAAAATTAACGACGATACATTTTTATTGTCTCAAGCATCTTAGAAACGACTTGCTCTCTGACTCTAAGCACAGTTGAGCACTTAGGACAGACAAGTCCAGCATTGGCGAACTCAGGCAAAGTTATAAGCACAATTAAAACTTGCCCTGGTGCAGATGATGGTCCAGTCTGAGCACTTCCGGTACCTTGTTCTGCTTCATGTTCTTTCAAATGCCGAAGTTCTGCACTAGGCAGTAGAGCACTGTGCATGGTCTTGAGATGCTTATATCTGGAGGAAGTACCACAAGAGTACTTCCTCTCAGATCCACGAGACAACACTTTGCTGCAGATATTGCAAGTTACCTTGCGAGCATTCACCTTTTTCTCCCCTTCAGGTATTGTAAAAAATTCCCACACTACACTTTCCTTCCTTTTTTTTAGTGGTACCTCTTCTTCTTCTTCTATGTTGTCTTCCTCCTCCTGCTGCAAATCAGAGAATGCTGCCATCTTCTCTTAAACACAAGAAAAAAACAACAAATAATCTTTAAAATGGTTGCTTTCTTTACAAATGATACTGTTCAGTACCACAACCCAAAAAAATAAAATGGGTGGGATTTCTCTCTCTGTATGATAGAAAGCTGTTTAACCAATGAAATCATTTAAATTTTATGTCAGATTGGATGCGTGACCCCTACGCGACCCCCTTGCACCTCCTATATGAATCTGTAAAAAATTACATTTTAATTTGTATGTACCTTTCTTTAAATGATACCATTCTAAATTCTTATAAGTATATGTCCTCGTATAATGGAAACTAAAAACATCATTAAATATACATTTTAATACTTTTGTAAAGTCGCACACCTTACGCGACACCAGAAATACATGACACGACGGTGCACGATGGTATCGCGGTGCCACTAAATGATTTCTTTTTAAAAACCAATAAAACCTTCTAAAATTACAATATTAGTTTTATTTGTGCCTAACTAAAACTATAATCTAAAAATGAAGAACATGAAAAAATATATATATATCTGTATTAATAGTGCCAACACTTGCGTTGGAATCAAGCACCCAACGTGATTCCCAAAAACGGTATGCGACACCATCACAAATTTTCAAAATCGGTGATAAACATCAAAACTTTAATACTTGTTGCATCCTAAATTTTTGTAATTACTATACTAATAATCGTCTCACTTTAAACTAATTTGAAAACGTTACTATGCATATATCATTTTAATAGCTACACTGCATCGAAGTCACGTATTATACGTGGGGATCTGTGCCACGTACGCGAACTGTATTTTTTTTTAAACGGTATACAACCAACAAAACAATGTTCCTTAAAAACATATAAACTTATTATTGAAACATTTAATGCATTAAATTACCAAAAATATTAAAACAATTTAAATAACATATACAATCAAAACCATCCATATCTATACATATACTCTAATATACAATATGTTTTTCCACTGTACAATCACTGTCACAAATTTTACCGAACATCAAAGTTAAAAAAAAAATGTTTAGTTACTTTTTATAAATAAAAATGTTCTTAAAAATGTTTCATTTACAGATTTAAATCTACAAAACAATTTAGATAATAAAAAAATATACGCAATATGATATGGTTTCAAAATACATTTAACAAAAAAAATAAGTTATAAATATTTACTATGAAATAATGTGTTAGAGAAATGTTAGAAAACATAATAAAAACAGTATAATTCAATTTGAAAACAAAAGCTTAAAGATATCTTATAATTAGAACCTAACATTTGAAAAACATTTAGAAATTCCCTAAAAAAAACAAAGGTTACAGGGGCTTTATAGTTAGGAATTAGCATTTAAAAAACCTTAGTAATTCACTGAAAAAACCAAAGGTTATAGGGATAGAATAGTATAGTTTGGCTGACGTTTCACTCACACAAAACCAGAGAAATTCAGCTGTTATAGTTAGTGAGCTAACTACAAATTGCGCCCCCACAATGCACTGCTTATGACCTCACATTTTACATCACTTATGACATGGTCAGTGACATCACTGATGACATCTCAAATGACATCACTGATGACATTATCCACAGAATCTCTGACGCACCCACTCATACCCCCATGTAACATTTCATACACAGACTCCAACTTCCACACTGTATTGGTGAGTGAGTAGGTGTTTGAATAGCTCCATGGGTGACTGACTCAGTGTATGAGTGGCTGTATCGGTGTATGAGTAGATATGTCAGTGGCTGTATTAGTAAACTTTCATACGCCGACTCCAACTTCCACACTACCATTCTCAAACTCATTCACACACTCATAACAGTATTTACACAGCCACTCATTGATGTATAGATCAACACATACATCTACTCACTTATCCATACAGCCACTCATACACCCACTCACTCACTAATACAGCCACTGACATATCCACTCATCCACCGATACAGCCACTCATACACTGAGTCAACCATAGAGCTATTCAAACACCTACTCACTCACCCATACAGTCAATCACACAACCACTTACTCATCCATACAGTTGCACACATGCTCACTCACTGACTTATACAGATACTAACAATTACTCAATCACCTATACAGTCACTGACACAAGCACAGACCACCCATACAGCCACTCTCACGTTCACTCACTCACCCATATAGTCACTCATATACCCTATCACTCACCTATACTGCCTTTCACATACCCATTGACTCACCCATATACCACTAACACAAGCGCTCATTCACTGACACAGCCATACACACACTCTATCACCCATACAGCCCCACACACATGCACTCACTAACCCATACATCCACTGACTTACCCACTCACTCATCACCCACCCACACAGACACTCAGACACCCATAGAGATACTCAGACAACCAATCACTCACCCATACACAAACTCACATACTGACACAGCTATGCAGCCACTTAGATGCCAACTGACAGACAGATACAGACATTCACACAACAAGTCACTCACCCGTACATTCACTGACACACCTTTTCACTCACTTATACAGTTAGTATTGCACCCACTAAATTATCCAATCAGACCCTCATACAACAAATGATTTACCAATACACCTTGGTATATAATTTAACACTCAAACTTTTTAAAAATACTCACAGTCACCAGATGATGTCATCAGTGAAGTCATCAATTATGTTATTTGAGATGCCATCAGTGAAGTCTTCAGTGATATCACTGACCATGTCATGAGTGATTTAATATGCGAGGTCAAAAGCAGTACATTGCAGGGCGTGAGTTATAGTTAGCTCACTAACTATAACGGCTGAATTTCTCTGGTTTTGTACGAGTGAAATGCAGGCTAACTATAACGTCCCTGTAACCTTTGGTTTTTTCAGTGAATATTATATAAATGTATATATATTCAGAAAAAAACCCAAAGGTTACAGGGATGTTATAGTTAGGCTGATGTTTCACTCATACAAAACCCCACCCATCACTGATGACATCTCAAATGTCATCACTGGTGACATCACTGATGACATCATCCAGTGAATGTGAGTATTTTTAAAAAGTTTGATTACTAAATTGTGTCACTGGTGACATCAGTGATGACATCTCAAATGACAACACAGATGACATCACTGATGACACCATTCAGTGAGTGTAAGCATTTTGTAAGAGTTTATGATTGTTAAACATATATACTAAGGTACTACAAAACTTAAAGTAGTATACTAGGTGTACTCATATATATCATGTGAGTGGCTGTGTGACTGTATTTATCCTTGTGCATATTGGTGTGTGAGTGGCTGTATGGGTGTATCAGTGGGTATGTGAGTAGCTGTGTGGGTGACTGAAATGCTGTCTATGTGGCTGTATTGGTGAGTGAGTGGGTGTATCAGTGACTGTATGGGTGCATGAGTGGGTGTGTCATTGGCTGTATGGGTGATTGATTGGGTGTCTGAATGGCTGTATGAGTGAGTAACTCAGTGTGTAAGTGGCTGTGTGGGTGAGTGAGTGGCTGTTTAAGTGGGTGTTTGGTTGAGTGAGTTGATTTCTGAGTGGCATATTGGAGAGTGTCTGTGTGAATGGCTGTATGGGTGACTGAGCGGATGTGTGAGTGCTTGTATGGATGTGTGAATGGGTATGTAAATGGTTGTATGGGTGTGTGATTGAGTGTGTGAGTGTATGGGTGAGTGAGTGGCTGTGTTGAGAGGTTATATGGGTGAGTCAGTGGGTGTGTGAGTGACTGTGTAGGTAATATGTGAGTGTGTAAGTAGATGTATGGCTATGTGAGTGGCTGTACGGGTAAGTGACTGGTTGTATGAGTAGCTGTTTGGGTGAGTGAATGGTTGTATGAGTGGCTGTATGAGTGAGTGCATGGGTGTGTGAGTACTTCTATGGATGAGTAAGTAGGCATACGAAACATTGCTCTCCAAAGGCATAATTACCATACCTATCTGTATATACACTTTAACCTTTACTTTTTTCAGTGAATTTCATTTTTTTTTTTATTCAAGTTGAACCAACTCATCACTGAGCAAACCATTTGACCATGCACTGCTAAGGTTTGGACATGGGGCTTCTATGAATACATTGCATGGGGAAAACATGTTTGGCACCCCACTTTTTTTGGCCTCTGCTTGACCGATAACCAAGAAACCTTGCAGGAAGGAGCTGAGGTAGATGGCATTGTTTAGGAAAGTTTTGTGAAGATTCGTTGATCGGCACCAAAGTTGTCAGCAATTGGAAAAAAGCTCTTTTTATTGAAACTGATCTAACTTGATGAGTGATCTTTTCATCTTTTCAAGCGGTCCTATGAATCTCATCTGTTGACATATTGAAACTACGTATTTAACTATTTCCTACTTTCTTACTTTGCAACACACAAAAAATCAGGTGAACTAATTTCTTAACGATAATAAAATCGTATGTCTGAAATCTCAAATATGTTAAAAAGCCATCTTGCAAAGTGAAATTCTAGTAGTGACAACAACCAAAAATCGTTCTAATGTTTTTCCAAAATCGTTCTAATGTTTTTTGAGACAAATAAAAAGCATTCTGAAAAAGGAAATAATTCAATATTGGGAAAATTAGGCGTTAGGTACAGACAAGCATGCACGAAACAGCCATTTGGACAAGTCATGTTCTGAAATGCAGACACGCAATTATGGCAGCGTTCCCACATGGGGTTTTGAAGGCAGGAAAAATGTTACAATCAATCAATCAATCAATCATGTCATTTATAAAGCGCACTACATACCCGCGAGGGTCTCAAGGCGCTGGGGGAAGAGGGGGTGGTGCTGCTACTGATCGAAGAGCCAGGTCTTGAGGAGTCTTCTGAAGGCCAGTAGGTCTTGGGTCTGTCGGAGGTTGGTGGGGAGGGTGTTCCAGGTCTTGGCGGCGAGGTGGGAGAAGGATCTGCCGCCGGCAGTCGTTTTCCGGATGCGGGGGACTGTGGCGAGGGCGAGGCTGGTCGAGCGGAGCTGGCGGGTGGGGGTGTAGAAGCTGAGTCGTCTGTTGAGGTAGGCTGGTCCGGAGTTGTGGAGTGCTTTGTGTGCGTGGGTGAGGAGCTTGAAGGTTATCCTCTTGTTGACAGGGAGCCAGTGCAGGTCTCTCAGGTGGGGTGTGATGTGGCTGCGTCGGGGGATGTCGAGGATAAGACGTGCAGAGGCGTTCTGGATGCGTTGCAGCCGTCTCAGGAGCTTAGCCGTCGTTCCTGCATAGAGGGCGTTTCCGTAGTCCAGCCTGCTGGTGACGAGGGCCTGGGTGACTGTTTTTCTTGTTTCGGTGGGGATCCACTTGAAGATCCTGCGGAGCATTCGGAGGATGTTGAAGCAGGATGAGGAAACGGCGTTGACCTGCTTAGTCATGGAGAGGGTGGGGTCGAGGATGACCCCTAGGTTGCGTACGTGGTCGGTGGGTGGCGGGGCTGTTCCCAGTGATGTTGGCCACCAGGAGCCGTCCCAGGCTGAAGGGTTGGAACCAAGGATGAGGACCTCCGTCTTGTCCGAGTTCAGCTTCAGGCGGCTGGTCCTCATCCATTCGGCGACGGCCTTCATTCCTTCGTGGAGGTGGGCTTTGGCGGTGTGAGGGTCTTTGGTGAGGGAGAGGATCAGCTGGGTGTCGTCGGCGTAGGAGATGATGTTGAGGTTGTGCTGTCGGGCGACGTGGGCGAGGGGTGCCATGTAGATGTTGAACAGCGTTGGGCTGAGGGAGGAGCCTTGGGGTACGCCGCAGATGATCTTGGTGGCCTTGGATCGGAAGGGGGCGAGGCGGACGCTTTGTGTTCTGCCGGAAAGGAAGGATGTGGTCCAGTCCAGGGCCTTCTCTTGGATCCCGGCGTCGTGAAGGCGTGTTCGTAGTGTGTGGTGGCAGACCGTGTCGAAGGCGGCTGATAGGTCCAGGAGGATGAGGGCTGCTGTTTCTCCGTTGTCTAGCAGGGTCCTGATGTCATCGGTGGCGGCGACGAGGGCGGTTTCGGTGCTGTGGTTGCTGCGGAAGCCGGACTGGGAAGGGTCCAGGATGTTGTTCTCCTCGAGGTAGCGGGTCAGTTGTTTGTTGACGATTTTCTCGGTGACCTTCACGGGGAACGGGAGCAGAGAGATGGGTCGGAAGTTCTTGAGGTCCTTGGGGTCTGCCTTGGGTTTCTTGAGTAAGGCGGTGATCTCGGCGTGCTTCCAGCTTTCCGGGAAGGTTGCTGTCTCGAAGGAGATGTTGATTATTTTCCGGAGATGGGGCGCGATGGCTGTACTGGCTTTGTTGAAGATGTGGTGAGGGCACGGGTCTAGCGGTGAACCGGAGTGGATGGTGTTCATGATCTCACTGGTGTCCTCGTCGTTGATGTTGGTCCAGGAGAGCAGGCGGTTGGTGGTTGTGGGGGCAGTGGTCTCGGTGGTTGCCTGGGCGGTCGTGGTGTTGAAGCTGTCGTGGATGTCGGCGATTTTGCGGTGGAAGAAGGTGGCCAGTGAGTCGCACAGGTCTCGCGACGGCTGGATGTCGTTGGTGTTGGAGCTGGGGTTGGAGAGTTCCTTCACGATGTTGAAGAGCTCTTTGCTGTTGTGTGCGTTGTTGTCTAGGCGGTCTTTGAGTGAGGCCCTTTTGGCAGATCTGATGAGGTGATGGTGACTGCGGGTGGTGCTCTTGTGGGCGGCGTAGCTGTCCGCTGTCCGTTCGTGGAGCCAGATCTTCTCCAGTTTTCGGCATGTTCGTTTGGAGGCCTGGAGGTCTTCGGTGAGCCAGGTGGCTTTCTTGCTGGTGTGGCTGTTGGGCGGATTCTTGAGCGGGGCGAGGGTGTTGGCGCAGTCGTCGATCCACTGTCTGAGGTTGCGGGCGGCGGTGTCGGGGTCGGAGGGTTTGGCGGGTGGGCTCAGGGCGAGGGTTGTGGTTAGCTGGTCTTCCGTGACTCTGCTCCAGCAGCGGCGAGGCATTTGTTCGGTGCGGTGGTGCGTGGTGGGCTTCCTGTAGGTGAAGTGGATGCAGTGGTGGTCAGTCCAGTGGGGTTCGGAGGTGTGGTTGAAGGAGACATGTGGGCTTGCGGAAAAGATGGAGTCGAGCGTGTGGCCGGCGGCGTGGGTGGGTGTAGTCACGAGCTGTCTGAGTCCGAGGGTGGCGAGGTTGTCGATCAGGGTGGTGGAGTTGGTGTCCTTGTTGTTCTCGAGGTGGAAGTTCAGGTCCCCGAGGAGGATGTAGTCCGTGGAGGCGATGGCGTGTGTGCTGACGAAGTCAGCGATGGAATCGCTGAACTGTGGTCGGGGTCCAGGGGGTCTGTAGATGAGGGTTCCTCTGAGGGTGGTGTTGGGATCGGTGTGGATCTGGAAGTGCATGTGTTCGGCGGTGCTGAGGGTGTCGTCGGTGTTGGTTGAGACTCTGAGGGTGTTCCTGTGGACGATGGCGATGCCTCCTCCGACTCCGTTGGTGCGGTCCCTGCGGGTGATCTTGTATCCGTCCGGGATGGCAATGGCGATGTCGGGGGCTGAAGCGGGATTCAGCCAGGTCTCCGTCAGGAATGCGACGTCTGGGGAGGTTGAGTCGAGAAGGTCCCAGAGTTCGATGGCGTGTTTGCGGGCGGAGCGGGTGTTGAGGAGGATGCATCTGAGGTAGTTGGGTTCTTTCCTGGGCGGTGGTTTGGCGGGGCGGGTGCTGGCGAAGCTGCAGTTCCGGCAGGTGAAGGGCCCTTGGGTGCGCTTCGGGGTGGCCTGGAAGCAGGCGTGATCTTTTCCGGGGTTGAGTGCGTGGAGGGTGCTGGCGTCGTATCGGCGTCTGTTGATGTGGCGGGCGCGGGGGATGCCCGGACCAGGGGGTCTGGCACTGGGCGCGGTCACGGCGCGGACGGGCGCAGACGGGCTTGCCTTAGGCGTGCCTTCGGCGCGCCAGCAGTGCGCCCGCTGCGCACGTCCGCTGCGCGGCCGCACAGCGGCCGCCATAAATGGGGAGGTGGGAGGGAGGAGCAGGGAATGGGGCAGCGAATGGGCAGTGAGGGGCGGGGCCGCAGGGCGCAGCGGCGGGAAACAGGCACAGAAGGGAAAACGAGCACAATCAGGGCATCAAGGGGGCACAGAAAGGAAAAACTAGCACAATGAGGGGCAGCAAGGGGGGCACAGAAAGGAAAAACGAGCACAATCAGGGGCAGCAAGGGGGGCACAGAAAGGAAAAACGAGCACAATCACGGGCAGCAAGGGGGGCACAGAAAGGAAAAACGAGCACAATCAGGGGCAGCAAGGGGGCACAGAAAGGGAAAAAAACTAGCACAATCAGGGGCAGCAAGGGGGCACAGAAAGGAAAAACTAGCACAATGAGGGGCAGCAAGGGGGCACAGAAAGGAAAAGCGAGCACAATCAGGGGCAGCAAGGGGGCACAGAAAGGAAAAACGAGCACAATCAGGGGCAGCAGCAGGGCACACAGACGGAGCTGTGTGGTGGGGGAGCGACCTACCAGTCAAGGTCAGGGGTCGCTCTCTTCACCACGCAGCGGCCGCCATAAATGGGGAGGTGGGAGGGAGGAGCAGGGAATGGGGCAGCGAATGGGCAGTGAGGGGCAGGGCCGCAGGGCGCAGCGGCAGGAAACAGGCACAGAAGGGAAAACGAGCACAATCAGGGCATCAAGGGGGCACAGAAAGGAAAAAACTAGCACAATGAGGGGCAGCAAGGGGGGCACAGAAAGGAAAAAACGAGCACAATCAGGGGCAGCAAGGGGGCACAGAAAGGAAAAACGAGCACAATCAGGGGCAGCAAGGGGGCACAGAAAGGGAAAAACGAGCACAATCAGGGGCAGCAAGGGGGCACAGAAAGGAAAAACTAGCACAATGAGGGGCAGCAAGGGGGCACAGAAAGGAAAACGAGCACAATCAGGGGCAGCAAGGGGGGCACAGAAAGGAAAAAGCGAGCACAATCAGGGGCAGCAAGGGGGCACAGAAAGGAAAAACGAGCACAATCAGGGGCAGCAGCAGGGCACACAGACGGAGCTGTGTGGTGGGGGAGCGACCTACCAGTCAAGGTCAGGGGTCGCTCTCTTCACCACGCAGCGGCCGCCATAAATGGGGAGGTGGGAGGGAGGAGCAGGGAATGGGGCAGCGAATGGGCAGTGAGGGGGCGGGGCCGCAGGGCGCAGCGGCGGGAAACAGGCACAGAAGGGAAAACGAGCACAATCAGGGCATCAAGGGGGCACAGAAAGGAAAAAACTAGCACAATGAGGGGCAGCAAGGGGGCACAGAAAGGAAAAAACGAGCACAATCAGGGGCAGCAAGGGGGGCACAGAAAGGAAAAAACGAGCACAATCAGGGGCAGCAAGGGGGGTGATAATGTTCTTGTGAATTGTAGGGGTGCATCATAATCATTGATAGGCCGCACCCACATGTATTCAGACATATATTCATTTATATTCAGTTGTATACTCATGCATGTTTAGTAAAGAATGAATAGTTCACCGAGAGAAAGTGAACTCAGCAGCATAATGGTGTTAAGATAACGATGTAATGTAATGCTTATTGAATTGTGTGAACATAATGCATAGAGGAATTAGTTCGTGTGTGTAATGTAATTGCAGTAGTTTAAACGTGCACCATATTAAAGTTGCACATGTAATTCATTGTTTGTATAAGAATCGTAATGAAAATGTTTATAGGGAAAAGTAAGAGGAGTGTTTAAAAGTCATATGTAAAGGCCTGACTACATATATGCTTAAGGAAGGCCTGGTTTATTTTATGTTAGCTTAGGTTGTAGGCCGAGAAAAGTTTCTCTTCGTAAGGCTCTCTGGGCACAAACGGTAGATTTAATTTGCACAGTAGAAGGTTTCTGTTGAAAGTATCTTTCGTTGCAGGTGCAAGGACACATGTCTCGTTAGTAAGACTAACTCTTTGTTTTCGAAAGCTAGAGATAGGGGAGGCATGGTACGGGGAGTGAAATGGAATTTAGGGATGATACTTTCAGCGGAGAAGGTGCCTGGGACTCAAGGTCATCGCAACCGTCCAGGATGAAGTAACCGTTTCGATGGAAAAGCACAAGAAAGAAGATCTGGCCAAGGAGGCGTGACAAAGGCGTGTACAATTGTATTGTGGTTTTGTATTAGGGATAGTGCCCTGAGGGAGGAGGCCAGAGAAGAGGTAGGGGAGACCTGAGAGAAGGACAGAGCTGAGCTTAGGTATTATGTGATTGCACTTCTTAGGAAGTCCTCACAGCTGACACCTTTTATTGACTCTTGCCTGGGAAAATCGTTATGCAGGGATGTCACTTAGCGTTAGTGTAGGGACATCAATTGATTTTAAGCTTGTTTAGTCCAATGAAGAGCAACTTAGAAATTGGACCAATCATAGTCTGGTTGATCCTTCTAGAACTCTCTATTCTCCTTATCCTGAGTCGGATGAGATTCCTGCGTAGATTATTATTTGTATTAGTGCCCATTTATCTCTTTAACCTCGTGTTGAGGTGCTTGCACGTTCAGTTATTTTTGGCGATAATAAATTCTCAAACTTGAATTCGGAGTCAGTGGTCCTTTCAGACAAAATGAATGCTGATATATAACCTGATGAGATTCTCTCCTTTACACTATTCAACAGGTAAAAAGATCTTGGTGACCAGAAGGTTCTTATAGATAATTAGATAAGAATCGGCGTTATCAGTTGGTAGCAGAGGATGGTTACCTTTGATGGTAAGGGGAGATCTAGAGCAAGATAGGAGATTAAGTTGCCCCATAGAGCCCGAGTGACGCAGACCCAGAGGACCGCGGGAGAAGGATGTCGGAGGTCGTGGAAAACTGACGGAGAGTGCCGGTGCGGCGGAAGTAGCAGTTCGTAGTAGAGTGAGTATGAAAAGAGTGATGTTTGGTAGATTGCGGTGTTTTATTGTTGTGTGATGTCTTGCGGAGTTGGAAAGAGAGTTGTGTGATTGAGAAACGGACCGTGAGCGCGCGCGGGACCGGGAGATTTATTGTGGTGTAGAATACACCCAGAGTGAGAACGTTGACCAGAGGTTGTGGGGGTCACGAGACGTCATTGACAGACCCACTGAAGATAGGGAACACATGAGTGAGTGTGTGAATAACCAACGCAGGTCGTAGGTTATTGTGTGCAGAACATCGAGTGATTGAATCCTATCGAGTGTGTTAAAGGCGATTGTCCGGTCGTTTCGCGGACAGACGGTTGCCAGATTGAGGTCAACAAGCTCAAGAGGCTGATCGGTCATTGGTAAGACCGACGGTCAGAGAGGTAATTGTTCGGTAGGACGGACATTATTTCAGAGTATGATTGGGACAGGTGCGAGTGAGAACGAGTGAATTAGAAAGGAGGGGAACTGCTGCGAGCGGAGGAAAAGTGACGTCAGACAAGTGCCGCACTGCGATAGGCCGGTTGGTGTGAGCCGCGCTGGTATTGGTGGATTGAAACCAGGAAGTAAAAGCGGACATTTTGAGTACAAACAAAAAGTTGATTCATCATGAAATGTTTTAAAGCTTTACGGGAACTTTGTAGAGGTGATAGACATGTGGTTGTTCGGGAGGGAGAGGAAGCTCCTCCCGAGGATACACCAGCACATTATATGGCAAAGAATGTAGGATTGCATACTATAATTTGGCTTGAGAATTGGCATAAAATGACAGAAGCAGAAGGAGAATTGTCGTTCCCTTGATATGGTACTTTCAGGATGGAGGTATTGTACCAGCTAAAAAGTGTAATGGCTTCATTACGACCACTACCTAGACCGACACAGTTTGAGGCATTACATGCGTGGATTAGAGCAGCACACGAGAGGAATAGAGACAAGAGTCAGGAAAGGGTGAAGAAATCGATCAGGGCATTTCAGGATGCAAAGTGGGATGCACTGGAGAAACGGTGGAGGGTGGCAACGGTTGAAGTGGACAAGTTGTACCCATTGTTAGTACAAAATGGGAAGATTATAAGAATTGATGAAGAGGATAGTGATACAGACGACAGCTTGTTAGATAGGTTGTTGGCAGAGAGGCCACCACCATTTAATCCAGATTCAGAAGAGGGAAAGACGACCCCAGCAGTAGCAATAGTTGATGAGAGCCAGAATCAGACTAGCATGAGAGTGGTGGGAAGGATTTCCACAGGAACGGAGGGGGCAACGGTGTCTATGATAACACAGCCTCCTGCGGGGAACACAAGATTACCGGACTCCTTGACAGTACCGGTTACCATTGGCCCTATAGTACCGGTATATGACCCAGACCGGGTGAGAGAAGGGGGCTCCGTACCGACGGGAAGGGAGGAAGGAAACAGTGAGAGTGGGAATGGGTTTGGAGTAAGAGTGGTTCATTTCCCAAGACCAATGGAGACAAGTACGCCGTTACCGGCTACTGCGGACTCTTCCTTTAGGCGAGAAGAGGAGAGACCAGAAAGACCGAGGTCTTTGCGGGAATCTAAGTCAGCTTTGAGGGAGTGGACACCAACAGTAACGAACCAAGAGGATAGGATGCAAGGAGATAGGGCACAGAACGTCTCGGAAGACAGACCAAGTTCCAGGAATATGATGGAAGGGAATAGGTCACAAGGACAGAATAGTAACTGTGATGAGCGGGATGGCTCGGGTTGTCGAGATGTACTGAGGAGTGCAGTACAGGCAAGGTTGCTAGATGTGGTGAGGCTGAAAGCAGAGGTAGACGAAATGATCAGTGGGGGTCTGCCTTTGGAAAGGATAGAAATTTATGGATCAGATGAACTGCTGTTTGTAGCAAAAGATGTGACTCGAAAAGCTAGAATGGCACATGATAGATTGAAGGAATTGGCCAAAAGATATGAGGTGGACCTGAACAAAACTAAAGCGTTGCAGGGACCACATAGATTGCATTACAGTGATCAGGAGCTGGAGGAGAAAAGAATCACAGGATTAAGGACACACACCAGAGACCTGATTATAGGAATGAGAATATGGATTTTGTTGGACAAATGGGAAGAAAGGTGGTCCAAGAAGAAACCAGTAAAGAAAGCAGAAGGGGAAACGCCGCCGCCAGGAGGGGGGCGACGGGTGTTGGAAATTTTCCTTTACGGGAAGTACAGAATGGAGGGTACGTACATGTGCCGTGGAATAGAGGTGATTTGGCTGCATTTACAAATGATTTTCCTCGGCTGAGGGAAAAACCAGTAGAGTGGTACAAACAGGTTGAGCGGTTTGTGAAAATTTCAAAAGTACTGTGGATTGATTTGAACACCTTGTTTGACATAGTGGTACCGGGAGATTTGTGGACAGCTTGCAAAGTCGCTATCGAGTGGCCGACTTCCGAACCGGATAGAGAGGCGGTTACAAATGGTCCATCACCCCTAGTCATGAAAAAGTATGAGCAGGTGATTACATGGTTGAAACTGAAGATTTCACCTCAGGATATAGATTGGGTTAAGATAGATCGGACTGTACAGGAACCCAAGGAAACGGTGCATGAATATTATGAAAGACTTTTGCAAGCTTTTAAACAGTATAGTGGGTTAGATATCTTGGACCCCAAGGATATGGGACAGTTTGTCTCAAAGTTTGTACTGGGTCTGAGAATGGAAATCAGCCTCATGATACAGCACCATTTGATCTGCTGGCAGAACAAGCCACTAGATGAAATTTTGCGGTATGCGAGATACTGTAGTGATGAGGTGGAATCGAAACATCGAAAGCTAAAAGACAAATTGATGCTTGTCCAGATGCAGACAGCACAGAGTCAGCCTAGTGGAGGGACCTTAGGGAGAAAGCAAGGAAATTTCCAGGGAAACCAGAATGGGCAGGGACAGGGAAAGGGAAAACCAGTAGACCCCAAGACAGGAGTGGACGTGGCCACACTGAAGAAGACCACTGCGTGTCATCTTTGTCGCCAGGTCGGACATTGGAAACGCGAGTGTCCTTTGAACCCAGCTAATCAGTTGCAGGAAGAGGAAGAGGGGGCTCAGGCACCCGCGCAAGAGGTAGTTAACACAATAACGAGAACTAGGTCGATGAAAGGGGGGGTTTACAATTCTCACGCCCAGGTTCCCCAAGCTCCAAGGATTTCACAAGGAACACGAACGTACCAACAGATGCCCCTGTTCGAAGACTTCGACGAGGATAGCTTAGACCCTTTATCCTGACGGTGCCTGAGGGGGGAGGAAGACTGCACACTTGGAGCGGTCTTGGAGGTAGACCAGAGAGGACCTTTTGTGGAGGCAGAGATTGAGGGTCATCCTGCCACACTTTTGGTTGATACTGGTGCTACCCGGTCTACTGTAAGATCAGCAGTAGTCCCTAACCTACCCCTCTCGGGACAATCAATCCAGGTTGTTGGAGTAGCGAACAAAAGAATAAGCAGCCCATTGACAGAACCGATCCTAGTAAAGATAGGTTCGTTCCAAACTAGACATCAGTTTGTGCTGTGTGATACGAGTCCAGTTTGCCTTTTGGGAAGAGATCTGTTGTGCAAGTTGAACTGCACGATTTATTGTACTCCACGGGGAGTGGAGGTCCAGACGACAGATGACGATGCTGACTTTAAAATTACCAAACAGCTTCTGTGTATAGATCTGTACCCAATGGTGACTGTGGAAGAACTTCCACCTGATCTGAGAGATGCAGTGTCGTCTGTGGTGTGGGATTTCGCAGGAGACGAAATAGGTCTAATCAGAGGGGTTGAACCAGTGCGCATTGAGGTGAAACAGAATGTTGATTTCCCAAGAACACCTCAATACAACCTGTCGACAGAAACGATTGCAGGAATAAAACCTGTGATCGAGACTTTCATTGAGAAGGGTATTTTGAAAGAGATCAGAGGTAGCCCCTGTAATTCGCCCATAATGGGACTACAGAAACCGAGCGGGAAATACAGGATCGTGCAAGACCTGCGAAAGGTCAACACGATAGTTGTCCCTTGTTGTCCAGTGGTACCGAATCCTTCAGTAATACTGTTCCAGATCCCATGTGAAGCCGAGTGGTTTACGGTTATCGATTTGTGTCAAGCCTTCTTTTCGATTCCGCTCCACGAGGAAAGCCAATTTCTTTTTGCGTTCAGGCTAGAAAATCGTGTGTTAACATGGTGTCGTATCCCTCAAGGGTATACAGAAAGTCCATCGATCTTTAACCAGATCCTGAAGAAGAATCTTGAGAGTCTTGTGTTGCCGCAGAACTCAGTTCTCATGCAATACATAGATGATTTGCTCATTGCCTCAGAAACAGAAGATGCTTGCAGAATTGACACTGTAGCTCTGT
Organism: Calotriton arnoldi; assembly: GCA_963921515.1. Lineage (NCBI taxonomy): Eukaryota > Metazoa > Chordata > Amphibia > Caudata > Salamandridae > Calotriton > Calotriton arnoldi. Next base: position 315,834 of record CAWUFW010003500.1, read on the forward strand.
TGAACCACTTAGCAGAGAACGGACATAAGGTGTCCCCGAACAAGCTGCAGTACTGTTTGAAAGAGGTACAGTACTTGGGACACAGATTAGAAAAAGGCAAGAGGAAGGTGTCACCAGATCGAATTGAGGCAATAATGAGCATGGCAGTACCCACGACACAGAGAGAAGTTAGGATGTTTCTGGGAATGGTTGGCTATTGTCGACAGTGGATTCCTAGTTTCTCCTTGAGAGCAAAGCCTCTGCAGAGGCTTACGCACAAGGATGTGAGTGATCCGGTACCATGGGACGAGGAGTGCTTGATATCATTCCTGAAACTGAGAGAGGAGTTGTGCAGGGCTCCGGCATTGGGAATGCCTGATTACAACAAGGCATTTTCATTGTTTTGTTACGAAAGGGAAGGATGTGCATTAGCAGTGTTAGCTCAGAACCATGGAGGTGTCCGTAGACCAGTTGCCTACTTTTCATCTACTTTAGATCCAGTAGCTTCTGCGTTGCCCGGATGTCTAAGATCCGTTGCTGCAACAGGTGTCAGCATTGAAAGATGTGAAAGCATTGTAATGGGACATCCATTAACTGTACATGTGCCACATTCGGTTGAGTTATTGATGACCAGGACCAAGACCCAGCACCTAACGAACAATAGGTTAACGAGGTACGAGCAAGTCATACTTGCCGCAGAGAATGTGACTCTGAAAAGGTGCTCTGTCTTGAACCCTGCGACATTGATGCCTACACCGAACACGGATGATGAAGATTGTGCGGACCATGATTGTCTCGATGTGACCGAACTTTGCACCAAACCGAGACCTGACATTGTCGATGAGCCATTGGCTGACCCAGATGAAATTTTCTTTGTCGATGGTTCATGCTTAAGAGACAGTGTGGGGCAATTGAGAGCAGCGTTTGCTGTATGTACCATTTCAGGAGTGGTCGAGGCTGCTTGCCTAGAAGGAGTACGCTCCGCGCAGGTAGCTGAGATCATTGCCTTGACCCGTGCCTGTTTGGCCGCTGATCAAATTCGAATCACGATTTACACAGACAGCCAATATGGGTTTGGCGTGGTGCACGACTTCGGGCAGTTATGGTCTCAGAGGGGATTTTTGACATCATCTGGCTCACCCATTCGTAATGGTGAATATGTAAGACAATTGTTAGATGCATTACAGCATCCAAAGGAAATTGCTGTTGTAAAGTGCTCAGCCCATGGGAAAGGGGAGGACTTTGTGTCATTGGGAAACAATTATGCGGACGAAGTCGCCCGCTTCTGTGCAGAACAGGGATGCATATTCACAGAAAGAGAGATAGGGGAGAGCCAAGAAGGAACCGAGCTCAGCATAATGTTGACCATGGCAGACACTTGGGAAGAGCTTAAGCGATTGCAGGATGAAGTTTCAAACCAGGAGAGAGAGGGATGGATCAAAGCTGGGTGTGAGAAAGGAGATGTGGATGTGTGGGTATCCAACGATGGGAGAGCCGTGTTGCCTGAAGAATTGCTGAGTCCGATGGCAAGACTGATACATGGACAGGCACACCTGGGTAGAGACGCAATGATGAGAGTGTTTAGACAGACGTGGTATAACCCACGGTTCCGAGCAATGGCTGAGACGGTATGTCAGAGGTGTGTTACATGTCAGCAGATGAATGCTGGAAAGAGAACTGTAGTTACGTTGAGTCACATTGGAAGGTCAGGAGGGCCCTTCAATAGAATACAGTTGGACTTCGTGGAGATGCCTAAGTGCAATGGATTGAGGTACATTTTAGTGCTAGTATGTGTATTCTCACGGTGGGTGGAGGCTTACCCCACACGCAGGTGTGACACTTTCACAGTGGCTAAATTACTGTTGAGGGAGCTCATCCCTAGATTCGGGATCCCGACCTCTTTGGAATCAGATAGAGGAGGGCACTTCCATAGCGAAATCATGAAGTTGCTTTGCGCTGCATTGAACATTGACCAGAGACTCCACTGTAGTTACAGACCAGAGGCTTCTGGGATGGTGGAACAAGTTAATGGAACTTTGAAGGCCCGGATGGCAAAAATGTGTTCTTTGACATCCCTGAAATGGCCCGACGCCTTGCCACTAGTGCTAATGAGCATGCGAAGTGTCCCAGACAGAAAGACCGGGTTGTCCCCCCATGAGATATTAATGGGGAGGGCAATGAGATTGCCAGCAGTACCAGCTACAGCCTTGATAAGCATCACTGATGATTTGATTCTCGATTATTGTAAAGGACTCTCTGATGTGGTCCGTTCTGTATCCCAGCAGGTGCAAGCGGCAGTGGTCCCAGCCTCGAGTGATCTGTGTCACGACTTGTGTCCCGGTGACTGGGTGCTCGTTCGGAAGCACGTGAGGAAGAGTTGCTTGGATGCCCGTTGGCGTGGCCCGTATCAGGTGATACTTATCACGAACACAGCAGTGAAGTGTGGAGGATTGCCGAACTGGGTGCATGCTTCCCATACCCACAGAGTTCCAGCACCCTTGGAAGAAACAGCTCCTCTCGTAAATGAAAATCCAGCTGATGTGGCAGGGCCACATGGGAGGACAAGTCAAGCTGTAAGGGTCGCTGACACAGCAGGTGGTGCACTAGAGCAAGCTGAAGGAGGTTTCCACAGTTCGAACCCTGACTCAGACATCGAAGACAGAAACGGTGCAGTGGGCGGAGAAGAGTCAGATTCAGCAGAAAGAGGAAGTAGTGCACTGGGTATAGAAGGGGAAGGCAGACGAACGAACAGAAGTGCAGAAAGTTGGCCCGGAAGACAGAGGCGACTGAACCTGAGGTTAGCACCTGAAAGAGACCTTGCTCCAGTGTCTGAAGTATCTGAAACGGAGGCAAGTGACGAAGACCAAGCACAAGACAGTCGGCGAAGGTCAAAGAGAACAAGAGTGCCTTGTCGCAGATACTCTACCCCTGAGTGGACTTACACTGTGTTTGATGCAGGGGGTGGTGAGCACGGGAAGGCTGAGGTCAGTGCAAGTGGTCCGTCGGAGCCCGAATGTGGTGGTGAAGGTGGTGCTGCAGTTGCCAGGGCTCGAGATAGAAGGAACACTGACCCTCACGGTACCGAATCCCCCGCTTCTGAGTGAAGTCCGAAACTTGGTTTTGCATCGACTCGAATTCCCGCCTTTTGGAGTTGAGCCGTTTTCACATGAAATGCTGATTTTGCGTCTTGAACTTTTGTATCACGTTCTGGTATTGCTCAATGAGGATCTTATAGTGGATCAACTATAAACTGTAAATAAAAGTCCAAAGAAGAAGATAACCTAGGTCCGAGTGGAAGAAGAATAAACTTAGGGACTTTCCACAGAAGAGGAACGAAAACTAGGGAAGTCTTTTTCTGGACTGTGTAAATAAGATTGTGATCGGAAAGGGAAAGTCCGGAGATTTCATGGTTGCTCGAGCTGGTTAAGCAAGTCACAATTAAAGGACAGAGACTTTTTCAGGGTTCTTTGCGATAACCAAGACTTTTGAGAACTTTCGAAACCATGGAGCCGGGAGATCCCAATCGTAGATCAAAGTGGATTGTAGGCATTCTTATAAGTATTGTAATAATTTCTATAATCATCATAGTTGTAGTCTCATATATTGGTTCACATGAGCAAGAAGAAGAGGCAGTGACAGGGACACCGACACCTATCACACCTAGCCAGAAGGGGGTAGACAGGGCAGCTGACAGAGCTTTGTTATTAGAAGAAAGTCGTAGATTACATGTAGATTTATCTAAAGGTGATTTTAAGTTGAATGCATATGCTAAGTTGTTGTATGAGTATGTTGATGTGAATGATGCGAAAGATTGTTATGTGTGTATGCAGTTGCCTACTTCGGTGGATGAGGGTATTAGGTACCACCATCTTCCACTGACTTATGGTATTTTATGTAGTCTTTTGCTTAGTTTGTTTTATGAGAGAGATCAGTTCGAGTATTTCTTTTCCAATTTCGACGCAGTGCTTCCTGAAGTCCCAGCTTACAAGCATTTGAATAAGTATGACTATTATAAGACCGAGGACAGACTGAGGAAGTACTTCATACCGAGTTTGGAATTGGATACAGCATTCGCACACAGAAACAATCTGACTTGTTTGATGTCGGATGTGGAGAGAAAGTTTGTGGATCAGGTCGAGGATAGGTATAGAAAGCTGACTCACTCCCGAGACTTGGGGCATCACAGGACCGATTGGACAGAGGAAGAACGGTTGCATAAGACCAAGGGAAGCTATGGTCCTATAGCGTTAGATAAGGAGCAGAGGGGTAAGTTGTGTATAAGGCGTTATCAGACTTACTATGAGAAGGTAGCAGTGGGACAGAGTACCTGTGATCACGTTTTCACCATAGCAGATGTGGCAAAAGATTTTCTCCAAGGTCCTGTACAAGTGATACCAACGGTGTATTACGTATGTGGGAAGAATGCTTATGTGAGGTTGCCTGCAAATTGGTATGGAACATGTTATTTGTCAATAATATTTCCAAAGATTTATCATACAGAAGATTTACATCTTCTGGAAGGTGGAGAGCATTCAAGAACGAGAAGAGCTGCAAGTGCAGGAATCGTTGTGGGGGATATCTTTGGAGCTATGATACCTAGTCTGGGAGTGGTCTTGAATGATGTGAAGATCCGGAGGTTAGCGACTGTGGTGGATGAATTTTCGATGAATACAGCAAAGTCGTTGGTGTTGGTGGAAGGAGAGATGTTGTCAATAAGGGGAATGGTTTTGCAGAATCGCCTTGCTTTGGATGTCCTATTGGCAAAAGAGGGCGGAGTCTGTAAAATGTTGAAGGTTCAAGAGTGCTGCACTTATATACCAGACCGTAGCAAGGATCTGGAGAAATATATAAGTAACATCACTACGATCCACACAAAGATAGCGGATTTGACCGAAGAAGGGGCCTGGGAAAAGGTCGGAAAGGGTTTTGGTCAAGTGGGAAGTTGGTTTGCGAACCTAGGAAAGGGATTCCTTGGATACTTTCTGAGACCCCTCCTTATCTTGGTGGGTTGTGTGGTTGGCTTGTGGATTGTGATCAAGGCCTATAAGTGGTATCGAGCAGGCCGAGTCAAGCGAGCGTTGAGGGAAAATGACATGAGATTGGCAAGACTGCAGGATAGTCAGTATCAAAGGCTCAAGAGCATGGAGAAATTTAGATCAGGGAAGATGGCAACAAGTTCTGTTTAGGTCGGTTCCTTCTCCGAGGGAGTAGAATGAAATATGATGACAGGAGTCATCAAAGGGGGGAACTGATAGAGCGAAATGTTCTTGTGAATTGTAGGGGTGCATCATAATCATTGATAGGCCGCACCCACATGTATTCAGACATATATTCATTTATATTCAGTTGTATACTCATGCATGTTTAGTAAAGAATGAATAGTTCACAGAGAGAAAGTGAACTCAGCAGCATAATGGTGTTAAGATAACGATGTAATGTAATGCTTATTGAATTGTGTGAACATAATGCATAGAGGAATTAGTTTGTGTGTGTAATGTAATTGCAGTAGTTTAAACGTGCACCATATTAAAGTTGCACATGTAATTCATTGTTTGTATAAGAATCGTAATGAAAATGTTTATAGGGAAAAGTAAGAGGAGTGTTTAAAAGTCATATGTAAAGGCCTGACTACATATATGCTTAAGGAAGGCCTGGTTTATTTTATGTTAGCTTAGGTTGTAGGCCGAGAAAAGTTTCTCTTGGTAAGGCTCTCTGGGCACAAACGGTAGATTTAATTTGCACAGTAGAAGGTTTCTGTTGAAAGTATCTTTCGTTGCAGGTGCAAGGACACATGTCTCGTTAGTAAGACTAACTCTTTGTTTTCGAAAGCTAGAAAGAGGGGAGGCATGGTACGGGGAGTGAAATGGAATTTAGGGATGATACTTTCAGCGGAGAAGGTGCCTGGGACTCAAAGTCATCGCAACCGTCCAGGATGAAGTAACCGTTTCGATGGAAAAGCACAAGAAAGAAGATCTGGCCAAGGAGGCGTGACAAAGGCGTGTACAATTGTATTGTGGTTTTGTATTAGGGATAGTGCCCTGAGGGAGGAGGCCAGAGAAGAGGTAGGGGAGACCTGAGAGAAGGACAGAGCTGAGCTTAGGTATTATGTGATTGCACTTCTTAGGAAGTCCTCACAGCTGACACCTTTTATTCACTCTTGCCTGGGAAAATCGTTATGCAGGGATGTCACTTAGCGTTAGTGTAGGGACATCAATTGATTTTAAGCTTGTTTAGTCCAATGAAGAGCAACTTAGAAATTGGAGCAATCATAGTCTGGTTGATCCTTCTAGAACTCTCTATTCTCCTTATCCTGAGTCGGATGAGATTCCTGCGTAGATTATTATTTGTATTAGTGCCCATTTATCTCTTTAACCTCGTGTTGAGGTGCTTGCACGTTCAGTTATTTTTGGCGATAATAAATTCTCAAACTTGAATTCGGAGTCAGTGGTCCTTTCAGACAAAATGAATGCTGATATATAACCTGATGAGATTCTCTCCTTTACACTATTCAACAGGTAAAAAGATCTTGGTGACCAGAAGGTTCTTATAGATAATTAGATAAGAATCGGCGTTATCAGTTGGTAGCAGAGGATGGTTACCTTTGATGGTAAGGGGAGATCTAGAGCAAGATAGGAGATTAAGTTGCCCCATAGAGCCCGAGTGACGCAGACCCAGAGGACCGCGGGAGAAGGATGTCGGAGGTCGTGGAAAACTGACGGAGAGTGCCGGTGCGGCGGAAGTAGCAGTTCGTAGTAGAGTGAGTATGAAAAGAGTGATGTTTGGTAGATTGCGGTGTTTTATTGTTGTGTGATGTCTTGCGGAGTTGGAAAGAGAGTTGTGTGATTGAGAAACGGACCGTGAGCGCGCGCGGGACCGGGAGATTTATTGTGGTGTAGAATACACCCAGAGTGAGAACGTTGACCAGAGGTTGTGGGGGTCACGAGACGTCATTGACAGACCCACTGAAGATAGGGAACACATGAGTGAGTGTGTGAATAACCAACGCAGGTCGTAGGTTATTGTGTGCAGAACATCGAGTGATTGAATCCTATCGAGTGTATTAAAGGCGATTGTCCGGTCGTTTCGCGGACAGACGGTTGCCAGTTTGAGGTCAACAAGCTCAAGAGGCTGATCGGTCATTGGTAAGACCGACGGTCAGAGAGGTAATTGTTCGGTAGGACGGACATTATTTCAGAGTATGATTGGGACAGGTGCGAGTGAGAACGAGTGAATTAGAAAGGAGGGGAACTGCTGCGAGCGGAGGAAAAGTGACGTCAGACAAGTGCCGCGCTGCGATAGGCCGGTTGGTGTGAGCCGCGCTGGTATTGGTGGATTGAAATCAGGAAGTAAAAGCGGACATTTTGAGTGCAAACAAAAAGTTGATTCATCATGAAATGTTTTAAAGCTTTACGGGAACTTTGTAGAGGTGATAGACATGTGGTTGTTCGGGAGGGAGAGGAAGCTCCTCCCGAGGATACACCAGCACATTATATGGCAAAGAATGTAGGATTGCATACTATAATTTGGCTTGAGAATTGGCATAAAATGACAGAAGCAGAAGGAGAATTGTCGTTCCCTCGATATGGTACTTTCAGGATGGAGGTATTGTACCAGCTAAAAAGTGTAATGGCTTCATTACGACCACTACCTAGACCGACACAGTTTGAGGCATTACATGCGTGGATTAGAGCAGCACACGAGAGGAATAGAGACAAGAGTCAGGAAAGGGTGAAGAAATCGATCAGGGCATTTCAGGATGCAAAGTGGGATGCACTGGAGAAACGGTGGAGGGTGGCAACGGTTGAAGTGGACAAGTTGTACCCATTGTTAGTACAAAATGGGAAGATTATAAGAATTGATGAAGAGGATAGTGATACAGACGACAGCTTGTTAGATAGGTTGTTGGCAGAGAGGCCACCACCATTTAATCCAGATTCAGAAGAGGGAAAGACGACCCCAGCAGTAGCAATAGTTGATGAGAGCCAGAATCAGACTAGCATGAGAGTGGTGGGAAGGATTTCCACAGGAACGGAGGGGCAACGGCGTCTATGATAACACAGCCTCCTGCGGGGAACACAAGATTACCGGACTCCTTGACAGTACCGGTTACCATTGGCCCTATAGTACCGGTATATGACCCAGACCGGGTGAGAGAAGGGGGCTCCGTACCGACGGGAAGGGAGGAAGGAAACAGTGAGAGTGGGAATGGGTTTGGAGTAAGAGTGGTTCATTTCCCAAGACCAATGGAGACAAGTACGCCGTTACCGGCTACTGCGGACTCTTCCTTTAGGCGAGAAGAGGAGAGACCAGAAAGACCGAGGTCTTTGCGGGAATCTAAGTCAGCTTTGAGGGAGTGGACACCAACAGTAACGAACCAAGAGGATAGGATGCAAGGAGATAGGGCACAGAACGTCTCGGAAGACAGACCAAGTTCCAGGAATATGATGGAAGGGAATAGGTCACAAGGACAGAATAGTAACTGTGATGAGCGGGATGGCTCGGGTTGTCGAGATGTACTGAGGAGTGCAGTACAGGCAAGGTTGCTAGATGTGGTGAGGCTGAAAGCAGAGGTAGACGAAATGATCAGTGGGGGTCTGCCTTTGGAAAGGATAGAAATTTATGGATCAGATGAACTGCTGTTTGTAGCAAAAGATGTGACTCGAAAAGCTAGAATGGCACATGATAGATTGAAGGAATTGGCCAAAAGATATGAGGTGGACCTGAACAAAACTAAAGCGTTGCAGGGACCACATAGATTGCATTACAGTGATCAGGAGCTGGAGGAGAAAAGAATCACAGGATTAAGGACACACACCAGAGACCTGATTATAGGAATGAGAATATGGATTTTGTTGGACAGATGGGAAGAAAGGTGGTCCAAGAAGAAACCAGTAAAGAGAGCAGAAGGGGAAACGCCGCCGCCAGGAGGGGGCGACGGGTGTTGGAAATTTTCCTTTACGGGAAGTACAGAATGGAGGGTACGTACATGTGCCGTGGAATAGAGGTGATTTGGCTGCATTTACAAATGATTTTCCTCGGCTGAGGGAAAAACCAGTAGAGTGGTACAAACAGGTTGAGCGGTTTGTGAAAATTTCAAAAGTACTGTGGATTGATTTGAACACCTTGTTTGACATAGTGGTACCGGGAGATTTGTGGACAGCTTGCAAAGTCGCTATCGAGTGGCCGACTTCCGAACCGGATAGAGAGGCGGTTACAAATGGTCCATCACCCCTAGTCATGAAAAAGTATGAGCAGGTGATTACATGGTTGAAACTGAAGATTTCACCTCAGGATATAGATTGGGTTAAGATAGATCGGACTGTACAGGAACCCAAGGAAACGGTGCATGAATATTATGAAAGACTTTTGCAAGCTTTTAAACAGTATAGTGGGTTAGATATCTTGGACCCCAAGGATATGGGACAGTTTGTCTCAAAGTTTGTACTGGGTCTGAGAATGGAAATCAGCCTCATGATACAGCACCATTTGATCTGCTGGCAGAACAAGCCACTAGATGAAATTTTGCGGTATGCGAGATACTGTAGTGATGAGGTGGAATCGAAACATCGAAAGCTAAAAGACAAATTGATGCTTGTCCAGATGCAGACAGCACAGAGTCAGCCTAGTGGAGGGACCTTAGGGAGAAAGCAAGGAAATTTCCAGGGAAACCAGAATGGGCAGGGACAGGGAAAGGGAAAACCAGTAGACCCCAAGACAGGAGTGGACGTGGCCACACTGAAGAAGACCACTGCGTGTCATCTTTGTCGCCAGGTCGGACATTGGAAACGCGAGTGTCCTTTGAACCCAGCTAATCAGTTGCAGGAAGAGGAAGAGGGGGCTCAGGCACCCGCGCAAGAGGTAGTTAACACAATAACGAGACCTAGGACGAAGAAAGGGGGGGTTTACAATTCTCACGCCCAGGTTCCCCAAGCTCCAAGGATTTCACAAGGAACACGAACGTACCAACAGATGCCCCTGTTTGAAGACTTCGACGAGGATAGCTTAGACCCTTTATCCTGACGGTGCCTGAGGGGGGAGGAAGACTGCACACTTGGAGCGGTCTTGGAGGTAGACCAGAGAGGACCTTTTGTGGAGGCAGAGATTGAGGGTCATCCTGCCACACTTTTGGTTGATACTGGTGCTACCCGGTCTACTGTAAGATCAGCAGTAGTCCCTAACCTACCCCTCTCGGGACAATCAATCCAGGTTGTTGGAGTAGCGAACAAAAGAATAAGCAGCCCATTGACAGAACCGATCCTAGTAAAGATAGGTTCGTTCCAAACTAGACATCAGTTTGTGCTGTGTGATACGAGTCCAGTTTGCCTTTTGGGAAGAGATCTGTTGTGCAAGTTGAACTGCACGATTTATTGTACTCCATGGGGAGTGGAGGTCCAGACGACAGATGACGATGCTGACTTTAAAATTACCAATCAGCTTCTGTGTATAGATCTGTACCCAATGGTGACTGTGGAAGAACTTCCACCTGATCTGAGAGACGCAGTGTCGTCTGTGGTGTGGGATTTCGCAGGAGACGAAATAGGTCTAATCAGAGGGGTTGAACCAGTGCGCATTGAGGTGAAACAGAATGTTGATTTCCCAAGAACACCTCAATACAACCTGTCGACAGAAACGATTGCAGGAATAAAACCTGTGATCGAGACTTTCATTGAGAAGGGTATTTTGAAAGAGATCAGAGGTAGCCCCTGTAATTCGCCCATAATGGGACTACAGAAACCAAGCGGGAAATACAGGATCGTGCAAGACCTGCGAAAGGTCAACACGATAGTTGTCCCTTGTTGTCCAGTGGTACCGAATCCTTCAGTAATACTGTTCCAGATCCCATGTGAAGCCGAGTGGTTTACGGTTATCGATTTGTGTCAAGCCTTCTTTTCGATACCGCTCCACGAGGAAAGCCAATTTCTTTTTGCGTTCAGGCTAGAAAATCGTGTGTTAACATGGTGTCGTATCCCTCAAGGGTATACATAAAGTCCATCGATCTTTAACCAGATCCTGAAGAAGAATCTTGAGAGTCTTGTGTTGCCGCAGAACTCAGTTCTCGTGCAATACATAGATGATTTGCTCATTGCCTCAGAAACAGAAGATGCTTGCAGAATTGACACTGTAGCTCTGTTGAACCACTTAGCAGAGAACGGACATAAGGTGTCCCCGAACAAGCTGCCGTACTGTTTGAAAGAGGTACAGTACTTGGGACACAGATTAGAAAAAGGCAAGAGGAAGGTGTCACCAGATCGAATTGAGGCAATAATGAGCATGGCAGTACCCACGACACAGAGAGAAGTTAGGATGTTTCTGGGAATGGTTGGCTATTGTCGACAGTGGATTCCTAGTTTCTCCTTGAGAGCAAAGCCTCTGCAGAGGCTTACGCACAAGGATGTGAGTGATCCAGTACCATGGGACGAGGAGTGCTTGATATCATTCCTGAAACTGAGAGAGGAGTTGTGCAGGGCTCCGGCATTGGGAATGCCTGATTACAACAAGGCATTTTCATTGTTTTGTTACGAAAGGGAAGGATGTGCATTAGCAGTGTTAGCTCAGAACCATGGAGGTGTCCGTAGACCAGTTGCCTACTTTTCATCTACTTTAGATCCAGTAGCTTCTGCGTTGCCCGGATGTCTAAGATCCGTTGCTGCAACAGGTGTCAGCATTGAAAGATGTGAAAGCATTGTAATGGGACATCCATTAACTGTACATGTGCCACATTCGGTTGAGTTATTGATGACCAGGACCAAGACCCAGCACCTAACGAACAATAGGTTAACGAGGTACGAGCAAGTCATACTTGCCGCAGAGAATGTGACTCTGAAAAGGTGCTCTGTCTTGAACCCTGCGACATTGATGCCTACACCGAACACGGATGATGAAGATTGTGCGGACCATGATTGTCTCGATGTGACCGAACTTTGCACCAAACCGAGACCTGACATTGTCGATGAGCCATTGGCTGACCCAGATGAAATTTTCTTTGTCGATGGTTCATGCTTAAGAGACAGTGTGGGGCAATTGAGAGCAGCGTTTGCTGTATGTACCATTTCAGGAGTGGTCAAGGCTGCTTGCCTAGAAGGAGTACGCTCCGCGCAGGTAGCTGAGATCATTGCCTTGACCCGTGCCTGTTTGGCCGCTGATCGAATTCGAATCACGATTTACACAGACAGCCAATATGGGTTTGGCGTGGTGCACGACTTCGGGCAGTTATGGTCTCAGAGGGGATTTTTGACATCATCTGGCTCACCCATTCGTAATGGTGAATATGTAAGACAATTGTTAGATGCATTACAGCATCCAAAGGAAATTGCTGTTGTAAAGTGCTCAGCCCATGGGAAAGGGGAGGACTTTGTGTCATTGGGAAACAATTATGCGGACGAAGTCGCCCGCTTCTGTGCAGAACAGGGATGCATATTCACAGAAAGAGAGATAGGGGAGAGCCAAGAAGGAACCGAGCTCAGCATAATGTTGACCATGGCAAACACTTGGGAAGAGCTTAAGCGATTGCAGGATGAAGTTTCAAACCAGGAGAGAGAGGGATGGATCAAAGCTGGGTGTGAGAAAGGAGATGTGGATGTGTGGGTATCCAACGATGGGAGAGCCGTGTTGCCTGAAGAATTGCTGAGTCCGATGGCAAGACTGATACATGGACAGGCACACCTGGGTAGAGACGCAATGATGAGAGTGTTTAGACAGACGTGGTATAACCCACGGTTCCGAGCAATGGCTGAGACAGTATGTCAGAGGTGTGTTACGTGTCAGCAGATGAATGCTGGAAAGAGAACTGTAGTTACGTTGAGTCACATTGGAAGGTCAGGAGGGCCCTTCAATAGAATACAGTTGGACTTCGTGGAGATGCCTAAGTGCAATGGATTGAGGTACATTTTAGTGCTAGTATGTGTATTCTCACGGTGGGTGGAGGCTTACCCCACACGCAGGTGTGACACTCTCACAGTGGCTAAATTACTGTTGAGGGAGCTCATCCCTAGATTCGGGATCCCGACCTCTTTGGAATCAGATAGAGGAGGGCACTTCCATAGCGAAATCATGAAGTTGCTTTGCGCTGCATTGAACATTGACCAGAGACTCCACTGTAGTTACAGACCAGAGGCTTCTGGGATGGTGGAACAAGTTAATGGAACTTTGAAGGCCCGGATGGCAAAAATGTGTTCTTTGACATCCCTGAAATGGCCCGACGCCTTGCCACTAGTGCTAATGAGCATGCGAAGTGTCCCAGACAGAAAGACCGGGTTGTCCCCCATGAGATATTAATGGGGAGGGCAATGAGATTGCCAGCAGTACCAGCTACAGCCTTGATAAGCATCACTGATGATTTGATTATCGATTATTGTAAAGGACTCTCTGATGTGGTCCGTTCTGTATCCCAGCAGGTGCAAGCGGCAGTGGTCCCAGCCTCGAGTGATCTGTGTCACGACTTGTGTCCCGGTGACTGGGTGCTCATTCGGAAGCACGTGAGGAAGAGTTGCTTGGATGCCCGTTGGCGTGGCCCGTATCAGGTGATACTTATCACGAACACAGCAGTGAAGTGTGGAGGATTGCCGAACTGGGTGCATGCTTCCCATACCCGCAGAGTTCCAGCACCCTTGGAAGAAACAGCTCCTCTCGTAAATGAAAATCCAGCTGATGTGGCAGGGCCACATGGGAGGACAAGTCAAGCTGTAAGGGTCGCTGGCACAGCAGGTGGTGCACTAGAGCAAGCTGAAGGGGGTTTCCACAGTTCGAACCCTGACTCAGACACCGAAGACAGAAACGGTGCAGTGGGCGGAGAAGAGTCAGATTCAGCAGAAAGAGGAAGTAGTGCACTGGGTATAGAAGGGGAAGGCAGACGAACGAACAGAAGTGCAGAAAGTTGGCCCGAAAGACAGAGGCGACTGAACCTGAGGTTAGCACCTGAAAGAGACCTTGCTCCAGTGTCTGAAGTATCTGAAACGGAGGCAAGTGACGAAGACCAAGCACAAGACAGTCGGCGAAGGTTAAAGAGAACAAGAGTGCCTTGTCGCAGATACTCTACCCCTGAGTGGACTTACACTGTGTTTGATGCAGGGGGTGGTGAGCACGGGAAGGCTGAGGTCAGTGCAAGTGGTCCGTCGGAGCCCGAATGTGGTGGTGAAGGTGGTGCTGCAGTTGCCAGGGCTCGAGATAGAAGGAACACTGACCCTCACAGTACCGAATCCCCCGCTTCTGAGTGAAGTCCGAAACTTGGTTTTGCATCGACTCGAATTCCCGCCTTTTGGAGTTGAGCCGTTTTCACATGAAATGCTGATTTTGCGTCTTGAACTTTTGTATCACGTTCTGGTATTGCTCAATGAGGATCTTATAGTGGATCAACTATAAACTGTAAATAAAAGTCCAAAGAAGAAGATAACCTAGGTCCGAGTGGAAGAAGAATAAACTTAGGGACTTTCCACAGAAGAGGAACGAAAACTAGGAAGTCTTTTTCTGGACTGTGTAAATAAGATTGTGATCGGAAAGGGAAAGTCCGGAGATTTCATGGTTGCTCGAGCTGGTTAAGCAAGTCACAATTAAAGGACAGAGACTTTTTCAGGGTTCTTTGCGATAACCAAGACTTTTGAGAACTTTCGAAACCATGGAGCCGGGAGATCCCAATCGTAGATCAAAGTGGATTGTAGGCATTCTTATAAGTATTGTAATAATTTCTATAATCATCGTAGTTGTAGTCTCATATATTGGTTCACATGAGCAAGAAGAAGAGGCAGTGACAGGGACACCGACACCTATCACACCTAGCCAGAAGGGGGTAGACAGGGCAGCTGATAGAGCTTTGTTATTAGAAGAAAGTCGTAGATTACATGTAGATTTATCTAAAGGTGATTTTAAGTTGAATGCATATGCTAAGTTGTTGTATGAGTATGTTGATGTGATGGATGCGAAAGATTGTTATGTGTGTATGCAGTTGCCTACTTCGGTAGATGAGGGTATTAGGTACCACCATCTTCCACTGACTTATGGTATTTTATGTAGTCTTTTGCTTAGTTTGTTTTATGAGAGAGATCAGTTCGAGTATTTCTTTTCCAATTTCGACGCAGTGCTTCCTGAAGTCCCAGCTTACAAGCATTTGAATAAGTATGACTATTATAAGACCGAGGACAGACTGAGGAAGTACTTCATACCGAGTTTGGAATTGGATACAGCATTCGCACACAGAAACAATCTGACTTGTTTGATGTCGGATGTGGAGAGAAAGTTTGTGGATCAGGTCGAGGATAGGTATAGAAAGCTGACTCACTCCCGAGACTTGGGGCATCACAGGACCGATTGGACAGAGGAAGAACGGTTGCATAAGACCAAGGGAAGCTATGGTCCTATAGCGTTAGATAAGGAGCAGAGGGGTAAGTTGTGTATAAGGCGTTATCAGACTTACTACGAGAAGGTAGCAGTGGGACAGAGTACCTGTGATCACGTTTTCACCATGGCAGATGTGGCAAAAGATTTTCTCCAAGGTCCTGTACAAGTGATACCAACGGTGTATTACGTATGTGGGAAGAATGCTTATGTGAGGTTGCCTGCAAATTGGTATGGAACATGTTATTTGTCAATAATATTTCCAAAGATTTATCATACAGAAGATTTACATCTTCTGGAAGGTGGAGAGCATTCAAGAACGAGAAGAGCTGCAAGTGCAGGAATCGTTGTGGGGGATATCTTTGGAGCTATGATACCTAGTCTGGGAGTGGTCTTGAATGATGTGAAGATCCGGAGGTTAGCGACTGTGGTGGATGAATTTTCGATGAATACAGCAAAGTCGTTGGTGTTGGTGGAAGGAGAGATGTTGTCAATAAGGGGAATGGTTTTGCAGAATCGCCTTGCTTTGGATGTCCTATTGGCAAAAGAGGGCGGAGTCTGTAAAATGTTGAAGGTTCAAGAGTGCTGCACTTATATACCAGACCGTAGCAAGGATCTGGAGAAATATATAAGTAACATCACTACGATCCACACAAAGATAGCGGATTTGACCGAAGAAGGGGCCTGGGAAAAGGTCGGAAAGGGTTTTGGTCAAGTGGGAGGTTGGTTTGCGAACCTAGGAAAGGGATTCCTTGGATACTTTCTGAGACCCCTCCTTATCTTGGTGGGTTGTGTGGTTGGCT
Source organism: Calotriton arnoldi (assembly GCA_963921515.1). Classification (NCBI taxonomy): domain Eukaryota; kingdom Metazoa; phylum Chordata; class Amphibia; order Caudata; family Salamandridae; genus Calotriton; species Calotriton arnoldi. Next base: position 331,943 of record CAWUFW010003500.1, read on the forward strand.
TGTGGATTGTGATCAAGGCCTATAAGTGGTATCGAGCAGGCCGAGTCAAGCGAGCGTTGAGGGAAAATGACATGAGATTGGCAAGACTGCAGGACAGTCAGTATCAAAGGCTCAAGAGCATGGAGAAATTTAGATCAGGGAAGATGGCAACAAGTTCTGTTTAGGTCGGTTCCTTCTCCGAGGGAGTAGAATGAAATATGATGACAGGAGTCATCAAAGGGGGAACTGATAGAGCGAAATGTTCTTGTGAATTGTAGGGGTGCATCATAATCATTGATAGGCCGCACCCACATGTATTCAGACATATATTCATTTATATTCAGTTGTATACTCATGCATGTTTAGTAAAGAATGAATAGTTCACCGAGAGAAAGTGAACTCAGCAGCATAATGGTGTTAAGATAACGATGTAATGTAATGCTTATTGAATTGTGTGAACATAATGAATAGAGGAATTAGTTCGTGTGTGTAATGTAATTGCAGTAGTTTAAACGTGCACCATATTAAAGTTGCACATGTAATTCATTGTTTGTATAAGAATCGTAATGAAAATGTTTATAGGGAAAAGTAAGAGGAGTGTTTAAAAGTCATATGTAAAGGCCTGACTACATATATGCTTAGGGAAGGCCTGGTTTATTTTATGTTAGCTTAGGTTGTAGGCCGAGAAAAGTTTCTCTTGGTAAGGCTCTCTGGGCACAAACGGTAGATTTAATTTGCACAGTAGAAGGTTTCTGTTGAAAGTATCTTTCATTGCAGGTGCAAGGACACATGTCTCGTTAGTAAGACTAACTCTTTGTTTTCGAAAGCTAGAGAGAGGGGAGGCATGGTACGGGGAGTGAAATGGAATTTAGGGATGATACTTTCAGCGGAGAAGGTGCCTGGGACTCAAAGTCATCGCAACCGTCCAGGATGAAGTAACCGTTTCGATGGAAAAGCACAAGAAAGAAGATCTGGCCAAGGAGGCGTGACAAAGGCGTGTACAATTGTATTGTGGTTTTGTATTAGGGATAGTGCCCTGAGGGAGGAGGCCAGAGAAGAGGTAGGGGAGACCTGAGAGAAGGACAGAGCTGAGCTTAGGTATTATGTGATTGCACTTCTTAGGAAGTCCTCACAGCTGACACCTTTTATTCACTCTTGCCTGGGAAAATCGTTATGCAGGGATGTCACTTAGCGTTAGTGTAGGGACATCAATTGATTTTAAGCTTGTTTAGTCCAATGAAGAGCAACTTAGAAATTGGAGCAATCATAGTCTGGTTGATCCTTCTAGAACTCTCTATTCTCCTTATCCTGAGTCGGATGAGATTCCTGCGTAGATTATTATTTGTATTAGTGCCCATTTATCTCTTTAACCTCGTGTTGAGGTGCTTGCACGTTCAGTTATTTTTGGCGATAATAAATTCTCAAACTTGAATTCGGAGTCAGTGGTCCTTTCAGACAAAATGAATGCTGATATATAACCTGATGAGATTCTCTCCTTTACACTATTCAACAGGTAAAAAGATCTTGGCGACCAGAAGGTTCTTATAGATAATTAGATAAGAATCGGCGTTATCAGGGGCACTGAAAGGAAAAAACGAGCACAATCAGGGGCAGCAAGGGGGGCACAGAAAGGAAAAAACGAGCACAATCAGGGGCAGCAAGGGGGCACAGAAAGGAAAAAATTAGCACAATGAGGGGCAGCAAGGGGGCACAGAAAGGAAAAACGAGCACAATCAGGGGCAGCAAGGGGGGCACAGAAAGGAAAAAACGAGCACAATCAGGGGCAGCAAGGGGGCACAGAAAGAAAAAACGAGCACAATCAGGGGCAGCAGCAGGGCACACAGACGGAGCTGTGTGGTGGGGGAGCGACCTACCAGTCAAGGTCAGGGGTCGCTCTCTTCACCACGCAGCGGCCGCCATAAATGGGGAGGTGGGAGGGAGGAGCAGGGAATGGGGCAGCGAATGGGCAGTGAGGGGGCCGGGCCGCAGGGGCGAAGCGGCAGGAAACAGGCACAGAAGGGAAAACGAGCACAATCAGGGCATCAAGGGGGCACAGAAAGGAAAAAACTAGCACAATGAGGGGCAGCAAGGGGGGCACAGAAAGGAAAGAACGAGCACAATCAGGGGCAGCAAGGGGGGCACAGAAAGGAAAAAACTAGCACAATCAGGGGCAGCAAGGGGGGCACAGAAAGGAAAAAACGAGCACAATCAGGGGCAGCAAGGGGGCACAGAAAGGGGAAAAAAACGAGCACAATCAGGGGCAGCAAGGGGCACAGAAGGAAAAAACTAGCACAATGAGGGGCAGCAAGGGGGCACAGAAAGGAAAAATGAGCACAATCAGGGGCAGCAAGGGGGGCACAGAAAGGAAAAAGCGAGCACAATCAGGGGCAGCAAGGGGGCACAGAAAGGAAAAACGAGCACAATCAGGGGCAGCAAGGGGGCACAGAAAGGAAAAACGAGCACAATCAGGGGCAGCAAGGGGGCACAGAAAGGAAAAACGAGCACAATCAGGGGCAGCAAGGGGGCACAGAAAGGAAAACGAGCACAATCAGGGGCAGCAGCAGGGCACACAGACGGAGCTGTGTGGTGGGGGAGCGACCTACCAGTCAAGGTCAGGGGTCGCTCTGAAAGACATAAAGAAATCCAGTGTAATAACACAATATCAAAACGACATAACTTCCTGTGGACCTCTCAAATCTTGAATCACAATGCATACCATTAAACATACCCAACCAGGTGCCTCTGCCTTTTCGCATAAGCAATAGAGTTGCCCTGAGCTGCCAGAGCCTAATTCTAAACCAAACTTATGAGCAAAAACATAGTTAGTATCTATAAATTGGTAGAATGGGATACGTTCTTTATAAATTAGGTCTGATTTATGAAAGATTATTTCCTGTCAATTCCAGCTGTTTTGTTGGTTTCCTGAATCTTCTAATTCAGCTGCCTGGTCATTTATTTTCTTCTTATTCTCATTCCTTCCCATTTCTGTGGAAATTAAATATACAAATGAAAATACGTAAGCACATAAATTGTATGAATTCCAGAATCACAGTTAACCTTATAAAGATGTAAGTTTGGAACACTCAGTGCCAAACTGCTGTAGATTTTTTAAGCCATCATGTTTTTCAAAGGAACATTTGGTCTTTTCAAAGCTATGGGCTGTGCCCATGACATTGTACAAGAACAGTTTAATGACATATACTCTAATTGCTGAAAGCTGCGCTCAAAGCACACAAGCCAAAGGCAAAAAAGGTGATTTATAGCAGATAAACAAAGCTGCTGTGAATCTGTTTAACCAGCTTGCGAACCCAATGATGACTTTGGATAATGGTTTAAGCTCTGGATCCAGGATGTTCGATCTGTTCCACGGTTGCCTTAGAAACGATGAGTAAATTGAAACAGTCTTTCATCACACCACTTTGAATATTGCTGTATGATTGTGGACAGTCATTCTTTCTATCTTTTATATAGGAAGAAACATATGTTTAAAAAATGTTCTTGGAATAAATCAGTAAACCAATTGAGGTCAACAATGTATTAACTTTGTTATTATGCATAGAGTAAATACCTTATAGTATGTTCAAACACTTATCATGCAAAACACACAAGATGATGGACGGAATGTTGCACAATGGCAAACATTCACCCCCAGTCACAGATCTGGGTTTAATCCATCGTTATTTTGCTTCACCGCGCCACCCCAGTTCAGACATGGCCATATGCAAATCAGTCTTGACCCTGTGCCTCATGGGAACAGTCCAGACCGAACTGCCAAGCCATGTCTTCCCTGGACCGGAATCAAGCATCCTAGGACCGGTTTCGGGCATTCAGCCCTCATCAGCCAGGATAGCCTGACTCCAGTGGCGCAGTGAGCACGGGACCCACGTCTGGGCATACCCTTCCCACTTGGGGCGAGTGCAAAACACACAAGATGATGGACGGAATGTTGCACAATGGCAAACATTCACCCCCAGTCACAGATCTGGGTTTAATCCATCGTTATTTTGCTTCACCGCGCCACCCCAGTTCAGACATGGCCATATGCAAATCAGTCTTGACCCTGTGCCTCATGGGAACAGTCCAGACCGAACTGCCAAGCCATGTCTTCCCTGGACCGGAATCAAGCATCCTAGGACCGGTTTCGGGCATTCAGCCCTCATCAGCCAGGATAGCCTGACTCCAGTGGCGCAGTGAGCACGGGACCCACGTCTGGGCATACCCTTCCCACTTGGGGCGAATTGCAAAACACACAAGATGATGGACGGAATGTTGCACAATGGCAAACATTCACCCCCAGTCACAGATCTGGGTTTAATCCATCGTTATTTTGCTTCACCGCGCCACCCCAGTTCAGACATGGCCATATGCAAATCAGTCTTGACCCTGTGCCTCATGGGAACAGTCCAGACCGAACTGCCAAGCCATGTCTTCCCTGGACCGGAATCAAGCATCCTAGGACCGGTTTCGGGCATTCAGCCTTCATCAGCCAGGATAGCCTGACTCCAGTGGCGCAGTGAGCACGGGACCCACGTCTGGGCATACCCTTCCCACTTGGGGCGAATTGCAAAACACACAAGATGATGGACGGAATGTTGCACAATGGCAAACATTCACCCCCAGTCACAGATCTGGGTTTAATCCATCGTTATTTTGCTTCACCACGCCACCCCAGTTCAGACATGGCCATATGCAAATCAGTCTTGACCCTGTGCCTCATGGGAACAGTCCAGACCGAACTGCCAAGCCATGTCTTCCCTGGACCGGAATCAAGCATCCTAGGACCGGTTTCGGGCATTCAGCCCTCATCAGCCAGGATAGCCGGTCCTAGGATGCTTGATTCCGGTCCAGGGAAGACATGGCTTGGCAGTTCGGACTGGACTGTTCCCATGAGGCACAGGGTCAAGACTGATTTGCATATGGCTATGTCTGAACTGGGGTGGCGTGGTGAAGCAAAATAACGACGGATTAAACCCAGATCTGTGACTGGGGGTGAATGTTTGCCAATGTGCAACATTCCGTCCATCATCTTGTGTGTTTTGCATTTCGCCCTAAGTGGGAAGGGTATGCCCAGACGTGGGTCCCGTGCTCACTACGCCACTGGAGTCAAGCTATCCTGGCTGATGAGGGCTGAAAGCCCGAAACCGGTCCTAGGCTGCTTGATTCCGGTCCAGGGAAGACATGGCTTGGCAGTTCGGACTTGACTGTTCCCATGAGGCACAGGGTCAAGACTGATTTGCATATGGCTATGTCTGAACTGGGGTGGCGTAGTGAAGCAAAATAACGATGGATTAAACCCAGATCTGTGACTGGGAGTGAATGTTTGCCAATGTGCAACATTCCGTCCATCATCTTGTGTGTTTTGCATTTCAGCCCTAAGTGGGAAGGGTATGCCCAGACGTGGGTCCCGTGCTCACTACGCCACTGGAGTCAAGCTATCCTGGCTGATGAGGGCTGAAAGCCCGAAACCGGTCCTAGGATGCTTGATTCCGGTCCAGGGAAGACATGGCTTGGCAGTTCGGACTGGACTGTTCCCATGAGGCACAGGGTCAAGACTGATTTGCATATGGCTATGTCTGAACTGGGGTGGCGTGGTGAAGCAAAATAACGATGGATTAAACCCAGATCTGTGACTGGGGGTGAATGTTTGCCAATGTGCAACATTCCGTCCATCATCTTGTGTGTTTTGCAAACACTTATCATCCCATTCAATTAAGGTTAATTATAAAGGAGAGAAGCAAGACAATTGAAATAAAATAAATTTGGTGTGCCTCAATATTTAAAAGAAGAATGATATTGGGCGCTCCTTAATTTTATGTGAACATGTTTTACATGTATTGTGTTATATATGCATTGAATAAATGTGAATACAAAGCAGAGTGATGTCATAATTTTATCCATATGTTACATACCAACCAATGGTTCATCCCCAGTGTGGTACATGCATTTTTATTTAACTATATATGTCTAGAAATAATGCCCCTGCTGAATCTTTAGGAAGTACTGAAACTGTTGCAATGTAGTCCATGTTTGAATACTCATTCTCTCAAGATCAATGGGCCTGATTCACAAAGGTAAAAGTACACTTTTGTGTAAGTTTATAATTTCTTCCGATTCAGAAAGGTAATTTGAAAGTAGTATCTTTACAACTGTGGAGTTTCCGCACTCATGTTGGAGACTTTGCACAGAAATAAATAAAACTGTCCTATCTTATGTGCGGCATCTCTGTCACAAGTACGGAGACTCCACAGTCGAAAAGATTCCGGGCCTTGTTTATGAAGGCCTTACTCCGCTGTTGCATCACTTTTCAGTAATGCTGCAGCGGTGTGATCAATGCACCCTATTTACAAAGTGACGCATCTAGGCAGATGTGTCACTTTGTAAATGCCTACGTTACATTATACCTGCGTCTGGTATAATGTATGCAAGGATGGGCGTTCCCACATTCAAATGGCTCGTAAAAGTGGCACAGTGAAATCTATGAGATTTCACTGCGTCACTTCTATGACTTGACTGCGTCAAATCCTGATGCCTGCTTCAAGCAGGCGTAAGGAGAGATGCTAGGCCTTTCACATGGGACTCGCCCATGTGTATTGACACCATTTCTGAAGTTGCGTCAGTTGACCGACACACTCCAGCAGTGTGTCAGTACTAACCACCAGATACGTCAGGATTCCTGATGTATCTGGTCAATCCTTGTGACATGGAGTGTCATAAATACGGAGCATCCATGGTGTGACACTTTTCATAAATGAGGCCAACTATTTGTAAAGTACCTTACTGAATAGGAAAAAATTATAAACTTACACAAAAGTGTAAGTTTACCTTTGTAAATCAGGCCTAGAGATGGCTTGATTGATAGTGTCAGTGGGTTATTGGAGGCACAGAAAATGAAGAATGTCTTCTCCTGGTTCCTGGTTTTGAGGACAGCCATCACCATTGTTTCAGTGTTTCTGAGTGGTGGAAGCCAAAATAGAATTCAACAAGCAGGTAATGTAGGAGGTAACGTTGTAAGTGTTATGCCATGGGTTATCTTAGAATTTTTCCAGAATTGTAGGTTGGGAAGTGGGCTGCAATTGATTAGATGGAATTGGTCTAGGTTGGTTTTTGTTTTCAGTGGAGCAATCTCTTTATATTTTGGGTCGGTGTTAATAAGTGTGGAGTATTATTGATATGCAGATATGTGATATTTTTCACATCAACAAATCTATTTGTGTATTTGCTTGAGACACATATGTTTGGCACATGGACTTCATAGACTCACAAATTCTCATCTCATGAATAGGTGGATGGGAGACAGAAGGACAGAAAGTGGTTTTGTAATAGATGGAAATGTGGCATCTTCCTTTGAAATATTCACTTCATGGATTTTATTGAAGTTATTTGTATACATTCCTTAAAGCTGTCTCTTGTACCAAGTTCCAAGTTATCTTGCCTTCTTATGTGGTGAAAAGGTTTGGAATGCCGAGAAGAGACTTGGAATATCTTTTAATAGAAAATAGATTCGTTTTTCCTGATGATTTTTCAAAGAGGTGAGTCAGTGGGTAAGTATATAAAGGCATACATGCTAGTATAAGTCAACATTTCAGGTAAAATTTATAGGCATATCTAAATGACAACCAAAATTTAAAATAGCTTAAGAAATTAAATATGTATTGTCATGACACATATTTTAATACTTTATAGCTCTTTTATGGTAAATTAAACTTTTTTTTACAACAAACTAAAGTATGCTACTCTGGTATATGGCATGACAAAGAACATCAGGGAAAATTTGACATCTATATGGCATATCTGTTTGAATCACTTTGGTTGTACTGACAAATACACAAAGAAGAGTTTCCAGCTCATATCATAGTACTCAGTTACGAATGTATGACAGAATATCGACGGACAGAAAATCGACCTGCAAAAATATCGACACAAAAATATAGAAGTCAAAAATATCGAAGTCCAATCTACATAAAGGTAAGTACAAAAATATCGAAAAAAATATATAGTTGTCAAAAATATAGAAGTTAAAAATATCGTTTTTTTAAATGTTTTAATAATAATGTAAAATTAAGTAAATAATACATATAATTAAAATAAATATAGTTAAAAATATTAAAAGATATTTAAAAATAATAACTAATACATTAAATGTTAAAATAAATTAAACATATACATATAAATTAATATATATACTTACTCACATACTGCAACAGTAGAGAAAGTGTTGGATAGCGTAGGGGTAAAAATTACTATTCCTACTCCAGTGAGTGCAACTGTAGGGAAAGTGTTGGATAGCATAGGGGTAAAAATTACTATTCCCACTCCAGAGAGTGCAACAGTAGGGTAAGCGCTGGATAGCGTAGGGGTAAAAATTACTATTCCCACTCCAGAGAGTGCAACAGTAGGGAATGCGCTGGATAGCGTAGGGGTAAAAATTACTATTCCCACTCCAGAGAGTGCAACAGTAGGGGAAGCGCTGGATAGCGTAGGGGTAAAAATTACTATTCCCACTCCAATGAGTGCAACAGTAGGGAACGGGTTGGATAGCGTAGGGGTAAAAATTACTATTCCCACTCCAGAGAGTGCAACAGTAGGGAAAGCGCTGGATAGCGTAGGGGTAAAAATGACTATTCCCACTCCAGTGAGTGCAACAGTAGGGAAAGCGCTGGATAGCGTAGGGGTAAAAATTACTATTCCCACTCCAGAGAGTGCAATAGTAGGGAAAGCGCTGGATAGCGTAGGGGTAAAAATTACTATTCCCACTCCAGTAAGTGCAACAGTAGGGAAAGCGCTGGATAGCGTAGGGGTAAAAATTACTATTCCCACTCCAGAGAGTGCAACAGTAGGGAAAGCGTTGAATAGCGTAGGGGTAAAAATTACTATTCCCACTCCAGAGAGTGTAACAGTAGGGAAAACGCTGGATAGCGTAGGGGTAAAATTACTATTCCCACTCCAGTGAGTGCAACAGTAGGGAAAGCGTTGGACAACGTAGATGTTAAAAATAACATACTTATAAATGAAATAAATATTGTAATTAAATAATCATTGATTAATAAATTTAGAGAAAAAAAAACCTACAACTATATCAAAAATAATAATTACTTTAATAATGTTAAATACTTCCCACCCTATTCCCCAATAAACACACAACACACTCCACATAAAATTTCACACAATTAAATTAATTTTCAATTAATCAATTAATAAAAATTAATTTGCAATTAATAAGTAAATTTAAAAAAATGTCAATAACAATAAATAATATGTAATAAAAATGAATAACCAATTAATAATTAATTAACAAACTAATTAATTAGCAATACCAATAAATAATATGTAATAAAAAGTAAGAACCAATTAATAACTAATTAACAAAAAAATAATTATTAATACCAACAAATGATATTTAATAAAAATTAATAACTAATTAATAATTAACAAAAAATATCAATACCAATAAATAATATTTAATAAAAAGTAATAACCAATTAAAATTAATTAACAAAAAATTAATTATCAATACTCAATTTTTCTTAATTAATTACTTAATTACAAATAATTTACTTACCACCCTATTCCCTAAAAACACACAACCCACTCCAATAATAAATTAATACAAATAAAATAATTATCAATTAATAATAATTAATTACCAATTAATAATTAATTAACAATAAATTAATTATTAATAACAATAATTAAAAATTAATAATTACTTAATCAAAATTAAATTACTTCCCACCCTATTCCCCTATAAACCCACAACCCGCTACAGAAATAAAACACAACATTTAATTAAAATAAATTAATAATTCCTACAAATTATTATTTAATTTACTATAATTAAATTACTTCCCACCCTATTCCCCTATAAACCCACAACCCGCTACGGTACTAAAACGCAAAATGTACTTTTAAAAAAATTACTAATTTCTAAAAAATGTATACATATATTTAAAAAAGCAGTACAATACTTAACAAAAAATATAGAACACATACATATTAAATACATACTAAAATACATAACACTCATATAAATATCGATATTATTAACATCGATAATTTAACTATCGATATTACTAACATCGATATTTGCAACATCGATATTTCTTACCTTAACTTCGATATTCTGGTTGTAGATATTCTTGACTTCGATATTTTGTCCCTACGATATTTAAAACTCGATATAACTGTGCTTCGATATTTAAAAATCCATATTTTGACTGTCCACCCTCAGTTACATATGTGTTCCATCTGTTCTACAATTGGATATTGCTCTCTGCAAAGCTGTCTATCCATGTCTATACACAATGTCCATCTGCACAGTGCATTAACGAATTTACTAGAATACAGTCAAAGGAGCAACATCATTTGTCACACCCTGATCAGACAGCTGGTCCTATGACCATGTATGAAAGTAAGCTATTCACTGTACAGATGAAGGAACTCTGAAAGCTTTGCTTACAATCTCTGTAGTTATTTTAGCAATGCAAAGTGAGTACCTATATGTGTTTGCGCAGGTATGACAGACATAATCTTACTGTGCACAATAATGGTCTTATTAGTAATGTAATTATGTTGTCTTTCATCTTATTCAGGTATAACTGAACTAAGTTACATTGTACCGCTATAAGAAAACAGGGCAACGTTTAAACTATTCTCAAGTGGTCGCCCATAAGCCAGATTGGATCAGGTCATTAACTCTGCGACCCTGGAGGACTTCCACCCACCTGATTTGCATATAGCTGTGTCCGAACTGGGGTGGCGAAGTGAGCTAAAGAATGATTATGGATTCAACCCAGATCTGTGACTGGGGGTGAGTGTCTGAAAAGTTTCAGCTGTCCTAGTGTTTGCTAAGTATGAGGATGTCACAGTTCACCTTGTGCAGTACTTTTGTATTTACACTTTGCCTTTGTGTTTAGCTGTAATAATTAAATCTGAGACTGGTGTTCAATAAAGTTAATTTTGTATACCTATGTGAAATTTTTGAATCACGATCTGCTGGGTCACCTTTGTCCAAAGTCTATTGATAGATATTTTTGTTTGTTGCAGGACTTGTAAAATATCAAGATCACAATTTTTCCAGTTCAAAAATGTAATACCATGAGTAAGGTGATATCTAGGCCAGCAAATCTTTTCAGTACTCCAGTGTTATTTATGTAATTTCAGGAATTTCATATTATGCTATTGTGCAAAATTTGCAGAACTATACAATCATGTTGCGTCGGGTAATTATGTCACAAAATGATGCCTCAGGAGAACAGAAACAATGTAAACGATCAGAACGCACGCAGCTTTTATTTATGTTAACTGGTGTTTTGGTGCTATTATTTAGAGCTATATGCTTCTTTAAGTCCAAAATTAACACACATTGCTTTTCCATCCTGCAGGACCCTTGCGGGAAAAAGGGTGTCATGTTTGGCTCCATAAAAGTTTCAAAGGATTTTTTTTAATTAATTCAGCCCAGAGGGATACCCCACACCCAAACCATCCTTTCATTCATAGTACGCCTACCCTGCCTCCTCAAACTTGTTTTTTTCATTTTCAGGATATATTGTCCTGCAACGGCAGCCAAAACATTATTATTCATGTTGCAGCCAGCCAATCAGAACACAGGAGCGAGGCGACTGATGGGAAAAAAGCCCCCTTAGCCAATAAGATTGCTCTATTATTTGAAGTTACGTGCCCTTCGGACTCCCACGAGACTTCCACGTATCCTATTTTCCAGATATCTATAAAATCACAAAAAGCACGCTTTCCGGGTAAAGATCTAGCTTTCTGCCAAATTTGATGTAATTCTGTTCATCACTTTTGGCTTTAGCAGTCTAAAATTCACTATTGAAATTGTAAGGGGAACTGGGTTTTGGGATTTTTTTTCTCAGCCCTAGCTTGATGGATTACCTTGAAACTTTCTTGGAAGGAGCTGAGGTGGATGAACTTTTTGTAATAAAATTTTGTGAAGATTCATCAAATGGCACCAACGTTTTTACTAGCCAAAAACTCAATTTCCTATGGTAACTAGGTCCTAACTATAACTGTGCAGTATAGGTGTGTGTAATTTCCCCAAAATTTCACATACTTACATAAAAGCATAGTACAAGATGTCAGCACACTCTGCTAGTTCATCCTGAAGCATTCCTTAAAGTGTTGTTATCTAAGTTTACTCACCTGACTCAGCATATAAACTAAATTCATCATAACCACATAAGTAAATTCAGTTTTTAAATTAGCATGCAAATCTCATAATATCTAAAAGCCTTTGTGTTTCTGAACAGAAACATTCTGCAGTTACTCTGTGGATATTACATCTGTGCCAGATAGGGAATCTCCAAATGAACAGACTTTTTAAATCACTTTTCTTCTGGCGACATTGTCAACATTTCCTATTTTAGCCAGCCTAAGACTTTGGTAGGACAGATCAATATGTTTTGGAGTCCATTTGTTGGTGCCATGTGCACTAGTAGCTTTCTCACAGGTGGTTTCTCATTTGTGAACAGATGTGGTGTGTTTATTCTCACCCTGCACCTCTTCCTGCCAGATATGTCTAGTAAGTACAATGTCAATTTATTTCACAAAATTTAAATCCAGAATTCTGCAGCACATTTAGCATGTTGTGTTGGTTGAGAACTGGTTCCAAATGGTAAATTTGCAATTGTAGACCCTTGAAGAAGCATATGTCAGCAACCTCTCTGCTGCCCTTTGTAGTCACAAGCCGACAAAGGAGATATTTATTATTTTTCCAAGTTAATCTAAAGACGATTCTCCAGACTGATTCTTTCCACGTCCTCCAACATGCAATATATTCTGCTCCCAGTACTCTTGCCATACCATAGTATATAGGGCCTAATGATGAGTTTGGCGGTGCGGGAGTAGACCGCCACCCCGGCAGTCTGCTCCCACACTGCCAAACCCGGGGTTTGCTTTTGCCTGGCAGACTGTTTTTGGCGGTCTCATTTGGCCTCTGAAAATGGGCACTCTGTTGCCAATGCCAAAAACAGACTATAATGTCCATGTCGTGCAGGAACTGGGGTGCATGCACACAGGGGGGCACATGTTGTCCCCCCCTGCATGCATTCTATTGCACATGGGCAACAGGGCGCCCTGTAGGGCCCTCTTTATTTCAGGACCACCAGCCCTTTCATGGAGAAAAGACCTCCATGACCCTGCTGGCGGTCCTGAAACTCATAATATGCATGGTGGTGCCACAGTGGCACCACCATGCATATTACTAAGACCATGACCACCATGCCACAGCCAGGGAATGGTGGTTCCCTGGAGGCTGCAGTGTTACAATGGTGGTCCTACTACCCAACTCTTAAGTAGGCCCATAATAGAGAAGTCTATTCCTTTTTGGAGCTTATTATTTTTATAGAGCTTCTCACAAAAAACAAGTAGGATGGGTGATAGTGTGCACCTCTGTTTTTTATCCCTTCTGTACATTCAATGCTTCATTTACATTGATATTGCTGTGCGGTTATTCGAAGCAATTGAGTTCATCTAATACATTACGGAATGTTTTCCAGTGGCAGCAGAACTAAGCAGTTTGTTTTTTCTTTTTTTCTCGAAGTTTTATATAGGGCGAACTTGACCCGAAATTAGGTATCAGAGCGCTTTACATGAGCACCAGTTGCGTTACATGAGGACACGTTCATTTTTGTTAGGCATGGGAGAATAAGTGATTTGCCCAGAATCACAGGATGTTGAGCATCATTGCCGAGACTCGAACCCGGTTCCCCAGATTTGAAGTCCACCGCCCTAACCGTTAGGCTACATCCTCTCCTCGTGTGCTTAACACGTGCTGTCTGGGGTTTTTGATTTCACAAAGTAGAGAAAATTTAAACAGCATAACTGAAAGGTGACCATATTCTTAACTTTTGAAATTGTTCTGCCGTTGTGCACTACTCATGTGTGGCACTTTTATGAAACCATTTTACCTGTTTGACCTAGAAACATTTTTTTATATTATAGAGGTGATTGTGGATTCATTTATGGCAGGTAAGGTAAATAGAAATTATGTGTAAAAAAAACGTGACAGATGCAGAACCATACAATTCCAGAGGCCTTATGTATAAAATCCACATGTGCTTGTAATAACTTCAACAATTCAGTGTAGTTTTTATTTTTCTATACTTAGAACAGCCTTCTGCTTCCACTTAAGTCCAAGAGGCTGAAGCAGTAATGCACCAGGCTAGGCGGAAATCTACAACTTGGCTGCAGCTTTGAAAAGATACAGATTTCTGCAATGATCTTCTGACAGCTGAGGGATTTGAAGGCGGTGGAAGAGGCACCAGCCAATGGGACATCCCTTGGAAAACAGCAATCCCTGGCAAGGAACAACCATAGCCACCACTGCCAAACGATCCACAGCACACTTACCTCCCAACAGCAACCAGCGGCAGCACCCTTTTCTACACCCTCATATGTCCTGGTGGGTCTAAAGAGCCTAACACAGGGCCAGTAAGAAATAACAAATGTGTTATTAAGATTAGAACAATATTTGTAGCATATATTCACAGCCCATGTTTTAGTAGTGTTTTGTTCTTGTTTCAGATGGGTGGATTTGGTTGGTCCATTGTGTTGGGGAAAGGTAGCATAATTTGGAAGTTTGTGTTTTATTTAAGGGGGTTTATCAGGGAGATGGGTGTTGTTGGTTGATTTTCCCAGACTAAATGGACAATCCTCCATAGTTTGGTAGGAAACACTACAAACATTCCTGAGGTGACCACAAAGTCAAGCAACACTGGAGCCAGGCTTACAGCTCTTGTGCGAATTAAACCACCTCATTGTGGATCACCTCTACATTCTACATTATTCAATCAATCAGTAGATTTGTAGAGCACTTCTTGTCACCCGTGAGGGTATCCAGGCACTGGCATTGATTAGCCAAATAGTCAGGTCTTCACGGACATCCGGAACTCTGGAAGAGATGCGGAGGTCCAGAGATAAAAGGGACGCTCGTTCCATGTCTTTGCTGCTAGGTAGAAAGAGCACCCTCTGCATTTGTTAAGTTGTATGCAAGGGGTGGGGGTTAGGAAAAAGGGAACTGGAGCGGAAGTGTCTAGTGGGCTGATGGAAGTTCAGGTGGTGGTTCAAGTAGGCAGGTCTGCAGTTGTGTAGGGCCTTGTATGCAAAGCTCAGGAGCTTGAACTGACATCTTTTCTGTACAGGGAGCCAGTGGTAGGGGATGATGTGGATTAATCTAGGGAGGTCCAGGATGAGTCTGGCTGCGGCATTCTGTATGGTCTGTAGTTGTCGGAGGAGGTGAGCCATGATCCCTGCATAGAGACTTGCTGTAGTGCAGTTGGCTGGAGATGAGGGCCTGGGTGATGGTGCATCTGTGGAGTAGTCATTTGAATATCTTATGAAGGTTACGGAGGATGAAGAAGCAGGAGGATAAGACAGAGTTGGCCTGAGTCGTCATGGTTAGCTTGTTGTCCAGAAGGATGCCTAGGTTCCTAGCATTGTCAGTGGGGGTAGGAGTAGGCCCGAGTTCAGACTGAGGGCCACAAGGATGCGTCCCATGGGGAGCCTTAGTTTCTGAAGATCAGTACCTCTGTCTGGCTTATGTTGAGCTTCAGGCAGTTGTCCTTTGTCCAGTTGGTGACGTCTGTCATGCAGTTGTGAAAGTTAGTCTTGCTGTTGTCTTCAGAGAGGGAGAGGATGAGTTGTATGTCGTCGGAGTAGGATATGATGTTGAGTCCCTCGATTTGACGATGCTGGCCAGAGGTATCATGTAAGTCTTGAAGAGGGTGGGGCTGAAAAGCGATCCTTGGAGTACTCCACACATGATTTCCCTGGGTTCCTGGCGAAGGGGGGAAGTCAGACTTTTTGCATTCTTCTGGTGAGGAAAGAGGTGATCCATTTGAGAGTGGCTCCTTGGATGCCTATGGTGTGCAGCCTTGTGATGAGTGTGTGGTGAGAGACCATATCGCAGGCTGCCGAGAGGTGTAGAAGGATTCGAGCTGCATTCTCTCCTCAGTCGAGTTGTGCTCAGATGCTGTGTATAGCTGCTATGAGGGCTGTCTCAGTGCTGTGGTTGCTGTAGAATGCAGATTGGGAGGAGTCAAGTAGGAGTCTCCATTTCAGGTGTGCGGAGAGATGGCGGTTAATGGCTTTTTCTAATACTTCGGCCGGGAACAGGAGCAGGGAGATCGGTGGGCAGTTGTTGAGTTTGCTGGGGTCTGCCAATAGTTTCTTTAGTTGGGCATTGACTTCTGTGTGTTTCCAGTCCTTGGGGAAGGTGGTCATGGCAATTGAGGTGTTGAACAAGGCGGTGAGTATGAGGGTGATTCTGGCTTCACCTAGGTTGAAGATGTGGTGAGGGCATGGGTTGGTTGGGGCCGCTGAGAGGATTGAGTTCATGATGGAGGCGGTGTCCTGTGGGTGAGCTAGCTCCATTCGGTTACTCAGATGTCTGTGGTGGCAGCAGGGTTGTTGTGTTGCTTGAAGAAGAGAGTGGCCTTGGGCTGGCATTTGAAGTTTCAGTAGATGTTGGTGATCTTGTCATGGAAAACGTTTGCAAGGTTGTCGCAGAGTGCCTGTGAGGAAGTAATGTTTTTTGTTGCAGCTAAGGGGCTGGCGAATTCTTTGATGATGTTGAAGAGTTCTTTGCTGCTATTGAAGCTTGATTCAATAAGTGAGGCTAAGGCCTTTTTCTTCAATTCTCTCAACTGTCTGTGGTAGACGTTAAGGGCTGTCTTGCAGGTGGTCTTGCCGCTCGTGCCCTTGCTGGTGTGCCATCTCCTTTCCAGTTGTTTACAGTGTCAGTTAGTGGTTCTGAGGTCTTCTGTGGGTGTTGTTGCCAATTGGAATGATACTGTTGGCGCAGTTGGTTTTTTCTGACATTCAGGTCTAGGTTGTTGGAGGAGATGGGGTGGATGGTGTTGAGGGCATTGATCCATGTGTTCTTTGAGACTGTGCTCCAGCTCCGGAGGAGGGCATTGGGCAGACTGGGGGTGGAGATTTGTGAGCTGGTGATGTTAAAGTGGACGATGGCATGGGAGGTCCTAGTGAGTTCCGAGGTGTGGCTGTACTATTAAGTGCCCGGGTTAGGCTCATGTAGCGAAGCTGCACATTGCCATATTTTGCACAAAACATTTCTGCTGTGACCTTTTGCACACATTCGTGTGCATGAGAATGTTGGATTAGTTTATGCGTGAATGTACAAATGTTGTTATATCTTCATCCATGGGGCGACAGGGCTATCTACATATCCATAACATTGCTAATGTATGTGTACATCACAGGGATGCTTTTACTATAAATAATCAGCATCTTATAGGATTAACAGAGGAGGCAATTTAGCTGACACCAAGGGTACTTGCATGCTGAGACTTCACCTCGCAGCGGTCTGACATCTCCGTGAGGGGTGTCCATTTCATCTCCAAGATGGGGTCCCACATTCTCTACTGCCAGGTAATGGGGTTGGATCATCCCTCTGGGGATTCTTGGCTTTACACCTACACACACTCAAGGTACACACCGAGTAGGGTTTGCATAATAGGAGTATGCCTGATTTCTACCTTGTAATATATGCCTGCATATATACACACTGTTTTAGCACCGTGGTAGAACTATATCTGCTATTTACTCTTTTGGTGCTTGTAACAGTTTTCATCTGCTTCTGTCTACTGATTATCACAGCACATGCATTTTATACAAGAATAACGTTGGTTCAATAAATATATTGAAAATGTCCCAGTATGTATTCCCTGTATATTTTTCTGAGGAAAAAAAGAGCATGAGTGACTGAGCGAGAGGTTCTGATCTGTTACCACGATCCTTCAGGGGTTAGGGTTGTCATGTTTAGTAGTTGCCAGAAACCATGCGCTCCCTGGTAAGGTTAGGGGGCCTTATGGTGGCACTGTGAGGTAGCTGGTCTCTAGGCCAAAATTTCCTGCGGGGGTTTTCGAAATCAGTCTAGGCACCTCACCCAAAGTTTATGTTGTCCAACAAATGTGCAGATCCTACGGATTAGTGGGAACTACATGACAGTACCTGCTATGGTCCCTGGTGGCGAATATGGGGTCTAGCATGTAGCCTGCGGTTTGTGTGGGATTGTGGAAAAGTTGGGTGAGTTTGATGTTGTTCATGTTGTCGAGGAGGCTGGTAGTGTTGATGTCATTGTGGTAATCGAGATGGAAATTGAGGACGCAGAGGAAAATGTCAATGTTGGAGTCTATGGCGAGAGGGGTGATGAAGTTGGCAATGATGTTGCAGAAGGCTGGACATGGTCCTAGAGGACAGTAGGCAAGGGTGCCCCTGATGGATGTTTTGCTCCCTGTTTGGAGTCAGAAGTTGAGGTGTTCCATGGCTGGGATGATGTCGTCATTTGTGCATTGGATGGATTCTTTGTGTTTGATAAATACAAACTTTCTTGTTACTAAGAATTTGTTTAGAGTACTGTATTGCAAAGATTTAACCTGGGCACATACCTAGACATCCACCAGTGGTTATTCTAGTGTCATCAAAAGCTTTGGATTTTGTCACAGATTTGTTTGCAACAGGCCTGGGCTTTAAGCCACAATCTACTTAAAACATGCCTCTGTAACCCACACTAGGTGTGCTCCGCCGTTACCTTGTTTAACAAGAAATACTACTTAGACCTCGAATTGCACTGGTTTGTAAACCGTGCACCATTTAACTTTCAACATGCATAACCTTGCTTGCGTCCAGGGCTTATGCTATTTACATTCTATACATCCACACATGTACACATCATAACTCTATGCAGTGCATGGCTATAGTGTTTTAAATTATGTCAGCAATATTGCCATTTAACATGTCCTGAGTGATGTAATATGTAAGTTCATAAGCAGAGCATGGCAGGTTCGCAAGTTATAGTTAGTTTAGTAAATTGCAACTTGTCCATTTCATTGTTTTTTAATGTGAGTGTTAATCTTATTTTACACCTAAGTATAACATCACTTTTCTTAAATAGATAGAGATAGATAGATATATATATTGATAGATAGATAGATAGATAGATAGATAGATAGATAGATAGATACTTTAGCTGTTTCTTGCTCCTTGTATTATTAGAGATAGTCAGTATTTTTCTTGTAAAATGAATGAATAAAGGTATGGCTAAACTAATGTTCCATGTTTAATTTGGCTAATAAACTAAAGTTAAAAAACTGACTGACTAAAAATATATGCCTACATTTAGCACTCCAATTTATGTCAAAGTATGGCACATTTATTGCAAACTTACACTTACATCTGTTGTCAAAATCCAACACCTTTCTTTGTGAATTAAGTGATATCAGTGTGAAACAACAAATACATTGTGTTCTTACAGCTGTCAGTCTAATCATCAAGGTGATACAACTATCTTTCACTCACTGCATTTTCTTCCTGGTGTATTCATGAACTGAAAATAGAGAAGGCAGGGAGAAGAGTTATAGAGTAAATGCTGCATGACTGTAGTATTTAGTGAGCAGTGGGACAGCATATCACTATATTTCAGAACAATGAATCAAAAAAATCAAGCACAACGTTTTGCAAACTGCGGTTCCTATTCTGACAAGAAAATTGACTTCTACGCTTATTAAAAATAATGCTGGATTATGGTAAATATTTTATTAGCTTTTGGCTTTCGCTGACATTTTCTTTTGTCACCGCATGCACATTATAGCATCTTTCATTACTTACCACACCAGAATGAGCTTCACTTCCCTTAAGTTCCCAGTTGCATTAGACTAGAAAAGAAATGTTCTGATTCTTTGTCTTCTCTTATTTCAATACCTTTATCTATTGCTGTGGATGTATCAAATGTCCTTTTTATCAAACAGGACCCCCTGCATTTGGATATTGGTTACTGGGGCATGGCAAAAACTGTACTTAGAAAAGAGTCCCCCCGGCAACCTATCATATTCATTCAACACATCATCAATCACTCCCTCTAATCTATGTGGGGCTAGTGCAAAAAGACTTTGAGCCACCTTTTGGTAAATAATCCTTTTATTGATAGTTCATCCTAATATAATTATTTATGCACTACCTAGAAGATTCATAAAACTCATTGTTTACAAATGTTCATTACAACTGTACAAATGGAATCTAAAACACATCTTTTTTGTCTTTTTTCTATAGTGATAACATTTCAATTTGGTAACAAAATCAAAACAATGTGAAAAGTGTACTGTGAATAATTGCTTAAAAGTAAATCATACCTTATCTCTCATTCAACCAACATTTATAGCATCATTCACATACATACTTCAATACCCCACTCATGCAAAACAATAATACATAGCAGTTAAAAAAAATGGGTCTTCCAATCATCATATAAGCTGAATTTTAATATGTTCTTCATTTCTTGGAAACTTATTTCAATGATGACTTCAAAGTGTATCTTCAATATTTACAACATGTCAAATACAATCTATAATTTTGCATCAAAATGATTACAGATCTCGGAGCACATACTGATCTAGTTCAGACCTTTGTACTACATATTTGGTTTGTTCATCCCAATGCGTTTGTGGCTTTATGATCACTGCAAATCTAGGAGAGTTTTGGCAGATTGGGAAAGCCTTCTTCAGGATTGCCACAGGATCAGACCCTATATTACTTCTCAACCTAGAACTAAAAACAAGACCTTGCTGAGCCACACATATATTAACAACTTAATAATATTAGACCACACCAGGTGCCCATGTGCCACCACATGCTCTACATCATCATGCTACTTTCTCCAATTAAGTTGATTAACCTTCTATTCCCTACAGATGTAGGCTGTCGTCTCTATCCTTTTCTTGTTCCAAACACCAATGCGTGTTTGTTCCTTATAGCCACTTTTTTCATGATAGGAGGTTTTCAGAACTGCCCACTCACTTGAGCCTCTTAACCTCGAGGAAGTTAGCTCGAAACACTATGTTGTTCTGAGCAAAGGAGGACACAATGCTTGATGCTACATTCTCTGACTAGAAGGTGAGCACTGTGGCACATCTTAACAAGGATGAGGTGGCCGTCTCTTGGCTTTGTGGATTTCAGCTGCCTGTTTCAAATTTAATTTACCGGACTGATTGGATAGTAAAAAAACGGTCACTGAAGCTGTCTGCAGAACTAAATATGCCCACAGCTGTTAGTCCTCAGTAGCTGGAGACATTTTCTATATAGAGCCAGTGCACAGAAATGATCTGAAGCGTATTTAGGGGTACTGGGTGTTGCCATTTCCAGATAGAGCTATAGGAGTATGAAATAGTGAACTTATTTGTGGGTTCCTTTCTCTTGAATTAGAGGACATTGTGATCTATTTTTTGGGTACTAGCACAAAACACTCACTAGATGTGATACCATACCCAGCCCTTTGAGCATTGTCACCTGGGACAGCATAATCTAGAGTCTCCACAGTGCCCCTGTCTATCTGTCAGATATAGAGCAGTCTAGCTTTTTCTTTCTGTGAATCCAAAGAGAAATATAGAGACACTTGCATAGCATTACAACTGGTCTTATCAGAACGATCATTCGTATGCCTGTTTTTTGTATCAATATTAATAGTACCCCTATGAGATCTTTATGCTGTTTCCTGATTTCATCAATAAACCTGCATATCTTTGTCAGGTAGAACTTTTCCTGGACATTCTATATTTGAGAACATCATACTAGGGGTTTGGATGTCTTATTCCAATGTCAATTCATTTTTTGGAATTTAGGAATTGGGTGAGGAGCATCCCGTTTCACCCATTTGGAGTCATTATGCATTACAGTCTGGCAGACCCTCCCATTAGGGTAGAATTCAGTATCAAATATCCTCCCTAATTAGCATGAAATAATATATATAAAAATGTGCTATAAGGAACAAACATGCATACGTTTTTAGAACAAGAAGACGGAGACGAATGCCAAGATTTGTAGGGGATATAAGTTTAATCCACTTAATTGGAGAAACGAGCATGGCTATGTAGAGCACGTGGTGGCACATGGGCATCTGGCATGGTCTAATATTATTAGGTTGTTGTGAATATATGTGCGACTGAGCAAGGTCATCACCATCATAACACTTTATTCGTTTTTTACAAAGAAAACCATAAAGGTTAAATAAACACACTTAAAAAATCTCCATCTGGCACATGGGAAGACAGTACAGAATAACCATCATGGGTCCAGAAATACAAAGTTAAAAAGAAAACAAGTGCTCTATCAAGAGCAAAAGGGTCCAAGTTAAGAAAAAGGTGTTACCAGGGCATCATGAAATATGAGATTAGTAGTAAGAACTATACCAGGTGCAGTAAAAACGTCCATCACAACCTCATAAGATACAGCATTGTGGACGGAAACCATATTAAAACCAAATTCATATTATCACAGTGTCAGGTAATTGGCCCTAAGGGTTAATCACAGCTGGACCTAAGCCTAATGGTAGCCCTTAAAAAAACTGAATGTCTAGAAAGCAGGTGTAAAAATATAAAAGCAAGTCTAACTTGACTAAAACTTATTTTTTAAGAATATGAATGATAAAAGACTTTATAGGTACCTCATAGAAACTACAGAACATTGAAAAGTGCATCATATCCATATCTTTCCGTCGCTGCCACAGGGTGGGAGGCACTGCCCTCTATAATATCCACGAGGATGGGCCAGGAGAAAATTAAAAAGATCCAATTGAAATCTGGTCAATAAAAAACAATCATGGTTACTTTTAAATCATACAAGATAAGGTTCAATTGATGGCCCCATTTTCAGTAAGAGGTACCTACGTACACTAGACTTCCTCAACTCCACTTCTTCTCTGGCCCACATACGCTTTTTTAAAAAGTTCTCCTTAACCCAAGTAATATACCTACTATAAGTTTCCTCTGGGTTCTCAAATAGATCTGCCCTTCCCAGGCTGGAGAAACATTCTCTAACATACTTGAACCAGCAGATACGGTTCACGTGATCAAGGGAGAGACAATCCCTTAAAATTTCCTTACTAAGGGCATTTTCCTTCTTGTTCCAGATTTTCATCCATAACGATAAGGGGCGAAAAGCAAACACATCTGAGAGGAAGGCCATTCCCAGTTCTTCACGCACTACAAATGATGGGAAACTCTGCGGTAAGCAGACTATCCATATCAAAAAGGTGTTTTCAACAATTTGCAATGCATCCTGCTAAGTGTAACCTCAGATCTCGCACCCATAGGTAATCTTCAAAATGCATTTAGCTTTATAGATCTTCAAGAGTGCCCCAATCGGTCTACTTCCCAATCTGGTGGCAAAATTACAAACAGCAGCAATTGCCCTGGCCAGGTACCTTTTCTTTCGACGTGTCAAAGGGCTCCAATTCAGGGCCACGTTGAACACTGCCCTCAGGTAGGAAAAAACATCAGTCTTGGGGATAGGCATGGCCCCTACTGTGAATGTGTAGGACCTGGCTGGTTGATGACGCACCTGCATTACAAATGATTTGCTGTGATTGACCAACAAGTCCAGGTCATCCATAAATTGTGCAAAGGAATTCAACAGGAGTTGTAAACCTCTCCCTGTCCTCGCCATGAGGACAACGTCATCAATCAGCATACAAGAGGACCAGCAGACTTTGCTTACCCACATGGGGGCAATCAGTTTTTAAATGCAAGAGAATCTGCTCCAGGTTCTTGATGTACAAGTTAAAAAGAAAAGGGGCCAAGATGCACACTTGGTGCACCCCCCTCTGGATGGAAAACTTACTGGCCACTTTAAGGTCTTTGGAGTAGCAAACTACGACTTTAGTATCTCGATGGAGGTCTCTTAGAAACAGGACAATATCTTAATTGATACCAATAGAGAGCTCTTTATAGATACCAATAGAGAGCAAGGTCTAGTTTTTAGGTTTCCGCTTGCGCTGTGCTTGTGAAATCTATTGGTTTTAATATATCCTAAAAGGGACTTATATCCTGCCTTCACTTTTTATTGGTCCTATGCTTTATTGGTCAGTATGCTGTCTAATTTTCCCCATTTCTCTTGGTTGTAGCCTGTTCTTCCTTCTGTGTCGCTCTTATTAGTTTCCCGTGTAGCTACTATTCATTCCCATCCGCGTAGGTGGTTCAGACTTTCTTCTTTTGCTTAACGCTGCATACTGTTTACCGTTTACATATTGTTATCTTACCCTCCAAACACCAAATATTGCTATATTTTACTACTAAACAGGCAGTCACAATTGTAGTTATTTTGCAGTTTAAAATGGTGCAGCAGGTGCAGTGGCACCAGGGCCAAAGCTCTAGGGACCACACTAAACACAGACAATTGCAAATTGTTACTACTAAACAGACAGTCACAAGTGCAGTTATCTAGCGGGAAGTAGGGTCATGATTACAATGATGCAGCAGGTGCAGTGACACCGGGACCAAATGCTCTAGCACACCTAATATTGCTACATTTTACTACTACAGAGGCAGTCATGAATGCAGTTATCTTGCAGGCACTAGGGTCATGATTTGAATGGTGCAGCAGGTGCAGTGGCACTGGTCCCAAAAGTGGTTAGAACTCCTCTAAACACCTAGGGGCAGATTTACAATCCCCTTGCGCCACTTTTGCGTCACTTTTCCCATGTTAAAAGTGACGCAAAAGTGGCGCAAGGGGCTTGTAAATCTGCCCCCTAATATTGCTATATTCAACTACTAAACAGGCAGTCACGAGTGCAGTTACCTTATAGGCAATATGGGCATGATTAGAATGGTGCAGCATGTACAGTGGCACCCGGGCTGAAAGTTGTCATAACTCCTCTAAACGTCAAATATTGCTATTTTTACTACTGAACAGGCAGTCATAAGTATTTTCATTGTTATTTAATATTAAGAACATCAACTGTAACATTCTTAAAACAGGGAAACGCTTTGTCTAATTTAGCTCACTTTACATCTAGTATTTTAGCTTAATAATTGCTAAAAAGGGTTTGAGTTGTCCAGAGCAATAAACAGCCTCTTGTATTTTCGTTGTTATACAATATAAAGAGCACCAACTGCACCAACTGCACACCAACTGCACATTCTTAAAACAGGCAAAGTGCAGGTATCTAGCAGGCACTACGGTCATGATTTCAATGGTGCAGCACGTTAAGTGGCACCAGGACTTATTATAACAAATTCCTTGAAAGAAATACTAATCATGTGAAAGCGAGTCTAATACATTTCTTTATAGACTTCAGGATTATACGTAATCTTACCATTCTCTTACGAAACCAATGCCTCCCTTTGTCCACCCACACCACCCTTTGTGTAAGCCATTGTGCCTTTGCCCTCCTCCCGCCCCTCCCCTCACCCCTCATCAGCCAGGCTAGCTTGACTCCAGTGTCATGGAGAGCACGGGACCCACGTCTGGGCATACCCGTCCCACTCGGGGTGACAAATGCAAAAATAACAATTGATGGACAGAATGCAGAACAATGTCATACGTTCACCCACGTACAGAGATCTGGGCATAAATCCATCTTTTTTTGCTCCCCATGCCATTCCAGTTTAAACCCAGCCATATGCAAATCAGTCTTGACCCCACTCCCATTGGGAGCAGTCCAGCCTGAACTGCCAGGCCAGGTCCTCCCTGGACTGGAAACAAGCATCCTAGGACCGGTTTTGGGGTTTCACCCTTCATCAGCCAGGCTAGCTTGACTCCAGTAGCATGGAGAGCACAGGACCTCTATGTGGTGGCATGGTGAGCAAAAGAATGATGGATTAAACTCAGATCCTTTTGACTGGGGGTGAATATTTGCATTGTTCAGCATTCCATCCATCAATTGTTTCTTTTCAATCTGTCACCCTAAGTGGGAAGGGTATGCCCAGACGTGGGTGCCGTGCTCAATGGACCACTAGATTCAAGGTAGCCTGGCTGATGAGGGGTGATGCCCCGAAACTGGTCCCAGGATGCTTGTTTCCAGTCCAGGGAGTACCTGGCTTGACAGTTCGGACTGGACTGTTCCCATAAAGACTGATTTGCATATGGCAGGGCCCAAACTGAGGTGGCATGGTGAGCAAAAGAATGATGGATTAAACCCAAATCCTTGTGACTGGGGGTGAATGTTTGCATTGTTCAGCATTCCGTCCATCAATTGTTTCTTTTGCATTTGTCGCCCTAAGTGGGAAGTGTATGCCCAGACTAAGGTCCCGTGCTCACTGAGCCTTTGGATTCAAGCTAGTCTAGCTGATTAGGGGTGATCCCCCAGAACCGGTCCCAGGATGCTTGTTTCTGGTCCAGGTAGGGCCTGGCTTGGTCCAAACTGGGGTGGCGTGGGGAGCAAAAGAATCATGGATTAAACCCAGATTCTTGTGACTGGGGGTTAATGTGTGCATTGTTCAGCATTCCGTCTATCAACTGTTTCTTTTGCAATTGTTTCTTTTGTACTTTTTGAAGTTGGCATTTTCCTGCCCTAACTCTTTGATGTCTGCAGCTTGTTCCTGGGTCACATGACAGGGTGTAGTGGCAGTTGGACTTTGTTTATTATTTCCAGACAGCCTCACAGTAGAGGGATTAGATGTTCCTGAATATGCCATCAACTGGCAGGATGGGGGGCGGAGCTCAGTACAGCCCCACTTGCATTCGCATAGGCTGTGCCCTGCCTTCACACACAGGACTTGTCATTATTGCATTGTTCATGCAGCCAGCTTGGAGCCAGGTCAGGGGAGGCAGGAATCCTCAAGCACTTCAAAGGGAATTCTCTAGAAACTTCTCTTACTTCAAAGAAGGCACCAGTTATAAAAATAGGACCCTCAGATCCACTCTTCAGTTCACTTTCTAGACCTCCGGAAGGACACTCGGAGGACTACCTGCTGCTGTGGCCTGCTGTGTACTTCACAAGACTCCTTTGCTGCACCTGGAAGGACTGCTTTGCTGCCTGGAGCCTGCCTTTAACCCTCAGATGCCCGTCCTATTGCTTGAGCCCTGTTTCACTGCTTGAACCCAGGACTACCTGAGTGAATTTAAAGGCCAATTGGCTGACCTCCTGATCAGAGCCTCGGGGACAGAAAAGGCTCCAACCATCTTAAACCTATACCTGGAGTGGGTCCTAATCCCCCAAGTGGTGCCCCTCCAGTCCTGGACCATTGGTGGGGGTGCTAAAGAGGCCTGGATAGCCAAAAGCCAAACATTTGGGTTAAAAACTGCTCTGAGAACAGAGAGAAGACCAGGACCAAACTACTTGTCTATTGCCCAAGGTGCATTGCCAGTTGGCCTAACTTTTGCGGCAGCTCCTGATTCGTTCTTCTTCACAGCAGCAAATCCTGTTAAGCGGTCCTTTGCCAAAAAGGTATCACCGCCTTCAGCCTCGTCCCGCTGGAGATTTTTGTCTTCCAAAAAAGAGGCTTATTTCAATCAAAGAGATGTTCACCTTGGCTTTGTCCATGGGCTCACGAACGATGACACCTCTTCTTCGGGCACCACCTGCAGTCTTGTCCCGCTTCTCAGACACATTTTCTTCACATTTCTTTTAAGTCTGAAGTTAAGCGCTAACTGGGCCAAATTCATTTTTTGTATCAGACTTGCACTCCATCTCTGTCAGCCATAGTTTCACCTTTAACCCGTTGTCATGCAACTTGATGTCCATGGTGGTGCTTTGATCTTTTAGCCACTGTTTTTTATCTTAAAATTATATACTCATAACTCTGGTTCTACTGGTTCGGTTTTTGTCAGTGTGGTGTGAAATAATTTATTAAAAATACTCTACAATTTCTAAATTGATGTGGAATTTTTCTTGTCACATGTTTGTCACGTTATTACTGGTCATATGCTGCATAAATACTTTACACATTGCCTCTAAGGTAAGCCTGACTGCTTTTAAGTCAAGCTACCACGGGGTAAGCACAGGTTAGTTCAGTGACTTTTGTGGTTCATCTTGGCAGGGACTGTGGCTATTGCTTGAGCAGGGATAACACACACTCAACCAACAAACTAATATCTCATAGAGGGCTATAAGACTACTATTGCCCTCAGGCCAGGCACCATAGTAATTTGTAGGGAGACATACCTGCCCTGAACTGAGCATGCACACCGTGATAACAGGAGAATCCTAAGAATTCATTGTCAAAGCTGCATGCATATTTCACCAGTTTTTTAATCTCCTGGATTCAGAGGCAGCATGTGCACCCCAGGAAAGATAATCCTTGTGATGCTATGGTGCCCAGTACACTGGATGCTAGGGAATCCTCATGATTCTTCCTGTCATGTTGATGACTACCACCACAAATGTGCTATTTTCCTTCCACTACCCAGTCAACTTTCTGAGTGGTGGCAGTTACTATCTTCAGCCATTGTGGAAGAAATGACAGGGAAGTGATGACGTTTCAGCCGTTGTGATTTTAGCCTGTGTTGTTTTGGTGTGGGTGCCAGGTTAAATTGCAAGGCACTGATGAGCAGCCCGTGGGCCGATGAGGTCAAGCAGAGGCTGTGGTCTCAGCACCCATGGCTGATAGAATAGATCCACTAAAGGCACTGAATTTGAATGAGCATGCATCATATTTGTTCCGCTAGTCAGCAGAGGATGTGTGCTCCTGCAAGAACAAAATTCCCAAAATGTAAGATTGTTCTTGGAGAACAAAAAACGAAGTCCCTGTTATTAAAGGAGTTTTCTCTCTGCATATTGGGACCATTGTACAATTTCCCTACTTGAGACCACTATGGCTCGCATACTGGTCAAGTGTAGGGAAATCTATTATTGATCATCCTGCCCTAACTAGGGCAGGTGGACTATCACCGTGACCTGATGGACTTATGGCTGGTTAAAAGACCACCTGTTCAGAGGTTTTATATGTCAGAGTTATCAGATGCTCTGCAGTTGACAACCAGTACTTCCCTGGACACTAAGTAGAGCATGAGAGTCGTAAGACTGATAAGGCGTGAGCATCACCAATTTACTGTGGTGTTTCTGTTCCAGAAAACTTGACGTGACTCACTAAAGCTACTGTTAATTTTACTGCATATGATCTATTTGACAGCTTATGTTTTACTTCCTGATAGAAAAGGGGGTCTCTAGTAGGCAGAGGTAGGTACCTTTGTCCAAATAGGGGCCCTTGCTTCTAGTCAGGGTAAGGGGGATACACACTTTACATAACCCCTGCTCACCCCATTGGTAGCTTGGTACGAGCAGACAGGTTTATCCCAAAGGCAATGTGTAAAGTATTTGTACCAACACTCTCAGTAACACAGTAAAAACACCATAAAAGGACACCACACCAGTTTAGAAAAATAAAATATCTTTATCTAAACTAAACAAGACCAAAACGTAGTGGTCTGCACTAAGCTAGTGATGTACACCAATCACTGTGGGTCAAGTACGAATACAGGTTCAAATCCTTACCGCTGACCACCAATGTTAGAAATGGGGGTCTCTAGTTGGCAGAGGTAGATACCTTTGTCCAAATAGGGGCCCTTGCTTCTAGTCAGGGTAAGGGGGATACACACTTTAGATAACCCCTGCTCACCCCCTTGGTAGCTTGGCATGAGCAGACAGGCTTATCCCAAAGGCAATGTGTAAAGTATTTGTACCAACACTCACAGTAAAAAAGTGAAAACACCACAAAAGGACACCACACCAGTTTAGAAAAATAAAATATCTTTATCTAAACTAAACAAGACCAAAACGACAAAAATCCAACATACACAGTTAAAAATATGACTCTCAAAAGGTTTCAAGAACTTGTACCATAGAAAACTATGGATGCGTGATTTTTCACCAAAGTACCTGTAGTTGCGTCAAAGTTCACCAAGCCAAATAGCCAAAGCATCGGAAAACAAAGATGCGACACTCCTGAGACCCTGAGGAGGCGACGCGACAGTCCCGCTGCACGCAGAGGAAGGGTTGCATAAATTACGGTCTGTATGGGGAATGATGCGTCGATTCTTCGTGCCGGTTCTGGCCCGCTAGTGATGCGTTGGAAGAACTTGCCGCTCAGGTACGATGCGTGGAAATCCGGGATGCATCGGCGATCGATGCGGCGGCGTTGAGCGGCGCTGTGTCGGTGCCCTTCAGCCGCGATCCCTCGGTGCGTCGATTCTTGCAGCGACGACAGGCGCTGCAATGGTTTTCGCAGTGGCGCGGCAATACGTGGAAATTCTTCTCGCGCAGGGAAGATGCGTCGGAAAAACAGCCGCAAGAAGAGTGATGTGTCAGTTTCTGTAGTTCTTTGAGTTTCTTCTCTCTTCCAGCTCCCAAACAGCAGCAACAACCTCCAGAGGCCCAAAACTGGCACAGGTACCTCAAGGCAGGTCAGAACTCACAACAGCAGAGTTCAGGGGTGCTGGGGGTGAAGTCTTTGTGTCCCTGAGACTTCTGAACAGGAGGCCTGCTCATTTCAGGCCCTTGGAGATCTCATTCAAGCAGGGGACACAGCACACAGCAAAGTCCTTCTCCTTTCCTTGGCAGAAACAGCAACTGCAGGCCAATCCCAGACACACGTCAAGGGCAGTACTTCTCCTCAGTCTCTCCAGCTCTTCTCCTTGGCAAAGGCTCCTCCTGTATTCCAGGAATGATCTAAAGTCTGGGGGTTTGGGTCTGATACTTATACCCCAAAATGTCTTTGTTCTGTTTGTGCAAGGGGCTCTGAGCCCAGTTCAAACCAGTTCTGGGGGGCACTCTGCACGTGTACAACAACATCCATTGTCAGTGTGAGCCTTGGCTCCAGACACACCACAGGGGGGCAAAGCCAGCATTGTGGAAGGCAGGCACAGCCCTATTCAGGTACCGGTGCTACTCCTCCCACCACTCCAAATGCAGGTCAGGCCTATTCAGCCTAGTGCTGACTCATCCAGACTCCTCCTGGAGCCACTGCACCTCCCCAGCTCCTTCACTCCAAAGCCAGACAGTCAATCCACAAACAGGCAGAGGCACACAGGATGGTTGAACAAGAAAATAGCCACTTTCCCAAAGTGGTATTTTCAAACACACAATTTAAAAACCATCTTTACTAAAAGATGTGTTATCAAATTCTGAGTTCAGGGACACCAAACTCCATTTTTCTATCTTATCCCTATGGGAGGATATGCTTGTAAAATGTTACAAAGCATTCCCCATTCTGCCCTACGGGGCAAGATAGCCTTTCAATAGTGAAAAACTAAATTGGCAGTATTTCACTATGAGGACATGTTACACACACCAGTACATGTCCGACCTTTCACATACACTGCATCCTGCCAGGGGGGTACCTTGGGCCTCCCATAGGGGTGTACAATGTGTAAGAGAAGGGAAGGGTAGGGCCTGGCAAGTGGGTGCACTTGCCAAGTCGACATGGCAGTTAACAAACTGCGCACAGGCACCGCGGTGGCAGGCCTGAGACATCTTTTCAGGGCTACTCATATGGGTGGCACAATCAGTGCTGCAGGCCCACTAGTAGCATTTGATTTAGCAGCCCTGGCACACTCAGTGCACTTTACTAGGGACCTACTGGTAAATCAAATACGCCAATCATGGATAACCAATCACACTAACAATTTACACAGAGAGCATATGCACTTTAGCACTGATCAGCAGTGGTAAAGTGCCCAGAGTCCTGTAGCCAACAAACACAGGTCAGGAAAAAATAGGAGGAAGAAACAAAAAGTTTCGGGATAACCCTGCAAAAAGGGCCATTTCCAACACAACCCTCTTCCATCCTAAAGCCAGGGTAGACCAATCAATACCTCGATGGGCTTCCCGGCTTGGGGCGACAGAACATGGAACATGGTCCGAACAGCAGGGGTCTATTCCTGTTCTACGCCTACTTCAACTCAATTGGATCCCTCTATCCATACTCTCAGGGCCCACTAACCTAACCCATGGGGGACCCTTCTCCTCACCTTGGGACCCCATCTGTGCAGCGCCTAAACTTTTTTTGCTCACAGAGGTGTCCCAACAGGTAGACATTACCCACATGGCCAACACCGTGTTGTGGCCCAGTCCACCCCCGTGGTGTGACTCCTGCCCCCCCTCCCAGGGGCAACTCTGTCCACCAGGACAGCCAGCCACAGTCACCACTGACAGCTGTCAGTGATAAGAGCCAGGCCTCATGCCTTTCAGGCCTCTCTAACCTCTGTGGTGTCAGAAAGTGGGGGGTAGTAGCCCCAGGTGCCTGGCACCTTTTTTCCACTTTCCCTCCTGCCAAATCAGGTATGGCATCCTGACACTGGCCCACCAGCCCAGGGTCTGTTCCCTGCGACTGGACAAGAGACTTGGGTGGGCTCTCCTACACACTGTCTTCCTCCCTGGGGTTCTGCACCCTCCCACCTGGAGCGGTACCCCCAGAAGACAACTTGGTAGGGGCACTGTTATTAGTCACCCTTTCTTCCAGGTCAGGGGGGACACCCTGAACCTGGTCCTCCAACCCAGGGTCTACACCCTTAGGCTGGACCTGTGCCTGGCAACCCAGGACTTCCGGGGGAGTACACCAACCCCCCCAAGGGAAACACACTCCTCATGAGTGGTATGAGAGTCTGCCTGGCGCCGGTCTCCAGCTTCCTGTCCACTTGACAGAGCATGAAGACCCCCCAGGCCAGAACTGGGCTCACTAGGGTCAGTCTTGGGGTGCTCTGACCTCAGAGCTGACAACCACTGACCCACTGGTCCTTCCACTGGGGACTGTGTCCCCCCTCACCCTTTTCTCTGGACTCATGCACCTTCTCCACTGGAGCGGTGCTGCCAGATACCAGAAATGGTGGGATGCTTGTTACAGCAGCCCCCCTAGTCCACCTGACACTTTGGGTTCCCCCTCAGGAAATGGCCTCCTAGTACAGACTAGCCCACCCTCCTTGTGTTCACTTATGGAACCAACCAGGCCCTGGGACTGGGTTTCGGGCACCTTGGGACACAGCCTACTCCCACTCCTCCTCTGAGACAGGACGTGGGACCCTACACCCCGCCCACTACACTGGGACCTATCTGGGCTACCACAAACCTCCCCTACCTCACTTGGTTGGGGAAGACCTGAGCCACCCCCTTCAGGATCACTCCTAAAAGCTTTTTCAGACCCTCTGGAATCCACCAAAAGGTCTGCCTCCAGCGCAAGCTCCCTGGAATCAGAGAACTCACACTTCACTTGGTGTTGGCATAGCTCTGGAAAACAGGGACTCAAAATATGATCTCCAACAATTGAATCACACAGTCCCCCACAGTAGTTAACCAAGCTACCCTTTGCCCCACCATCCAGTGCCTCACACAAGTACCCCACACCACTCTCCTGAGTTTGGCAAGGCAGTGTCTGACTGTCTCTGTCACTAAACCCACACTCTTCTGGGTGGTCTCCACACTCACACATCAGGACTCCTACCATGGGGGAACCCCTCTCCCTGCACCTCTCATCTAGAGTCAGTCGAGTATCTCTCCCACCACCAGGAATATGATCCCCTGTGTCAGTTCCCCAATCCATTTCAGGGACACTGCACACCACTGGAGCTACCTCATAAACCTGAACCCCCTGATGTATGTTAACCCCCTCCCTCAAGTCAGGCGCCACATCTCTGGGTGTGTGTACATTTCCCTCAGCACTGGATAACACAATTTTGCTGCCACCATCTGAGCTGGACTCCACCTCCAACCCAGCCAAGCTCACTTCATGAGCTGCACACATTTCCTTTTTAGCTAAGATACTCATGGCCTCAAGCCTCTCGAGCTCCACATCAAGCTCCCTCATTCTTAATTCATGTGCCAAGGTCAATTTCATTTCTTCCAAGGCATAAATCTTCTTGCTCTCCTCTGCCATGTTTTCTCTCTCTATGGCCGCTTTTTGGTTCTCCATTTCCAATATTTTCATCTCGAGCCTCATGACTTCTAACTCATGATCTCTAACCCTTTGGTTTTCCTCCAACTCCTCTGGGGAAAAACTTCTAGCGGAATGGTGCTGCCAGCCCTAGAAGCTTCTCTTGACACAGGTAGATCCTGTGACCCGAAATTATCCCCTTGTGCATCCTCATCTACATCTGCATCATCTGTCTCCCCAGCCTTTTTGGCCTCCCACCAGGCCCTTAAGGCCTTCTGTAGCTCCTCCTTCCTGGAGCTGCTCTTCATGGGAAATCCAAAATCTTTGCAAAATTGTTTGAGCTGATCTGAGATGAAAAGACCATTTGTTAAGCGCGATAGCTACCCTAAGGTGTCCTAGCGCTGCAGACACACGCGTGCGGGAATATAATTAGGGTCTATACAGGTTTGTTAAAGAGCAGAGTTTTTAAAAGTTTACGGAAGGGTAGCAGATTGGGCTCTGCCCGCAATTGGAGGGGGAGAGAGTTCCAAAGTTTAGCTGAGTTATAAGCAAAGGAGCGGCCACCACATCTAGTTCTTTTGATCTTGGGCACTAGGGCGAGGAAGGAGGATGTTGATCGAAGCTGTCTATTCGGCTGGTAGGGAGTGATCAGAGATTGACTAAAGGCAGGGCCCGTCTTCCAGAAGGCCCTATGGGCAATGCACAGGGCCTTGAATTCAATTCTTTCCCTAACCGGGAGCCAGTGGAGGCTTTTTAGTCCAGGAGTGATTGAGAGTCGGCGGGGAATCTGAAGGAATCTGAAGGAATATACTCTGTAGGTATGCAACATTTCAATATCAAACTCCAATTCTGCCATCTCACTTGCTGGTTTACCCTTCTGAGACATGATGCATGGATACTTTAAGGGTCACTCAAAAATAGAACCAAAAACAAAACACAATATGTATTTGCGTAGTGGTCTGCACTAAGCTAGTGATGTACACCAATCACTGTGGGTCAAGTACGAATACAGGTTCAAATCCTTACCGCTGACCACCAATGTTAGAAATGGGGGTCTCTAGTTGGCAGAGGTAGATACCTTTGTCCAAATAGGGGCCCTTGCTTCTAGTCAGGGTAAGGGGGATACACACTTTAGATAACCCCTGCTCACCCCCTTGGTAGCTTGGCATGAGCAGACAGGCTTATCCCAAAGGCAATGTGTAAAGTATTTGTACCAACACTCACAGTAAAAAGTGAAAACACCACAAAGGACACCACACCAGTTTAGAAAAATAAAATATCTTTATCTAAACTAAACAAGACCAAAACGACAAAAATCCAACATACACAGTTAAAAATATGACTTTCAAAAGGTTTCAAGAACTTGTACCATAGAAAACTATGGATGCATGATTTTTCACCAAAATACCTGTAGTTGCGTCAAAGTTCACCAAGCCAAACAGCCGCAGCATCGGAAAACAAAGAGATGCGACACTTCTGAGACCCTGAGGAGGCGATTCGACAGTCCCGCTGCACGCAGAGGAAGGGTTGCGTCGATTCCAGTCTGTATGGGGAGTGATGCATCGATTCTTTGTGCCGGTTCCGGCCCGCAAGTGATGTGTAGGAAGAACTTGCCACACAGGTATGATGCATGGAAATCCGGGATGTATCAGCGATCAATGCAGCGGCATTGCGCGGCACTGTGTTGGTCCTCTTCAGCCGCGTTCCCTCGATGCGTCGATTCTTGCAGCGACGACAGGCGCTGTGACGGTTTTCGCAGCGGCGCGGCAATGCGTGGAAATTCTTCACGCGCCGTGAAGATGCGTCGGAAAAACCGCCGCAAGAAGAGCGATGCATCGATTTCTGTAATTCTTTGAGTTTCTTCTCTCTTCCAGCTCCAAAACAGCAGCAACAACCTCCAGAGGCCCAACACTGGCACAGGCACCTCAAGGCAGGTCAGAACTCACAACAGCAGAGTTCAGGGGTGCTGGGGATGAAGTCTTTGTGTCCCTGAGATTTCTGAGCAGGAGGCCAGCTCACTTCAGGCACTTGGAGATCTCCTTCAAGCAGGGGACACAGCACACAGCAAAGTCCCTCTCCTTTCCTTGGCAGAAACAGCAACTGCAGGCCAACCCCAGACATACAGCAAGGGCCATACTTCTCCTCAGTCTCTCCAGCTCTTCTCCTTGGCAAAGGTTCCTCTTGAATTACAGGAAAGATCTAAAGTCTGGGGGTTTGGGTCTGATACTTATACACCAAAATGTCTTTGTTCTCTTTGTGCAAGGGGCTCTGAGCCCAGTTCAAACCAGTTCTGGGGGGCACACTGCAAGTGCACAAGAACATCCATTGTCAGTGTGAGCCTTGGCTCCAGACACACCACAGGGGGGCAGAGCCAGCATTGTGGAAGGCAGGCACAGCCCTATTCAGGTACCGGTGCTACTCCTCCCACCACTCCAAATGCAGATCAGGCCTATTCAGCCTAGTGCTGACTCATTCAGACTCCTGGAGCCACTGCACCTCCCCAGCCCCTGTCACTCCAAAGCCAGACAGTCAATACACAAACAGGCTGAGGCACACAGGATGGTTGAACAAGAAAATAGCCACTTTCTAAAAGTGGTATTTTCAAACACAATTTAAAAACCATTGTTACTAAAAGATGTGTTATCAAATTCTGAGTTCAGAGACACCAAACTCCATTGTCCTATTTTATCCCTACGGGAGGATATGCTTGTAAAATGTTACAAAGCATTCCCCATTCTGCCCTATGGGGCAAGATAGCCTTTCAATAGTGAAAAACTAAATTGGCAGTATTTCACTATCAGGACATGTTACACACACCAGTGCATGTCCTACCTTTCACATACACTGCACCCTGCCCAAAGGGGGTACCTTGGGCCTCCCATAGGGGTGTACAATGTGTAAGGGAAGGGTAGGGCCTGGCAAGTGGATGCACTTGCCAAGTCGACGTGGCAGTTAACAAACTACGCACAGGCACCACGGTGGCAGGCCTGAGACATCTTTTCAGGGCTACTCATGTGGGTGGCACAATCAGTGCTGCAGGCCTACTAGTAGCATCTGATTTACCAGCCCAGGCACACTCAGTGCACTTTACTAGGGACCTACTGGTAAATCAAATACGCCAATCATGGATAACCAATCACACTAACAATTTACACAGAGAGCATATGCACTTTAGCACTGATCAGCAGTGGTAAAGTGCCCAGAGTCCTATAGCCAACAAACACAGGTCAGGAAAAAATAGGAGGAAGAAGCAAAATGTTTCGGGATAACCCTGCAAAAAGGGCCATTTCCAACACTTCCTCATTGGGTACTTCAATTTTTGGTAGTAAAAACAAAATCATTTTCCCTTTTATTTATACGGGGTGAAGGCACTACCACCATTCAAGTCTGATAACTTCCACAACATAACCCTTCACTACCTGTGGCTTTCAGTTCTAACAAAAGCTGGAAGAGACCTCAGAATTCCCCCTACACTGTGACAGCGCAGAGGTGGGTAAAAGTTTAATAAATGTGATGCAACCTTTCAATTACCATCACTGACAGGATCAGGACCCATTCTCACATCGATTTCTACTCTCAGGTGATGGATCTTTGTTATTGTATTATGATAAAAAGAGCTATATCATCATCACAAGCAAATCTCAAATGCAATTCTACATTTTAGTCAATGAGAGTTGTAAGTAGTTTTTAAGGGTTTTATTTTCAAATTTAAAGTTTAGTAAATTCAAATTCTTTATTCATTAGTCAAATATCAGTAAGATTACAGAATTCATAATAAAAAATATGATTAGAGCAGATCATATTAAAATAATGCATTCAGTGCATTACATAACAGAAAGAATCCCTATTCTAAGAATGGGGTGAAAAAGGTGTCAGTCAGAACCTATGAAGAGTTCAAAAGTGAGAGGCATGAGTGAGAATAATGCATAAAGCTCAAAATTCAAAATCAATAATTGCAGAACTTCCCATAAAGAGAGGTTGAAAAGATTCAGTAGAATCTTAAAACAGTATAGGGTAACTACGCATTGGCAAATGCAAATCAACAATAGGTTAAGCATAGAGTATGGGTCTGATAGAGTCGGGAAAGGATTCTCTTTCTCTCTAAACTACACTATGAGCACCTTCTTTTATAAGACAGTATAAATCAATGTTGCAATACATGTTGCCTTGTTTTCTCATCTTCAGTCAATGAGAATTCAGTATTCTCCTTTAAGCACAAATTTCCCTCCGGGTCTCACACGTCTTCAGTGGTACATGCAGGCTTTTTCTCCACGTTTGCAACTTTTTAAAATACATCTAACAGCCCATTTCTAGTTTTGCTCTTTGTTTTCCACGATTTCACTACATTTCCTAACCTTGGAATGAAGCAATGAAGCAAATTGTATTTTAACTAAACAATAATCTGCGTAAAAGCATTAGCTGCAAGAAAAGAGATTACTAAGCAAGAAATTCCTTCATTAGAAGCACATAATGTTACAAGAAAAGGTCATGACATGAGCAATGCATTTTTTTTTAATGTGTGTGTTTCCTCCTTTTCTCAGCAAGTAAAACAAAGCTTAGGTCAAATTATGACTAGTTTTCTGTGTGAAAGGTGACATTTACTAAGCCTGGGCGTAGTTCGCGAAGTAGCGCTACGCGAAGCTACGCAAAGTGCAGTTCGCACTACGCGAGCTACGCGTAGCACTACGCGAACTGCGTAGTGCACTGTTCGCAATGATTGCACAGTGCCGGATGCTTGTCCGCACTGTGCAATCATTGAAAACGGCATCTTGCACAGTGCGAGCTGTCTTTTACTGCCGCTCGAGTAGATTTTTACTCGAGCGGCAGCTTCTCAACACGGACTGGTAGTTCTCATCGCGAGCGGTCGCGAGCATACGCGACCACTCGCAATGAGAAACCTGACCTCCCCGCGTTGAGAATCTCGCCGGGAGGTTTATTTTCCACGCTCGCGATCGGCAACTTGATGTTGCTGATCGCGAACGAGAAAAAGTCTCGCCGGGATAGTCATTTTGCTTGCTCGCGGTCGCCAACTTGACGTTGAGGACCGCGAGCAAGCAAAAATGACCGCTGCACTACGCTACGCTACGCGTGTTTGCACTGTGCTACGTGCAATTCGCGTTGTGCGAAGTAGCGCAAACTTCGCAAACTACGCGAGCGTAGCGTAGTGCTTTGCCCAGGGTTAACATTTACCAGCTTTTTATCAAAACAAAATATGCCTAAAGAAAACACTTTCTACATGATATCAGTGAAGAAAGTATGTGAAAAGGAGAGGTCAAGTTCAGAGTTATATGCTGTATATTATAGAAAGCATCTTCATTATTTATTTATCACAAAATAAAGAAAACATTCCTTTTTTAACTGAAACAGCTTAGAGTTTCAAGCAATCTTTCATCTAAAAAGACAAGGTGAGGTCAGCCTTACAAACATTACAAACCATTATTTAGCAAGTTGTTTAAAGCATGTTTAAGATCTACATTAACAAGTACATCCGTGTACTGCAGTTCCTACACATCCAAATGTCATGTCACTACAACACAAGCTGCAGGTTAATTCTGCACACATGTTTATTTTTTGTAAGTTTAATAAAAGCAACCTCTTCTCCTATCAAGGTGTTCAGTTCTAAAACAAGCTGGAAGAGACCTCAGGATTCCCCCTACACTGTTATACATGCCCTGCAGTACCAAGTGAATCCCATTCAAGGATTACTTTTCCTGGTGTGTGCCAGCCCCCTCCTTCCCACCTACAAAAGGGGAATCAATGGGATTTCCATCATGGAGCTACACTGTTGGGTGTCTTCATAAGCACCTGAAGATTTTTCACTGTGTTAATTTCATAAATCACTGTACAATGTAAGATGCAGGGGGTAATAAGCAATACATCTGATTTTAAATGAAAAGCAGGAAAGTTATTTAAGGGGAATTAAGGCACTCACAGTAAGTTGCAAACTATTTGACATTTTCAGGGGTTGAAAGTCTGTGCAAGGCTAGCCAAAATGAAGGAGCAGGGTGGAAATTGTGACAGATAAACAAATAGATGGAAGTAATGATGTGTTAAATCAAACTACAGAGCATCAGTCATGAGACATATTTATACTATTCGTTTGGAGTTGGTTTTTATTTGTGAACAATCATCTTTTCTCGTTCCACTTTTACCACATTTCTTCTTTTCATCTGTTTGTTAAAACTGGGTTTAACATGAAAATCGTGTGCTGTATTAATTTTTGATAAAACCATAATACGTTTGATTAACCATTTTTTTTCTCCTACAATCAGTTTATCAATCATGTCTCCGGATTTTGTAGCATTTTTTACTTGTAAAGGTTCTTTCAAAGGTTTTTTTTTATTTGTTTGGATTAGAATAAAGCATAATTAAAGGTGTCATTTTTTTCCTTCAAAATATGTTATTACCCAGCAGTAGTACAGAAAGACAAAGGTGATTGTGTGATAAGCGGTTATTGGTGAATGAAAATACTATCATTTACACTGAACTGCCAAAGTGTCTTCTGACCTAAATCCAGGACAGCGAGCAAGCTCTTTACATGTAGATGTGAGTCAACATTTTTCATCGACACAATGTCTGGACGTTTAAATTGTAATGTCTAACATCTAATTGTTAAACAATAGAGGCCTCATTCGAAGTGCCCTGTTACTCCACCAAGTATTTTGTTTAGCCTGATTTATTGACACTGGGACTTTGGTTAACTCTGGGGGTGGAAATCCAGAGTATGAGTGGAACCCTGAAGATTCCCTTAGAAATTATAAAGTTTATAGGGGTTTGGCAGTACCACATCTGTTAACTCCAGTAAATCTTCACTTCTCCCGCAAAGTTTTTGGATACTTCCACCAGCCAAAGGGCATGATTTAGAGGTTGGTGGACCGGTAACTCTCTCCCAAATGTGACTGGTAACCTGTCCTCTATACTACAAATGTGTTATATCCTTTGACACTTGTAATACGCTGGATGGGATATCCGTCACGTTTGTACCGGTACACCAAACTCTAAATCAGGCCCAAAATCTTTTGGCAGAACACACAGGTCCACTGGTGCTTTTGCAGATCCTGTAATTCCAATGGGGCTGTTAATTCTTGTTAACAACTCCATCGAATTTATTGGACTCAAAATTCGTCCCATGTTATCTTTCTTGTATAATGTATAAATACATTGCATTTCAAATGTATTTGTGAGGTGTGCTTCTTAATACTATAACATACCAATTAGATCATAGAATTGTGGGGAGCTTCATTTGAGACAAATGGAGTGTCTGAGAGAATATAATGGCTTGTTTAGGACTTCCAGACTAACAGAGCCATTTTTCTCCTTTGAATCGCTTATCGCTACCTTAGAGCATTATGCTCTTAATGGGCGGAATTGTCTGTGTCAGGACCACCATGCACTCTTACCTGTATATGTGCACTGGTGAGTTTTGCAGAGACGTTATGAACCCACCTTCCAGCACCCTACCTGAAACCTGAGCTTTTGACAATACTTAAGGCTACGCGATAGGGTTCAGGGAGGAGGGCCGGAATCCTGGACGCTTGTGGTGAATCTGTTGTCGACCTGCGAAGCAACAAGATGTATTACCCCTTTAACAGGTGACAATTACCTGCTCAACTTCCTACTTATAGTATTATCAGCTTTTGGTTAAAAGACTTTTATTCTAGTCCCTACCTGCGAACTTTGATTTGTAGACTCAGCGTCTGGATTTTGATGTGATGACTTGGGGATTCAGGTGAACAGGACTTCAGAAGAGAAGGTTTCCTTTTCTTCTTTTTGCTACAAGGATACAAGTTATTATTATTAAAACCTTTCCTAATTTGTTTATTCTAGCCTTAATATGAGCACAAATGTTAGCCTTAGTTTAATACACTTACTTGCAGCTTAAATCCGGAAGTGGCTCATCACTGAAAGATAATTCCAAACAAACAACAAAACTTCTACATAGTACATATACTATAATGTTCTGGGTTTAACATCAGTCTCTGGATTGTCCTTAATGTTTGCCAAAGTTTCAAGATTCCTTTTGTCCTTTACATAAGTTCAAAAGTTCCAAAAATTGTCTTTGTTTAAAGCATTACCACTTTAGACTCTGTCTTGCGGTGGGCGCCAGAATAAACAAAAGTACTTAGCTTTCTTTTCTTTCCTTCTTTTGTAGATATCAGCAGGAAGTCCCCGTAGCGCTGAGAGAACGCCGGAAGAAAAGAGGATTCGAAGTTGGAGCCAGGCCGCGATGTCAACAGGAGCATCCTTGGCAACCGGTGAGTTTCCGCAACTTCTCGGAAGGCTAAGCACCTTCCAGAAGTTGGGTGTGGCATTAAATAGTAATGCCATACCCAAGATGGCCGCCACGCTGCCGTACGCGTTGCGTAACGCGACGTGCAGTGAGCTTTTGGTTTTCTTCGTTGTGCAAGACAGTCAGCCACAGCTCAGTCCTAAGGAAATACCGATTGTAGGAGAGTAGGATCTGCTTCACATGGGTACCCCCACTTTTTGCTGATGCTTCACTGTTTTTCGACTTTAGTCTGGCTGGGGCCCTGCTAATCAGAACCCCAGCCTAGCTGCTTCCTCTCTAAAATGGTTTACATGTGCCCTAGGCACATCTCTGATTGGAATCTGGAGTGCACTTGTAAGTCCCTAGTATATGGTATACTATGTACCCAGGGCATAGGTACCTCAGAGGCCTACCAGGGGCTGCAGCATGTATTGTGCCACCCCTGGAAGGCCATCCAAAATGACACCACAGGTTTGCTACTGCAGCCTGGGTAAGGTGGTGCATGCACCCCTTGCTGTGATATAGGCTACCTATATCACTACATAGATACACACATATAAACCTAAAAGTCACTCCTATGGCAGGCCTTATCAATCCTGAAGGCAGAGTGCTTGGTTCCTATGTGAGAGGGTGCCCTGCATGAGCAGAGCCCCTCTGCAGCATTCGGAGACCCTTCTCTGATGCTGTTTGTAGTGCAGCCTGACCATATACTCTTAAGCGCATTATAACCTTGCGTTAAATGCTAACTTTGGGATGGCTGCACGGAAACATGTCGTGTTTGGTGTCAAACATCTTGGAATACTACCCCCCCGCCAGTTCTGGCGGCGGGGGTAGCATTCCACCCTTCTAGATGGAGAGACATGTACACACCAGTATACCCGGTACTGACTTTCCAGAGCCCTGGCATCACAAAATGGATGCCGCTGCCACAGACACGAGTCTGGCCTCCTGCTGCTGACCGAAACTCCGGCAGGGGAGGCCTGGACATAGGTTTCCTGTCCCAGGGAGGTGTAACCACCTCCCCAGACAGGATAGTGTGTATTGGGGCTGGGCGGGAGCACTCTCTGGTGCTTTGAAGTCCTGCACTGGGGGCACATTTGGTGTCCCTGTGCATACCCCAGTTCAAACCGGCTCAGGGGCTTCCAGCCCCTGCTCTGGTGCGAAACTGGACAAAGGGAAAGGGGTGTAACCACCCCTCTGCCCTGACCCTCCCATAGGTGGGTCCCCAGAGTATGTCCAACCCCTATCTTAGTATAAGTATGGGACCCCAGTCCTTAGGACTTTAGATTTACCTGGACGAAACTCTGACACAGAATCCTGGACCTTCGACGCTCTACTTTAAGATTAGAGGACTGAAGAATCTCCCTTGGGGTCAAGGAGTGACTCCCCTGCTTGGCAGGCACCAAAGAAGCAATTGTCCGGTCTGCATCACTGAAGCTCCCGGCGGCCGCCGAAGTCTTTGCATCACCAGAGGTGGATTTCCAGACTTCTTTGAGGCTGCCCTGAGTCTCCAGCAAAGTTGAGGCCCGTAGCTGTCGTGGGTAATGTGGAACCGTGACCCCTGGACACCGAGCACATTTGCAAGTGCATCCTCTTCCTGGGATCCCTCCTGGACCTTGTGGCTGAAGAGTCAAGACGACCGTCAACCTACCTGAAGCACTCAACATCGGTGGGCATCTGCTCATCACCTTCCTGGTCACTGGCTAGTGACCCAGACTCTGTCCCCTCTGCTTTCAGGCTCTTCAGATCTTCGATCCACCTTTGGATCCACCCGAACACTTTCGACTTGGCCGCCAGCAGCACTTTGCAGCAGATCGCCATTGAAAACTATGACGAAACCCGACCCCGAAAGACACCTATGCACCCGGCTTCCCTGGGTGAGGTAACACGAGTACTCCGGTGCTCCCGTGGGTATAGACTCTAGAAAGACCCAGTTCTAAAAGGGTTTGCTCCAAGTCCTCCTCTAAGTGTCCCTTTTCTTTAAAATTCCAACTGCGACTTTCCCCATAGAAGTCAACGACGATACGCGGCTGTGTTCTCACACTGCACGCGTCCCCCGTGGGTCCCCTGTGTCACTACCTTGGGTGGTTCCTTGTGGTCCAAGCACTTCTACAGGCTCTAGGCCTTGTGTCTAGCTCAGTCGTGGTTCTTATACCACTTTATTGGTATATGGTTTGGTACGCCCCTAGGGCTCAAACGTGTATTTGTGCTATTACTGTAGATAACTAACTCGTAACGTATGTACTTTGAACTCTAGCCGCATAAAGAGACTAGAGGGGTGTGTTTAGCAATAAATACATATATTTTGAATATATACCTGGTGTGGTCCTCTTTCATTTGGTCACTCAAGAGATTATAGACTGGTAAAACAAGCTGCTTTACATTCCTTCAAGACTTAGCCTGAAGGCTGCTCTCCATAGCTACCACTATGATAGCTTTCAATAAAGGTTGTCTTTAACCTATCTCCAATAAGGGGTTGTTTGGACTGGTGCAAGGTGCCCACTATAAATAGTGGACAGCATATACCAGGCCAACTTCTCACATTGGGGTGCAGCGTGTGGGATTCCAGCTTGCTATTGTTTTACCAGATAATCTCAATTGAATTGATCAACTGAAAACCACTAAGGGTACCTTAGGTACATATAAATCAAGCTTAGTATACAGTAAGTTCTACTGAACTTAGAGTTGTGTGTTAAGGGATAGCACACCCTTTCTACAACTCAAGAGAGTTTAGTAGGCCACACTAGAGTAGGTAGTGCATACACCACACCTCACTAGTAATGTCTTCAAAGCCAGGACCCAGTGAGTCCTTGCCAGAAGCCAGTGGGCTTCTTCCCTCCAAGTATGATAAACTCCCATTCTTGGAATTGAGAGCATTATGCAATACTAGGAAGCTGAAGGCAGGCAAAAGTGCCAGCACCCAACACCTCAGGGA
The DNA here is from genome assembly GCA_963921515.1 of Calotriton arnoldi. Lineage (NCBI taxonomy): Eukaryota > Metazoa > Chordata > Amphibia > Caudata > Salamandridae > Calotriton > Calotriton arnoldi. Next base: position 376,734 of record CAWUFW010003500.1, read on the forward strand.
GGCGTTACTGGCTGATGATCTCAGCAGACCCCTAGGGTCTGAAGGGGTAGGCAGAGAGGGTGGGGCAGAAAATGAGGAAGGGGTCAGGGGTGAAGAAACCCAGCCCCCCCCCTCTGAAACTGGCCAGGAAGGTGAAAATGACCTCGACCTGGAGGACCCAATTCCTCCTATGGAGGAGGAGGAGGATCAGAATGACCTCCCTTTGTCCCCCCAGGAAGAATTGTGAGTGTGCCCAGAAGGTCTAGATCTCCTTCTCAGGAGTCTAACCACTCTGACACCTCAGTAGGGACCTCTGTCTCCTCTCGTGGAAGGGAATCCTCTCATGAGAGGAGGAAGAGACTGATTCAGTATGAGCAAGCCCAGCTTGAACTCAGAAAACAGCAATTGGCTATAGACAGGGAGTCCCTAGATCTCTATAGAGAGAGAAAAGTTGGGACTAGAGTCCCATGGTGGCAGCAATTTCCCCAGAGATAGGGAAAGGTCTTATGACCATAGAAACCTGAGCAAGATTGTCCCTCCCTACCAGAGTGGGGATGACATCCACAAATGGATAACTGCACTTGAGAGGGCCTGTAAAGTACAGAGGGTCCCCCAGGAGCAGTGGGCAGCAATCTTGTGGCTCTCCTTTGCAGACAAAGGTAGAGACAAGCTCCTCACTGTAAGAGAAGAGGATGCTGACAATTACAAAGTCTTGAAGAGTGCTCTGATTGATGGGTTTGGCCTAACAACTGAACAATACAGGTTAAAGTTCAGAGATACCCAAAAGCACAGACTCAAGACTGGGTAGACTATGTGGATTGTTCTGCTAAGGCTCTGGAAGGTTGGTTGATGGGCAGTAAGGTGTGTGACTTCACAGGATTGTACAATCTTATCATGAGGGAGCAGATTCTTAATAACTGTCAAAATCAGCTGTTGCATCAGTACCTGGTGGTCTCTGATCTGACCTCTCCCCAAGAATTAGGAAAGAAGGCAGACAAATGGGTCAGAACCAGGGTGAGGCAGAAGGTACAGAACCAAGGTGGTGACCCAAAGAAGCAAGATTCTAAGAACTCTGATAAGGGTGGGTAGAAGGGTAAAGACCAGAAGTCTTCACAAGGCCCCCAAAAATCTTCTTCAGGTGGGGATTCACAGTCTAACAAAGGGAAAGGCCAAAAGAAACCATGGTGCAAGGTCTGTAAGCAAAAGACCCACTGGACCAGTGATTGCACCAAGTCCAAAGACTCTACTCCAGCCCCCACCAATGCCCCTAAGGCACCTGCTCCCCTAGTGCAGTTACAGTTGGTGGTGGGACTACACAAGCCAAGGGTTTAGTAGGGTTGACCCTGGGTAAGGAGATGAGCTCTGACCTAGTCAGAGAACTCACTCAGGCTGTCCTAGTCTGTGATGGAGGCATGGATGTGACCTCCTCTGTGAGTCCCAGTAATCTGGGCAAGTACAGGCAACAGCCCTTAATCAATGGAAAAGAGGCTTTGGCATTTAGGGACACAGGGGCAAGTGTCACCATGGTGACACAAGACCTTGTGAATCCTGGGCAGATTATACTTGGTGAAATGTACCAAGTGACCAATGCTAGCAATGTCAGAACAGACCATACTCTGGCAGTTGTTAACTTCTCCTGGGGAGGGGTAACTGGCCTTAAGAAGGTTGTGGTAAGTGCAGACCTACCAGTTGAATGCTTGCTTGGCAATGATTTAGAAACTTCAGCTTGGGCAGAAGTGGAGCTCAGGACCCATGCAGAAATGCTGGGCATCCCTGCAGATGTGTTTGCTGTGACCAGGTCACAAGCCAAAATGTCTAACACTGAACAGGCCTTGGATTCTGGAATAATGGACCAAGTGCCCTCCAAGAAGAGGAGTAGTAGGGTAAAGGCAGTGCCTTCCCCTTGGCTCAGAAGGAAGATCAGTCTCTTGAGGGGGATGATCTCAGTCCTGAGGAAGGAACTGTCCCAGAGGAGCTTGAACCTGACCAGGTTGAGTTCTTGGGGACAGCGGGCCCTTCCAGGGCAGATCTGAGCCAGGAGCAGCAGAGCTGCCCCTCTCTTGAACCCCTCAGACAGCAAGCTGCTGCTGAGGCTGCTGGGAAAGCTAGTGGTCCCCATACTGTGTATTGGGATGATGGACTCTTGTACTCAGAGTGTAGAGACCCCAAGCCTGGTGCCACCAGGAGGTTGGTCATACCTCTGAAGTTCAGGGGCTTCCTATTGACCCTAGCCCATGACATTCCCTTAGCAGGTCACCTGGGCCAGAACAAGACTTGGGACAGAATTGTCCCTCACTTTCACTGGCCCCACATGTCTGAAGACACCAAGGAGTTTTGTCGCTCCTGTGTAACCTGCCAGGCCAGTGGCAAGGCAGGTGGCACTACAAAGGCCCCCTGATACCACTACCTGTGGTGGGGGTTCCCTTTGAAAGGGTGGGGATTGACATTGTTGGTCCCATGGATCCCCAAACAGCATCTGGGCACAGGTTTATCCTGGTGGTAGTGGATCATGCCACCAGGTACCCAGAGGCTATTCCCCTTAGGACCACTACAGCACCTGTGGTGGCAAGGGCCCTCCTGGGAATTTTCTCAAGAGTGGGCTTCCCTAAGGAGGTTGTATCAGACAGGGGTGCTAACTTTATGTCTGGATACTTGAAAGCAATGTGGAAGGAGTGTGGAGTGACTTACAAGTTCACCACACCCTATCACCCACAATGCAATGGTTTAGTTGAGAGATTCAACAAAACCTTGAAGGGCATGATTAAAGGGCTCCCAGAAAAGCTTAGGCGAAGATGGGACATACTCTTGCCCTGCCTTTTATTTGCATACAGGGAGGTGCCTCAAAAGGGGGTTGGCTACAGCCCTTTTGAACTTTTGTTTGGTCACCCTGTCAGGGGTCCATTGTGCTTGGTGAAGGAAGGATGGGAGTTACCTCTCAAGCCCCCAAAGCAAGACATAGTGGACTATGTACTTGGTCTCCGCTCCAGGATGGCTGAGTACATGAAAAAGGCAACTAAAAACCTTGAGGCTAGCCAGGAACTTCAAAAGCCTGGCATGACCAAAAGGCTGTACTGACTGTTTACCAGCCAGGACAGAAGGTGTGGGTGTTGGAGCCAGTGGCCCCAGCAGCTCTCCAAGACAAATGGAGTGGACCCCATACCATTGTTGAACAGAAGGGTGAGGTTACCTACTTAGTAGACCTAGGAACACCCAGGAGTCCCCACAGGGTTCTCCATGTCAACAGATTAAAACCATATGTGGACAGGGCAGACATGGGCTTGCTCATGGCTACTGATGAGGGACAGGAGGAAGAGAGTGACCCACTCCCTGACCTGCTCTCACAGAACCCTGATGATGGGTCAGTGGATGGTGTAGCCTTGGCAGGCAGCCTCACTGCCCAGCAGCAAACTGATTGCAGACAGGTGCTCAATCAGTTCAGACACATATTCTCACTGACACCCAGTCAGACCACCTGGTGCACTCATGAAGTGGACACTGGGGACAGTCTGCCTATTAAAAATAAGATTTATAGGCAACCTGACCATGTCAGGGACTGTATCAGGACAGAAGTCCAGAAGATGTTGGATTTGGGAGTTATTGAACCCTCAGATAGCCCTTGGGCTAGTCCAGTGGTCCTTGTGCCAAAACCTCACACCAATGGTGGGAAAAGAGAGATGAGGTTTTGTGTGGACTACAGGGGTCTCAATGCAGTCACTAGGACTGATGCCCATCCAATACCTAGGGCAGATGAGCTAATAGACACTTTGGCCTCAGCCAAGTATCTAAGCACATTTGACCTGACAGCTGGCTACTGGCAGATCAGACTAGCTGATGATGCAAAGCCAAAAACAGCATTCTCAACCCCTAGTGGGCATTATCAATTTGTGGTGATGCCCTTTGGTCTGAAGAATGCACCTGCCACTTTTCAGAGGTTGGTGAATACAGTCCTTACAGGTCTGAAGCCTATAGTGCAGCATATCTAGATGATATTGCTGTCTTTAGCTCCACCTGGGAGGATCACCTGGTCCACCTCAGAAATGTTTTACAGGCCCTGCAGAAAGCAGGCCTGACTATCAAGGCCACCAAGTGCCAGATAGGGCAGAGTCAGGTTGTGTACCTGGGCCACCTTGTGGGTGGAGGCCAGGTTCAACCCTTGCAGAGCAAGATCCAGACCATCATGGACTGGACTGCTCCAACTACCCAGACTCAGGTGAGAGCCTTTTAGGCCTGACTGGGTACTATAGGAGATTTGTCAAGGGGTATGGATCAATAGTGACACCCCTGAATGACTTAACTTCCAAGAAAATGCCCAAAAAGGTTCAGTGGACAGTTAGCTGTCAAAAGGCATTTGATGACCTAAAGCAGGCCATGTGCACTGCTCCCATTCTACAGAGTCCTGATTACTCCAAGAAGTTCATTGTCCAAACAGATGCATCTGAATTGGGGGTAGGGGCTGTACTGTCACAATTGAATGATGAAGGTCAGGATCAGCCAGTAGCTTTTATTAGCAGAAGGCTGACCCCTAGAGAGAAACGTTGGTCAGCCATTGAGAGGGAGGCCTTTGCTGTGGTCTGGGCTCTGAAGAAGCTGAGGCCATACTTGTTTGGTACTCACTTCCTTGTTCAAACAGACCATAAGCCCCTCTTATGGCTAAAACAAATGAAGGGTGAAAACCCCAAACTGCTTAGGTGGTCCATTTCCCTACAGGGGATGGACTTCACAGTGGAACATAGACCTGGGAGTAACCATGCCAATGCAGATGGACTCTCTAGGTACTTCCACTTAGAACATGAAGACTTAACTGGGCAAGGTTAGTTTAATGTCCCTACGTTTGGGGGGGTTGTGTAGGAGAGTAGGATCTGCTTCACATGGGTACCCCCACTTTTTGCTGATGCTTCACTGTTTTTCGACTTTAGTCTGGCTGGGGCCCTGCTAATCAGAACCCCAGCCTAGCTGCTTCCTCTCTAAAATGGTTTCCATGTGCCCTAGGCACATCTCTGATTGGAATCTGGAGTGCCCTTGTAAGTCCCTAGTATATGGTATACTATGTACCCAGGGCATAGGTACCTCAGAGGCCTGCCAGGGGCTGCAGCATGTATTGTGCCACCCCTGGAAGGCCATCCAAAATGACACCACAGGTCTGCTACTGCAGCCTGGGTAAGGTGGTGCATGCACCCTTTGCTGTGATATAGGCTACCTATATCACTACATAGCATACACACATATAAACCTATAAGTCACTCCTATGGCAGGCCTTATCAATCCTGAAGGCAGAGTGCTTGGTTCCTATGTGAGAGGGTGCCCCTGCATGAGCAGAGCCCCTCTGCAGCGTTCGGAGACCCTTCTCTGATGCTGTTTGTAGTGCAGCCTGACCATATACTCTTAAGCGCATTATAACCTCGCGTTAAATGCTAACTTTGGGATGGCTGCACGGAAACATGTCGTGTTTGGTGTCAAACATCTTGGAATACTACCCCCCGCCAGTTCTGGCAGCGGGGTAGCATTCCACCCTTCTAGAGGGAGAGACATGTACACACCGTTATACCCGGTACTGACTTTCCAGAGCCCTGGCATCACAAAATGGATGCCGCTGCCACAGACACGAGTCTGGCCTCCTGCTGCTGACCGAAACTCCGGCAGGGGAGGCCTGGACAATAGGTTTCCTGTCCCAGGGAGGTGTAACCACCTCCCCAGACAGGATAGTGTGTATTGGGGCTGGGCGGGAGCACTCTCTGGTGCTTTGAAGTCCTGCACTGGGGGCACATTTGGTGTCCCTGTGCATACCCCAGTTCAAACCGGCTCAGGGGCTTCCAGCCCCTGCTCTGGTGCGAAACTGGACAAAGGGAAAGGGGTGTAACCACCCCTCTGCCCTGACCCTCCCATAGGTGGGTCCCCAGAGTATGTCCAACCCCTATCTTAGTATAAGTATGGGACCCCAGTCCTTAGGACTTTAGATTTACCTGGACAAAACTCTGACACAGAATCCTGGACCTTCGACGCTCTACTTTAAGATTAGAGGACTGAAGAATCTCCCTTGGGGTCAAGGAGTGACTCCCTGCTTGGCAGGCACCAAAGAAGCAATTGTCCGGTCTGCATCGCTGAAGCTCCCGCCGGACGCCGAAGTCTTTGCATCACCAGAGGTAGATTTCCAGACTTCCCGAGGCTGCCCTGAGATCCCCAGCAAAGCTGAGGCCCGTAGCTGTCGTGGGTAATGTGGAACCGTGACCCTGGACACCGAGCACATTTGCAAGTGCATCCTCTTCCTGGAAGTCCCACGAAGTTGTGCTTTGGGCTCCTAGTAGCCCCCGCCTCCAGCACCGACTGCACCGAAGATCACTGGCCTCCACTCCACGCAGTGTCCCGTGAGCCAGCTCCAAGTGCGTCCACTCGAGGCTCCTTCGCGGTCGCTAGTCCATTGGCTAGTAGGCCCTCCCGAAGGCCAATATTCTTCTGCTTGGGCTTCCCTGGTTGCTCCAGGCGTGCCCTGACTTACCCTCGCTGGGTGAGTCACTCAGACCTTGCTGGTCTGCACCACCGTCCTTCTTCTATTTCCACGAGACTTGCCGTTGCCAAGGCTTGTTGGGTCCAATCCGGTCGCCGACACCTCAGCAATTGACAGACTTTGTGGGACAGCTCGAATCCAGCTCCTGGTCATCGTTGACGCCTCCTGGACGTCGTGGCTGAAGAGTCAAGACGACCATCAACCTACCTGAAGCACTCGACATCGGTGGGCATCCGCTCACCGCCTTCCTGGTCACTGGCTAGTGACCCAGACTCTGTCCCCTCTGCTTTCAGGTTCTTCAGATCTTCGATCCACCTTTGGATCCACCCGAACACTTTTGACTTGGCCGCCAGCAGCACTTTGCAGCAGATCGCCATTGAAAACGACGACGAAACCCGACCCCGAAAGACACCTATGCACCCGGCTTCCCTGGGTGAGGTAACACGAGTACTCCGGTGCACCCGTGGGTATAGACTCTAGAACGACCCAGTTCTAAAAGGGTTTGCTCCAAGTCCTCCTTTAAGTGTCCCTTTTCTTTAAAATTCCAACCGCGACTTTCCCCCTAGAAGTCAACGGCGATTCGCGGCTGTGTTCTCACACTGCACGCGTCCCCATGGGTCCCCTGTGTCACTACCTTGGGTGGTTCCTTGTGGTCCAAGCACTTCTACAGGCTCTAGGCCTTGTGTCTAGCTCAGTCGTGGTTCTTATACCACTTTATTGGTATATGGTTTGGTACGCCCCTATGGCTCAAACGTGTATTTGTGCTATTACTGTTGATAACTAACTTATAACTTATGTATTTCGAACTCTAGCCTCATAAAGAGACTAGAGGGGTGTGTTTAGCAATAAATACATATATTTTGAATATATACCTGGTGTGGTCCTCTTTCATTTGGTCACTCAAGAGATTATAGACTGGTAAAATAAGCTGCTTTACATTCCTTCAAGACTTAGCCTGAAGGCTGCTCTCCATAGCTACCACTAGGATAGCTTTCAATAAAGGTTGTCTTTAACCTATCTCCAATAAGGGGTTGTTTGGACTGGTGCAAGGTGCCCACTATAAATAGTGGACAGCATATACCAGGCCAACTTCTCACACCGATCTCCTTTCCTTTTGATTACGTATCGCTCGCTCGCTCGCTCCAATCTGCTTGATTAAATGTCCAGCGCAATAGGTGTGATTAAAAGCAAAACGTAAATACAAAATAAACGTTCCAAAAAACAGACCAACCTGACATTTTCCTCTAGTATGCAGGTAAACTTCTAAGTGAAAACACAATTACACAACACGTAAAAACATGATCACATTTCCACTTTAAGGCAATTACACATGCAAGGTTGTGCTGGGTGCACGGGACAGGGGTGGGTTTTTATGTATTAATAGGTCCTGCACTTTTGCAGTGGATCCCTGTGCGTCGAGGATCCCTGTGCGTCGAGGGTATCACTACAGTAGTCCCCTCTCAAAATCCCCCCTAAAACTTGAGGAACGGGTTTGGGTTTATCCGGGTACCGTCTATGAAATGCTTTTACAAAACGTGGGGCATTTGTTAGATTTGCGAGTGGTTCCCATGACCTTTCTTCTGGTCCGTAGTCCTTCCAATCTACCAAATAAAAGAACTTTCCACGTACTCTTTTAGAATCCAGTACAGCCTTAACCTCAAATTCAGGCACTCCTTCTATGGTAATTGGAGGGGGTGGTGTTTTTATTTGTGTCTTTAGATTGTATGGTTTAGGTAAAGATACATGGAAGACTGGATGGAAACGATAGATTGATGGAAGCGTTAATTTTACACTTACAGGATTGATAATAAGGGTCCTATGAACCCGAGGGCAGAATTTTTTGGTCGTTTTTATCCGTAAATTGCGTGTGGATAACCAAACCTTGTCTCCAACCACATACATAGGTTGGGAGGAAAGGTGAAGATCCGCTGTTCTTTTTTGTCTTTCCTTGGCTTTGGCTAGATGAAACTGTTCAAATTGTTGAAGTGACATATTCTGTTATTGATGGAACAGCTAAAGAGGAAGGTAACTCACTGGGAATAGACCTGGGGTGCAATCCGTATGAACAAAAGAATGGTGACATATCAATAGATGAATGATCTACATTGTTGTAAGCAAATTCCAAAGCCCATAAAATATCAGACCATTCTTGTTCACAAGTTGCTAATGTACAACGTAAGAATTGTTTAATAGTTTGATTTGTGCGTTCAGTTAAACCATCCGTTTGAGGATGGTAACTAGAGGAGGTGCGCACTTCCATGTTTAATGATTTGCTTAAATCTTGCCAGAAGTGGGAAATAAACTGGGGGCCTCTGTCTGAGATAACGACAGATGGAATTCCATGTAGTCGAACGATTTCTTGAAGAAACACGTGTGCTGTTTCCATGGCTGATGGGATTTTTTTTAACGGAATGAAATGGGCCATTCGTGTGAAATGATCCACTACAGTTAAAATGGTAGTGAAACCAGTTTTAGTTCGTGGGAGTTCAACAATAAAATCTAGGGACACAGTATGCCAAGGCTGAGGAGGTATTGGTAAGGGATGTAACAATCCACTTGGAGCCTTATGTGAGGTTTTGTTTTGAATGCAAATAGCACAAGTATCAATATAAAGCTGAACATCATGAAACATGGAAGGCCACCAGAAATATCTTTTAATTAACTGATAAGTCTTAGTTATACCAGGATGTGCAGATAAAGTGACATCATGGTGCAATTGTAATACCTGTTCTTGTAAGGCTTTTGATGGTACAAAAACCTGATCATTCATCATCAACAAGTCTTTATTCACTTTCAGTAAGGGATATAGCCATTGCCATTCTTTTTGGACATTTCTTGTTGTATGTTTACAAGTAAATCATCACTAGTGAGGCTAGCCTGAAAACAATGCGTAGGCAAAATATCCTGACTTTCTTCCTTTTGTGAACATATATCTTCTTGGGAACCAATGCGTGATAAAGCATCTGCTTTATTATTTTCCTTTCCTGGGCGATATGTAATCACAAAGTTGTACTCATTAAAGTATATAGTCCATCTAAGCTGACGAGTAGATAGAGCTTTTACAGATCGTAACGTTTGAAGATTACGATGGTCAGCATAAATTGTAATGGGGTGCCGAGCCCCTAGTAGGTAGTGGCGCCATTCTTCAAACACTGTTTTAATAGCCAGTAATTCTCTCTCTGCTATTGCATAATTTTGTTCTGCAGGAGACAATTTCCTTGAATAGTAGGCTATGGGGTGCATTTGCCCAGTATCTTTGTGTCTCTGAGATAAAATTCCTCCCAGAGCGAACTGGGAACCATCTGCCTCAACAATGAATGGGCGAGCCGGGTCAGGATGCATTAAAATGGGAGCTGAAGTAAATTGGTTTTTAAGGTCTTGGAAGACTTTTTCAGCAGCTTCATCCCATTCAAATTTTATGCCTTTTCGTAAAAGCCTAGTAATAGGTGTAATAGTCTGGGAAAAATCACGTATAAAACGTCGGTAAAAATTAGCAGACCCTAGGAAACTTTGAATTTGCTTTACGGAAGAGGGACTTGGCCAGGTGAGTACAGCTTCGATTTTCTTTGGATCCATTTCAATACCAGTGGGACTAATAACATATCCAAGGTAGTCAACTTTAGAAGTATGGAACATACTCTTCTCCAATTTGACATACAAAGAATTCTGTAGTAGCTCTTGAAGAATGGCGCAAACCTGCTGTACATGTTCAGTTTCAGTTTTTGAATAAATAAGGATGTCGTCAATGTACACCACACAACAAATGTCTAAGAAATCCCTTAAGACTTCATTTATAAAAACTGAAATGCTTCTGGGGCGTTGCAGAGTACGAAGGGCATGACTTGATATTCATATAGTCCAAATTTAGTGCGAAACGCTGTTTTCTATTCATTGCCTTCACGGACTCGTACAAGATGGTAAGCCCCACGCAGATCAAGTTTAGTATAAATGGTGGCATCCTTTATTTGGTCCAATAGTGTCGGAATCAAAGGAAGTGGGTAACGGTTCTTTATTGTGACATTATTAAGTGCGCGGTAGTCGATGCACATGCAAAACTCTCCCCCCTTCTTTGGTATGAAAAACAGAGGAGAAGATACAGGAGATTTTGAATGTCTAATGAACCCATTAGCAAGGTACTCATCAAGGTAATTTCGCAGATGTTCATTTTCTCCCTCAGTTAGGGCGTATATGCGACTTCACGGGAGAGTAGCTCCCGGGACAAGATCTAGACGACAGTCGTAATCCCTATGGAGAGGTAAAGTATTCGCTCTTTTTTTATCAAATACGTCTAAGGTCAGAATATTCCTGTGGAACACCTTCGAGAGCTAACACTGCCTGGAATTTTTGGGGAAATCATATCCTTGAATTAACAGCTCTTTTATTTCTTGTTGAAAACATTCCTTATGGCAATGTAAGGAACTAAACAATATAGTTTTCTTCAACCAGTCAATTTTAGGATTATGTAAGACCAACCATGGAATCCGTAGAATAAGGCGAAATTGAGGGTCGTCAATGACATCGAACTTAATTATTTCCTTGTGGTTAGTAGAACAAGTCATGATTAGTTGTTCAGTATGATGTTGTATTAATCCTGAAGTAAGTTCTTTGCCATCTACTGCCCTGACTTCCTCTGGTCTGGTTTTAGGTAGAAGCTTTAATCCTAACTCCTGTATTAATTGTGTGTCAATAAAATTACCAGTGGCTCCTGAGTCAATTAATGCATCCAAGGACCACGAATGTGCTCCTTCTTTGAAAGGTGTTAGAGTTATATGGATACTAAGATGACAAAAAGGACCCTCAGGAACGGCAGAGGCCAAACTAGAAGGATTACTCGACAAATCAGCCTCTTCTTTTATCGAGTTTTTTAGTTTTCCGACTGTTGCACTACGACTACTTCGGTGGTCTTCGGTTTTACTTTATTAGGACGAGTAGGGCATTCCTTAACAAAATGTCCTGTTTTTCCACAATAAAGACACTGGTTCATTTTTCTACGTTTCTCTTTCTCTTCTTTGGTAAGGGGACCTCTAAGAGTTCCTATTTGCATAGGTTCTCCCATGTCAGTTTTAGGGACGGATTCATTTTTAGTATTGGTCTTGTCTTTAAATATTAACAACTTATGGTCAGACTTATTTCGTTCACCTTTTCTTTCAGTTAAACGATGATTCAATTTTACTACTAAATCAATAAATTCGCTACAATCAACTGGTGGGTCTAGAATTTGTGTTATCATATCTTTGAGTTCGTCCCGTAACCCTCTATAAAAGAGAGACACACGTTTATCTTCAGGCCACTCCGCCTCAATTACTAATCTATTAAATAATGAAATGTAATGAAGCAGGTCGGATGAACCTTGTCTTAAATTCAATAGCTCATTGTCAGCAGAGTGCACAAAAACATGTTTGGCGAATAATTTCTTCATGGTTTCTTTAAACCTCCTAAAGCCATATAATAAAGGGTCATCACATTCCACTAAAGGAACTGACCATAAGCCAGTGTCTCCTCCCAAATAGGATAAAATAAAAGCTACTTTAGAGGAGTCATCATGGAAGGCGGCGGGTTTGTCTATAAAATGCAAATGACATTGATTAAGAAAAATAGTAAATTTATTACTGTCTCCATAGAATCGTTCTGGGGGTGCTAGAGGTACAGTTACAGGGGTTACCACCTGTATTTGCGTAGGAGCAGAGGCTGAGGCACCGTGAATAGTCTGCATCATAGGTTGAAAACTGGGTGGTTTACGGAGTGGCTTTTGTGGTGAGGGAAAATTCCAGGACGATCTTTCTTGCACATTTTGTTGCAATGCGGAAAGGTCTCGCCGTAATGCCGCATTTTCAGACTTAATGTCGGCTAACATTGCGGCAATATCTTGTAAGGAGACCTGCTGAGCTGGATCCATAACGCCTGGGCAAAACTTATCCATTTGGGCTTAGCCTTCTGTCAGGACCACCATGCACTCTTACCTGTAGATGTGCACTGGTGAGTTTTGCAGAGACGTTATGAACCCACCTTCCAGCACCCTACCTGATAACCTGAGTTTTTGATAATACTTAATGCTACGCTGTAGGGTTCAGGGAGGAGGGCCGGAATCCTGGACGCTTGTGGTGAATCTGTTGTCGACCTGCGAAGCAACAAGATTTATTACCCCTTTAACACGTGACAATTACCTGCTCAACTTCCTACTTATAGTATTATCAGTTTTTGGTTAAAAGACTTTTATTCTAGTCCCTACCGGCGAACTTTGATTTATAGACTTAGCGTCCGGATTTTGATGTGATGACTTGGGGATTCAGGCGAACAGGACTTCAGAAGAGAAGGTTTCCTTTTCTTCTTTTTGCTACAAGGATAAAAGTTATTATTATTAAAACCTTTCCTAATTTGCTTATTCTAGCCTTAATATGAGCACAAATGTTAGCCTTAGTTTAATACACTTACTTGCAGCTTAAATCCGGAAGTGGCTCATCACTGAAAGAGAATTCCAAACAAACAACAAAACTTCTACATAGTACATATACTATAATGTTCTGGGTTTAACATCAGTCTCTGGATTGTCCTTAATGTTTGCCAAAGTTTCAAGATTCCTTTTGTCCTTTACATAAGTTAAAAAGTTCCAAAAATTGTCTTTGATTAAAGCATTACCACTTTAGACTCTGTCTTGCAGTGGGCGCCAGGATAAACAAAAGTACTTAGCTTTCTTTTCTTTCCTTTTTTTATAGATATCAGCAGGAAGTCCCCGTAGCGCTGAGAGAACGCCGGAAGAAAAGAGGATTCGAAGTCGGAGCCGGGCCGCGATGTCAACAGGAGCATCCTTGGCAACCGGTGAGTTTCCGCAACTTCTCGGAAGGCTAAGCACCTTCCAGATGTCGGGTGTGGCATTAAATAGTAATGCCACATCCAAGATGGCCGCCACGCTGCCGTGCGCGTTGCGTAACGCGACGTGCAGTGAGCTTTTGGTTTTCTTTGTTGTGCCAGGCAGTCAGCCACAGCTCAGTCCTAAGGAAATACCGATCTCCTTTCCTTTTGATTGCAGATCGCTCGCTCACTTCAATCTGCTTGATTAAATGTCCAGAGCAATAGGTGTGATTAAAAGCAAAACGTAAATACAAAATAAACGTTCCAAAAAACAGACCAACCTGACATTTTCCTCTAGTATGCAGGTAAACTTCTAAGTGAAAACACAATTACACATCACGTAAAAACATGATCACAATTCCACTTTAAGGCAATTACACACGCAAGGTCGTGCTGGGTGCACGGGACAGGGGTGGGTTTTTATGCATTAATAGGTCCTGCACTTTTGCAGTGGATCCCTGTGCGTCGAGGATCCCTGTGCGGCGAGGGTATCACGACAGTCTTAAGGAATGATACTCCATCTTCTATGCGCGATATTGCTTTTTGATTCACTCCTTGGTGAAAGCTGTAATAGTTCATACAATATCTGTTTGACTATAGTTTAACAAGTTTCAATTATTCACAAAGTATTCAAAATAAAACTAAGAAGTAAAGTATCCTTTTTTAAGGATAGCAGCAAAAAATAACACATTTTAATAAAAATGCACAGACTGCAAAAACAATAATTAACTTTTTAATTACCAGTAATCTTCATTACCATTAGGAGTCCCCACATTTTTGTATTAACAGTATGAGGCTTCCTCTGCCTCTGACAGACACTACCAAATCCTTTTTCTATGTCTATGCATAGTGTGACATAGCATTAAGAACCCTCTGTCCTTGCACACTTCCTGTTAGTACCAAGCTAATATATTAGTACAGGAGGGCAGGGAAGGAGGGATGTTACTATAACAAGGAGGACTCCAAAGGGTAATAAAGATTACCGGTAAGTAAAAAAGTTCATTACCCCCACATAACTGTCCTCGTTAAAGTATTAACAGTATGAGGACATATGTAAGTAATCATTGACTGGGCACAATTATATGCTGCTGAAAAACCTGAAACTATCAGAGACATTGGAAAAAAAGTCCAAATTATAATGATTGAGAAATGTATAAGAGTTCACGCTAGTTGCTGCATGACATATTTCTGGAAGTGATACACCTCCTGCCTCTGCCCATGAGGCCGCTGCTCTTGTGGAATGATCTACCACATGTCCTGGACCTATTTTGCCCATTGACTCATAAGCCTGAAAAATCATTTGTCTAACCCATCTGCTGAGAGTGGGAATGGAGGCTTTCTTGCCTTTTTCGGCTGACCCATAGGACACAAATATAGATTGTGATTTCCAAAAGTCTTTGGTTTTATCTAGATACACCAACAGGGCCCTTCAAATATCCAACAGAGAAGGACCATGATCCTTCATCTTGTTTCAAAGGCTGTCAGAATGATTTCCTAAGAATAATGAACAGGCTGAAATTTTGGATCTGGCCTAAGGACAACCTGATCTGGGGAGAACTTTAAATAGCAAAAAAAGATTAATAGAGAAGTCAATTCTCCCAACCTGTGAGCAGAAAGAATAGCAAGAAAGAAATCCACTTTGTCGAAACCCAACAAATATAGGCGTGTTCTAATGATTCAAATGGAGGTTTCATTTAAAACTTTCAATACCATGTGAAGATCCCAAGAGGGTATTGGAGGTCTTACGAACCCGGAAACTTTTAAGACATTTCTGTACCAAAGGGAGAATAGGATACAAATCCCCTTGAGCCTTCCTGGAACACTTTATGACTGCCCATTGAGATGACAAATTAGAAGGAGCCACACCTTTCCAAACCCAACCCGAAGAAAATCCTTGATTTTAAATGAATCACATGAAACTGGGTCTAAGCTCAAAAACGAACACCAAGAGTAAAAATGATTCCAATGTTTAGCATAAGCCTACGAAGTGGAATCCTTTTTTAATTCCTGAATATCTGCTGACACAGGGCTAGAGCATCCTTGTCTTTGCAATTCCATCCTTTCAATTTCCAAACTGTCATCTTCAATTGCTGAATTTGCCTAAAAGATAGACTGGGACACTGAAAGGGACCCGGCTCTATAGGAAGAGTCAGAAGAGGTAGAATGGCTAAGGCCTGAGAATTTGTGCCCCCGTGCCTGTATATGATGTTGCCACCTGATGGTCTGTTTGAATCAATACTGCTTTCCTGGTCAGACAGGTTACAAAATGGCAGAGAGCTCACCCTATTGCTGCCAGTTCACTTCAATCCGAAGATCGTATGGACTTTGCTTCTCAGCAATTTCCTTGTGCTTCCTGATTCAACATGTCACCCCTCCCCCCAACCCCAATCACTGGTGTGTGTTTTGAGCACCATCAGAAGGGGATCCACCATGTGTACCCTCCGTTCCAAGTTTAAAGAGGACAGCTACTACTGAAGTTGTTGGATTATGAGTGGTGACACTGGAATCAACTGGTTGTAGTCCAAAGTGTGTGGAGACCAATGTTTCAGAAAGTACTGAACCAATGGCTTCAGATGAAATCTGGACTAGGGAACCACTGTCATGCAGGAATCCATCAAACCTTGAACTTGGCTGTGAGAAGAGTCACCTTCCTGCCTTGCTGGAGAAAGACCATGGCCACTTCTCTGTCAAATTGATCAGCAATGAATTGCTCCTGCCGAGTTGGCTCTAAGTGAGATTTTTATATTTTTAAGATTAGCCCCAAGGAAAACAATGTTGTGCATATTTTCTGGACATCGGGGTGAGCCTTAGGAAGAGAAGATGCCAGAATTAGCCAATCATCAAGATATTGATAGAGATGCATATCTTGTAAATGTAAATAGGCTACAATCAGAGCAGGTACCTTTGTGAAAACTCTGGGAGAGGAGGAAATGCCGAATGGCAGTGCAATGAACTGATAAGGGGCATTGTCCACCGCAAACCTCAGAAACTGATGTTACTCGGGATGCACTGGGATGTGAAAATAGGTTTCCTGCACACCCAGCATCCTTAAATAGTCCCCTTGAGAAATCAGAATGTCCTTGCTGAGGGATTTCAGATCCAATACTGGTTGAAACCTCCCCCTGGTTTTGATACCAGAAAGAGTATCAAATAAAACCCCAGATGATGCGCCACTGTAGGATCAGGAACTATGGCACCCTTTGCAGCATAGAGTGAACCCTTCCATAAAAGCTGCCCTTTTCTGATTGTCTTTTGGAACCGGATGGGTCGGAAATATGTTCTTGGTGGGTGTGTCTGAAACTCGATCTTGTAACCCAGTTGCACAGTATCCAGGACCTACTTTGTTTGCCCTAAGTTGGCAGGGTATGCCCAGGCGTGGGTCCCTTGCTCACTTTGCCACTGGATTCAAGCTAACCTGGCTGATGAGGGCTTTTAGCCAAAAACCAGTCCCAGGATGCTTGTTTCCGGTCCAGGGAAGACATGGCTTGGCAGTTTGGGCTAGACTGTTCCCATGAGGCACAAGGTCAAGACTGATTTGCATATAGCTGTGTCTGAACTGGGGTGGCGAAGTGAGCTAAAGAACGATGATGGATTCAACCCAGATCTGTGACTGGGGGTGAGTGTCTGAAAAGTTTCAGCACTCCGTCCATCATCTCCTTCTGTTTGCGCTGTGTCGTAGAGCTGCCATGTGGGAAAAAAGTAGCTGATTATTCTGCCCACTATAGATAACGGATTGTAATTGACTCAGCTGCTGCTGAAACTGCTGTGACTGCATCAGCTAGGGTCAGGATTTTCTACCAGCTGAAGCTCCCCGACCTCAAGCTCTGCCTTGAAAGGGCTGTTTGCTAACCAACGCCTTAGCATAAAGTTTTTTAATAAATGACTTCTTCACATTAAGAAGACGGCAAGGTTGCACCACATTGTTCTCATCTGCAAGCTTTTTAATAAACTCATCCAGTTGTGAAGAAAAAGGTTTATCCCTTGAGAAAGGTAGATGAAGAATCAGTGCCTTCTGGGATTGCGCCACTTCCATAGCTTAAGCCATAAGTGCTGACAACCTGCAATTGATGCTCTTGTAGAAGAGCATATAACATCAAAGGACACATCTAACAAATATTGAGCTGACAATTCCGTATTTGCCAATATCTCAGTGGGGTCCTTCTGTTCCTGCAGGCAATCATATAAGAGCAGGATGTCTTCAAACATTGTCTGTGAGGAATAAGCCACATAGGTGGCGGCCCGTAGATCAAAACTGGAAGCTGTGTATGCCCTTTTTAGTGATACCTCCAAGGGATTCATGGGAGCAGATAAAGATGCTTCTTCCGATGCCAATGAAAAAGGGGCCACCATGCTTGCCAGAATCATAATAATTTTTAGATACTTGGGGAACTGCTCTTCGAATGAACGCATTGGATATCTTTTTGCCTGGAAATGTGGAAAGCTACTTTTATCTATGTCCTTCCATTCTTTCAGGTAGAGGGATTCAATCACCTCTGGACTAGCAAATCATCCACCTCTGGGGGCATATTTACAAGCCCTTTGCGCTGCTGACACGTCACTTTTACCCATTTTAAAAGTGGCAGGTGTTTTATATTGAGCTAGAAACTCAACACTCTTAGTTTCCTTCTGCTCAAACCCTAACGTAGTCCGGACGTGCTTGAGCATATTCTGAAGAAGCACGCGCTGCACATATCTCCCCCTCTGAGTGGCATCAGGGTCATCTTCATCCTCCTGCACCTCTTCACGTTTTGCAGCAGGTTGTAATAAGGCAGTCACGGCCTGAAGATCAGACCTGGAGACTGAAAGAACCTCTTCAGCTGCTGCAGCCGATGCAGATGTGCCTGGTTCATCCATGTTTTTTTTAAGCCTAGACGTCCTCAGCAACGTTTAATATGGATTTGTTTAATTCTTAAGGCTTTCTTGCAATAAGGGCATGGTTGGGTACGGAAAATATTATGCATTTCTTCATCCCATTTCAGTAAATGCACTGCATTCGTTCTAACCAGCATTGTGTGTTCTTCAGCAGTTGAATATTTCTGTTGTGTTTGGATCAGATTACATTTTAGATGGATCATCCAAGCTCAAATTTCAATTCAATTTATTTTCGCACAAAGCATTTTTTGATTTTACAAAACTCAATAGCTGAAAACACACGTTTCCTATACGAAATGCAATAAGTTGGTCGCTGGAAAAAATATGATTCAAACTGAATATGTCAAAATAAATGCTTTCTATGCTCTGTGACCTTTAGTTTTTTCAATATTCTCTTTTGGAGCCATGTAACATGTCAAAACCACTAAACATGATTTCTTTAGTGTCTAGCCATCAAAATATATATTTGCAGCTACTGGTAACCGGATGTACCAGAACAAAACGCTTCCCTATTTAATAGTTTGCAGGTTGTTCACAAGATAAACACATGGCGGTATTTCTCTCATCATTCAAACTGGCATTTTTACTTTAGGTATTTCTCTTGAAGATAGTCATTTATCCTACACGAGATAACAATGGCGCAGTAGAGAGCTTTACAAGAACATAATATAAACACACAAGATACGTTTTTCACTTTACCGTTACAAATGAAAACACACAACTCTTTTCCTCTTGAGATCTGCTCACTGTAAAATGAAAACATAAAAACATGCAGACATATGGAGCCCTAAGAGGTTTATAAAAAAAAAAAAGGAAGTTCCAGATACTGCCCTGCTGTTGTAGCATTCCAACTGCTCTCTTAGTTTTCCATTTTCTGTCCCCTCCCTCTAACTTGGTTTGGTTAACATTCGCAAGACAACGAGACAAATACGTGCATACGTGTGTGTGTGTGCGTGTGTGTGTTGCAAACATCCATTTCACGTGTTTTTCTGTTTATATTTGTGTGCGTGTGAGAGTTGCACTTAAAATGATGGATGATGGTAAAGCTTAATTTGATTTCACCCAGTAGAGACTTTCCTGCAAATAAATATCAAAACTTTTAAAAAAAACATGAAGTGCAGCTCAGTTCACTCACAAACCGTTAAACATTTACAAACAACTTAATGTAGGTGTTAAGGCCCCGGTACTACTACTAACTCTACAAAAAATGTGTTTATAAAGAGTAAACTTTTCTTTTTAAACATAGCCCCATTTCCTATAAGAAAGACTAGCTGCATTTTAAAAACAGTTTACTTTATTTAAAGGCGATCACATTTATGGTGACCTGCTTACCTCGTCATAATCAATGGTGAGGGAAAGAGAAGCTGTGATCCATTCGGCTTCCGATGGTTAGTTCCAAAAATCAGAGTGGGGGGAGAATGGACCACTTGTCCTGCATAACCAGGGTCTCGGTTATGTGTGAAACCGTCATAAAAACCCTCATATACGTATACAGGCGTAGGCGTATATCTTGGTTCTCCGCCTGAGTGTACTGTTACAGCATCATCATTGGGTTTTGTTTTGTGCTGACCTCCACCTGGAGGGAGACCAACTGGCTTGTCAGTAGGGTCCAGAGATGAAAAGGGAGGTCATGTGTGTGCTCTAGTGAGTGTGATAAAATTCCCTACATCACTATATCAAAACCATTTATTACAAAGAATTGCGATGTGAAGTCAAACAACGTGGTGCGTGCGTGGATCCAGTTACTAATCCACCGCACTTGTATTGATCAACATGTTTCAGCCTCGTGAAAGTCTTACAGGCTTGTCAGGATCGAATGTGATAGGAGCTGCTTATGGCTCCTTAATGGTGGTCAACTTACCACTTTGGTTGAGTATGGTCAGATCTATAGTATCTGTACCTGTAAAGAGAGAAGAGCTGCAATTGTGTCTAATCTCTATCGTTCTATTTGTCTATTTGACACAATGACCCCTATTTCCCATGTAATGCAAGGAAATAGCTGAACAGTTACATTTAATCAAGACATAATTGAGTCTCATCATGCATATATTCTGCGCAATAGGAAAAGCTAGCAGGGGGATGTGAGAAGGCAGTTACATTGAAAAGGGAGTATACTCAAAGGTAAACCGTCTGTGTTGTTCATAGCAGACAGGTAACAGTGTTTTGTAAGCATGCCCATCATTGTCGATTAAGGTTACATTGAAGAGGAGTACGCTAAAGGTAAACCGAATGTGTGGTTCCAGACTGGCAACCGAGTTCTAGACCGCTGAATTTGCCTCGAGTGGCAATTAGGACCCAGATCTTATGAGTACAATATGTACTCGAGATTCCTATGTAGCTTTAGTGACATGTCAATAGTAGAAGCGGCATAGTTTATGTGCTAAAATACTGTTTAAAATAGAAATAAAGAATTAAAAATAAGTTGGTAAATGCCCGTATCCCGTGATGTTCATGTTACCTTGTTACTGAAGCATTGGCTTCTTCGGGGTGCCGAAGAGCATAGTTGCAACCTGTTACTGAAAAGGTTAAAGGACAATTTAGTTAAATATTACTAGCAGCGTTCTGACGCGTATTCTCCTCGTAGCCGCTTACCGGTTGATTTAGGCTATTGGCTTGTTCTGGCTCTGTGCACGGTGCCCCAGGTGACGCTGGCCCGTGCAGAGCTCTCTCTTATACAGACTCCAGGAGGGGAGAAAGAACAGTAGAAAGACCATTTACAGGTCGTTATTGGCACGAATGGTTGGCACGCGAGTGATGATGTTAGTAGAAAGACTATTAGTAATTAATAGCGATGAGGCCACTATCTTGTGGTTATTATCATTATTAAGGTGTTGTAAATAAAATAAAATAAAATGTGGATTAACTGTGTATTGCCACATCGAAAGAGGCCAAGTGTGACACTGAACCCCCTATTCCAAGCCTGATGTGCCCAAGAATTGCTATCGTGTTTCTTGTGTTTCTTATATCACATGTAGATTCTGATGTTGAGTATAACTTTAGGGTGCCTGCATTGTAACCTCATTAAGTGAGTCTGTCATGCAGACTGGATAAGTCTATTGAACAGTTACCATTGTGTAACTGAGTTGATGATACCTAATTTTCAGATCTGGCTGAACTCATAGTTAATTGGGGGACTCACGATAGTGTGTGCCAAGGAATATTATCGTTCAGTCCCTCTGTGTCTGTCTTGAGATCGATGAACTCCAACGCTGTTCTCTTTCAAAGCACTCGCTCAGCATTGTTGGTCTTGGTGTGTAGTGTCTCCAGGACTACCCACTTGAGATCGTCGGGCGTTGTGGTTACTCTCAATATAATGTTTGCTCACTTTGGTGGTTGCTCTCTTGCAATTCACATTGCTCCTATGTTCACATATTCGCTGTTTTATTTTGCGGCATGTCATCCCAATGTACTTTTGTTGCATGGACACGCGAGCATATAAACCACGCGTGGTATTATAATCTGTGTGACTACGCAACGTCCAGGTAAGGTTTGGTAGAAGTTGCAGAGTTTTAGTAGTTTTTGTTAATTTGCAGACTGAGCATGAGCCACATGGGAAATGTCCTATCACCGGCCTCAGGTTCCATGCAGTTGTGATGGTGTCTCTTTTGATGATTGGTGCCGGTCTTGTGTGTACTAGGTAATCTTTGATATTGCGTGTCCTTCTATTAGGGATTCATCCATCCTTGGAAGTTCTGCATGTATGGTTGGTATTTGTGTTGTAGTTGTAGTCAAATACCATACAATGGCCTAAACCCAGATTTGCGAATAGAAGGACACGCTATATCAAAGATTACCTAGTTCACACAAGACCGGCACCAATCATCAAAAGAGACACCATCACAACTGCATGGAACCTGAGCCCGGTGATAGGACATTTCCCATGTGGCTCATGCTCAGTCTGCAAATTAACAAAAATTACTAAAACTCTGCAACTTCTACCAAACCTTACCTGGACGTTACGTAGTCACACAAATTGTAATACCACACATGTGGTTTATATGATCGTGTGTCCATGCAACAAAAGATACATTGGGATGACATGCCGCAAAATAAAACAATGAATATGTGAACATAGGAGCAATGGGAATTGCAAGAGAGCAACCACCAAAATGAGCAAACATTATATTGAGAGTAACCACAGCGCCGACGATCTCAAGTGGGTAGTCCTGGAGACACTACACACCAAGACCAACAATGCTGAACGAGTGCTTTTTGAAAGAGAACAGCGTTGGGTTCATCGTCTCAAGACAGACACAGAGGGACTGAACGATAATATTCCTTGGCACACACTATCGTGAGTCCCCCAATTAACTATGAGTTCGCCAGATCTGAAAGATTGGGTATCATCAACTCAGTTACACAATGGTAACTGTTCCAATAGACCTATCCAGTCTGCATGACAGACTCACTTAATGAGGTTAAATGCACGGGCACCCTAAGAGTTATACTCAACATCAGAATCTACATAATGATATAAGAAACACAAGAAACACGATAGCAATTCTTGGGCACATCAGGCTTGGAATAGGGGGTTCAGTTGTCACACTTGGCCTCTTTCGATGTGGCAATTACACAGTTAATCCACATTTTATTTTATTTTATTTACAACACCTTAATAATGATAATAAACACAAGATAGTGGCCTCATCGCTATTAATTACTAATAGTCTTTCTACTAACATCATCACTCACGGTGCCAACCATTCGTGCCAACCAACGACCTGTAAATGGTCTTTCTACTATTTCTCTCTCCCCCTCCTGGGTCTGTATGTAAAGAGGAGCTCTGCACGGGCCCGCGTCACCTGGGGCACCGTGCACAGAGCTAGAACAAGCCAATAGCTTGCATCAACCGGTAAGCGGCCACGAGGAGAATACGCCGGCCAGAACGCGCTGCTAGTAATATTTAACTAAATTGTCCTTTAACCTTTTCAGTAACAGGTTGCAACTTGCTCTTCGGCACCCCGAGGAAGCCTAATGCTTCAGTAACAAGGTAACATGAACATCACGGGGATACGGGCATTTACCAACTTATTTTTAATTCTTTATTTCTATTTTAAACAGTATTTTAGCACATAAACTGTGCCGCTCTACTTTATTGACATGTCCTTAAAGCTACATACGAATCTCGAGTACATATTCTACTCATAAGCTCTGGGTCCTAATCGCCATTGAGGGGCAAATTCAACGGTCTAGAACTCGGTTAACGGTCTGTTTGGAACCACACAGACGGTTTACCTTTTAGCATACTCCTCTTCAATGTAACCTTAATCGATAATTATGGGCATACTTACAAAACACTGTTACCTGTCTGCTATGAACAACACAGATGGTTTACCTTTTAGTATACTCCCTTTTTCAATGTAACTGCCTTCTCACCTCCCCCTGCTAGCTTTTCCTATTGCGCAGAATGTACGCATGATGAGACTCAATTATGTCTTGATTAAATGTAACTGTTCCAGCTATTTCCTTGCATTACATGGGAAATAGGGGTCATTGTGTCAAATAGACAAATAGAACGATAGAGATTAGACACAATTGCACAGCTCTTTTCTCTCTTTACAGGTACAGATACTATAGATCTGACCATACTCAACCAAAGTGGTAAGTTGACCACCATTAAAGGAGCCATAAAACGCTCCCTATCACATTCCGGTCCTGACGAAAGCCTGTAGAACTTTCACAAGGCTGAAACATGTTGACCAATACAAGTGCGGTGGATTAGTAACTGGATCCACGCACGCACCACGTTGTTTTTTAACTTTCCACATCACAATTCTTTGTAATAAATGGTTTTGATATAGTGATGTAGGGAATTTTATCACACCTCACTAGAGCACACACATGCCCTCCCTTTTTCATCTCTGGACCCTACTGACAAACCAGTTTGTCTCCCTCCAGGTGGAGGTCAGCACAAAAACAAAACCCAATGATGATGCTGTAACAGTACACTCAGGCGGAGAACCAAGATATACCGCCTAAACGCCTGTGTACGTATATGAGGGTTTTTATGCCGGTTTCACACATAACCGAGACCCTGGTTATGCAGGACAAGTGGTCCATTCTCCCCCCTCTCTGATTTTTGGGACCTGCTTACCTCACCAGACTGTCATCCCGGTTATGGGCTCTAATCTTTATGAGTTGCAATTTGCATCCTGTTGGAAAGTGGCTTATTGGTAGGGGTAAGTATGCACCTACCAATAGTAATAAGGCCAGCAACAAGGTATAGGGTCCAGTAAAGGTCTCAGTAAATTAGCCCCTTGCATATACATGATTCTGAAAGATATTTTTCCCCAATGGGAAGGAAGGATGTGTTGTGAAGTCAAATTGTAGTGTATTATAGCATTTCTTTAAGCTTTCAAGATGGACAGGAGAGTTTGCTTCATTAATGTTTTGATGGAACAAAGGTGTTGGTTCTTGTGTGATTCATATAAGTTAAATTTTGGAGAGTTCTCCAGACTTTGTGTATTGGCATATACGTTTGCCAAGCTTTCATATCTGTCCTGAGAAGCAATTTCCACCCATGTAAGGTTTTTTTTAAAGGTAGACACTTAGATGTGCTCATCCTTGACCTGAGGTTTTGTCTTTGCTTGTATAATTTGAAATGTTAGTACAATCTTACTGGGTTAGAACAGGAGAACTGTCTGCTGATAAGTCAAGTATCTTATTTAAACCATTTAAATTCTTCTTACATACATCCCTCTAGGGCAAATTTACAAACCTCTATCGCAACCACAACGTCACTTTAAGTGACGTTGTGTTGGCGATAAGGGTTTCGCCTTATTACAAAGCAGCATTAAGCCACTTAACGTGGCTTAACGCTGCCTTGTAAATAATGCACCTTTTCACGCTGTACTTAGCGTGAAAGGGGAGGGTAATGGCTGTTGCGGTGGGTGTTCCACTGCAACACCCATTGATTTTGACGCTGCCCCCTATTTACAAGGGTGGCGTAAATAGGAGGCAGCGCCAAAATTAAGACCAGGGAAAACCAGGTCTTAAACAGGCAAAACGCTGAGAAATGCTTTATTTCTCCTTGTTTTTGCTGTTTCCATGTGATAGGTCAGAAAGGATAGGTCAGAAACAGGGGGCTGGGTAAATCAAACTGAGCTCAAAGAGAGAGCAGATCAGTAAGTAATGTCAGGTGTACTTACCACCATACCCTGTGCTCCCAGCCAGATGGCAGGTTCAGGACAGGAATTTGCAGTGGTCAGGGGCAGGATAGCTAATGGAAATGAGCCACACTGTGGGTTGGTTTAGCAGCTCTTATTCCTCTGGAGAGAAAGGTTCCATATTGGATTTTGGAAGAGCAGTGCTTTGTGGGACAAGAAGATGCTACACTTTTTTAACCTGTTTATTTTGCATTTTCAAATGATAACAAATAAACAAGACACATCACACAGAGTCGTCAGAAATAGTAAATTGACCCACACCCAATGTAAAAAACAAATCACATGCATCTGTATCCAAAGGGAAGCAGTAGTTAAAAACATTACCCTCCATCCCTCACACAATGCTCACATTTCTACAGGGCCATCACCTGAGTTGGAAGAAGACATAACATGAATGTCAGATGTGCGCAGACTTCGCAACATCGACATATAAAGACCTCCAGTTCTTTGTAGTTGCCCAACGTAGGTGGTGAAGAAGGGGAACCAGATTGTATCAAATTTGGCCACCCTATCCCAAATGAAGATGCCACACTTAGGAGGAAGTTGTCATGCTTTTGGGTGGCACCCTGCATCTCATTGGACAGAGGTGCTTCCCTGCTTGTCACCCCAGAACATTGAATAAATATGTGAGAGCTGCATAGTCTCTCAGATCTGCTACCTGAAACTACAAGGAGACAAAGGACTTCCCTGCTGGAATCTGGATTTGCACCCAAAGGCCTGCACTCTGACTGACTGCGCCTGCTGCATAATCTGATACTTCAGCCCTGGGAACAGTCCCTTGCTTCAAGAAGGATTACGGAGTGGACTTCCTGAAAGCTTCAGATTAACTGAGCCCACCTGCATCGTCTCCACCAAGAGTCCCCATTCTAGATAGCGTCCAGTGGACTTTTAAGGATTTGACCAGGTGCATTATGGGAATTGTAGTCTAAACATCCCAGAGACCATCTAGGAGATTCCAGACCTTTGGATTGGCGTTTTGGACACTAGGAACCTACAAGGATACCTTCAGGAAGCACCTCCTGAAAGTTGGAGAACTTTGGAGGACTTTTGTGAAAAAGCTTAATGAGGTGACAGACCCGATACACAGAGTCAAGCTAACCACCAATGTTGGAAAGTGGATTATTGGTAGGGGCAAATGTAGGTCTGCCACTGGCAATAAGGCCACTAATCATTGGTAGGACTCAGCATAGGTCTTAGAAAATTATTCCTATGCTCAACCCTTGGTAACGTGGCTGCGAGCAGACAGGCTTAACTTCAAAGACAGGTATGTAAAGCATTTAAAAACACCAATTCAGTAAATAATTAAGACACAACACATAATAAAAATCCAACACCAATTCATAAAAATAGAACATATTTTTATCTTTAAAATGACACCAAAACGACAAAAATCCACTGTAGGGAACCGGAGATATGAATTTACAAAGATTTAGCAAAATATAGCACTTAGAAGCTTATAGCACCATATTGGGATACAGGCTCGCGATAGACCGACCCAAAGTCAAAGCTTCAGGCCGACCACGATGGAGCCCTGAGCAGATACCCCACACGGAAGGTCCTGGTCACAGTTTTTACCTTCGGACTTAGAAACTTTTCTGGAGCTTTTCTCCCTGAGGTCCCTCGAAGCTCTCAGCCAGTCCGGATTCGGTGAGGGTTCGCTGGCTTGCCTTGCGATGAGCTCCTAGTCACCTTTCTACGTTCGGACTTAGAAAATTTTGCGGTTCGACCTCTGGATAGTTCCAGCGGAGCAAACCCAGGATCCAGGACGACACGCGGTTGAAGGCCGTCGGCTTGGCTTTCGCGGTTGCTCCCGGTCAACTTTTCTACGAGCGGACGTAGAAACTTTTCTGGAGCTTTTTCTTGTGGGGTCCCTCGATGCTCTTCACCAGGCCGGATTTTTTCTACTCCCAGTCAAACTCTGGAAGTTGGACCGCAGGAGCTTTTAGCGGGACGAACCTGGATGGCTTGGCCGGCTCGCGGTTGAAGGCAGGCGGCTTGGCTGACCAAGTTGAGTCGGTCCCTCTATGGAGCTTTTTTTCAAAGTTCCTCCAAAGTTCTCCAAACTTCTTGAACTTCTTCCTGAAGCTCCTCAAAGGGTCCCAAAGTGTCTCAAACTCACTCCAAGGGTCTGGAAGCTCCAAGATGGTCCTTGAAAGTTGAGGACTTCAGTTCCCACAATCCACTTGGACGTCACCCTTACAAATCCACTGGTATTTCCCCAGGTTGATGATCCTTGGTGGTGAGGGTCCAGGTGTGCTCTGTTAACCTGTATCTTGCAGGGAGTCCACTCTTTACTTCTTTTTCAGCAAGGTAGTCCACAGGGCTGTAGATTCTGATGGTGCAGGCTTCAGAGGTCAAGCCTTAGAATTTGCACAGCAACATTTCTAAGCTTGGCACAATGTCTTGCTTTCTTCAGTTTAAAGCAGCAGATCTGGAGGGCTCTGCCCCTCTCAGATACTTATTCCAAGTTCTCTGGGTCAAGCAGGAGGTCACTTCCTGACCAATGGGAGCAGGGTAACTCCTCAAAGATATGACCACATCCTGTAGAGTGTGGCATTATATTGTCCCAGAGTGCATCAAATCTTCCAAATCCATAATGGCTGATTTTCCAGCTAAACACACCCCTAGGATGGCTAATGTACTTAGACTCTCCCCCCTGCATCTGTTCATACCTTCCTTAATCCTACCATCTGCCTAAGGTGGAAAGTTCAGAGTTGTAAATGACACTGTTCTCTGCTCTCCTCTTCGAAGAACATAGATTACGACTCCTCCCCCTGGCCTGGCATTCCTATGGAACAGCACACTGCCCTGCCAGCAGAACTGGTTGACCCCAGGGGCTCTTTATCACCTCTTCAAGGCAGCCTGGCTAATCCACTTAACTCTGACCAATCAGGGCAGACCACTGGAAGGCTGAATCTGGACTTACAAACAAGAAAGTTTTATAACTTCTTGTATGTACACTTTAGGAGAAATTCAATAATAGATTGTTGAATTTATTAATACCATTCGGGGAAGTCTTTGAATGGCACTTCTAGCCCTCTCCTGTCAAGAGTTATTAGTTAATAACTTTCTACCATGTTAACCTATGTAACAGGGGATTTGCAATGGGAAAAATGACTTGGGCCATTTTTCCAGCACCAGGACTTACAAAAACATATTTTATAAGTACTTAGCTTATATCTACAGGACCGCCACCCCATGGGACAACTAGGGAGACTTTAGGGGTTCTGAATCTGTAGAAATATTGCAGATCCTCACTTCACAGTGCTCCTAGCATCAAAGTCGAATTTGGGCAGCACTTTACCATAATGTGGGGAGTGAAATGTGAAATTTCACTTAACCCAGGAGTATAAAACTCATTTTATAAGGGTCTACCTTATAGATACCTGACCCCCCACCCCTGGGACACCTAGGGGAGACCCTGGGGTCCCTAATATGACATAACATTGTAGGTTATCCATTTTTAAGTGCCCCAAACACCAAAGTCGACTTTGGGCACAATTACTTTTTAAAAACAGTACTGGCACCCAGGGCTGCTTTTAAAACTGACCTCAGGACTCAGCAGTGTACACATGCAAGTGCAGAAAGCTGCTGGCCTCTAACCTGCCATGCCCTGCTATATACTAGGGACTGATAGGTAGTTTCAATTCCCCTGCCCTATTATATACCAGGGGCTTATAGGGTAGGTCATGCCAATCACAGGGGTACCCCAACCCATAGTGTACCCTAGTGTATGTAGGTGTTTTCACTGTATTCTAAGTGTTTTCAGCATAGCACTGGCCCTGGGCCTGGTTAGTCAAAGCCCAGGGTCAGTCAGAGTCAGTTACCACCAGTACCATTCAGCAAAAAGTTGGGGGGTGCCCAGGGCACAGGATGACTTTGCAACATAGCCCCCCCCAAATGAAAGGTGATGGGTTACTAACCTACACCCTGGTAGTCCTCATCAGCTAAGTGGAAAAACCTGGAAAGTCCATCTGCATTTGCATGGGCAACCTCAGGTCTGTGTTCCACTGTAAAGTCCATTCCCTGTAGGGAAATGGACCACCTTAACAGCTTGGGATTCTCCCCTCTCAACTGCATGAGCCATCTGAGAGGCCTGTGGTCAGTTTGAACATGACAGTGAGTCCCAAACAAATATGGTCTCAACTTTTTCAGGGACCAAACCACAGCAAAAGCCTCTCTCTCAATGGCACTCCACCTCTGCTCTCTGGGAAGAAGTCTCCTGCTAATAAAGGCAACTGGCTGATCAAGGCCCTCTTCATTTAGCTGTGACAACACTGCCCCAATCCCTTGCTCTGAAGCATCTGTCTGAACCACAAATTCTTTTGTGTAGTCAGGGGCAAGCAGCACTGGTGCTGAACACATTGCAGCTTTTCAGAGTGTCAAAAGCCTTCTGACACTCTGGGGTCCAATCCACCTTCTTGGGCCTCTTTTTAGAAGTGAGTTCTGTTAGGGCCCCCACAATGGTCCCATAATTTTGAACAAACCTTCTATAGTACCCTGTCAGTCCAAGGAATGCCCTGGCCTGAGTCTGGGTAACAGGAGCTGTCCAATCCAAAATAGTTTGGATTTTAGCTTGGAGAGGCTGTACATGACCCCCACCTACCGGGTGGCCCAGATACACCACAGAACTATGCCCTATTTGGCACTTGCTGGCCTTAATAGTCAGGCCTGCCTGCTGCATGGCCTAAAGCACTTCCCTTAGGTGGCTTAAGTGATCCCCCCAGGTAGAACTGTACACAGCTATATCATCCAGGTAAGCTGCACTGAACTGTTCCAACCCAGACAAGACGCTGTTCACCAACCTTTGGAAGGTGGCAGGTGCATTCTTTAAGCCAAAGGGCAGTACCTTGAACTGATAATGTCCTTCTGGTGTGGAGAATGCTGACCTCTCCTTTGCTCCATCAGTGAGGGCAATCTGCCAGTAACCTGAAGTCAAATCAAAAGTACTCAGGTACTTAGCAGCCCCTAACCTGTCAATGAGCTCATCAGCTCTAAGTATAGGGTGAGCGTTAGTCTTTGTGACTGCATTCAATCCTCTGTAGTCCACACAGAACCTTCACTCCTTGGGTCCCCCCTGAGGATTAGGTTTAGGCACCAGCACCACTGGACTGGCCCATGGACTCTCAGACGGTTCAATTACCCCCAATTCCAACATCTTAGCAACCTCAGCTTTAATGCTGGCTCTGACATGGTCAGACAACCTGTACAGTTTATTTTTGACTGGTAGACTGTCACCAGTGTCAATGTAGTGCACACACCACTCAGTGATGCCTGGGGTCAAAGAGAACAGGCCAGCAAACTGCTCCAGCACTTGCTTTCAGTCTCTGTGCTGCTGGTCTGTCAACTTGGGAGAGAGTATCACCCCCTCCACTGACCCATCTTCCACATTAGTGGAGAGGAGGTCGGGCACAGGCTCAGTTTCCTCCTCCACACCCTCATCAGTGACCAGTAACATGGTCATGTCTGCCCTGTCATGGTGGGGCTTCAATCTATTCACATGCAGGACCCTATGAGGGTTCCTGGGGGTGCCAAGCTCAACCAAATAGGTAACATCACCCTTCTTTTCTAAGATTGGATAGGGTCCACTCCACTTGTCATGGAGGGCCCTGGGAGCCACAGGCTCCAACACCCACACCAATTGTCCTGGAGTATACCCAGGCATAGTAGCCATTTTATCATACCAGTGCTTCATGAACTCCTGGCTGGCCTCCAGTTTCCTGTTTGCCTTGTACATGTACTCTGCCATTCTAGATCTCAGGCCTAGCACATAGTCAAGCACATTGTCCTTTGCTTCTTTAAGAGGCTTCTCTAAAGACTCTCTCAGCAGGCTCAATGGCCCCCTCACAGGGTGTCCAAACAACAACTCAAAGGGACTGAAACCAACCCCTTTCTGTGGCACCTCCCTGTAGGCAAACAGTAAGCATGGGAGGAGAACATCCCATCTCCTCCTGAGTTTCTCTGACAACCCATTTATCATGCCCTTCAGGGTTTTGTTGAATCTCTCAACAAGACCATTTGCTTGTGGGTGATAGGGGTGGTGAACTTGTAGTTGACACCACACTCATCCCACATAGCAGTCAGATAGCTGGACAGGAAGTTCGTGCCCCTATCTGACACCACCTCTTTTGGAAAACCGACTCTGGTGAACACACCAAGCAGTGCTCTAGCCACTGCAGGAGCATCAATGGTTCTAAGAGGGACTGCTTTAGGGTACCTAGTGGCATGGTCCACTACCACTAAGATATACCTATTCCCTGATGCAGTAGGTGGGTCCAGGGGACCAACAATGTCCATCCCCACCCTTTCAAAAGGAACCCCAACCACTGGCAGTGGTATTAGGGGAGCCTTTGTCTTGCCCCCTGCCTTGCCACTGGCCTGACAGGTGACACAGGAGCTGCAAAACTCCTTTACCTTTTCAGACATATGGGGCCAGTAGAAATCGTTCACCAACCGGTTCCATGTCTTTGTCTGTCCCAAATGTCCTGCCAAGGGGATATCATGACCCAAAGTCAGGATGAACTCTCTGTACCTCTGGGGCACCACCAACCTCCTGGTGGCCCCCTCGTTGAGGTTTCTGGCCTCAGTATAAAGCAGTCCATCTTCCCAGTAGAGTTTGTGAAACCCACTGTCATCCCCTTCCCCTTACTTAGAAGCAATCCGCCTCAAGCTCTCAAGGGTGGGACAGTCCCGCTGTCCCTTACTGAACTCCTCTCTGGAGGGTCCACCTGCTCCTGTCAGTTCTGCCAAATCTGACAGCTCTGGCAGGGATGGAGTCCCTCCCTCAGAGGCCAGATCCTCCCCATTAGGGTTAGATTCTTCCTGAACCTCTGGAGTTCCTCGGCTGGCTCACCAGGCCCAGTGCCCTTGTCCTTGGATGCTTGGCCCTTTGTTCCAGGGTCCAAGTGTCCAGCCCCTCCCTTCTGGCTAGTCTTTGACCTAGTCACAGCACATACCCACTCAGGGAACTCCAATATTTTCATATGGAGTCCTCTCTCCACCTCTGACAACACAGAGGCTTCAAGATCATTGCCCAGTAAACACTGGACAGGGAGTACCTTTGACACAGCTACCTTCATAGGGCCTGTCATACCTCCCCATTCTAAATCCACCACAGCCATAGGATGGAGTTTGGTAGTGCGGTCGGCATAAGTCACCTGGTGAAACTCACCAGGTAACAACCTCTCTGGAGGCACCCGCTCATCCAGGACCATAGTTACACTAGCCCCAGTGTCTTTGATAGCCTCAACCTCAGTCCAATTCACTTTAGGCCTCTGCCTGTACTTGTCCATGTTTGGAGGTAAGGCAGCAAGGGTTTCAATATTCACCCCACCCCGGGACACTAAGGTTGCTTCCACCACCTGACCACTCCTCACTGGGGCACCACTCTCCACCCCTACACTGACACTGGCAATCCCTGTGGATGGCCCCTTAGGGGGGAGCTTCTTGGCGCAGACAGCATCTCCTTGTTTGTGCCCTGGCTCGTTACAGTCAAAGCACTTACCCACTTTTGAGGGATCAAAGAACCTACCACTATTTCCCTGATTCCACCTCCCTTTGGATACGGGTTGGCTCGGGGCCCCCCCTCCTTGTGCAGGTTTTTGTGGGTCTTTGGAGGACTCCTTCTGGTTTTGACTTTCTTTCCCTTGGGCTTTCCCCTGGGGAGTGACCTGTCCTCCTCTCTTCTGGTCACCCCCCTGGTGCTGTATGGAAACTCAGGTTCTCACCCACTCATCAGCTGCTTCACCCAGCTCTCTGGGTTCTGTCAGTTTAGAGTCCACTAGATACTGGCGTAACTTCTCTTCTGCACAATGAGTCAAAATATGTTCTTTCAAAAACAAATTATACAATCCCTCATATGTGTCAACTTTGTTACCAACAATCCAGCCTTCCAGTGCCTTCACTGAAACGTCCACAAAGTCTACCCAAGACTTTGAATTGAATTTCTGGGTGCCTCTAAACTTCACCCTGTACTGCTCTGGAGTCAGACAAAACCTCTTGACTAAGCATGCCTTCGTCTGCTGGTATGATTCTCCATCCTCTCCCTTCAGGGTCAGGAGCCTATCCCTCCCAGCTACTGGAATCAACTCCCACAGGAGTACACCCCAATACCTAGAGTGGACCCTACTCATTCTAAGGGCCCTCTCAAAAGCTGCTAGCCATTTGTCAATGTCATCCCCCTCAGTGTACTTGGGTACTATGCCCTTGGGAAGTTTGTGATCAAATGCACCACCCCTGGACATTTCAAAATCTTCATCATTTTCACTGCCACCATTTCTTTTCAACACCTCCTCCCTCTCCCATCTCTTCTCAGCCAATTCCAGTTTCCTCTGCTCCAAAGCTAACAAAGCTAATTGAGCCTTAAGCTGTCTCTCTGCAAGGAACGGTGGTGGTCCCTGAGTAAGGGACCCTTCCCCACTCCCACCATCTGGATTCATATGGCTCACACTAGAGAAAATGGAAGCGGCATCATCCTCACCCTCCTCTTGGATGAGGATGGGGGGACACCCTCTATCCCCCCTTGACTCTCCTCAGCTGCCCCAGCCCAGGCCTTTAGGGACTCAAGCAACCCTGCCTTCTTAAGATTCCTGAAAGCAGGCAGCCCCCTAAGCCTACACTATTCCCTAAGATCAGCCATTTTAAACTGGGACAGTTTAGCTAGGTCCAGCTCCATGGTTCCCTAGTTTTGGGTCACAAAAACTAGGCACAACAGACTTAGAACAATTTGGAAAAATCAAAACAATGGATTAAAAACAGTTTAGTCCAAATTCCAAAAATCAAACTCAAAAGTTTTGTTCTAAGGCAATTTAGAGGATTTTTATAATCGTAGTGTACTTTTAAACACAAGTCCTCATCCACACCGCTGAGCACCAGATGTTGGAAAGTGGATTATTGGTAGGGGCAAATGTAGGTCTGCCATTGGCAATAAGGCCACTAATCATTGGTAGGACTCAGCATAGGTCTTAGAAAATTATTCCTATGCTCAACCCTTGGTAACGTGGCTGCGAGCAGACAGGCTTAACTTCAAAGACAGGTATGTAAAGCGTTTAAAAACACTGAGTCAGTAAATAATTAAGACACAACACATAATAAAATTCCAACACCAATTTATAAAAATAGGAAATATTTGTATCTATAAAATGACACCAAAACAACAAAAATCCAATATAGGGAACCGGAGATATGAATTTTCAAAGATTTAGCAAAATATAGCACTTAGAAGTTTATAGCACCATATTGGGATACAGGCTCGCGATAGACCGACACAAAGTCAAAGTTTCAGGCCGACCGCGATGGAGCCCTGAGCAGATACCCCACGCGGAAGTTCCCGGTCACAGTTTTTACCTTCGGACTTAGAAACTTTTCTGGAGCTTTTCTCCCCGAGGTCCCTCGAAGCTCTCAGCCAGTCCGGATTCGGTGAGGGTTCGCCGGCTTGCCTTGCAATGAGCTCCCAGTCACCTTTCTACGTTCGGACTTAGAAACTTTTGCGGTTTGACCTCTGGAGCGTTCCAGCGGAGCAAACCCAGGATCCAGGCCGACACGCGGTTGAAGGCAAGCGGCTTGACTTTCGCGGTTGCTCCCGGTCACCTTTTCTACGAGCGGACTTAGAAACTTTTCTGGAGCTTTTTCTCGCGGGGTCCCTCGATGCTCTTCACCAGGGTGAGGGTCCGCCGGCCTCGGATTTCTTCTACTCCCGGTCAAACTCTGGAAGTTGGACTGATGGAGCTTTTAGCGGGACGAACCTGGATGGCTTGGCCGGCTCGCAGTTGAAGGCAGGGGGCTTGGCTGACCAGGTTGAGTCAGTCCCTCTATGGAGATTTTTTTCAAAGTTCCTCCAAAGTTCTCCAAACTTATTGAACATTTTCCTGAAATTCCTCAAAGGGTCCCAAAGTGTCTCAAACTCACTCCAAGGGTCTGGAAGCTCCAAGTTGGTCCTTGAAAGTTGAGGACTTCAGTTCCCACAATGCACTTGGACGTCACCCTTACAAATCTACTGGTAGTTCCCCAGGTTGATGATCCTTGGTGGTGAGGCTCCAGGTGAGCTCTGTTAACCTGTAGCTTGCAGGGAGTCCACTCTTTACTTCTTTTTCAGCAAGGTAGTCCACAGGGCTGTAGTTTCTGATGGTGGAGGCTTCAGAGGTCAGGCCTTAGAATTTGCACATCAAAACTTCTCAGCTTGGCACAATGTCTTGCTTTCTTCAGTTTCAAGCAGCAGATCTGGAGGGCTCTGCCCCTCTCAGATACTTATTCCAAGTTCTCTGGGTCAAGCAGGAGGTCACTTCCTGACCAATGGGAGCAGGGTAACTCCTCAAAGATATGACCACATCCTGTAGAGTGTGGCATTATTTTGTCCCATAGTGCATCAAATCTTCCAAATCCATAATGGCTGATTTTCCAGCAAGGAGGTAAGAGCTGGCTAAACACACCCCTAGGATGGCTAATTTACTTAGACTCCCCCCCTGCATCTGCTCATACCTTCCTTAATCCTACCATTTCTGCCTAAGGTGGAAAGTTCAGAGTTGTAAATGACACTGTTCTCTGCTCTCCTCTTTGAAGAACATAGTTTACGACTCCTCCCCCTGGCCTGGCATTCCTATGGAACAGCACACTGCCCTGCCAGCAGAGCTGGTTGACCCCAGGGGCTCTTTATCACCTCTTCAAGGCAGCCTGGCTAATCCACTTAACTCTGACCAATCAGGGCAGACCACTGGAAGGCTGAATCTGGACTTATAAACAAGAAAGTCTTATAACTTCTTGTATGTACACTTTAGGAGAAATTCAACAATATCATATTGTTGAATTTATTAATACCATTCGGGGAAGTCTTTGAATGGCACTTCTAGCCCTCTCCTATCAAGAGTTATTAGTTAATAACTTTCTACTATGTTAACCTATGTAACAGGGGATTTCCAATGGGAAAAATGATTTTTCCAGCACCAGGACTTACAAAAACATATTTTATAAGTACTTTACTTATATCTACAGGACCCCCACCCCATGGGACAACTAGGGGAGACTTTAGGGGTTCTGAATCTGTAGAAATATTGCAGATCCTCACTTCACAGTGCTCCTAGCATCAAAGTCGAATTTGGGCAGCACTTTACCACATTGTGGGGAGTGAAATGTGAAATCTCACTTAACCCAGGGCATATAAAACTCATTTTATACGGGTCTACCTAATAGATACCTGACCCCCTACCCCTGGGACACCTAGGGGAGACCCTGGGGGTCCCTAATATGCCCCAACATTGTAGGTTATCCATTTTTAAGTGCCCAAAACACCAAAGTTGAGTTTGGGCACAATTTACCTTTTAAAAGCAGTCCTGGCACCCAGGGCTGCTTTTAAAACTGACCTCAGGCCTCAGCAGTGCACACATGCAAGTGCAGAAAGCTGCTGGCCTCTAAACTGCCATGCTCTGCTATATACTAGAGACTGATGGGTAGTTTCAATTCCCCTGCCCTATTAAGTACTAGGGGTTTATAGGGTAGGTCATGCCAATCACAGGGGTACCCCAACCCATAGTGTACCCTAGTGTATGTAGGTGTTTTCACTGTATTCTGAGTGTTTTCAGACTAGCACTGGCCCTGGGCCTGGTTAGGCAAAGCCCAGGGTCAGTCAGAGTCATTTACCACCAGTACCATTCAGCAAAACGTTGGGGGGTGCCCAGGGCACAGGATGACTTTGCAACAACCTTCAACCAGGACCCAGCCTGGACTTCAGGTTTGTCCCGCTGAAAGCTCCGGAGCTCTAGACTTCCAGCATTTTACCGTGGCCTCACAGGAAGTTAAGCCGGCGAACGCCTCACCGAATCTGGCCTGCTGTGGAGGGTCAAGCAACGTCAGAGGAAAAAGCTCCAGAAAAAGTTTTTAAGTGTGAAGGTAACATTTTGACCAGGGCTTCTCACTTAGTTAATCCGACCAGGGCTCCATTGCGGTTAGGCTCAAACTTTGACTTTGCCCCGGTCAAGTGCGACCAAATGTACCAGAGTGGCGCTGTATATTTTTAAGCACTATAACGCAGTTAATCTAAAAAAAATCATATCTCCAGTTCCCTTCATTGGAATGTTGTTGTTTTGATGTCTATTTGTTCATAAAAATAGTTCCTATTTTTATAAATTGGTGTGGCATTTTTATTGTGTTGTGTCTTACATATTTGACATATTTGGTGTTTTTAAATGTTTTACACTCCTATCTCCTAAGTTAGGCCTGACTGCTTGTTGTCAGCTACCAAGGGTTGAGCAAGGGGCTAATTTACTGAGACCTTTACTGAACCCTATAGCATGTTGGTGGCCTTATTATGAGTGGTAGGTGCATACAAAACCCTCCCAATAACCCACTTTCCAACATTTGGTGTTCAGTGGTGTGGATAAGGACTTGCCTTTAAAGTACAACATATAGTAATTAGGTAAGATCTTAAAAAATCCTCTAAATTGTCTTAAAACAAACTTGCGATTTCTGAAATTTTGACCAAAACTAGGGATACCATGGAGCTGGGTCTGGCTAAACTGACTAAACTTAATGTATCTTTGCTTAGGGTTCTGAGTAAAGGAGGGGTCTACCTGCTACTAACAAGATTAGGAAGGCAGGGTTGGTTAGGCCCCTGAAGGCCTGGCCCAGGTCAGCCCCAGAAAATGAAGGGGAGGGGAAGGTTAACCCCCCACAATGTCACCCAGGAGGAGGGTGATGATGGTACCTCCTCCATTGCCTCCAGTATTAGGGTTGTCATTCCAGCTAGGAGTGGTAAGGGAGGTTCTCCCACACAGGAGCCAGAGATGTCCCTAAGGGGAAGGGAGCTAGCCCTAGGTGAAAGATAGCTAGCCTTAGCTGAGAAAATGTGGGCAAGGGAGGGGGAGAGTAGAAATGATGGCAGCAAAATTGAAGAAGAAGTTGAGGTGTCCCGGGGTGGGAGGTTTGATTCCAAGCTCTCCAATGGAATAGTGTCCAAGTATAAAGACGGGGACGGCATTGGAAAATGGCTCACACCATTTGAGAGTGCCCTTCACATTAGGGACGTCTGGCCCAAGCATTGGCATTCACTCTTATGGGAACTAATACCGATAGCTGGGAGGGATAGACTCCTGCTCCTAGACTGGGTGAGGCTAAATTCTAACCCACATGAGAAGATGCTTACTTGATAAGTTTGGTTTGGTCCCAGAACAGTACAGGGTGAAATTCAGGGACACCCAGGAAGTGAACAAAGTCCTGGGGGGACTTTGTGGACCTCCCAGACAAGCGCTAGAGGGCTGGATTGATGGTAATCAAGTAACTACATGTAAGGGGCTGTACAATTTGTTTATGAAAGTTAACATTTTGACTCATTGTGTGCAAGAGAAGATACACCAGTACCTATTGGACTCTAAGCTGCCTAGTCCTTGGGAACAAACCAGGGCAGCTGATGAGTGTGTTAGAACCTGGGTTTTTAATTAGCACTTGGGGGGTGATCAGAAGTAGGGAGTGCAGTTCCCCCCCGAGGAAAGCCCAGGAGAAAGAAGGTCAAAAACAGAAGGAATCCTCAAAAGAACAACAAAAACAAGAACAAGGAGGATCCACCGAGCCACTCCAACTTCAAGAGGAGGGGGTATCAGGTAAAGAATGGTAGGTTCTTTGATCCCTCAAAGGTGGGAAAGTGCTTTGACTGTAGTCAGCTAGGGCATAAGAAAGGAAATGCTGTCTGCACAAAGACGCCCCCCACTGGTGGTCAGTCCCCAGGGATTGCCAGTGTAAGTGTGGGGATGGAAAGTGACCCAGAAATGGGTAGGGAAGTGACAGAGGCAGCCTTAGTGTCTCTGGGTGGTCACCTTACCTCCAAGCATGGATAAGTACAGGCAGAGGCCTACCATCAATGGATCTGAGGTTGATGCTCCAGGAGGCACAGGAGCCAGTGTGACTATGGTAATGAACACACTGGTGTCAAAAGAGCAGATCACCAGGTGACCTAAGCAGTCAGCAGGACCAAACTCAATCCAATGTCTAGGATGGATTTAGAATGGGGAGGCGTGCAGGCCCTATGAAGGTAGTTGTGTCTCCTGAACTCCCAGTTCAGTGCTTACTGGGAAATGATCTTGAAGCATCCAAATGGTCAGAGGTGGAGAGAGGGCTCCATATAAGAATATTTGAGCTCTCTGAGTGGGTATGTGCTATGACCAGTTCACAGACTAGCCAGAAGGGAAATGATGGACACCTGGACCCTGGAAAAATGGGCCAAGAAACCATGGGCAAGGGCACTGAGTCTGGAGAGCCAGCCCAGGGAACTCCAGAGGTGCAGCAGGAGTATGACCCTGAGGGAGAGGGGATCTGACCTCTGAGGAAAGGACTCCATCCCTGTCAGAGGTGTAAGTCTTAGCAGAGCTGACAGAAGCCTGTGGACCGTCCAGAGATGAGTTTTTTATGGGTCAGAGAAACTATCCCATCCTTGAGGGCCTGAGGAAGACTCAGGAGGTGATGGCATGTTCTCCTCCCATGCCTGCTGTTTGCCTAGAGGGAGGTCCTACAAAGAGGGGTTGGTTTTAGCCCCTTTAAGCTGTTTTTTGGGAACCCAGTGAGGAGTCCATTGTGCCTGCTGAGAGAGCATTTATAAAATAGCCTCTCAAGGAAGCAAAAGACAATGTGCTTGACTATGTGCTGGGCCTGCGCTCTTGCAAGGCAGAATATATTTACATGACAAGCAGGGAACTGGAGGCCAACCAGGAACTCATGAAGTACAGCTATGATCAAAAGGCTGCCATGTCTGAGTATGGGTACAATTGGTATGGGTGTTTGTGCCTGTAGCTCATAGGGTCCTCCATGACAAGTAGACTGGACCCTATCCAATATTTGAAAAGAAGGGTAAGGTTGCCTCCCTGGTAGACCTTAACAACCCAAGGAGCCCTCATATGGTCCTGCATGTTAATAGATTGAAACCCTACCATGACAGGACAGACATGGCCATGTTACTGGTCACAGATGAGGGAGAAGAGGAGGAGACTGAACCAGTGCCCAACCTTCTCTCCAACAATGTGCAAGATGGGTCAGTGGAAGGAGTTGTACTCTCCCCCAAATTGACAGACCAGCAGCACAGAGACTGCAAGCAGGTGCTAGGTCAGTTTGCTGCTCTGTTCTCTTTGACCCCAGGTATTACTGATTGGTGTGTGTACCACATTGACACTGGTGGCAGCCCACCCGTCAAAAATAAACTGTACAAGTTGTCTGACCAGGTCAGAACCAGCATCAAGGTTGATGTGGTTAAGATGCTGGAGTTCGGGGCAATTGAGCCCTCTGACAGTCCATGGGCGAGCCCAAGGGGGAAAGAAGGAGTTACAGTTCTGTGTGTGCTACAGAGGACTAAATGCAGTCACTTTGACTGATGCTCACCCTATACCTAGAGGTGATGAGCTCATTGATAGGTTAGGGGCTGCTAAGTATCCAAGTACATTTGATTTGACTTCCGGCTACTGGCAGATTTCCCTCACTGAAGGAGCAAAGGGGAGGTCAGCAATCTCCACACCAGAGAAACATCACCAGTTCAGAGTAATGCCCTTTGGCATAAACAATGCCTATGCCATCTTTGAAAGGTCGGTGAACAGGGTCCTATCTGGGTTGAAGCAGTGTAATGCAGCTTATCATGATATTACTGTGTATAGTTCCACCTGGGAGGATCACTTAGGACACCTAAGGGAAGTGCTTCAGGCCATGTAGCAGGCAGGTCTGACTATTAAGGCCAGCAAGTGCAGAATAGAGCAGGTTCTGTGGTGTACCCGGGCCACCTGGCAGGTGTGAGCCATGTCCAACCTCTCCAGGCCAAAATCCAAACCATTTGGATTGAACAGCTACTAACGCCCAGACACAGGTCAGGGCAATCCGTGGTCTGACGGAGTACTATAAAAGATTTGTTCAGAACTAAGAGACCATTGTGGCTCCCCTGACAGAACTTACTTCTAAAAAGAGGCCAAAGAAAGTGATGTGGACCCCAGAGTGTCAGAAGGTCTTTGATACTCTGCAAGAGGCTCTATGTTGAGTACCAGTGTTACTGGGCCTTGAATACACAAAATAATTTGGTGGTTCAGACAGATGCTTCAGAACAAGGGATTGGGGCAGAGTTGGCACAAGTAAATGAGGAGGGCCTTGATCAACCAGTTGCCTTTATTAGCAGGCAACTTCTCCCCAGAGAACAAATATGGAGTGCCATTGAGAGGGAGGCCTGTGCTGTGGTTTGGTCCCTGAAAAAGCTGAGTCCATATCAGTTTGGGACTCACTTATTTGTTCAAACTGACCACAGACTTCTCAGGTGGCTCATGCAGATGAGAGGGGAGAATCCCAAGCTATTGAGGTGGTTCATTTCTTTACAGGGGATGGACTTCACAGTGGAACACAGACATGGGGATACCCATTCCAAAGCAGATGGACTTTCCAGGCTTTTCCACTTAGATGATAAGAACTACAAGGGTGCAGGTTAGTTACCCATCACCTTTTGTTTGGGGGGCATGTTAGAAAGTGATCTTTTTGCCCTGCTCACCCCCATTGTTTGCAAAATGATACTGGCGGTAACTGACTCTGACTGTGCCCTGGGCTCTGCTCAACAGACCCAGGCCAAGTGCTATGTTTAAAAAGGTACATGTAATAGGATACACTTACAATTGGCAATGACAGTCCATATAAGTTCCTGGTAGATAATAGGTCCACGTAGTGCAATATACCGATAAGTCCCTAGTATATAATGGGGCATAGAGGTTTAGAGGCCCAGTAGGTTTCCTGCACTTCCATGTGTGCGCTGTTATGTGCCTTCTATACTTTTAAAGGCAGTCGTGCCTTGCAGATTGCCTTTAAAACTAAATTCTCACAATTGGTATTGAAAGAGCATATAAGGTCCAAGACGGCCATACAAGACCCAAGACGGCCGGCCAAACCATTATGCGCACTAAGGGTCTAATTATAAGTCTGACAGTTCTCAGACTGCCAGACTTGTGGTGGGGCAATGTGTGCATGTACCCCCAGTTCCAGCAAAGCATGGACTTTATGTCCATGCTGTGCTGGAACTTCCTTTGACATTCACATTGTGGTGCCTATTTTATACGCACCGCTGTTGGAACACCAAAAGAACCGGCCGCTGGTGACTAAAAAGTCATAATATGGCAGGCGGTTCTCAAGCAGGTTTAGTGGCGCAGCAGCGGGGCGGTCCCTTTGCCGCACTGCCAAACTCGTAATCAGCCCCTTAGAGTGTGCCCACCACTACGTCCCCTGTCACCCCAGCCCTACCCCGCCCTAACCTTGCCCAGGAGCTGCAAAAAATAAAATATTAATGCCAAGGTTATTATCATTTTATTTTTCATTTTCTCACTGCTCTGAGAGCAGTGGGGCGATGCTCCTCCACCTTAGCAGAGAAGCCACCCCTGATTGGTGGTCAGTATTGCATACAATTGCTGCAGCTTAATGTACAAACTTTTTAAGAATGATTCCAAATTGATTAACTCAAAATGCACCACAAAGGGATATACTTATATTGCAAA
This sequence comes from Calotriton arnoldi, assembly GCA_963921515.1. Taxonomy (NCBI): domain Eukaryota; kingdom Metazoa; phylum Chordata; class Amphibia; order Caudata; family Salamandridae; genus Calotriton; species Calotriton arnoldi. Next base: position 419,585 of record CAWUFW010003500.1, read on the forward strand.
ATGTTAAGGCAAAGATTCCAATCCCTTCCATGGTGAAAATGAAGCATTTCTGAAGAAAAAGACTGATGCAAGCAACACGACTTTAACACATAAGCGAAGCAAGTCCTCATAGATGCATACCTAAATCCTTTGCAAATAATTTTCAATAATTTGAGTTAGCATGACCTTGCACTGAATGGTGTGCACTAGTAACAGCTGCACCAATTCAAATGCATGAACCATTCCATCTTGGGTAGCACTACCGGAATCTGGAGCTCTGACTCTCTGTATGACTCCATGCAATGCTACCTTTAAAAAAAAAAAAAGCTTAAGAGTCTTCTCTTTGAAAGACAATTGGGCTACATCTAGGCTCTTCTACATGCTCTCTAATGTCTGATTTTCTCTTTTCCTTGTGCAGTATCTGTGCTGTATCTCAAATATATTCTTGCGATGATTGCGGTACGTGTACTCTTGCATGAGCTCCCAAACACTCTAGAATGTCTGTTTTTCACTTATCTTTTGCTGTATCTCAAATATATTCTCGCTACGATTCTTGGTAACTGTACTCTTTTAAAAGGGCTCTGATGCCTTTGGGCCTTGTTTGTGCTATATAAAAACCCAAATAAATAAATAAATAAATATATTCTATCTTGCCCCATGAAGAAATGTAAAATGATGTATATTCAAGGTAGAGTGAATCTTTTACTTATGGAGATTATGAGAGCTGATAAAGAAAATAGGAGATCGCCCATTTATACTTCCTGCTCATGGACAGCTTCAGCTAGAGCAGCCAGTACTACTGTTTGCTAAGGAATATAGTCATTCATTGTTTCGACATCATGACATTTAGTAAATGGAAGGTGAAAGTCCTCTGCTGAGCTGTCTTGTGTTTTTTATCTCATGCGAGTGTGGCTCTGTGATACTGGCACTGATTGACTTAAGGCCTTAAAGTACATACAATGAAGCTAATTACTGAAAATATGAAACAACGCTTACATGTGTGATACAGCAGGTTCCCGGTGAAAAAATGATATAGCAATTGAAAAGAGACATATAAGAAGGGGGGCAATTGAAAAGACATGGCACACCTCAAAGGCATAACGGCACATCAGGCATCATAAAGCAGTACAGGGGAGCATATGACAAATAATAAGGGCCATATTATCAAGAACGGGCGATAACATTATCGCCGCTTTAGCAGCAGGAAACTGCCACTAAAGCGGCGATAAGGGGCTTGATAATATGCCCTATAGAATTCCAATAGAAGCCCAGGTTTGATGTCCTTTACACCAGAACCTGGGCTTCTATTGGAATTCTATAGGGCATATTATCAAGCCCCTTATCGCCGCTTTAGCAGCAGTTTCCTGCCGCTAAAGCGGCGATAATGTTATCGCCCGTTCTTGATAATATGGTCCCAAATGTTTAACTTGTTGCTTCTTCATCTGTACAATAATCCATAGACAACAAATAGTCCTGCAGTGGTTGTCAGATATCTTTAGGCCTGGATGTAATTGGCTGCAGGGAGGCATACAAATCAGGGTTAGTACACAGTAGGACAAATCTTTCAGCCAGCCTGGCACCATTAGAGGGGTGTGAGCACCCCAGTGAAGCAAAATTTGTAATTTAGCTAGAAGTAAAACAATAGAAGTAAAACAACGTTGTCCCAATGGTAATGCTTTAAGATACCCCAATAAATCCATCAGGGGGTCAGCAGAAATTAGTCGTCCAACCTTAAGAAACAGAATAGAATAGATGCACTTCCAAAAGGACACTATCACCCCACAGGTCCATGCCAAGTGGAGGAAATCTGCATGGTCTACCTGACATTTAGGGCACTGGTGGTATCTAGTAGTCATATTTCACCAGTGTATCCGGGGTAGTGTAGGCTCTGTGGAGATATTTATAATGTAATAGTTTATGATGGTGGTTTCCGGAAACAAGTTTAGTCTGCATACAGCAGTGATACCAAATCATTTCCAAAATAGAGATACCCAGGTCATGTTCCCATGCAGCCCTGGCTCTCTCGACTCCAGTGGTCTTTAGTTGTAAGGAAGTGTTATATAATTTAGAAACAAGGTGGCTGCCACCTGGGAAAGCGATCATTAATGTGAGTGGTGGGAAATATTTTAGGTTCAGTCGGGTAGGTGGGTAGCACAGCCCGTAATGGACTGTGTAAATAATGAAATGTAAATCTGTCCATAGTCATCGATTGTCCTTCCTTAGCCATAGTGGAACTGGGCTTGAGTACACCACTTATAAACAGGTCACCCATGACCCACAAGTCATATGCACCAAGAGAACGCAGTTTCAATTGTTCAAGAGTGAGTGGGAGCAAAGGGTTTTTTATAAGTGGGAGATGCGGGGAGTAAAGCGTATCCCCAACAAGGTAGCACAGGAGTTTAAATCATGGCCAACTAGTAGTGTCAAGTGTCTGTACTGTATTATTGTCGTGCTGGAGACCTTGAGGTAATATGGTGGCAAGTGGGAGATGCGATAGTTGCGACCTTTCAGGTTTAAGAAAAGGCAAATGGCCATCAGGGTGATACCAGTAATAAGTGTAGTGTGATTGGGCTACGTAGAAATAAAATTGGAGGTCGGGAACTCCAAATCCACTGCATTCATAGGGCAGTGTGAGGGCATCCCAATGGAATGGAGGTCGGGAACCGGCCCATATTGGCTGAATGAGTAGCCCACGCAGGGAGGTGAAAAAACTGCTGGTGAGGGCAATGGGAATATTTTTAAAAAAAGAAAGCGAGGCAGCATAGCCATTTTAATGATTGCTATTTGCCCGACCATGTCCAACGGGAGCCTAATCCATTGCTCCACTTGCGTTTTCAGTTTTTCTATGGCCGGTCCATAGTTGTGACAGATTACTTCTGAATTAACTCCATGAATATGAACGCCTAAATACCTGGTGGAGTACGTGCACCATTGTAGAGAAAATTCAAGGTCGCAAGGCACAGTGGCATCTGTAAGTGGGAATACTTCGGATTTTCTCCAGTTAATATGCAGACCAGAAAAAAGGCCGAATGGCTGCACCTCTCGAACAAGTGGAGGTAAATTAACAGTGGGATCGCAGATTAACAACATTATGTCGTCCGCATAAAGGGAAGCTAATAGTGTCCCATGTGGGAATCTAAGGCCCCTAAGTAGATGTTTTTCCTGTAAATGACGGACTAAAGGGTCCATGACAATTATAAACAAAAGAGGAGAAAGTGTGCAGCCTTGTCGGCTACCACGTGTTAGGAGGAATGGCTCTGTGAATGTGCCATTGAGCCGTAAACGGGCCAAATGATCTTGGTAAAACAGGCAAATCAGATTGCAGAAGCCATTAGGCATGCCCAGTTTTGCAGTAGTAGTGTGGATAAAGCACCATTCAAGTGAATTGTATGCCTTTTTGGCATCTAATAGTGCAAGTGCTGATGGGGTAGCAGGGGAGATTTGATTGATCACTGCAAAAAGGGTGCGAAGATTAATTGAAGTGGAACGGTGCAATATAAAACCAGACTGCATAGGAGAAATTATGCGATGCATTAATAAAGAAAAGTGGGTAGCTAAAAACTTCGCCAATAATTTAGTATCATAATTTATAAGGGACAATGATTGATACGAGGAACAGTGATAGGGAGGCTTATTATATTTGAGTATCTATGTGATGACAGCTTCCCGCAGCATGGTAGGGAGGGAGCCACGTTCAAAAGACTCAGCATACATTTCCAGCAAATGAGGGACCAGAAGGGTTTATAAGCTTTATAAAAGTCGCCAGTAAACCCATCCAAATCGTAGCCTTAAAGCCACTCAAGTCATCTATGGCCTGTGAGAGTTCCTCACATGTTAAGGGGGAGGCGAGGAACTACTGTTGGCCAGTTTCAAGCCAAACCATCGCGATTTTAGATAAATAATTGGCCAATGCATTCTAGCCGATGCCCATGCAAGATGTGTAAAATGTTTTGTAGTAATGTGTAAAGTCTGCCAAAATGGCAGTGTTGTCAGTGACTTCAGTTCCATCTGGCCGCCACAAGTGAATCACATATGTGGCATGATAAGGGGGATGCAGCAAACGAACCAATGTTCAACCAGGGCGTTCACATTCACCATACTGGCCCGCCCTAGCATACTTCCCGAGATAACCAACCTCTCACTTGGCGAGCTCATGAAACTCGTGCAGCAATTTTGACATACAGTGGAGCTGATGCGTGTGTGATGTGGCTCTATCAACGGAGTCTAATGCAAGGGGCTTATCCTCTACCATAGCAAGATCTTAAGATCTTTTTAAATGTTTCCCTTTTCGGGGACTGTTCAAACATCTGATGTTCCATGTAATGCAGGAGAGTGGAAACACTGAGTCTCTACCAATGTATGAAGGTGTAATATCTGATCATATAATATAAAGGTAAAGGTTGTAAGGGTAAACCTGTCATGTACCAAACAATGGAAAAGCTTTATCAAGTAAATGTACAAGAATACAAACAACTATTCCCACGCCCCCGCCAAAACAGAGGTTGGTGAAGCCAATCAACCATAAAATAAAACAACATTACCAAAACATAGTGGTATACACCTCAGGGAGATGACAAAGCATGGAGGATAAAAGCCCAGAAAATGCAATAAGTATATAATGGTATAAGTCATCAAACAAGTTAGCCCTGTGAGAAAATATATAAAAAAAACAATTCAATTCAACGTGGACCAAAAGGCATGTACCGATTGAGGGACAGACACATCTGAAAGCTATCGGGCCATGTTTATGTGTTAACAAACTGCGTAGGGCAAGCTAAAACAATTGTGCACCAGTCAAAGCAGGCGTCAAATCAGCAGAAAGATTACTTCTTGCAGCCCTGTACAGCATCAGAGGCAGTGTTGAAAATGAGGTGAAGGCCATCTAGTTCTACGCAGAGACGTGCTGGATAGAGCATTCCGTATTTTAGCCCCAGCTTTTGTAGAGTTCGTTTAACATTAGTAAATTCTGGATGGGACTCTTGAAACATTGGTGTATAGTCTGGAAAAAGTGAAATTGCGGATCTCTGATATTGCAGCGGGCCTTTGTCTCGGGCTAGGAGCAATGCAGTCTCTAAAATGTAGGATCCTGGTAATAATCTGCTGTGGCGGTGCCCCAGGAATTGGCCGGGGACCAAGTGTACGATGTGCTCTTTCGACCACAAAGGTATCAGTGAAAGACTTCCTGTCAAAAAGTTTTGCTAAAAGATGTTCCACAAAGACGTCCATACGTCCCGTGTTGGTGGATTTCGGTATTTCAGCTATATGAATGTTATTACGACGGGATCTCGCCTCTAAGTCCTCTTTCTTAGCTGCTGTAGTTTTAAGGATGCATTCAGCACGTTCAAGGCGTTTCGCTGTTTCGACATTACCATCCTCTATCTCCGAGATCCTGCGCTCCTCACCCTCGATCCTCACATTGTGATATTCAAGGCGCTCAGTCATTGCATCGAGACAATGTGTTAGAGTATCAAATCTGGAGTCATCTGGAGTCAATGGCCCTAAAGCCGGCTTGAAGTTCGGTCCTAATTGCGAGAGTGCCATCAGATGGGGGGTCAGCCATTGGGTGTTCTGAGGTGCCATTGGAACCAGAGGGTGAACATTGGTGGTGCGAAGTTAAAGCATGTTCAAGGGAGTTGTTTTTGCTTAGGAACTCCATGTCCCATTGTAGCATACACAGAGTGTCTGCCAAGGGAAAACTGATAGAGCCAAGTGCATCAACTGGTAGCATGAGTAGTAATGGCCAAGGGAGTGGTGCCAGAGGGGGAATAGCCAGGCAGAAGAGTAGCAGGAGGAGGAAACACAGTCAATGGCGATGGACAGAGCTAGCCCAAGTACAATTTATTGCATCGGACTCATCTGGTCAATATGGTGCAGACAATGTGAAGAGAAGCACCCTGCAGTACTGAGCAAAGTATGGAAGGCAGTGGGGTAAGCAGGCATCATTGTAGGTCATGAGTTGATAATGGGTAGGGGAAGGGAATAAAACTACCTAGTTCCAGAGGTCCATAGTCAGCCACCCAAGCCCACACTGGTGGTGCATGTGAATGGAGATGCCCCTAAGCAGCCCAGACAGGTAGGAGAACAGTAGGCAAGAGATTAAGTGCCCAGAATATAAATCAGGCTGCTCATGATATTATGAGCGAGGCCTGCCCTAACCGATCAAAGTTTGACAAAAATAGGCAGGGTAGTGCATGACAGTGCAGCAGTGTAGAGTGCAGCACTCCAGTCCCAGCCCCCGTATGTATAGAGGCCCTGACTCCTCACCTCTGTAATGGCATAGTGTGAGGGACAGGTTTCCCGTGATCCGCAGTTTGGCCTGCCACCCAGTGATTGGCAGGCACAGGCAGGGCTCAAGCGGTCCTGGCAGGTTGTACCGTGGATCATGCCTAGCGGGGAGCTCTGGGATAATGATGGCTTAGCAGCAAGCCCAGGCACGCGATGCACGCTGGGATTGCATCACGCAGCAGGCTGGGTGCATGTCAGCAGTGCAGCACCCTGCAGATTGGTCTCACTGAGGGTGCAACCAGCAGGCACGGTGCTGCCTAGCAACAATACAATGAAAGCACTGGCCACATTCACCGGCTGCGCAACGACCCTGCCCTCAAGCTCACCCACGGGCCCTGTCCCCACGGGTCCTCCGAAGGCCACAGTGGGCGGACAACTTAGGAAGGAGCCAGGCGGGAGCCGCACCGAACCCAGGATCAGTAGATTTTGCCCCAAATATAGGTAGAATAGGTCTGGGCACAGCAAAGAACCCATATTGAAATTCGGAAATGCTCGATGAAGTGGATGCTTTGGGCAATGCTCGACAGAGCTTCAATGCCATTCGGCCATCTTGGTCGCCGGCTTGGCCACAGCCCCAACAAACACAGATTTCTTGTGTGTCAGATGACAATGGGTATTCCCCTCTCAGTCACTACATGGTGCATATGCCTTTTAACCCTTTGGGTGCTCATGACGGAATGGTTCCGTCATGAGCACCAGTGCTCCTGTGCTCATGACAGAACCATTCCGTCATGAGCACATGCTCAGAAAATCCCTCTGCTGCAGACAGCAGAGGGATTTCCCTTTTTTTTTTTTGCCTGTGGAGGTGGGGAAGAGCTTCCCCAACCTCCCCAGGCCTATTTTTGTATTTCCTTGCAATGACGATGACGCGCATGGCGCGCTATCATCATTGCAACGAAAACAAAACTGAAACTTTGTTTCAGTTTCTCAGTTTCGGTGCCTGTGGGGCTACCTCAGCCCCACGAGCACTGAAACAGATGGGACGGGTATCGATGGAAAGGGGAGAATCTCCCCTTTCCAATAGTACCCTTCCCTAGTGGATCCCTGCTTGGGGATCACCCCAGGAGGGCGATCCCCAAGCAGGGATCCACCCTCTAGCACCAGGGAGGGGGGAGCAGCCCCTTGGGCAAGGGTCTTTGCCCCCCCATTTGTTTTGGGCATAACAGACTTTCTGCCCCCACTGATGGGGGTAGTAGCCCCCAATCTGCCTCCGTGGGAGGAAAAAGCCCACTAGAAACCAGGGATTTTTTTTTATTGATGTTGGGGTGGAGGCTGCCCAAAAAGGGCATGGCAATGCCCCCCCAGAGAAATGTCAGTCTTTATGCCCCCCCGGGGGCAGACGGGGACAGTAGCCCCAAATCTCCCCCCCAGGGGGGCAGAAAGCCCACTAGAAACCAGGGATTTTTTTATTATTGATTGTTGGGGTGGGGGCTGCCCAAAATGGGCAGGCCAATGCCCCCAACCCCCCCAAAAAATGCAAGTCTTTTTGCTCCACATAGGGGCAGATGGGGCAGAATCCCCTGATATGCCTCCGGGGGGGAGCAGAAAGCCCACACAGCACCAGGGATTTTTTTTATTGATGTAGGAGTGGGGGCTGCCCAGAATGGGCATGATAATACCCCCACTCCAAAAACAATTACCACAGTCTTTCTACCCCTCCCCAGAGGCATATTGGGGCAATAGCCCCTTATCTGCCAGCCCAGGGGGCAGAAAGCACACTAGGCCTCAGGAAATATTTTTTTTTTAAATTCAGGGGTGAGGTCAGCCCAGAATGAGCATGCCAATGCCCACACCGCCCCCCAAAAATTCCACAGTCTTTCTGCCCCCCGGGGGTGGATGGGGGCAGTGGCGCCTGATCTGCCCCCAGGGGGGGCAGAAAGCCAACTAGGCACCAGCGATTATGCTGGCTTTTTTTATGCGTGGGGTGGGGGTTGCCATACCAATGCCTCCACCCCCCAAAAAAAAAACACAGTCTTTCTGCCCCCCTTGGGGGCATATCGGGGCAAACCCCCCCCGCCCCCCTGATTCCCTCCAAGGGCGGCAGAAAGCCCACTAGGCCCAGACTTGTTTTTAGCAATGTGCCGATCTGTGGATTTTGGGCCCTAACACAGCACACACATAAGGAAACCTAGCAAACCTGTACATTTTTGAAACCTAGAAACCTAGGGTAATCCAGGATGGGGTGACTTGTGTGCCTCTCACCAGGTTCTGTTACCCAGAATCCCTTGCAAACCTCAAACTTAGTTCAAAAAAACACATTTTCCTCATATTTCTGTGATGGAAAGTTCTGGGATCTGAGTGGATCCACAAAATTCCACCCGCCCCGCATTCCCCAAAGTCTTCCGAGAAAAATGGAACCTCACTTGTATGTGTAGGCCTTGTGCCCGCGACAGGAAACGGCCCAAAACGCAACGTGGACACACCTCATTTTCTCAGTGAAAACTGACCCTTTTTTTGCAAAGTGCCTAGCTGTAGATTTTGAACCCTAGCTCTGCCGGCACCTAGGGAAACCCAGCAAACCTATACATTTTTGAAAACTAGCCACCCAGGGGAATACAGGATGGGTGAATTGTCTGGCTCTCACCAGGTTCTGTTACCCAGAATCCCTTGCAAACCTCTTACTTTGTAAAAAAAAAACACATTTTCCTCACATTCTTGCCGTGGAAAGTTCTGGAATCTGTATGGTTCCACAAAATTCCACTGACCCCACATTACCCAAAATCTTCCGAGAAAAATGGTACCTCACTTGTGTGGGTAGGCTTAGTGCCTGCGACAGGAAACGGCCCAAAACGCAACGTGGACACACCACATTTTCACAGTGAAAGCTGACCCTTTTTTTACAAAGTGCCTAGCTGTAGATTTTGAACCCTAGCTCTGCCGGCACCTAGGGAAACCTAGCAAACCTATACATTTTTTAAAACAAGACACCCAGGGGAATCCAGGATGGGGTGACTTGTCTGGCTCTCACCAGGTTCTGTTACCCAGAATCCCTTGCAAACCTCAAACTTTATTAAAAAAAAAAACACATTTTCCTCACATTTCTGTGGTGGAAAGTTCTGGAATATGCGTGGATCCACAAAATTCCACCCACCTCGCATTCCTCAAAGTGTTATGAGAAAAATGGTACCTCACTTGTGTGAGTAGACCTAGTGCCCGCGACAGGAAACGGCCCAAAACGCTTCGTGGACACACCACATATTCACAGTGAAAACTGACCCTTTTTTTGCAAAGTGCCTAGCTGTAGATTTTGAACCCTAGCTCGGCCGGCACCTAGGGAAACCTAGCAAACCTATACATTTTTGAAAACTAGATACCCAGGGGAATCCAGGATGGGGTGACTTGTCTGGCTCTCACCAGGTTCTGTTACCCAGAACCCCTTGCAAACCTCAAAATTTGTCAAACAAATACATTTTCCTCAAATTTCTGTGGTGGAAAGTTCTGGAATCTGCGTGGATCCACAAAATTCCACCCACCCCGCATTCCCCAAAGTCTTCCGAGAAAAATGGTGCCTCACTTGTGTGGGTAGGCCTAGTGCCTGCGACAGGAAACGGCCCAAAACGCAACGTGGACACACCACATTTTCACAGTGAAAACGGACCCTTTTTTTGCAAAGTGCCGAGCTGTAGATTTTGAACCCTAGCTCTGCCGGCACCTAGGGAAACCTAGCAAACCTATACATTTTTTAAAAGTATTTAGCTGTATTTTGGCTAAATTCTGGGTCCCCTCCAGGTGAATCCACAAACCCTTGTTACCTTTTGAATCCCCATGATGCTGGAAGAAAAGGACGCAAATTTGGTGTGGATACCTTATGTGGTCAAAACGTTACAGGGCCCCAAGCGCGAACTACCCCAAATAGCCAAAAAAAGGCTTAGCACAGGGGAGAAAAAGGCCTAGCAGCGAAGGGGTTAAATTATTGATCAATGAGAATTACAGTCAAAGGGAGGTGCGACTGCAGTCATGCAATGGAGTATTTCCTCTTTGCCGGTACATAAGCATTTCAGTGGTGAAGCAGGTAAATGAGCTTTAGCTGTCTCACCACCCTCATGTAATTACACATATTCATGAGCAGAACAGACAACACTACCTAGAAGTAATTGTCATGCCCACTTCAGCGACATAGCTGTGGGCCAATAATGTACTTTTTTTCCTTTCCATTCTTCATTCTTTTTGTATTGTTGTCAGTCATTCTTGTGCATTTAAACAACCTTTCCAGGTTACGGTTATATCAAAGACAACAATAATTCCTTTTCACCAATAAAAATCATGTTTTTCTGGAATGTGCATTAAATATTTAAAAGGGTTACTATAACTTTTATAAGTACACCTGCCTGCTACAGAGCAGGTTCTATTAACATTATAGGTGATGGTTAATTTATTATTAGTTTTTTTTATATTGTAATCATATGGTGGCCACATTTTCGTGGCACCACATTTTCTTTTTTTTACTTCTTTATATTAGTGTATTATATGCTTGCAATAAAAAAAATTACTTGTGGCTTTGACAATGCTTGTTTTATTTGATTCTGTGGATAAGGGAAAACACCTGCATATCATTTTTACAGAGTGCTTTTGTGTAAAGAGTTCATTCTTTATTTGCTATTTACAACATAAAATGTAGCCTTCTTTCGCAAAATGATAGTGAACCCAGTCAGTGCATGGACATACAGATTACTGCACCGGATCTCATACTTTGGCCCCATATTATTGTATATATTTCCAAAAGATCTGTGTTTTCAGTGTATTGTAATTTACTTGATTTTAGTCCTGAGTACAGCCTAACGATTTTAACAACAAAACAAATGCCAGAATAATATATGCTGTTGACTAAAACGCCAACTCTGGTTACAGGTACAGCACATGTCATTGGAACAAATCCTAGTCCTTTACAGACTGACATTGAGATAGGGTTTTCACCTATGGAAGTTATCATGTATACATACTGTCTGTATACAGTGATTACAAATAATTTAAAATGATTGCTTTAGTCATTTAATTTGAGTTTTTTCTTGGTTCTTGCATAATTGTAACTTCTGTCAACCAAATCGTTTCCAATTGGTTCTCAGCCAACACCTATTTCACCCCTTGGTAGCTTACATGCTTGGGGAGTTTTCAATGAGAAGCATAAGTATGCAGTAACATGGTATTTTGTCCTTATTTCAAGGTAGCCACATTAGAGAGACTTCATAAACGATTCAGTACAGCATAGGACAGCATTTAAGTCTGTATTGCATTATACAGTGAGTATATTGTGTATTCTGTCCAAATTAGGTGATTATGGCATGGTTAGCTGTGGCAATCCTTTTTTGTGGGCATCCCTGATTTCCCCTTCATCTTTAAGAGCTCAATTTATAAGGAGTACCCTGCCCTACTGTGTCTCATGCTGCTTTGAGAGATTGCAGATCTTCTACAATCTCTCACAGCATAAAGCTGACCCTGGTGTAATGGTGGTAATTCTTTCCAAAAAGGGATCACCCACTATTTGATGGTAGTCACCTCCAGTGCAGTGCTGTTTTTTAATTAAGTAATAATGTTAAGCTCTCGGGAAAGGAAAGAGCATCTGCAGGCAAGTGTGTATCAATTTTTCACTGTTTATAGCCTCTCCCCTTCCTTCTAGTTTTCTTCCTATCTCTTTCCAATTCTATACAATAGCATACAACATTACACCACACTATCCATTACCAAATCACGCTACACTTCACCACACCACAGAGAAACACAAAATAGCACATCACATCCTCACAATATGCCACCTTCCCACATCATGCAACAAAATACCACGACTCATCAAACCATTTAACATGCAACACTCTACAAATATACTATGTTACACAATGCACTACACCAATCTTCACCACACTTCCCAACAACTCCTCACATAATACAGTGCATCACATTGTAACATCTCACACAACATCTCAACATACCTCATCATTTCACACAGTGCCTCATCATGCACCTCTGAACCAGAGAATACCACAGCATCCTGCATCACACAGTTTCCCCGCCATTGCTTTCCACAATACAACACACTGTTCCTTATGGTACCTCGCCAGGCTATGTTTAATCTCATAACTCCACACTGCTGCACCCCACTCTAACTCATAATGTAAATGCCGCATTACACTACAAGCAACCGTAGAATTGGTGGGACACTAGCACTATGTATTGATATTGGCCACACAGACATTAGAATAGGCACACTTAGGGTTCAGTTGACACTGGCACCATTTTAAGTCTTGCCCTAGCAAAACACTTGTGCAGAGAAATAGCTGTGCCAAGGAACCATGTGTGCAAGGCAGTCATTTGAGGTGATGAGTATCTGGGCTGGGGAGTTGTCTTTTTTGGGAACACTTTGAATTGGTGATACGCCAAACTAGTAGCATATACCAGCATGAATTAGTTAAAAGATGGTGCTTGGTTGGCTGAGAAACAAGAAGGTTCAGGTCCCATCACATGCTGTCATCACATGCTGGGTCATCAATCAATCAGGGGGTTTGTAGAATGCGCTACTCACCCGTGAGGGTCTCAAGGCACTGGGGGTGGGGGGGGGGGTTAGCAGCTCCGAATCAGTCAAAAAGCCAGGTCTTGAGGCTCCTCCTGAAGGTGAGCAGGGTGGGGGAGCGTCTGATGTTGACTGGGAGCTCGTTCCAGCTCTTTGCAGCGATGTAGAAGGCTCTTCCGCCTGCACTGGTTCTGCTGATGTGTGGGGTCTCTGCCAGGGCGAGGTCAGCGGAGCGGAGGTTCCTTTTGGGCACGTGGAAGGAGACACTTTCGTTGAGGTATTTGGGTCTGATGTTGTGGAGGGATTTGTAGGCGTGGGTGAGTAGCTTGAAGGTCACTCTCTTCTCGATGGGGAGCCAGTGGAGGTCACGTAGGTGCTGGGTCATGTGCTCGTGTTGTCGGGTTCCGAGCACGAGTCTGGCTGGGGCGTTCTGTATGATTTGGAGCTTGTGTAGCAGGGTTTTGTTGATTCCGGTATAGAGGGCATTGCCATAGTCCAATCTGCTGGTTATGAGTGCGTGGGTGACGGTCTTTCTGCATTCGGGGGGGATCCACTTGAAAGTCTTGCAGAGTATGCGGAGGGAGTTGAAACAGGTGGAGGCGACGGCGTTGATCTGGTGGGTCAAGGTGAGGGAGGAGTCTAGGATGATGCCGAGGTTCTGGGCGTGGTCCGTCGGGGTTGGTGGGTGTCCAAGGGCAGGGGGCCACCAGGAGCTGCCCCATGCAGTGGGGGAGGGTCCAAGGATGAGGACCTCAGTCTTCTCTGAGTTGAGTTTTAGGCAGCTGTTGCTCATCCAGGCCGCGACGTCTTTCCTTCCTTCTTGGAAGCTGAGTCTGGTGTCTTCGATGTTCTTCTTGAGGGAGAGGATGAGTTGGGTGTCGTCGGCGTAGGATATTATGCTGAGCCCATGCTGTTTGACGATGGCGGCGAGGGGGGCCATGTAGATGTTGAAGAGCGAGGGGCTGAGTGAGGATCCTTGGGGTACTCTGCAGTTGATTTCCGTGGGTTTGGAGAGGAAGGGAGGGAGTCTGGGGGTCATGAAAACAAAGAACATTCAAGGAGCCATGAAACAGTATAATCATTAAAGGTAATACGTATTGACTGTTGGAAGTACTGCCTGTCTAGTCAGACCCCTTTATTCTTTGACAAATGGTAAATATCACACTGTCGACTCATCAGTTTGATTTGGTGGCTAATGAGCTGGATTCTCTATCTAATTGGATTAGGTACACCTGAAAAACTCCTCTAAAACATTGGTCCATTATATAAACAAATTAAAGTTTGCAGATGTAGTGTCCGATGCAAGACCTCCATAGGAAGGTTTGTGTGCATAGATCCTTTGGGAAACTGAGGATTGAGGAATGGGGAAATATGGGATCTCAGACAACAGGAATGAAATAAGGGAAACATGATGACAGGGAGATAAATGTACAAGAGACAGGGTTATGCTGATACCATGTCAGTAAAAAGAGATGTTCAATAGCATAATATAACATAGCCATCTGAAAGGAAAAATTATTCAGCATGGTTCAGCTGACAGGGATAATTCTACTAAAAATATCCAAACACATCCAAACAAACACAATACCACAGGGTGTTTAGGCTATGCAATCTAAAGTGCCTCATAAAAACTATGCATTGGACAGGCTTAGGAAGTTAAAACAAAGTAGTACAGGCCTAGATATGAGTAGGAAGACTGTTCCTGATTGAGAGAAGCAAGGCTTTACTATACATGAGTGTTTAAATTAAGGGGCCCAAAGACATTTGCAGTCAGAATGCAAAAAGCCACAGAAGGATTATTAGGTGTAATTGCTACAAAGAACAAACAAAGAACTGACTGCCCACTCAAATGAACTGGATCTCAATCCTAATATGTTTTAGTGTGAAACCCTTCATGGTTAAGGACGAAGGCCCTCACCCACATAATGGGTGACATGCTTCATCATTGGGCTCCTCATGTCATCACTTCTAAGGAACAGATGTAATCTACTACCATTTAAGAAATAGGGGAGCTCTGGGGAATAGTATATATAGCAAATAAGGTATGCCATTCATCTAGTCTGGGATGGTGTAAGGACATACAGAGGGGAAAAGTGTGTCTAAGGAAAAACTGAATAAACTTATCTACTATGTGAAATCATTTAATTTAATGGGTCCCCTAGTGTCAGACTAAAAATAGTGGGGAATATTTCTACCCATGTGGTGTGGTCGACATGTGTCGGCCCATATCAACCCTATAAACATGTCTCAGTGGAATTCATCAGGACTCAAGTTGCCCTCTCTGCTGGTGCTAATATGTGTAAAATGCAATAGCAAAGAGTACTACCTGCATCTGTAAAGGTTAGTAGACACCAGGTATCTGCCTCAGTAATGATAACTGTAGGCCAGTATTCCGACCCAATTTTAACTTCATCCTCAAAGCTGGAGGTAGTTTTGGGGTCTTAACAAGTTGAGCTGATCAGCCAGCATGGAAGTACAATGGTCCCACGATATGAAACCTATGTGGTGCAGCAAAGCAAGATTTTATGCATCTGATCTGCTTATGTCCCTCTGTAAAAGCTATTTGGGTGTGGTTATTAAAAAAGCTTTTAATGATAGAGGGATCCGGTCTTGTAAACCGGGAATAATTAAAGGCCTGGACCCAATAGATCCCTGTTTGAACTGTAAGATGATGGCATTTCTGACATTTTATGAAAAGTCATTAATGAACAAGGAAAAACAAGGCTCTGTTTCACAGATGAAATAGCGATTATGGACATTCGAATGCTAAGACCCTATCCCCTGGACGATTAAGTAGATGTAGCATTAGTTAGAAAAGCAATTAACAGATGGGCTTTTAACTGCACTAATGTACTTTATATTGGGATTGAAGATGATAGCAATAGAAGTCTGTTTTATTAATATATTAATAGGAACTGGATGATTCTGTCCATTTTTTAAATATTCCAGGTATGAAAAAATGATCCACAGAAGGGTTTTAAGCTGATTTATTGCATTTTATACTGAGAGCAGAAATTATAGCAACGCTTTAGTCTTTGACATGAAATTCAATTTTAATAATTTTATGATGTGGAAATAATTGTCCTTTGGAAGATTGTTATGGTTTTCATTAACTGAAACAATAAAGTTTTGATTGATTGGAGGTAGTTTGGTTCGGAGCTACCATGTCTCCGCCACAGAGATCTTGTGTCTCCTAATCCTCAAGGGCAGGAATACTGGCCTATGGTTACCCCCCTCCCCCCAAAGCTCCGTTATATCTTAAAAGGTAGCATCTTACATCTACTCCTTAGGAGAGATTATAGGAGGGACCCAATGATGAAGCATGCCACCCATTGGGTGGGAGAGGGCCTTCATCCCTAGCCATGAATGGTTTCCCAATAAAACATACTTGGATTGAGATCTAGTTCATTTGAGTGGGCCGTCAGTTCTTTGTGTGTTTGTGTGGATGCCAGGGAGGTTGAACCGGCTGACTTTTAATCCTTCCAACCTTGATATGTACTGTACTTTCTACAAAGACCAGGGCAGTCCTTACCAACATCTGAATGTAAGACTGCAGTCTTCAATAAAACAATCACCTTAACCAGAAATCACTTGAGGATCATTTATCTGCCACTGAAATGGTCTATTTTGTGAGGTCAAAATATCAGTATGACAATAGTGAGTTGTTAAATTTACAATTTGTACAAACGTCTTTAGACTGTCTGAATAACAAGTGTTGGCATATTCCAACGAGGAAGTCATGACTTCCAGAGCTACAATAAACTTGAGATGAAAAGAAAGGAGGTGTTTTTTTAATAGACAGTTGCAGAAATCAGTTCTTAGGTCCATTATAATTTGAGAATCAAGCTCGTTTTGGCATCAAACATAAAGGACAGTTGTTAGAATTTAGACAGTTGAGATACGTTTTGGTCAAGTAAGGAAAAATGTTTGCTGTTACTCATATGGGATCTGTTCTTCTTGCCAAAAATAGTAACATGGTTTAATCACTAATGAGGTGGAGATGTTATGACTCATTCTGCCCTTAATTTTACTGAGGCAGGTGTGAAAGTCTTGAACTGGTCCACATACATTGATGTGAAGTTGGGTGTTGCCCTCCTAGGACTGGCACTCAATATAATAGTGATGGGTGACATTTAAGAGAGGAGCCAGGTAGATGTTGAACAGTATGGATGAGAGAGGGGACCCTTGAGGATCTCCATAAGTAAAAACAACAAGTTTGAAATTGAAAAGACCTCTTTTACTTAAATGCAGTTTCCTTTCAGTAATAAAACAAACCATATGAGGGAAACAGGCTCAACATTTGACAATGAGATCAATCTAGTAACGATACTATTATACACTAATTTGTCAAAGGATGTTGAAATGTCCAACATGGCTAATAATGCAGCACAACCCTCATTATTAAAGCATAGTGTGTAACTCCAGACAACTACCAGTGCAGTTGTAGTAGGGCTAAACATTTCATTGCAATAGAGTAAAGTATTGATTTTGAATCAAGACATTTTGAAGATGGCTCCCTAACATTAAAGAAAAGCAAAATCGTTGTTAACACTAAAGTAGTTGTAGGACCTTAGTGGGCTCAAGTTTGGAAAGATGTTTCTGAAGTATATCAACAGAAGTGGGTAAAAGAGAAAATATCTCAGAATTGCCAGGGGATAGGAAGATAGGCATACACTGTAAGGTTATCACTCACCTGAAACCAGGTTGTTCCCTTGGGGAGATACAATACTGAATCCCAATACCCCCAAGACCCTGCCTCCGCAAAAGTTATTAAAACACTCTGTGACAAGGGAGAATCCCAGGGGAAAGGGGAATGGGGCAAAATAAAACAAGGAGAAAAGACACTGCGACCTCTGGTTCGTAGTACTTCTGTCGCACTGACAAGCTTCTACCTTCAGCTTTGTTTTGGCACTATTTCGTGGTACTGTGCTTTTGTCTTTAAACAATAAACAAGATATAGGTATTAATACTGGATTCAGATTACTCATATATTAACTAGTGAATAATATCAAGATACGTTCAATGCCTTCTATTATTTATACCTCTCTAATAAAGATTGCAACTCTTATAAACCATTGCTGTTCATCCAATCATTCGTGAAGACATTCTTTGATAGTGTCTCTTGACTACAACTTATGTTTTTATAACAGAGTTCTTATTCAGATAAGTCTCCTGCTTTAAAATGTAAAAGAAACAACAATTGTCGTATTCCAATAAGTCTGAACTTAATTCTTATTTGTCCTGGAATTAAATGTTCTCCGATTGCAGTTTGCGAGTAAAAGTATAAATAAAGCGTAACTGTTAAATCTTGTGACCGAATTCGCAAGACGCCAACACAGGGAAATACCTTGTTCTGAACTTTGTCCTCTTTCTTTTGTTTTTCTTGTTGTTTGCTGCTGAGGGAATCCGAAAGCAATGCTGGACTCCGGAAGGTTACCAAGGCAACCAGAGCCAAAGTGTGGATGATGCACAGGAAGTCCGGACGGAGAAGAAGAGCCCAGGAACCGGAGCCTGATCAACGCGCTGGAATGCAGGTAAGCGGGAGAAATAACGAGGCCAAGCGTTTCTGCTAGAGAGATGTTCCTTTTTATAGCTCTGGGACGGGTGGGGTTTACTCGTGCAGGATGTATGACTCATCTTCAACTGGCAGAGTGCTGCACATGGAAAACGGGTGTGGCAGCACATGTGGAGAAAACCTGAAGGCCTTAGTCATGCTTACAAATAATTATTTGACACATGTTACTCATGCAGAGTGTATGACTCATCATCAACTGGCAGAGTACTGCACATGGCAAGTGGGTGTGACAGCACACGTGGAGAAAACCTGAAGGCCTTAATCATGCTTACAAATAATTTTTTAACATGTGAACATTCTGTTTTACTATACACAAGACTATAGTTATGCTTACAATTCGTTTCCAATACACCAATGTTATTTAAGCATATAAAACGAACAAAACAACATATCCACTTTCTAATATTTTGCACAACTTCAAGGCATATGTGTCTGACCGTAACCTCAACTCAAAGGTCTTGCTTCCGGTCATTCTGTGGTTCCAGAATTGGTTAAGCTTTGTGCGTAATTCCTAACATACACTCGGTGGAAGTGAAGATGACAGACACATTTTCGTATTTCAACCTTACTCATGAGAAAGGAGCTCACATTGTTGTAAAACATTTTAGAACAGGAAGTTTGAGCTGAAATAACTTGTACCAATTAAATTAACCAGTTTTAAAATGCATCTTGGTTGGTTAGCAGCCAGTCTTCCTGACAGCAGAGGCCCCATGGTGCTTTTTATCTCCCTAAATAACTGTTATTGGTTCCTAGTGTCGTGTAGTTCCTACCAATCCATAGGACCTGCGCATTGTTTGGACAACAGAAACTAAGGGCTCAGTGTCAAGACTGATTCCGGACACCATCGCAGAATATGTTGGCCTATAGACCAGCTAGTTCAGAGTGCCACCGTAAGCCCCCCTAACCTACCAGGGAGCGAATGGTTTCTGGCAACCACTGAACATGACAACCCTAACCCCTCAGGGATCGTAGGAACAGTACAGAACCTTTCGCTCAGTCACTCATGCTCACTTATTCTCATAGAAATACAGAGAATACACAGTGGGACATTTTCAATAATATTTATGGAACCAACGTTATTCTTGCATAACATACGTGTGCTGCAATGATTAGGAGGTAGAAGTAGATAAACGTGATTACAAGCGTAAATAGTAGGTCGAGTTCTACCATGGTGCTAAAACAATGTATATATATGTGTACCTAGAGTGTGTGTAGGTGTAGAGCCAAGAATCCTCCCCCCCGAGGGATGATCCAACCCTATTACCTGATGGCATAGAGTGAAGCACCCCGTCTTAGTTATAAACTGGACACCCCTCACGAGATGTCAGACCGCTGCGTGGTGATTTCTCAGTATGCAAGGACCCTCGGTGTCAGCGGAAGTACCTCAGTTACTAATCTATCGGGATGCTCATCTTTTATAATAGAAAGCAGCCTTGCGATGTACGCATAGATTAGTGATGTTATGGATATAAACATAGCCATATCGCTCTGTGGATGAAGATAGTGATGACATTTGTACGTAGTGTGAAACAAGAACTTGTACATGATGTTTAGGGTGTTGTGATAATGCTGTGCGAAGCTAGATGTAAAAACAAGTTTATTTTCGGAGAAACTAATCCAACATTGTCGTGCGTGTAAATGAGTGCCAAAGGTCACAGCTGGAAATGTTATTTGTGAGGAAAATGTAAGAAAATGAGCTGCTTCACTACATGGGCCTAACTCGGGAATATAACTAGACATACCAAGATACCTGTCTTAACATTTGGTTTGCAACGCTTAATCTATATATCATTTTACTCAACTTGCTATGCTTCATCAAAGGGAGAGAGCTGGGATGTGCCATATTCACTTTTATATGAAAAATTTCAGCTCTCTGCCTGCACTGACGCACAATCTGCTCCCTAGCCCAAATGCAGGCAGGCACCCTTGGTACATCGTGCAACAGTACCTGCATTGCACCCAGGATTTTTGTGCAGATAGGGACACAATTTTTCTGCACAAAAACAATCATTAGAGGCATGTTGCGCCTCCCCTGGGAAGGTGTAGAATTTTGACCCATTCCCCGGCTTACCAGTCTTGGTAAATCTGAGAATGCGCCAAAATCCATGGGTGAATGCGTGGGAACACCTGCACTCCACCCATGGAATGCCTTACCTGGGCAGAGTAATGCAAGGCAGCAACATGTGCTGCCTTACGTTACTCCAGATTTAACAAGCGACGCAGGGCCATGCAAGGAGTTGCTTGGTAAATCTGACTTAAGCATTGTGTTACCCTTGCGACACCATGAGTAATGGCAATTCAATACAATGATAAATATGGCCCTGGGTATATTGTAGCCTATCCTTGTATCGTTTCTATTGTAACAATAGTTCCCTTTGAATGTGGTTATATTTTCAACTATTGATGCCAGTAATAAGAAATTCTGGTTAGTATGTGCACTGAAACATACAACACAAATTAGTAGTGTGTTACCCTTGCTGATTACAGTAATTACCCTTTTTGAGGTATCAATACTTGAAACTAAATAGTCACTATGTAACCATTATCAACATGTTGTGCTTTAAGGATCTTATCTGTTAATTTCAAGTAATCTGGATTTATATGCGTCAAGAAACAATAATTCAGAAATCCCTTTAAATAGCAAGTAATGCTTTGATTCTAGTTCAAGACTTATTAAATGGAATACTGTCTGGATATAAATGTTTGAAGTCACAATTGCATCCTTTGAATATTTCATTGTGACGGGTTTACAGAATGTGATGCATAGGTAGAAAAAACACCCCTCAATTTGTCATGGGTTTCAGATTGCAACATACTGGTTGCGGCATCTAAATGTCTTGATTGCTTAGCAAGTTTTATGGACTATAAAAACTCAAAAAAGATTCCAAAGAAATATCCACTTCGTGATATTTCAGAAACTTGTACTTGTCTTTCGTCTTCACCCCTTACTCCTTTGTGTACCTCTGCCTGTTCTGCTGCTTGTTCTTCTGCCTGCTCTCTTGCAGGTGCCAGAGGTCGGTCTGGTCTTCCACTGGCGGTGTAATCACTAGTGCTCTTCTTTCAGGATCATAGAGCAACAACCCTTCCTCTGGATTGTTCACTCTCCAGGTGTGAAAAGCATTAATCCAATTTGAAACTCCAGCACAATTAACAGCAGTGTTTTTCGTAAGCAGAATTAGGTTGGGGCTTTCCATCTGGGTTCAAGACTAGTCTTCCAAACGTGCTTCTTGATGACGACCCAATTTCCAGGATTGAGGTCATGGTGCTGTTCGTAATGGGGATCTGATGTAGCAGCTGACATCTGATGAGAAACAGAACAAACTACATCAGCAAGGTTTTCGCAGTAGTCCATAATCATATCATCAGTGGTGTGCACCAAAGCATTATTTGGAACAGCAGGTGACCTCACGGTCGTTCCCATGAGAATTTCATGAGGAGATAACCCAGTCTTTCTGTCTCGAATACATCGGACGCTCATCAGTACCAAAGGTAATGCATCTTGCCATTTCAATTATGTTGAAGCACAAACCTTCACCAATCTGGACTTTGAAGGTTCCATTCATTTGTTCAACTATGCCTGACGCTTAGGGTCTGTAGCTGCAGAGTGATTGTTGTTCAATCTGTAAAGCAGCACATAACATGTTCATCACTTTGCTATTTAAGTGCGTTCCTCTATCTGACTTAAAAAGGACTAGCATTCTAAACCTTGGAATGATTTCACTTAGCAATAGTTTAGCTACAGTGAGGCTGCCATTTCTCCTCATTGGGTAGGATTCCACCCATCGGGAGAATACACAGATAATCACAAGGATATATCTCAGCCTGTTTTAAATGGACATCTTGATGAAATCCATTTGTAACCTGTTAAGGGGGCCACCTGATCTCACTAAGTGTGTACCTCTGACTGGTGTCTTTTTCCCTACATACAGTTGTTGGCATGTGACGCACCTCCTGCAATTTTCTTCAGCAATTAATTGAAATCTTGGATTAAACCAACTTTTTCTGAAAAGCCTCACCATTGCATCTCTCCCCAAGTGTGTGTCCCCATGATAGTATCTAGCCACTGGAAACAACAAGCTATCGGGCAACACTGGTCTCCCATCCTCTGACATTCAAATGTTATTGGCATTTTTGGTACAGCTGGCCTTGATCCACCCATTTTGTTCAATTTCAGTTACTGTTTCTTGCACTCCCTTCAATTCTTCCCATGTGTCAGTTATTTCCATCATCATGCCAAAAGCACAGTTTGGTAAGTGAAAACATCATTTACCATACCTAGCTACTGTGTAAGCATATCTGTTGCCAATGACAACATCCACTGCCTGTTTGATGTCCCAGACACTGGACAATGGCAATCTCCTTATGTAATTGTAATGCTTCCATTTCTGATGGGCGATCCTGTTGAAGTGAGAAAATCCCTTTGCATCCATAATTGCCCAAAGTTGTGAACTACACCGAAGCCAAATTGGCTATCTGTAAGTATGGTGACTTTCAATTGTCACGATAAACCACAGGCTCGTGTAAGAGCAATCAGTACAGCAACTTATGCAGAAAAGACATATTGGAGCCAGGAGGCTTCAACCACATTTTTTATAGAGCACACAGCATATGCTGCTCTCAGTGTGCCATCATTACTTCTCAGGCATGAACCATCAACAAACAGGACATGATTGGGCTCAATCAGTGGTTCATTCTTTATATCTGGACGTGGCTTTGTACATAGTTCAGTGACACTTTGACAATCATGGTCAAAATCATCACCTTTGTCTTCTTGAACAATTGCAGGCAAAAGAGTAGAAACATTCAACACATTACATCGTCTTATGGTGATGTTCTCAAGTGCAAGAAGACTTTGTTCATATTTACTAAGTCTATTATGTGTCAAATACTGTGTCTTTGTTCTGTTAAGCAATAACTTGACAGAATTACGAACCATCACAATCAACGGGTGTGCTATCACTATGATTTCGCTCTTTTCTAGACTTACACTCACAACGGCCACTGCCTTCAGGCAACTGGGGAGACCTTTTTTGTTTCTTTATTTTTCCTCATTCTGCCAACTCTCTTGCTAGTATTGCTCTCGCCCCTCAGTTGCCAAGAAGAAGAGAAGAGCATTTCCACAAGAATACTGCTGTTTCCACTTCCATCTCCTTCACATGTAAACTGGGGCGAAGAAGAGCCGGGACCGACTGCATATATGACAATCATCGGACCTGCTGGAGAGCTGTCTCCACTCCACCAACAAAGCCCAAACCTTCTCCAAACTCCTAGGGTCACAGGCCACATCGAACTGACTCGTGCAAATTATACTTTTGAAACACTCAGTAAAGCATGGAGGGCTTTCAGATTTCCAAAGCCTACATATCTCCCGCCTCGCCAGGAGAATCACATAGAAAATAAATTTAGTAATGACTGTATTTGTTCGTGCAGGACCTTCTTGAAAAAGCCCAAAAAATATAAGTCGAGGGCTTACCTTTATCTGTTCAGCCGTTACTTCCCCAAGAAAATTACACACCTCAGTCCAATAGGAGACGATCTTCGGACACATCAAAAACAGGTGTAGGTCGTCTGCCGATGAAAGCATACACCTTGGGCAGGGATATGAGTTCCCTGTTACTCTTGAAAGCTTGGCTGGAGACCAATATACTCTATGGGTAGTAAATAGATGGTTAAGCTTAAGCGAGGCAAGTTTCACCACTGCTCGTAAAATGGAATAGGAGTCATACCAGGCCTGCTTAGGATCTCCTACCTCAAGCTCTTCAACCCACAGTTTAGAGATATCAGAGACAATGTTATCACCCGCCTCCAGAAAGGCCCAGTACCACAAAGAAACTTCCTTTTTCAATGAACCAGTTCTCATCACCTGGTCTATCCAAGAGTCATCTTCCTCATCTACCCACTCTTGTGTGGCCCACCAGGAGCAAAGTTGGTAATATTTGAACCTCGTCACTTGTCCCATAGTACAACTACTCAGCGCTTCCCAACTCGCTAAACTTGATGCCGTTTTAAGATCTGCCCAATAGTATAACCCCGCTGATTTTAATGGCTGACTAAGATGATCAATCAAGCAATCGAGGGTTCCCGGAGAATCCCAAATCGGCGCCCAAGACGAGTAATATGGGACTCCCAGTCTTTTCCGAAAGTACATCCAGGTTCTTAAGGCAGACTTCAGAATCTTCAATTTCACCTTTTTGAAGTATTTCGGGTCTCCATATTTAAAAAGGAAGTGGCTCTGGCCTTGACACACATCCCCTAACAGTGCCTCAAAAAGTAATCCCAAGGGTGACCTATCTACCTTATTAGCAAGCATACAGAAGTTCTTGAAATGGAATGCATGGCAATATACAAGCAAATCCAGAAAGGCCAAACCCCCCCACCTCCAACCTCCTCCTCAACGTTTTCCAAGATATCCTGGGCCCCTTTGAAGCCCATATAAAGCTGCCTATCTTCCCCTGGAGCTTGACTATATCTTCTTTTGAAATCTTAAAGGAATGGAGTTAAAAAGAAAAGTAATTTTAGGAAGGACAATCATCTTAATAAGATTCACATGGCCGTAAATGTTTAAGGGTAAGTTAGCCCACCTTACCAACAAGCTCCCTATCTCCTGGCTAACTTTTTTCCAATTTATCCTGGGTACATCCTCAAGTTTCTGCGTAATTAATACACCCAAGTAACGCATTTGAGATTTCGCCCCGACTATTCTTAACCTGATTCCATTCCATAATGTCAGTTTTTTCAACGTTCACCTTATAACCAGATATCGTACCAAAGCTCTGCGCCTTTGCCATTAAGTTGGGAATTGCCACCTGAGGGTTGGTAGTGTAGAGGATCAGATCATCTGCATACAGAGCCAATTTCGCCACCAAACCAGCAGACTTAAAAGGAAGGATAGTGAGATCCGCTCTAATCAGGTTTGCAAACGGCTCTATATACAGGTTGAATAGGAGCGGAGACAGGGTACAACCCTGTCTCGTGTCCCTAGTGATATCAAACCAAACTGATAATTCCCCATTCACCAGCACCCTAGCCCTGGGAAGATAGTATAGATTTTGCACAGCCCTCACCATGTTCTGCGGAAACCCGAATTTTCTTAAGGCTTCCCAAAGATAGGCCCAGTGAACTTGGTCGAAAGCCTTGGCAGCATCTACAGCCACTACAGTCAAAGGCAAATTCTGGGCCTCCGCCATATCTATAACCCCCAACATCAAAAATGTGAGCTCATTAAGCTGCCTCCCAGGGATAAAACCTCTTTGGTTCAAATGAATAACTCCCCTAATAACCTGCGCTACTCTTGAGGCTACTATCCCAGAAACAATCTTGTAATCTGAGTTCAGGAGCGATATTGGCCTGTAAGAGTCTGCTTTCAACGGGTCTTTATTACGTTTCAAAATTAAGGTTACCGTGGCCTCTGCCCAAGACCGAGGAATTGTTTCACCTTCTATATATATAGCATTGAATATATCGTTGAGGACTGGAGCTATTTTATCAAGAATTTGAGAGTAGATCTCAACTGGGAGGCCATCTGGCCCGGCTGCCTTCCCACCTGCCATTTTCCTGCATTGCGCCCTCATCTCCTCCTCGGTAATCTCAGCCTCCAGAACCCTCTTTTGCTCAATTGTTAATCGAGGGAGCTCCATCCTCTTTAGACAGGCCTCTATACACTCTTTCCTGGGTTGTATATCCTCTCTGTATAGTCTACTTATGTATCTCCGGGCTTCTCCGCTAATTTCTGCATTGGTATTCAGCAATACTCCTGATTCTGCGTTGATCAGGTTCTGTATTGAGTTTCTGGCCTTATCTGTTTTAGCTTTCCAAGCCAAAAGCGAACTACACCTCTCACCATATGAAAAATGCTGTGGCTTACTCACTTTCCACTTATCCCATAATCTTGTATCCAGTTGCCCTCGATATTCTACCTGTAGGCGCTCCAATTCTCTACTCAGCTCTGAAACTCTACCTGATCCCTCCAACTGGGGAGTCCTGACGCTACAGGGTCAAGGGTGGCTGAAAAGTAAGCTACAGGTCTTCAGCCTCCTGCATGCATCTGTGTTAATACTGAAAGTGTGCACCTACATCTTTCACTGCAAAAGGGGGTGGAATCTTTGGTATAATCTGGCATTCCTAGAGCTGGGGCGCAACACAATTTATCTTTCAGCTCCAGATAGGCTTTGGTACATACTCCATTCTCAAGAGGGGTTTAGCTGTGAGGGAAAAATTTGATATCCATTGTCGACAGTAGCCAACCATTCTCAAAAGCATCTGCAAGATGGCTTCCACTCTCTCTGGTGACACCTTTCTAACTCCCTTAATAATTATGTGTCCCAGATAGTGAACTACTTTTTGACAATACTGCAATTTACCTGGAGACACTGTGGGGCCGATTCCGATCTCGGCCGGTAGGGCTCCGAATCGGATTCGGCTTTACCAGATCCGATTCGGAGCCCTATTTCCCGACCGATTCGTACGCGCGTCCGGGCGAGCGAGTACGATGCGAAATCGCCGACCGACTCGTCCGGGCGTCCCGACCGCTCCGACCGACTCGTTCCTGGGTCGAACCGCTCCGACCGACTCGCTCGGACTCGACTCGCACCGCGCAATGGAGACGTTCCCCGGCCGGGTAAGTACGATGCGCGCCGCGCGAGCAGTCCGACCGACACGCGCCGTCCGGCTCGAAAGAGCAGTCGGAGCCGTACTTCGGGGGTCCGTGTCGGATCCCCCTGTACGCGCAGCCGCGCGAGTCGCACACAGGGGGACCCATGGGTCCCCCCTACCTGTGCATGTACGGCGCGAGTCGCTTCCGCCGCGTACCCGCTGTAGGGGGCGCCCCTCTTCGCCTCGCACCCGTGGAGTCAATGGGAGCCCGCGTACAGCGTTGTACGACCGGCTCCCATTGACTTCGATGGGAGTCCGACCGAACCGAGTCCGATAGCATACGGACGCATCGTACTCGTTCGGTCGGGCTGCACGGGTCCGATTCGGTCGGAAATCTCTCCGGGTCCGGCTCGGTCGGAGAGATTTCCGGCCAGATCGGAATCGGCCCCTGTGTGTCCTTTCTCTTCCAGGTGATTCAATAAAGCAATGGTGTCATTTTTGCAAGCTTCTCAAGACTCTGAGGCGATCAACAAATCATCAATGTACAGTACAATGGCAGAATCACAAGGCATTTGCAAAGATTCAAGATTTTTCTTTAGAATCTGACTAAAAATGGAAGGACTCTCAGTGTACTCTTGAGGGACACATCACCACACGATTGCTCTCTGTTGGAACACAAGTGAGAACAAAAACTGGCTATCTTCATGCAAAGGCACTGAGAAGAAAGCTTGACATAAATGACCAACTGTAAACAATTCTGCAGTACATGGAATCTGGAAAAGAACAGTACCAGGATTTGGCGCAACGGGGCATCAAGGCAGCATAATCTCATTAATTTTTCTCAAATCCTGTACTATTCTATATTTCTGTTTTTTTTTTAAAATTCCTATTATAGGAAGAATTGCATGGGCTGCCAATTAATTCTTTTCAATATACCCTTTTTGGAGCATATCTTCAATTACAGGTTGTATCCATCAATTGTTTCTGTGGACAATGGATAAGGTGGAGTTCTTGGGAAAACTGCATTTGGCTTTATTGGGATATGGACTGGTTCTACACCTTTTATGAGTCCAATATCTTTCCATGTAAAATCCCAGACTTCAGTATTCACTGTAGTTCTGAGATCCTCTGGTAGATTGGCAACTGTCAACATGGTAAACATTCCTACAACAGTGTATTATTTAATTAATTTGAAATCAACACCTTCATCATGAGTTTGGAAAGCAACACTCTCTGGTGTGCAATACATTGTACAATTCAATTTGCACAATAAGTCTCTTCCTAATAAATTCACTGGACTGGAATCACAAACAACAAATTGGTGTTTTTCCTCAAAGGTTCCTATTTTAACAGGAACCTCTTGAATTTGGATTGGACATTTGTTTATTTGTAACTCCAACAAATTGCATTGTTTTACCCGAGAGAGCTAGGTCTGCAGGAGCGACTAGTGAAGGTAAGAGTGGTGGGGCAATGGGGCAGGGTGAGGGGGGATTCAACAAACAACGATGAGGGAAAATTAAATAATTCATTTATTTTCCCTCGTCGTCTGCCAAATGCCCCCCCGCACCACTGCTCTTACCTGCACGGGCCGCTCCTGTAAGTCGGGAACTTCCACGGTTCTGACTGTTGATCAAGTAGCTCCTGTATGAATCAAAAATGATACATAGTGACACTAGACATTTGCATCTACATATGGGCCACTTTGGTCTAACTCTAGGACTGCACAAAGTACACAGTCCTCTACCTCTCTCAGGCACCCTCATTGTGAGATTTCAGAACCAAATCATCCATTTCAAATAAAGTATATTGTCCTAACACATCCTGCTTTAAGTTCTGAACTTGCGGCATGACTATTTGATTTTGATTTGGCTTTAATTTTGGTAACTGATTTACATTCATTCAGGGATTTCCCATTTGACATGGCATAACAGGAGTCATTTGATTCTGACCATGTAATTGACTATGAAACTGACGAAACTGCATTATTTGACCTGTCATTGCCTGCATTTGTTTCAGGATTAAATTGACATTCTTGCTTCCAATGCCCCACCCTATTGCAAACTTTCTTCAAAGCGGCAATATTGGTTCCATATCCCACACCTGTAGGAACACCTCTACCTCATCCCTGAGACACTCAAATTCCATTTGGATTTGTCATAAATCCTGCTTGTGGGGCAACAACTCCCTGCATCATGCCCTGACCTCCAGCCATCGAAGGAACTTGAAATCCCTTTTGAGCTAACTACGTCTGTGCTAGCATGAACTTTTCCTTAATTCTTCTCTGCATCATATCCAATTCATCAATGCAATATTTTGCGTATCGCAGGATTTCATCTAGCGATTTCAACTGCCAACAGATGACATTGTGGATGATGTGTGAACTAATCTCAGGCTTCAATCCCAAAACAAACTGTAACACAAAAATCCCCATGTCCTTCTCTTCAGGATATTCATTTCCAGTGTGCTGTTTAAAAACCTACATCACTTTTCATAGTATTCGTGAACAGTTTCTTTTGGTTCCTGAGTTGTTCTTTTAATTTTTAACCAGGCAATGTATTTAGGAGAAATCTTACCTTTCTGGAAAGTTATTACTGCCTTGTATTTCTCCATCACTAAAGGTGACGGCGTTCCTGTTCCCTTCCCTCTCTAGGGCTCAGCCTTTGGCCATTGTACAGAAATCTTACACTCAGACGACAAATCTGCTGGAACCACTATATCAAAGAATGTATCCAGGTCTTTCCACAACACTTTTGAAATTTTAATAAACCTTTCTACCTGATCATACCACTGCACTGGCTTCTCTCTCAACTCTGGAAAAGTGATTGTGAATGGAGTCAAATCACCTCTTAGTCCATGATGGAACATGTACATAAGTACCCACAACCACTTCTCTCAATGATATTCTGCCGTTTCCCCCACTTCATCATTTCTCACTTCAGTTTCCCTCTTTTTATTTTCATGCTTCTTTGCCCACCTGCGTTTTTCTTTTTTTGCAGATTTATATAGCGCAAACTCGACCCGAAGGTATTGAAGCGCTTTACATGAGCACCGGTTACGTTACACAAGGACACATTCATTTTTGGTAGGCACAGGGCGATTAAGTGATTTGCCCAGAATCACAGGATGCTGAGCCGATGCTGAGGCTCAAACCCAGTTCCCCAGCTCCAAAGTCGGCAGCTCTAGCCACAAAGGCTACATCCTCTCACCTTAGTTCTAGCTTCTGCACATACTTCCATCTACGGATGCAATTTATTAATTCGATAATGTGAGTTTGCATCTCTGGAGCGCTCAGATTTTCATTAGTTTAGTAATCCCATTCAACTCTGTAATTGTGATCCAAATTCACATTATTAGTGAGATCAACATCATATTTCTTTGCTACTCCTGCTAGGTAATTATGTGTAGTGGCTGCTCTGTGGGTAATCTCCTTATATAAAATGGTAAATTCTGGTATTTTGTATTGATCTGAATGATCGAATTCCAAACATCCCCTAATTAATTCTTCTAAATCGATTTTTAGTCTTGGAATGTCTAAAGGTTTATCCTTTTTTATTTCTGCACCCTTTGGGGGCTCTACAGCTTCTGCTCTTCTCTCCCTTGTCAAATCCTCAATCCAAGCTGGTAATCCACCATCTTCACTTCCAGGAATTTAAGTAGAATTCAATGGTTTCGTAAATACCAAAGTTCCTCCTCCATTTATCAGTGCAGGTACGTTTTGTTGAGGTCTCCACAGCACTAGCTGTGTGTTCCACATAGTTGGTATTTTGACAACTGGAGTCATCATGACCTCTGGTCTTCAATCAATCTGTGGTGGTGCAGTAAGGGTCTCTTGTGATACAACAAGGTCAATGCCAATGGGGACCACAGTTATGGGTTGCCTCATTACTGACGGAGCAATTTGCAAAACTTGTAAAGGTCATTCAATTGAGGCATGTTCTGTTTGTACTGGAGCAGTAGGCAAAGTTTGACTCGCACTAATACTTATTTCTCCTGGATCAGTGTAAGTCATATGAGGTGGTAGGGATGACAGCATTTCTTCTAATATCTCATCTCCTGAATCAGTATCTGATTCATCCCCTTCTTGCTTAACTACCTCTTTATTCTTCACATTAGCTTCTGATGTAAGAACTGGATACAGTCTAGTTCCCTCAATAATTCCCTTTCTCCATCTATGCTGTTCTTCGTCCCATTGTGCATTTGCAAAATTCTTCATTGCCCTGCCTACTCTTCTCTGATATTTTTCCTTCTCTTTCTCTCTTGCAACTTTTTCCCAAATTTGTAAAGCTTCATATTGCTTGGGTCGAGGTGGTGGCTTAATTTCATACAATTTTCCCCATAAATGATCTAAACTTCTGGTGTTAATAGTTCCATGCCTAAGAAAATGCAATGCACCCTCATTCTCTGTAATTCTCATCCAGTGTTTCAACCACAAACACAAATTGAATCCATGCTAAGTAGTCATTATGTAAGCCGGAGTGCCCTCGGGAGGCGACTCCTCCCCTATACGAACAGAAATACTAACATCTCCTTTTACAAATTTCTTAAAACACTTTAAACATTTCATTTTTCAAATTACTTTTCCAAATCGGTTTTACGAAACTGAATGTTTGATTTTGTTCTATATGCTTCAGATTTCAATGACGAATCAAATAACAAATTCAAATTTCAGTAGCCCTTAACCAATTGCGAAACCAAACTCAAACTCACTATGTCCAATACGCAGTTGGGGCTCAAAACACCAACCGACCAATACCAGTGCGAAGCACACCAACCAGCCAATCCTAGCGCAAACACTGTGACGTCAACTTCTATCTCTCCGCAGCATCCACCCTCCTTCACAATTTTCTCCGTAACTTCGAACAACTAAATTTTTGACCAATCTTGTTTGCTTAACTCCTTTCTGAAATACTTAGATCTCCATTCCCTCAGAAAGAATCCACAATCGCAAGTGACTTCTCAACCAGCAAAAATTCACACCAAATAATGCGGCTTCACCCTAGTGCTCAATAATGTCCAGCGAGGACCTGGCTTGGCAGTTCGGGCTGGACTGCTCCCATGAGGCACAGGGTCAAGACTGATTTGCATATGGCCAGGTCTAAACTGGGGTGGCATGGTGAGCAAAAGAATGATGGATTTAACCCAGATCTCTTGACTGGGGGTGAATGTTTTGATTTGTTCTGCATTCCGTCCATCAATTGTGTGTCTTTTGCTTTCTCGCCCTAAGTGTGCCAGGTATGCCCAGACCTGGGTCCTGGGCTCACTGTGCCACTGGAATCAAGCTATCCTGGCTGAAGAGGGGTGAAACCCCGAAACCGGTCCTAGGATGCTTGTTTCCGGTCCAGCGAGGACCTGGCTTGGCAGTTCGGGCTGGACTGTTCCCATGAGGCACAGGGTCAAGACTGATTTGCATATGGTCAGGTCTAAACTGGGGTGGCATGGTGTGCAAAAGAATGATGGATTTAACCCAGATCTCTTCACTGGGGGTGAATGTTTTGATTTGTTCTGCATTCCGTCCATCAATTGTGTGTCTTTTGATTTCTCGCCCTAAGTGCGCCAGGTATGCCCAGACGTGGGTCCTGGGCTCACTGTGCCACTGGAATCAAGCTATCCTGGCTGAAGAGGGGTGATACCCCGAAACCGGTCCTGGGATGCTTGTTTCCGGTCCAGCGAGGACCTGGCTTGGCAGTTTGGGCTGGACTGTTCCCATGAGGCACAGGGTCAAGACTGATTTGCATATGGCCAGGTCTAAACTGGGGTGGCATGGTGAGCAAAAGAATGATGGATTTAACCCAGATCACTTGACTGGGGGTGAATGTTTTGATTTGTTCTGCATTCCGTCCATCAATTGTGTGTCTTTTGCAATAATGTTTCACGAGCATTAACAATGTTAATCAACTGCCAACACTTGACCCTACTGCTACTAATGGGAATGGTGGTACCTCACACTCCACATCTACAAATCTCTTTGCAAACAAGATGAATATCCCAGGATTTTTCAAATCTTGGAGCCTGACATCAACTTCTTCACAATGACAACTTTTAATACTGTTCCTGTAGATACCAACTCATTCACATATAACACATACACTCTGCGCTTACAACCACAATTACAACATTATTCTCCCTATTGATAATCACAAATCCAAACCACAATCGCCAATACTGTAACCGCTTGTTACTCCATCCAGATTCGGGCACTGGAAACAGGAATCTTTGGGGCTATTAAAATATATTTTGGGTATTCATTTTTGGAGCTTTATTCTAGGTGTGGAACCATCAATCTGCTACCAGAAACTGCCAGCACACAAAAGAACTCTCCTGATGGTTCAAATCTTTATATACAACCACTTCCAAGTAGCACCATGGAGAATCCTCCAGGGTCCGGAGAGGTCAAATGGACCTTTTCCACCGTACTCATAATTTAGAGCTCCCTGTAAAATTAAAGTTATTAATAAATCCTAGTCTTTTATAATTTCCAATCAGACAATGATGAGAGGTTTAGATAGTTTAAAGGTTTTATTTTATCTATAAGATTAGAATTTCAAATCTCTTTGTTCAGTTCAGTAGTTTACAGAAATAATAATAAAGAAAGATTAGACATTAGCAAATTTGTGTTCCATAAAGAAACCCCATAAGCTAACTAAGGGTCCTATTCTAAATAAGAACCCATGGGAGCGTGTCCAAGATGGCGATGGTGTAAGTCAAATCTCTCGGAGCTCCACCGGTTGCATTTCCCAAACAGCCAAAAGAGGCTCGGTGTGGGGGTCCTGTGGCTGGATCCTGCACCTTTGCCACGCAGGGCACCTCCTGATGCTGCCCGAGTCTTTAGATGTCAATGGGAGGTCGGGACGCTGACGGAACTGGCAGAGCAGTGTGGCCGGAGGAAGATGGCGAGTGCCGCGCACTGAGGACACCAGACGGGGCACCACTGTAGGCCTACTGCCTCCTTGTAGACTGGGTTGTCATTTCACCTGCTTCTCATCCCCCGTTGGTGGCGGCTCGCTCATTTTTGGAGCCTGGGGATGGGCAGTGAGTGGTGGGATTGGCTTGCTGCTTCTGCCATGGAGTGAGCGTGCTGCACCGGAGTAGCGCGCCTTGGTCACTGCACGGCCTCCCCCTCCACCACCACCACGGCTTTCTGCTCCCTTTCATTTTCAGCCCGGCCACTGGGCCCTTATCTGCCTGGCTCCCCTTGCTTCTGACCGACACACAGAGGCATGCAACTTTCATGAATCCCGACAGAGAGGCATTGTCTGTTGTGATCCCACCTGTGCCGCCTAGACCCTTCCTCGCACACCTGCCTAATACCACCTGACTGGGGTAGAGGCCTGAGACTAGGGTCAATTGTGTGGACCTTCTGCAGGCCACACTGCTGGGCTAACCCATCTCCTTTACTGCTGATCCTCATCCCCCTCCATTGCATCAATGGCCATGACTTACATGAGGCATGAAAGGGGGGGTTGAAACTCATCACTATTGGAATAAACGTGTGACATTTGGACCCCCCTGTGTGTGGGCTGACGGCAGACCCCTGGTGTGGCTGTTGGGCCTGAACACACAAAGGGGGCACTTTATTCCCTACTGGATGATCCAGGTGGGCAAAATGGGAAGACACATTGCTTGAATAGTGGAGGGATCTCGGATTGGCTTCTGGGTGCTGGGACACCACCTCTGGACATAGCAATGGTACTGTGTCCTGCTACATTTTTGACCTCTCATTGGAAGCCTGTTGGAGTCTCCAAACATAAACACAGAGGATACTTATTTCTGGCGCAGTGAGCTCTGGTGAATACTGGGAGGGTACATTAATATCGCTGAAGGGCTGCCACCCATTTCACTATGACCACTCAAAGAACTCCGAAGAGAGACTCTTCTTTGAAAGAACTCTTTGCTAAGAAGAATACAGACTAGAGTCCTGAGATGGTGGACTCGGCGCCACTCACTGAGTAAGTTAGAACATACGGGGTGGCTGCTGGGAATGCCACCATAATAAAAGCTTTTCAGGAGCAGCTCTTTAGGACTCTTCAAGAAGACTTTGCTGGCCTCAAACAGGACATCTCCTCAGAGATAAAGGACGTTTTGCATGATGTTGAGAAGCTGAACCAGAAGGTAAACCTGTCGGAACAGGGGCAGGACAGTTGTGAGGAGGTCTTGGAGGGCCATTGCTGTTAGCTACTTGAGTTGCAAATTCAGAATCAGTAACTCTGCTATCACCTTGAAGATCTTGAGAACTGGTCCCGGCACTCGAACATACACATTAAAGGGGTACCGCTGCAGGCCACCCCTGGCAAACTCAAGAACTTCGTTGTTTGTCTATTTAAACATGTGACTTCATCACTTAAGGATCAGGAGATAATACTCGACCGCACTCACTGCGCTGGATGCCTGGCTAACACACCGGGTCAACCTCAAGACATACTCACTTGTCTCCACTATTATCACCAGAAGGATGCTATTATGACTGCAGCACATGACAAAGTAGTTATTGAATTTGAGGGCCACAGACTTTGGTTATATCAGGACCTTTCCATGCTTACTCTACAAAGACGGAGGGACCTCTGACCACTAACGGATCAACTCCGGGAGCAGAACGTCCACTACAAATGGGGTCACCCCTTCCGCCTTCAATTTGTTTGGAAAGACAAGACGCATATTGTCTGCATACTCGAAGATGCCTGCTCCCTCCCAGATAGCCCCCCTTTGGTCTGATGTGTGGGCCATCTCGCCGTCCCCTGGACCCACGGCTGATGGTGCTGGCCCTCGACGTGGCTCCAGCAGCAGAAAGAAAAATATCTGAAGCTGATACTCAGAGGGAACGTAGCCAGATGCTTGAGGCAGCTACAGCATGGTGATAATGTCACTGAAGCGCCGGTGATCATTGACTTTCATGATATTCACACATTTCCTTGTCTCCACTTGGGGCCCCTTCATGACTGTTTGACAGTCCGGCTTTGGCTCAGATTCACCACTTCTCCCTTGTGGTCAAGTTCTCATTGAAGCTACTCCCCCATGCTCCAACTTACAGCAATAGACGGTGAAGCTCCACCACCCTATGGAGCATTTGACTGCATAGTGTTTTGCCCACGACATGGACCCTCTTCTCTTCACTTTTAGTGTTCCCCGGTGGGGGAAGTTTTTGGTTTGTTGTTTCTCACCTCTCCTTTATGTCCTTTTCTCTTGAGTCTCTCTCTTTACCCATATCCGGACTATAATATTCCTTGTTGCACGTGCCATTTGAACTGGTTTGATCTTATTTCACACATTCCCTACATTACGTTGTTACTTGTCTATTAATGGTAATATCAATACTTAGCCTTAATGTTATGGGCATTAATGCACCGACTTGGTGCTCCTCGCACTTCTCAGGGATGCCAAATGTGACATGTTTGTTGGAGGAGACAAGTCTGTCCCGGGTGGATTGGTGGCGGATGCGCTCTTGCTGATTTGACCACCAATATTTTTCCTCTGGGATGGGCAAGAGGATGCTACACATTTTCAGGGAAGGATGGTGAAGGTATACACCAAAATACCAGGTAGATTTTTGGCCCTGTCTATAGAGGTGGGAGGAACTGGGTTCACTTTGGTCACCATATATGCACCCAATGACCACCAAGAAGTATTTATTAAGTATGCATTGGGTCTGCTGCTGGCTACCCCGGACATGGATGTTATTGTGGGTGGGTACTTTACTATAGTGATGGATATGTATTGATACTGATCAACACCTCAAATCAGTCAGGTTGGCGGCCTTACGTTGGCTGCTAGACAGTGGATGAAGGAAGAAGGTCCGATGGATATATGGAGACATACTCATCCCACGACCACTGAATAAAATTCCTTTTCTGCCGCACACCAATCATACGCACGTATTGACTACTTTCTTGCTTCACAGCGAATGACATAAGAGTCGGTATCAGTGGATATTGGTGTAGCGGCATTATCGGATCACTCCCCATAATGTTTAGATATGCACCATGTAGCAACCCACCGGCACCCAAGAATTAGCAACTCAACACTAGTGATGTGCAATAAACTCTGCTATGCTGGCAGAGTTTGCAGAGTTTTTGCAACTCTACTCCTCTACGAGGGCAGAGTTTGACAAAAACTCAGTCAACCCCTGTTGCGTACCGGAGTTTTAACGGCACCTTTATTATTTAAAAAAAAGAATCCTAATATAGTAGTGCTTGTTCCTAATATGGCAGCAGAGAAGGCACTGCACCTCATTGGTTGACTTGCACAGATCGGGGTAGGCTCGGGTATATTCTGCCAGCCAATCTTGTCCCTTTTCAGTTTCTCCCCCTGGCACTGGGCTGGTTTCTGGCTTTCCACTGTGGTTGGTTGGTGGGGATGTTGCGCTGTCACTGGTCAGAAGAAGTCATAATTTCTGTGTTCCACACTCCCCTGGCCGTTTGCCCATCTGAGTTTGCAAGTGCTACCTTGCTTCGTCCCTGTGTGCTCAAGCAACAAGAGGAGAGGAGACCCGACCACCGTCATGACTTCCAGTTGTTGCGAGTACTGCACCTTTTGCTTAAAAGCATGTAAATTGCTAAGGGACGTGACCCCCTCCTCATTCCAGTGCCCTTTGCTTTTCTCGCCTTTAATCAGAGAAGACATTGATTTATAGAACTGACGTTGAGACTCTATCTAACCTAATACTACGCACTCTCATGGAAGTCTGTGTAATGCTGCGGAGTTTTTCAACAACTATGTGGAATTCCGCAAAGTGCAACTCAGCAAGCTCCGACCACCCTTACTCAACACAAAACATCTTACTTATGATCACATACTCACTGATATCTTGGCAACCCTGACCTCCTTCTAAAAGGATAATGACACACCGGACATATTCGTCCCGACCTTATGGGAATCTCTGAAGGTGGTTCTATGTGGCCACTTTTTTGCGATAGCCACGGACTATAATAGATAAATATGCATCAAGGAATTGAAATTTCTTCATATTCAATCAGGCTCAATAGAGATTCACCGTCAGTTGACGGTAGCTCAGAAGCAACTATGTGCGTTGGATATGGACAAGGCTAAATATGCACTCCTTAGAGTTAAACAGAATTATTATGCTGGGAGTAACAAGGCTGGTCATATGCTGGCGCACTGCCTCCAAGTTCAGGAAGTGGATCAGAGGGTTACTGCAGGGGCTGAACGGTTCATTGCGGTCTCAAGCTGAGAACATAGCCAGTGAATTTGAGACTTTTTATGCTACCCTTTATGAGGCGGTAGCCCTGTCAGAAGCTGACACGGCAATATACCTGTCAAAGATTCCCCTTCCCACACTCCTGCAGCTGCTATCCTTTCTCTTGATGGTGTTATCACCGTACAGGAAGTCCTGATGGCCATCCAGCATCTAAAACCGGCAAGGCCCCTGGGCCTAATTGCTACAGCATGGAGTTTTATAAGGCCTTTGGGGTACAGCTGGCACCCATTTTAGTGCATCTTCTTAATACATTTAGTGACTGTGGGGTGCTGCCTGCCTAAATGTGCCTAGCTACTATCACTGTGATCCCTAAGGCAGATAAGGACCCTGCACACTGCGCATCTTACCACCCGATCTCGCTCTTGAACGTTTGCGCTAAAATTATTTTCACGAGCATCCTGGCACACATGCTGGCCCCCTACATCCAAGGGCTGGTTGACCCTGACCAAACCGCAGTGCAGTGTTTGCAGGCACCGGCTCTCCTTTTATCAATTGACGCGCAGAAGGCCATTGATCGTGTCCACTGGCCCTTCACCTGGTTCTTGAATACATGATGCAGGAAAGTAGGATCTGCTGCTATGGTTACCCCCACTTTTTGCCTTATGCTAAGCAGTAATTGACTAGTCAGACTGGGATCCTGCTAATCAGGACCCCAGTCTATCTGCTTTCTCCCTAATTTGTTGTGTTCAGTACTTAGGTACATCCCAGATTGGATACTGGGGTACCCTTATAAATCCCTAGTCTATGGTACTAAGGTACCCAGGGCATAGGTACCCCAGAGGTCTCCCATGGACTGAAGCATGTATTATGCCACCCATGAAAGACCATTCAAAATGGAACTACAGGCCCGCCATTGCAGCCTGTGTAAGCTGGTGCTAGCACCACTTACTAAAGATATAGGTTTCCTATATCTAGGGTCACTGCACTTAAATCCTATAAGTCACCCCTATAGCAGGCCTTTGCAATCCTGAAGGCGGGGTACTTGGTTCTATGTGAGAGGGTACCACTGCATGAGCAGGACACCCCTACAGCCTATGGAGTCCATTCTCCCGGGTTGTCAGTGAAGATGCCATATACCATATAGAGGGGCACCACGTAATTACGCGATGACCATCTCAAAAACGGCTGTAACGAATCCTATCATGTTTGGTATCAAACATGGGTGTGGGAGGTATGATTCCAAGCACTGGAAGAACCCTCCGTTAGGCTCTCAGTGTTCCCGGTGCCA
Source organism: Calotriton arnoldi (assembly GCA_963921515.1). NCBI lineage: Eukaryota > Metazoa > Chordata > Amphibia > Caudata > Salamandridae > Calotriton > Calotriton arnoldi. The sequence continues at coordinate 458,955 of CAWUFW010003500.1, forward strand.
ACCTTCTAAACCCGGACACCACAAAATGGTTGCTGCCAACCAGAGACACATATTTCTGTCCTCCTGCTGCTGAGCCTAGCTCAAACAGGGGAAGGCAGAAAAATAGGTATCCTGTCCCAGCCAGGATTTAGTGTATTGGGACCAGGTGGGTGAGCCTGCCAGCGTCACTAAGTCTGTATGAGGGGCACATTTGGTGTCCCCATGCATAGTCCAGCTCAAACAAGTGGCTGGTGCAAAACTGGACAAAGGACATGGGAGTGACCTCCCCCTGTCCAGGCCCTCCCCTGGGAGAGTCCCCTGAATCATCCCAACTCTTTCCCTAGGATACTTAAAGTCTTACCTGGGTGTAGGTCCCTAGATTAGTCATGGGATAAGATTCAGATCAGACACCACTTCTTCTTCTACCGTCTGGGCACTCTGGACTTTGCTGGACTTTGTTTGGGATCAACTTCATCCCCCTTCCAGTCTGCTGCATTGTCTGTGCCTGTGCACCATACAGGAACATTCCAAGGCTTGTGGGCATCAAAGACACCTGAAAGATTCTCACTTGAAGTGAAGGAGCCACTTCCCTGTACCTGCAGGCTCCGCAACTAAGTCGACCGGTCTGCTGATCCTGGGCTCCTCCATACTCCAAAGGCTTTGCACAAAGGTGGTGATTTTCCACAGCTCCCGAGGCCTGCCCTGCCCTCTCACCAAGTTTGAGGCCAGAATCCCTCGTGGGGGTTTCAATAACCAAACACCTGTGCACTGCATCAACTTGCAGTTGCAAAGGCTTGTTGACTTTCTTCCAAGCACCTCCAGTGACCAGAATCTTAGGCCACACCGCATCGTGTGCATTGTGGCGTGCATCTTTTGGTGAGCTGCTTGAGGTCCTCTCGCGACTCCAGTGCCTTCGGCCTGTGGATCCATTTGAGGGTCACCTTTGCTTCTCTTGGGCTCCCCCGATTGCTCAGGGCCTGCCCTGACTCCCCTGCTTGTGTGAGTTCCCTGGACCTTGCTGGTCCCAATGTTGTTCCTGCCTCAATTCCTGCATTGGTTGCATTTGCCAAGGCTTGTTGGTGCTCCCTCCGGACACCAACCCCTCAGCACTCGATATCCTTCGTGGGACAGCTTGTGCATGGCTCCTGGTCCTCCTCAGCATCCCCTGGTCCTCACAGATGCAGAGTGAAGGTTATCGTCCCCATCCTGCAACACCTGACATCGGAGGGCATGCATCTTCCAAGTCTCCTGGTCCCTCCTGAGTGACATAGACTCTGTCCCCTCTGCTTGCAGGTGTCTCTCATCTAGGATCCACCTTCGGATTCCACCGGACACTTTCTCCTTCTTTAGCAGCGGCACTTTCCTGAAGTCCTCCATTGGGTTCGACGGAGGTTTCCGACACCAATTCACACGTATGCACCCGGCATCCCTTGTGTAGGTAACGTGGGTACTAGGGTATCCACAGGTGGGGGGGCTCTCCAACCTTCTGTATTCCATGGGGTTTCTTCAGGGTCTGTTGGGAAGGATCCTTAATCTTTAAAAATCCAACTGCGACTTACATGTAGAGTTGTACGGAGCACGCAGTTGTGTTCCCACACTGCACCTGCTCTCCGTGGGGTCCCTATCTACTCACCTTGGGTGGTTCTGTGGGTCCCCAGCACTTCTACGTCCTCTCGACCTTGCCTTGACCTGAGTCGTGGTTTTTATACCACTTTCTTAGTATATGGTTTTGTGTCCCCCTGGGGCCCACTGTGTATTTTGTGCAATTTACTGTATTTCTTTGCAAAAGTATTGTGTGCATTGTGCATATCTCCGGGTAGGAGATATTTCTATGTGTTAGAAAGTATTATATAATAAATATATATTTTTATAAATACTTTGTGTGGTTCTTTTTCACTTAATCTATACTATATGATTGCATTCTGGTAAAACAAGCTGCTTGACATTCCTTCTGGACTAAGCCTGAAGGCTGCTCTCCACAGCTACCACTTAGAGAGCTTTCTAAGGTTGTCCAACACCTCTTAAATCACCATAAATGTTGTCTGGACTGGTGCAAGGTGTCCACTTACATAAGTGTACATCATATACCAGGCCAGCTTCTCACATTGGTGTGCAGCAGTTGTGATTCAAGCCTGCATTGATTTACCAGATAAATCTTTTGTGTTGAATAATTGAAAAACCATCACTAATACTATGAACATATAATACAAGCTTAGAATAAGTAATTTCTACTGAACTTAGGGTTGGGTAGTTAAGGGTATAGCACACCCTTTCTCCAACCTCAGAGAGTTTAGTTCCCACTAGGTTAGGTAGGTGAAACACCACACCACTTTTAGTATGTCTTCCAAAGGAGAGGACAGTGGCTCTTTAACTACTAGATACAGTGAACTTTCATTCCAAGAACTGAAAGCACTGTGTGCCTCTAGAAATTTGAAGACTGGCAAAGGAGCCAACACTCAACGCCTCCTAGAGGTGTTACTGTTAGATGGCCTCAGGAAAACCAGTGGGTCAGATGAACAGGAAAGAGTGGGTGGGGCAGGAAATGAAGATAGGCCAGGAGGGGAGCCCCTCTTTAACCAAGAATCTAACCCTGACCAGGTGGAGCCTGATGACTCCCACCTGGACAATTCAAACCTCCCAGAGGAGAACACAGGTGGCTTAGAGGATGCCCCCTTTGATCCTCCTGGGAAGGTGCAGAGTAGACCAAGGAGGTCTAGATCCTCCTCTGCAGAATCCAATGCCTCAGGACAATCAGCAGGGACCTCCATTTCAAATAAGAGCCTGATGCTAAGCTGTAATTGACTAGTCTGACTGGGATGCTGCTAATCAGGACCCCAGTCTACCTGCTTTCTCCCTAAATTGTTGTGTTCAGTTTTTAGGTACATCCCAGATTGGATACTGGGGTACCTTTATAAGCCCCTATTATATGGTACTAAGGTACCCAGGGCATAGTTACCCTAGAGGTCTCCCATGGGCTGAAGCATGTATTATGCCACCCATGAGATACCATTCAAAATGGAACTACAGGCCTGCCATTGCAGCCTGTGTAAGCTGGTGCTAGCACCACTTACTAAAGATATAGGTTTCCTATAGCTAGGGTCACTGCACTTAAAACATATAAGTCACCCCTATAGCAGGCCTTTGCAATCCTGAAGCAGGGTGCTTGGTTTTGAGCGAGAGGGTGTCCCTGCATGAGCAGGACACCCCTACAGCCTACGGAGTCCATTCTCCCGGGTTGTCAGTGAAGCGCCTATATACCATATAAAGGTGCACTGCGTAATTATGTGATGACCATCTGGAAAATGGCTGCAACGAATCCTATCATGTTTGGTATCAAACATTGGTATGGGAGGTATGATTCCAAGCACTGGAAGAGCCCTCAGTTAGACTCTCAGTGTTCCCGGTGCCAACCTTTTAGACCCGGACAGCACAAAATGGTTGCTGCTGACCAGAGACACATTTCTGCCCTCCTGCTGCTGAGCCAAGCTCGAACAGGGAAAGGCAGAACAATAGGCATCCTGTCACAGGGAGGTGTGACCACCTCCCAGACAGGATTTAGTGTATTGGGACCAGGTGGGTGCACTTCCCAGCGCCACTAAGTCTGCATGAGGGGCACATTTGGTGTCCCCGAGCAAAGTCCAGTTCAAACCATTCCTGGGAGTCGTTGGCTCCCGCTCTGGTGCGAAACTTGACAAAGGACATGGGAGTAACCTCCTCCCTGTCCAGGCCCTCCCCTGGAAGGTTCCCCTGAATCATCCCAACCCTTTCCCTAAGGTAATTAAGGGCTTACCTGGGTTTAGGTCTCTAGATTCGTCATGGGATAAGATCCAGATCAGACACCACTTCTTCTTCTACCATCTGGGAACTCTGGACTTCGTTTGGGCGACTTCATCCCCCTTCCAGTCTGCATCGTCTGTGCCTGTGCACTATACAGGAACCTTCCAATGCCTGTGGGCATCAAAGACACCTGAAGGAATCTAACTTGAAGTGAAGGAGTCATTTCCCTGCATCCGCAGGCACCGCAACTAAGTGGACCGGTCTGCTGATCCTGACCTCCTCCAGACTCCAAAGGCTCTGCAACACAGGTGGTGGCTTTCCACAGCTCCAGAGGCCTGCCCTGCCCTCTCACCAAGTTTGAGGCCAGTATCCCTCATGGGGGTTGCAATAACCGAACCCCTGTGCACCGCGTCAACTTGCAGTTGCAAAGCCTTGTTGACTTCCTTCAAAAAAGATCTTTGGGCTCCAAGTATCCCCAACCTCGAGCACCTCCAGTGACCAGAATCTTGGGCCACACCGCATTGTGTGCATCGTGTCCTGCATCTTTTGGTGAGCGTTGCTTTAGGTCCTCTCGTGACTCCAGTGCCTCCGGCCTGTGGGTCCATTTGAGGGTCACCTTTGCTTCTCTTGGGCTCCCCTGATTTCTCGGTGCCTGCCCTGACTCCCCTGCTTGCGGTGAGTCTCCTGGCCTTGCTGGTCCTGACGTTGCTGCTGCTTCAATTCCTGCATTGGTTGCATTTGCCAAGGCTTGTTGGTGCTCCCGCCGGACACCGACCCCTCAGCACTCGACATCCTTCATGGGACAGCTCGTGCACGGCTCCTGGTCCTCCTCAGCATAGTCTGGTCCTCACAGCTGAAGAGTCAAGGCCATTGTCACCCATCCTGCAACACCCGACATCGGAGGGCCTTCGTCTTCCAAGTCTCCTGGTAATTTCTGAGTGACATAGACTCTGTCCCCTCTGCTTGCAGGTACCTCTCATCTAGAATCCCCCTTCGGATTCTACCGGACACTTTCTCCTTCTTCAGCAGCGGCACTTTCCTGAAGTCCTCCATTGAGTTCGACGGCGGTTTCTGACACCAATTCACACCTATGCACCCGGCTTCCCTGGTGTAGGTAACGTCGGTACCAGGGTATCCACAGGTGGGGTGGCTTTCCAACCTTCTGTCTTGCACAAAGTTTCTTCAGGGGCCAATGGGAAGGGTGCTTAATCTTTAAAAATCCAACCGTGACATACAAGTAGAGTTGTACTGAGCATGCAGTCGTGTTCCCACACTGCACCCGCTCCTCGTGGGATCCCTATCTACTCACCTTGGGTGGTTCTGTGGATCCCAGCACATCTACGTCCTCTCGACCTTGTCTTGACCAGAGTCGTGGTCCTTATACCACTTTCTTAGTATATGGTTTTGTTCCCCCCCTGGGGCCCACTGTGTTTTTTATGCTATTTTCTGTGTTTCTTTGCTAAAGTATTGTGTGCATTGTGCATATCTCCGGGTAGGAGATATTTCTATGTGTTAGAGAGTATTATATAATAAATACATATTTTTATAAATACTTTGTGTGGTTCTTTTTCACTTAATCTATACTATATGATTACATTCTGGTAAAACAAGCTGCTTGACACTCCTTCTGGACTAAGTCTGAAGGCTGCTCTCCACAGCTACCACTTAGAGAGCTTTCTAAGGTTGTCTAAGACCTTAATCAAGACCGGCCACTGGATGCAGGTGGGACATTGTTGTATTACATGTTTCTTTACAAACAGTAACAAGATCTAAAACCTAAATGAGAAGCCATAAAGAGTTCCATTGGAAAAGAGCGGTAAAGGGGAATAGAACTTCTCATGAAGAGTAGTTCTTGAAAAACTTAGCCAAGTTTCCCACAATTGCAGTAGCAACTGTTTAAAATAGTGACCTGTGCTGTAGTATTGATCATGAAATAATAATAATAATAATAGGAATCACCTCAAGATATCTAAAGAAAGAAATCAACTCCACATGAAGAAGAGTCTTGGGCAGAGGAGAAATCCAGCAGCAAGTCTACCGGACATGTAAACGGAAATAGAGGTGTGTGTCTAACTAGCTAGGAACACTAATTAGTATAACCTTTCACTATATGTATCAAATCTTGCAGATGCCTTCACTCTATGTCTAATCAGAACAGCTCGTAAGATGGTGTTGTTAGTCATACGATGCATCTTCTTCCGTTTACCACAGTCTGCACTCTTGTCATCAGGATTGATATAGTTTTTTAATATAAATGTTACATGACAGCACGTTCCCATGAGAACACTCTTACCTAAGCTAAAGACGTATTATGAGTTTCAATGCAGAAAGAAAGGCTAGTCGGCAAATATGAAAAATATATATCAAGTTAATTCTAAAGCAACATTCATAAGACTACATCACCATTTCTTCTAGTTTGAAAGGAATTAAATATTAAAGTGAGCACATTTCTAAGATAACATCAATGTTATGCTGTTGCACAGAATAATTTACTTTGAGCAAAGGTCGAAAAGAAAGCCTCAGGCCTAGTCGCTACACAGGTTAAAGTATAGTTGCTTGGTGCAAAATTTTAAAACATGAACTTATAAATGAAGCTTTTCTAATAATGTTATTTGTATAAAATGTGTCACCCTACAATATATTCCAGTTCTAATTATTTGCTTTACTAAAGGTATTCAAAAACACAAAAGGAAGGGGGACTAGGAGCAAATGGAAAAGAAGGTCCAGTTCCCAAGCTCCAAAAGTCTACGTTTCCATCACTAGAGGGTAACTGTTCCTAGGAAAAAGCTGGCCTATTAGGTCGCTGGAAGGACAGGGGAGAGGAACTCTTTCAAGGAGTATTGGTTGGATATATTAAGCTCAGAGGAGGGAATTCGTCCTTGTTGAAGAAGTGCCCTCACACACCCAAGCGGGTGTCATGCTTCATCATTGGGTGTTGCTCCTCATGGGGGTGGCGCTGCTGTCCCCCCACGGGCCCCGTGAGAGGGCTCTTTGTCGGAGATATTTTGGAGGAACGCCGCAGTGGTGAGTGCGGGTGTGCGGGGCATGGTGTGAGTGAGTTAAGAATATCGCACTGGTACCCTGAAAAAACTTTATTCTGGGGTCCGTGTGATATGGTTAAAAACTGGAGCCAAGAGGAATACTCTTGATCTGGTAGTCAGAATTGGGAGTATTTTCCTTCTGCGTATCTCAGGGCTAGTGGTGATAAAAAACTGAGGGTGTCAGGTCGACATGTTTCACGCCTCTAGTGGTCCCTAGTGGATCCAATGGCGTTTCTTCAGGACCGTGCAAAGTGGGAGAAGTGAAGTACAGGGGTCTGAGATGGTGACACTCAGTACACCATGTAATGATACCTAGATTCAGGTGTGGTCAGGGCGACTCTGCACCCGTACGGATATGACCACCTTGGTTCCAAACTCCAACCTAAGAAAGTAGAAAAAGGAGAAAGAGAAAGCAACACTTGTCCATAAAAATAATCTTACTCAGTAGTGTTATGAAGATTAGGCCATACACTGCATCCATACTTAATAAGGTTTTGTTGGCTTAAAAGCTGAGTTGTCCATCTCAGTGTGAGAGTGGTTATCAATTTTAAAAAAGCATGCTAGCGCACACACAGTACACATGCCGGAGACCTGCTGTGAAGTGATCCAACATACTGCTCATCTGTGCCAAGGATTGTATGATAGGCAGTGAGTAACAGAGACATGCCCACACACACGAGGTGTGGGAGTGCTTATTCGAGTGTGGCGTGTATGCCGTGATCAGTGGTGAGGTTTCTTAAACAGGCATGCTGGTTGGAGCATAAACAAGTGTTCAAAGTGGTGGATATATGACACAAACGTAATAGACACACACCACTTAAACACTGATACCCCTACCCAAAAAGTTGTTTGGGAAAGCCTCATCGGCGTGGAGCGCGATATAGAGAAGTATATCTGCAAGTAATATAATTGCAATGAACACATTGCCGCGGGTTCTTTTAAGTGGAGGAAAACACCACTTTGGTGATGATAGCAGGATGAAAATACTCATATTGACTTCCGTGAGAAACATGATTGTTACCTGCCCTCCGCTGCTAAATCGCCGGTGGAAGAGAGGAACGCTGCTTCTGCCTTTAACCACACCCGACTGCCAGCGTGTCAACTCCAGAGTACGGAATGACGTGGGGGAATGGCGCGTAACGCAGCACATGCGTGTAGAAATCATGGGGGCCATCTTGTGTGTACCGCAGAAAGAAACCCAATGCAGCTGGAAGGGTAACCTCACAGAGGAACCAGCATGATGATAGCGGGCGCCATATTGGGAGGGAGGATGGGAGTGAGAGGGTAAAAAAATTATAAATAAGGGTAACAGTAATACAGTTAAGGGCGAGCGCAAATAGAGAAAAGCGCTCAGGAAAAGAGAGATGTTATCTCCAGTGTAATGTATAGTGGTCACAACATGACATAAGTGAATTGCCAGTTTAAAGTAGCGACAGATGGAAGGTAATTTTCCGTAATGGAAAAAAGAATTTATGTCAGGGTAATCGTCCACTAAGTTATAAACGTGGATGAGAAACATAGTGGCACATGTATCATGGGTAAGTGTCTGGAAGAAGGTTCATTTTTACTCATCAGTTTACAACAGCCGAGGGGATAGATTACCTTAATGGAAGGAAATCATACTGAGACTGTCTAAGGGTAAGGCCCGGGTAGTCCAGAAGGTGGATATATGTACTCCACTAATATTGTCTCGGGTGGTATCGCTCCCAGAAATGGATGTCATGGCCAATGTTAGCGAACAGTACTGGGCGGTTAATACAATGAGTTAGTTAATAAATTCAGCCCATGGTATAACGTTGTTGAGGCTTTGTGTGTTGGACTAAAGTCGGAACACCCAGCGTTGCTCTTGTGTAAATAGGGTTCTTGTTGACCAGTTGGGGTTAGAGTCGATGATAGTCCACCGAAGACTATCTGGTGTGTGGTGTGCCTCTGAAAAGTGACTTAGCATTCTAGTATTGGTTTTCCTGCAACGGATAGTGCTCCGGTGTTCACTTATCCGTACCTTCACAGGTCTTGTGGTCATGCCAACGTAGCGGAGATTGCATGGGCATGTAATCAGATACACACTGTTTTTCGTGTTACAGTTAGTGTGTAATTTCTGATGCCATTGCCTCTGTAGTTCTAGGTCTATATGTTTGGTAGCAGTGGTAAGATGGCATACCGAACATGCCCCACAGGGGAAATGTCCCTCAACTGGTGGTAAGGCCCAGAGGGTTGGTTGCTTAGTTTGTTGAGTGCCTGGGCAGGTATGTACCAGTAAGTCCCTCATATTCTGAGTACGTTTGAATACAAATAGGGTAGTATGTCCTGGAGTAAAGTTACCTGTCTGGAGGATGCCTCAAAGTTTCTTAATGACCTTCTGTACTTTATTGGAGGAGGGGGTGAATGTTGTAACACTTGTTAGGGTGTCTGTGGGTGTTCTTACCCTACTCTCCAGAAGGCATTCCCTGTGGTTGTTTTTGGCCCTCTTGCAAGCCTGGTGTATCACCTTGTGTGGGTAGTGGCGATCCACTAAGTTGGATCTTAGGGTGGTTTCCTGCCTTTCGTATTTGGCTACGGTATTACAGTTCCTGCGTAGACGGAGGAACTGGCCAACTGGGAGGTAATCCCTGAGGGCTTTGGGGTGGTGGCTGTCATAAAGCAGAAGGCTATTTCTGTATGTGGGTTTCCTGTAATTAGTGGTAAATATTTCACCATTTTGGATTGAGATTGACAAGTCAAGGAAGGGGATGGAGCTACATGACGTAAAGGTATTCACACAATTTGTGAGCAATTTCTAAATCTTGCATTTCATTTGGATTTTAACATGTCCTAAAATGCATATGAAATGGAATTAGATATGTCAAATACTAAACATATGGTCATTTCTCTCAGTACTGAGGAAAACAAAAAATGTGTAGAATGATTGAATTAATATTAGCCGGAGAGAACTTGTCCTAGAGCAGTCTCAAAGTTGATTTGAATATGGTGGTTTCCTACCTGTGAAGTGGCGGGGAAAAAAGCAACATACTGGTTTACGGCCAATAGTAATTATGAGTGCTGTGGTTCAGTTAAAAAATGCACCCTCCACTTTTTGATTGTCTCATTTTACACTTCTACTGCGTATGAGTGAGCGTTTGTCTGAAAAACATCTACCGTTTCTCCTCTTCTCAACAAGTTACCAGCCCCATCATAATTTTTTTTAAATATGCTTACTCTCACCCAAAGTTTATCGCATCCTTGAGTCCATTTTTTTGGGAGGGGGCATTGTTGCACTAAGTAATAGCACTAATTCAGAATTAATTTTCTTGCATAATTCCGCATATTCTTGCTACACAAAATTCCGCAAGTTACACCCACCCCTACAAACCACATGATAACCCTGATAATGAACCTTAAGAAATTGTACAAATTGACAACATCTTGGCATGACTCTTCATGAGAACTGTGTGGCAGCATGACAGACTATCATTCCTAATGCATGATAACATTTGTAGTGTTGTAAGTATCGCACGGATCAATGAGGTAGTCAATCACAAAGTGCTTCAGCAAATGCAACTCCTCAAAAATAATGTATTGTTCTGCTGAGGATACTACGGGGGACATTCTCAAGAACGTGCGATAAACATTGCCAAAATAGGTTAACGCAAGTTACCATATCGCCGTCTATCGCGGGAAAATAACTCCGGTTTAACGTCGTATTCTCAACACGGCGATAACATGCGATAGTCTCCCGATAACGCCTCAAATGTCTGCGATAATACTACCGGGACAGCGATGAAAATCCAAACCCGAACGCGGAAAAAGTTGCGATGGGCCCAACCGTGATAAAAAATCCAGCAAGAAGCAGCGCCAGGCCTGCAAGTCCCACAAGTCAGGCTGGAAAAAGCACAATAAAAGCGGCAACACATAACACAAACAACTGCGAAGCACCATGGAGGTAGCCGGAGCAAGCACAGAGGACAACCAGAACCCCACAAGCCCCACGGAGGACCAGCCTGGGACCTCGGGGTCAGGGAAGGGCAAGGAGAAGAAGAAGAGGAAGAAGCGGTTCAGTCCGCAGGAAAACAGGATCCTGATCACGTAGGTGATAGAACACCATCAACAACTGTACGTCACCTCCACTGTGTCATTGGCAACAAAAATACTATATGGCAGTCCATCCTGGACAAGGCAAATGCAGTCGGAGCGCTGAGGAGGACAATGGACGAGCTCAAGAGGCGCTGGAATTATGTGAAGCGCAAGACCAAGCAGAAACTCGCAGACAACCAGAAGGCAGCAATGCAGACTTGAGGTGGGAGACCAGCGCCACAGGAGGAGCTGGATGAGATGGAGGAAATGATGACCACAGTCATCAGTGTGTAGACGGTGGCAGGAGTTGGGGGACCGGACACTGCTCAACATGACCCGACACAACAGCAACAGGGTGAGTTACCACCAGGGACTGGGGGGACAGCGGGAGATGGGCACAATGGCACACATGCACAATTAAGTAGAGCACATCTGCAGACAAACCATGCCCAAGAGTCACAACATCAACCAAGAGCCCAATTCACCCAAGTCTGCAACATCACAGCACTGCATAAGCACAGAAGTGAAAGCCACACCGCCTGAAAGGGATAAGGGCCAACAAAATCAGAGCTGAAGGGGCAACTCACCTACAATGCAGCACACACACATAAGATCCAGAGCACCTCAACATTTACAACAAGGTTGAACAAACAGCAACACCAGCACAATAGAACAGAGGACACAACTGCTGCCGCTCGTGTGCGGAAAATGGCCATTCGCATGTGGCACAACAGGGTACTGTGAGATGATAATGTACTAGTACAACCCCACATCCCTGATGGTGCAGTAATGCATGTATGGCCGTGACCCAGATAGGCAGTGAGACACACATTGTCATGCAAATAAACACTCATCACAGTTGAATACAAGTGAAGGTGCGTAGACTTTATTAGCATATGCGTGTCAGTACGGCTAAGATAAGTGCCACAACATGCATACCAATGCAGCAGTATGTCAGAACGTGGAACGTTGCCAAGCGCTGCTGTCCACTCCGGGGAAGTGCCTCACCTTTCACAGGTGTGTGTTAACCTGCGTTGTAGCTGGCTCATGTATTCGGAGTCCAGGCGAATGCAGACATGTCCACTGTCGCTGTGGGAGATGTGACCAGAACCCCAAGTTCCAACAAGTTGTCAGGACATGTGCAATGTGTTCCAAACTGTTGTGTCTGCAGGTACGTAGTTACACGTCCATGAAAGCTAGTGCAGCCTCATAGGCAATCATTTCCAACATGAGGTCGTCGCCGACTTCATCGAACAGGACGGCGAGGCTAACCATTAGCAGGTCCGGACAGATGTGCTGCGTCCACCCCCTTTCACCAATTAGCACTACAGCCCAATAGGGGAGCCGCTCAATTTGCTCACTGCACACGAGTTCTGCAATCTCCCAGGTCCAGCTGCCAGCATGTATGCCAAGTATCCAGGCATCCCATAGACGGGTGTCACGGTGACACTCATGGTCGTGGGCCAATAGGGGGCGCACACACATGTCGAAATCCAGTTTGGCTACCGTCCTGTTGGATAGGCAGACATCCATGGCCACTCGAATATGCACGAGCGACAATGCAACACAGGCTGCACGCAGGTGACGTTGGCAAGGCGGAAGCTCAGCCGGTAACTGATCCGCAGCACTACCAATGGCAGTGCCCCCAGTAAATGCAGCATACGTGCACGGTACAGTTCCACCTGACAGGGGTTGTGCAAGTGTCCGTGATGATCTGCCATTGCGTTAGTGGCTCTGGTTGAAGCGGCACTGTTCTGACCTGAGCCAGTTCTGTGGATGAAATGCCACAGCTCGGATCAATGAGTTGTTTTAGTGTGCAACTGTTGTACGCCTGGGTTAATGTGGGAGTAAGTGTGAAGGCCATTCCATGCAAGATAACTTCGAGCAAGGACTTCTGTGTGTGGGGTGTGTATACGTTGGTCTCTCGTTGGGCTGTGCGTAGTGTGGGAGTCGTCATCAGCTGCTATAGTATCTGTCAGGGGGTGCCGGGCACATGTAATTCTGAGGTCGGAGGTGCAGATGTGCTCCCGCCTGATAGCACAGACAAAGGAGCATTCATCCCTAATGTTAGTTACTCATCTGTTTGCATTCAGGTACTGTGAAGTGGCTTGATGGGGGTGGGGTGGGATGTGTGCAACTTTGGGATTCATGTTCGACTGTGTGTAACGCTGCCTCACAGCTGCTCCTCCCTCCCCCCGAGCCTAATTACTTGTGTGCGCTGCGCGGTTGCATCACTGGCACTCCTACAGCACACCATTGTCATGCCTGTCTGCGCATGTCCACAAGCATGACAACGACACTGTGATGTTGGCCGTAGGAGGTGGGCGGCCACGTGAGTGTAGGCCTGTGGGAAGTATAGGGTGGACACAGACATGGAGTTCATGCCTGGCTGAACTCGCACTGCGGTTAAGGATAGGCATTTGGCTCATGCTGCAGCAATACAGATACACACAACACTTGGCATGTATGAGCCAAGACCCAGAGCGGTCTTGCGCTCCTTCATTTCCCCGTTCGTGCGAGCCCGCCTGTTGTAATTTGGCAGCACTTAAGTTAAGCATTGGCTAAAGACAGCCTGTATTTAGAGGCTAAATTGTCCGCTTTGTGGAATCCATTTTGTATTTCTGGCAGCCATTTTGGTTGCCATGTGCTGCCATGTGCTCACCATGTGCTCTGTCCTACCTTCCTGTTAACTGCTCTTGAAATATGCCTAGAGACAAGTTATATTTAGTTCCTCTTGCTTTGCACATGCTCAGTTGAGCTTGCAGCTGTTCCGAGTTTATAAATGTCAGGATGTGTCTACTAGAAGTAGAAACGGTTAGCTCCACCCACTTGTCGACTGTGCATTTTCTGTATGACCTTATATGTATCTAAAACCAGCATTTGTGTTTGTACCGCCTTCATTTGAGCCCCTGTGTGGGTATAAAAGGACCATGGTCCTTCCATTCAGTGTGCTACTTCATGCATTACTGAAGGGTGATGTGCGAATTTAGCTCCACCTCATGAGGTTTAATAAACTCTGTCTTTCTTATTCCAGTTTCTATGCCAACTTCTTCCTAAGTGTCTGAGGACTCTGTGCAGAGAAGGGTGAACCCTAAGCACTGGTAGGCCTTTCTGAGGCTCACTACTACAAATTGGCGCTTCCAACGTGGGACTCATCAGCGACTCGGATGCCCGAAGGACTGGTCGAGATGAAGGATTGGAATCTCGCTCTTCGACGCGATCGCTGCCTGAGGAGACCTGAGTCTTGGCAACCACGGCGTTTTTCCTTTCTTTCTGATCTGACCATCCCGGCGGCGCCGGTCCTTGACTGAGATCTCTTTTGTTGTTTCGCCGTGCAGTGACCATTTGGTCGATTTGAGAACTTGGCAGTTGGAACCTGGACACCATTTGATTGGTAAGAGCCGTTTTGCGGCACTTGCTGTTGGTTTGATGCCTTTGATTGGTAAGGTAGTTTTAGTAACACTTACTGTGGCTTTGTTTGTATGATTGGCCAATTTTGGAATTTGTTTTGTAAGTTATATATGCATTGCAATACATATAGGCAGGTAATGAGGAGATTTTTCTCTATTTGAAATTGTTTGAACAGCGCAACGTACGAAGAGTACCTTAACCGCTACTTTGATTATAATACTGCATATTCTGCACTATTTTTGGCATGCCTGTTTCTAGCACACTTCGCAGAAAGTGTTGCTGTTTTGGAGGTACCAATAGGGATTTAGTAAGTACTCAGTTGACTCCCCTCAGAGGGGATACCTAAATAGGTTTAGATATAGTAAAAAGATATTTCTTTCTTGGTGACTAAGTACCCCATGGAACTAAATATGTACATAAAACGGATCCTGATCTGTGCACTTAGTAACATTCATAAGTGGTGATATGGAGAGCGCTTTTTGAGTGTTCTACCAGCCAAAACTGGCGAATTTGGTGTATTTTGGCTTCTTGAACATGGAAGCCTTTTGGACTACTTTTGAGAGCTCTTCTTGTAAATATGACTTACAATTAGTATTTACAAATAGTTTGGTTTTGCATACAGTCTGTAGGCTTGTTTCAGTAAAATCGACTATGTTTTTTGTGTAAGAATGGCTAGCATTAAGCGCGCTGTGTTGTGTGTTATGAGTGTATGACCCCCTTCTGAAAATGTCTGGAATGAGCTAAAATTGGTTTTTGTTGTCATTCTGTTATGCAAATGTCATTTAAAAAAAACTACATTTTTTATAAATTTAGGGAATGAATAATGTAACATTTGCTAAATAGCTGCACGCTACCATTAAACTTGATAAAGTAAGAAATTATAGATATGTGCAAATTGCCACACTGGTACAGATAAATCAGAATTTACATTCAATAGGAATAAAATAGGCCTCATAGATAGGTAGGAAAAAAAAAACGAATTTGTGTGCTTTCACACAATTAGGACTAAAATGCAAAATGTTACAGTTTTATCCTTATATATTAATATTGAAAGGCATTCATATTATCTGAGTGAATTGGCTGGTGCTGAAATAACACCACATTATAGAACTATAGATTTGTGCTGGCTTGAAAAGCGTGAGATGTTGACGCCTGCTGGTCAGAACACAGCTGTGTCAACAACACATGGCTATTTTTGGTCCCAAGCCATGAGGCAGAGTCGACTTTGATTTTCAGTTAGCGCAAACACGGTATAAAGGCGTGCATTAAAAACTGCTGATTTTATAAGTCAGAAAAGACAGTTTCATTATTTTGGATAACAGAGAAAAGATTAAAAGGGATTTCCTTTCTTAATGCCTTTTTACATAAGTACATCTGTGGTTCTGCTGTTAAATAATAACTGTCCTTTAAAAGTGGCGCAGACTTTTTCAGTTTTAGTAAGGCTTCTGTGCTTTGTATTATAAATGAATTCATTTAAAGGTGATAGGAAAGGAATGAGGCTTGCTTTTCATATATGGAACCATCAAAAGGGTTTGTGATCATTAGTTTAAAAAAAAAAATAAAGGAGGAGAATTTTGATTCTATGAAGGGAAAAATGTTTCTTAAAAATAATTGCCATAAAATTGTTTTTGATCTTTTGTAATGTCTGATAATCATATTGTGAATAATATATAGCTCCTAGCATCAAAGTTGGATTTGAGTAGCACTTTACCATGATGTGGGGAGTACAATGTGAAATTTCACTTTATCTAGGCATATAAAAACCTATTTTTTAAGGGTATACCTTATACATTTCTGATCCCTCATCTCTGCATCTCTGGGATATCTAGAGGACACCCTGGTGATCCCTAATATGCCAAAATATTGTAGGATATTCATTTTTAAGTGCCCCTACCACCAAAGTCGAAATTGAGCAAAAGTCACTATTTAAAAGTAATTCTGCCACTCAGGGCAATTTTTGAAATGATCAGAGGCTTCAATAAAGTATACATGCAGGTATAGAACAAACAGCTGACCTACTGCACACCACACACTGTACACAAATGATAATAAGTATACAGAAACCAGCAGACGTTATTATCCTACCTTTAAATTATTGGCAAACACACCGGACAGGACTGCCTTTCAGCTGTGATTCTCCAGAGTTGCTTTGAATTGCAAAGACCGCATGGAAAGCCTTGCAAACAAAAATGGACAGCTGCTGAAAGGGTCAAAGGTCGGAGTTCTGCATTTAGCAACTTAGCAGGGTGAAGGGTAAAGTTTGCTTGGACACTTCGACCTCCGAAAAGTTTTTGAAAGACGAGATGACAGCGCAGAGAGAGGAAGAGAAGCTTTGCTTCCTATTTTTGGCAAACGCACGTTTTGCGCAGTCATATGAAACGAAGGAAAAGCAGCCTTGAGTAGAGCATTGATCTGCCATGTATATAAAAATAATGGTTTTAGTTTAAAGAATACTGTGCAAGGGCTAAGATAAGGAGGAAATGGATTTTAGTTTGCATTCATGCGCCCTCATGTTAATCTAGTACAATTGCTCAAGGAATTGGTAAATTGGTTATTAACGCTTTCTCAAGTACTCAATGTGCTTGTGTTAGGCTGAATCAGAAAATAGCCACTTTCTATGATATGTCCTACAAGTTGTTTGTGCCCAGTTGCCACAAATAGGGGTAAATAGTGTTGACAGAAGGTAAACCTGTTTCAGGTTTTCCTACTGTCAAAATGGGGGAAGGAGGTTAGCTCCTGGGCAAATTAAGGGTAGGCAACATTATGTTTTCTCTCTTCTTTTTCTCACTCTTTCTTGAGTCTGTCTAAGCTGTCTAGGAAATAGCCATGAGACAGTTATTGGCTATTCTGTAATACTGTTTTAAAATTGTTAGAATTAATAAAATGATGAAAATATATGCTATGTTACTGCCCATCCTGTATGAAAGAATGAGTAGAACAGATTGATGTTCCCTTATTTGACCTTTAAAGGGGAACTGTATAGTGGGGGTTTCTGTTCAAAAATCTCAGGTGGCAATACCATTATTGTTTATGTTATTCTCATGTTCTATACAGTTTTGCAAGGGCATTGCTAGTCTTTTATTAGCTAGTGTGTGTAATTGAGCTGACAGCCCTTATTAGAGCTGGAGAGAGGGTTTTTTTTCCTTTTGAAAATGATGTTGCATAGTCCGGATCGTGAACAGTAGAATGCAGGAAAGACGCCCATGTGATCCTTAGCAAACATTTTGAAGGAAAATATTGTTTTATAGGAGTTTGTTTGTCACAACATGTTCTGCTGGAGAAATGTATGTACCCACTATGTTGAGTTTTTTTTAGTTCTTTTTGCAATAAGAATCCCTGTTAAATTAGCAGTTTTAGATTTTTCCTGCTGCGCCTATAACATGAAAGCATGACCCTAAGTGTAAACTGTAGGTGTTTTTATTAAGAGAAATTATTTTAGAAGTGTCTGCAGCCCTGTACAAGTAATGCAAGGTTCAGAAGTAGAACTGTAGAAAAGTTTCTTTTTCTTGAGGTTCTTCAGATGAATAATATAGGAATGCACAAATGTAAGGATTTGGAGTATGTCTGTATTGTTTTTCTTTTTTCCTCAGAATTTAGTAAATGAACACAGACTTCCTTGGCTGCTTGGGATTGGGTGACGTTTTACTCTTGTCAGTTCACCAAAAAGTTCCTTTTATACTTGCCAATAGGTCTAGGGTGTTTTTTTTATTCTCAGATAAGATGAAGTGGTTCTTGGGTGCCTTGCTAATGTATGGGGCGCCCCAGGACTAAGAGAGTATTCTGAGACTATCCTCTCTGTTGATAGATTATTTCTGTGCCTTGTCTAAAGATCTTTTTGTTCTGCCCACCAATAGATATTTGCTGCTCTACAACCATTGCCAGAGGGGCCCGGACATCAGATCCAGCCTGGGAGTCAGCACCAGTCCAGCCTACAGTCAAGATAAAGGGAACCAGCACAGGCGTTGCTGGCAACTAGGACCTCAGTGAAGGCCGGAAGCACTGGGACGTAAAGTGTGTACCCCTGCCACTGTCTTGGGCGAAAGACGGGGTCACAAATCAGGATGAAGAAATCTTTCTGTGGATCCAGTTTTTGATGCCGCCCAGCTGAGAGAGTCACAGACCGATAAGGATGGCAAGGAGGCTTTTACTTGAGGTGACCCCCTTTGAAACAAGGGTTGCTTCACATATCCCAGCATCAGGCCTTTTGAGTCCTGGTCCCCAAGTGAATGCAAGTCTGCGCCTTTGTTTGTTGATCAAGGGATGCCTGAGCATATTGGTTACAATCAGTGGCCCCAACAAAAGAGCAGTGCGCCAGCGGAACAATACAGGAGTTAGGGAAGGACTTGAGTTTAGGGTACAGGTGCTGTGCCCTTGGTGCCTGTTAGATTAAAGTGAAGAAAACTGATGCACTGCCTGAGACACTGGACAGGATCGTTGAGGGTATTTGCCCTGGGGGGTGATTGCCCTATTCTGAAAGAAAGACTTTTTCTTCTCAAACTGGGCCGTGATTCTTGAGTTGCGAGTTGTGCAGCTCCACCGTGGGAACAACAAGAGCCTGCCTGTGAGGCTCAAACGGACACAGGGAGAAGACTCCCCTCTGGCTGGTTTGTACAGCGGCTACAATTTCCCAAGGACTCTTTTTTTTGTTAGTAATGTACCCCTTTGGTCGTCCCATTTTTGAGGAGGAGCAGCCCTTTGCGGCTCCTTGTCCTAATTCCTATGGCCCTGTGTGGTCCTCCTGGTCCCCCGGAGCCAGGATTGTTTTTGTAATAATCTGTCTGACTTCCCTGATATTTGTATTACTTATCATGCTTATTCTACACGAAAAACATTTTCCTGAGCAGTTACCAAATGTTACTTTACTCTTTCCTTAAGTATATTAATTGATACTCTAGCCCTCATAAAAGAAATACTGAAAAAGTCTATTGAAAATGTTTTTATTAGGTATGTGCTGTTGGCTATTCTGAAATTGAAATAGATAGTCACTGAAATACATCAGAGCCCTGAAACTTAGAATTAGACTAGATGGTTTTGGACTCTTGTTTCTGCTTGGGGCTGGAAGCTACTGACTATCCTGTATGTAATGTTGATACTTTTTACATGCTGTGTATGTATCCAATGTGGTCCAATGCTTTGCTCCATTTGCATCTCTGCTTGTATACCTGCCAAAGGGAATGTTGCTGAAACAAAGGCCCAACAAATGTTGAATAAAGAGGTGGCCGAAATAATGTTAATAGATGTACGGGATGAATATCTAGATTACCCCAGATAAACGAATGTCTTCAGCCAATGCTGAAAGGGTCGTCTGTTGTAATTTGGCAGCACTTAAGTTAAGCATTGGCTAAAGACAGCCTGTATTTAGAGGCTAAATTGTCCGCTTTGTGGAATCCATTTTGTATTTCTGGCAGCCATTTTGGTTGCCATTTGCTGCCATGTGCTCACCATGTGCTCTGTCCTACCTTCCTGTTAACTGCTCTTGAAATCTGCCTAGAGACAAGTTATATTTAGTTCCTCTTGCTTTGCACATGCTCAGTTGAGCTTGCAGCTGTTCCGAGTTTATAAATGTCAGGATGTGTCTACTAGAAGTAGAAACTGTTAGCTCCACCCACTTGTCGACTGTGCATTTTCTGTATGACCTTATATGTATCTAAAACCAGCATTTGTGTTTGTACCGCCTTCATTTGAGCCCCTGTGTGGGTATAAAAGGACCATGGTCCTTCCATTCAGTGTGCTACTTCATGTATTACTGAAGGGTGATGTGCAAATTTAGCTCCACCTCATGAGGTTTAATAAACTCTGTCTTTCTTATTCCAGTTTCTATGCCAACTTCTTCCTAAGTGTCTGAGGACTCTGTGCAGAGAAGGGTGAACCCCTAAGCACTGGTAGGCCTTGCTGAGGCTCACTACTACACGCCCTCTGGGTGCATGCTACATTGCAACATTGTCGATTGCGGACTGAGTGGTGCCGACACTACAACAGAGACACACGCATTAGTTACTTCCTTTTCCAGGCCAGAACTGAACCACGCCCAGAGCCCCGGGCAAATCCTTCACACCCCTACGCTGGCTTGGCGTACGCCGGCCCAGCCCACTCCGCATACGCTTACAGGGGACGACGACAAAGCTACGTGTCCAAGGTCGTACCCACTGCCTGTCCACAGCACAATGTAATGTGGTAGGGCCCTGGCCCATCATGCATACATAATGACCACACGGACACACTTAGTTAGATAGTTCAACTGGCTACGGGCACATGCGCCCGGCCACCTTTTATTACCAGGGTCACATGTCCAGTGACGCCTGTGCTGGATGGGTGTGGGGTGGGTGTAAGCCAGCCCTCAGGGAGTGGTTGGTGCTGGCAACAACTAGAACAGTGATCATCGGATCACACACACAGATTCAATCATAAAGGGTCCATGACTTGCAGTGCACTGAGGTAGGGGCACCAGAGCTGAGCGTGCTCATGTGAAGGAATTGTTAATGATTTTCTCCCTTTGGGATATTCCTGCTGCAGCTGCAGTGGGGTGTGGTACACCTGCCTCATCTTCATCATCATCATCGTCCCAGGTCTACCCCACTGCCTGAGGTGACATTGTTGCGTCCGCTGTCCGAGTTAGTGGCACCTGAAGAGCTGAGCAGGGGATCAAGCTGATGATGGCATCCAAGACAGGTGTGAGCAACTTAGATGGGCTGGCTGTGACACTCCTCCGACTCTGGCAGTTGTTGGTTGGAGGTGGTCCTGGTGGTGGTGGCGGGTGTGCAGCCAGCGATGATGGCGTGTCCTTGCATGTCAGGATTGGATTTGGTTTGCGAGCCCTGCTGACCACAGTGTATGCCGGAGGCAGAGGTCAGAAAGGGCACACAGCCACGTGATGATGACTTGTGTTGCACAGGGTCAGTGGCAACTGGAGCACTCAGTGGGTGTGCAGTCGACGATGATGCGTCTTTTAACTTGGGGGACCTGCTGACTGCAGTGTAGGCCAGAGGAGGGGGCAGCGAGGGCCCACATCCACGTGGCGATGACTTGTGGTGCACTGAGTAGTGGCACCTGGAGCGCTCAGCGGGTGTACAGCCGACGATGATGCGTCGTTTGACTTGGGGGACCTGCTGACCGCAGTGTAGGCCGGAGGCAGCGGTCAGCGAGGGCCCACATCCACGTGGCGATGACTTGTGGTGCACTGAGTTAGTGGCACCTGGAGCGCTCAGCGGGTGTGCAGTCAACGATGATGCGTCGTTTGACTTGGGGGACCTGCTGACCGCAGTGTAGGACGGAGGCAGCAGTCAGCGAGGGCCCACATCCACGTGGCGATGACTTGTGGTGCACTGAGTTAGTGGCACCTGGAGTGCTCAGCGGGTGTGCAGCCGACGATGATGCATCGTTTGACTTGGGGGACCTGCTGACCGCAGTGTAGGCCTGAGGCAGCGGTCAGTGAGGGCCCACATCCACGTGGCGATGACTTGTGGTGCACTGAGTTAGTGGCACCTGGAGCGCTCAGCTGGTGTGCAGCCAACGATGATGTGTCATCCGGGCGGGCCGCACTGGTGGCAATGTTTGTTGACTGGTGGTTTCCTCCATTAACAGAAATGTGGCATGATTTGAATTGTGTGACCTGCGGACCGCAGTGTAGGACTAAGGCAGTGTCCCGCACACACATGACTCCGTGTTGCTGTGCCGCTGGATGCGCTGGGGCCCTGTGTCACGGAGTCTGAAGGTCACAGCGGCGGACTCGTGGCAGGGTGTGGTGCGCCGCCCTGACAGACGCGTTGCCCATCACGGAAGAGAACCACGCCCAGGGCCCTGGCCTTTTTATCAGCACTCCTCCGCTGGAGTGGCGTACGCCGGCCCAGCCCACTGCGCTTACGCTTACAGGGGGGATGGCACAGCTACATGTCCAGGGTCTTCCCCACTGCCTGAGGTGGCATGGTTGCGTCCACTGTCCACAAAACTACACACACCAGCAGTATATGTCCACATGGACATGTCTGTGCTGTGCATTCTGTGGTCTGTCCAGCACATCACCGCCACACTTGGCATTGTGTACATTCTTCTTCATGGGTGAGTTGCCTCCTTCACACATACTTGGTTCCCACCTCTCCCCACATTCTGCAATTGTGTGGCTGAGGGGCCATGCCGTTTTTGGACGGTCCGCTGTCTTGTCCTATGCTGCCTCGGTGGTAGTCCGGGGGGGGCCGGTGGGGGGGGGTGGTCCTGGGGGTGGTGGTGGTGGGTGTTGTGGCCCTCTTGGGTCTCCGGGCTGCTTGTTCATTGTCTCCATGGCATCTGTGGGTCTTCAGATGTGGCTCTGGGCTGGGCTCCCTTTCATACTGCAGGTAGTCGTCCTGCTTAGCACCAGCAGAAGGCAGGTGTTAATTCCCTGCTGCTAACGCGCCTTAGCACCTGTTTTTGGGTCGCATCGCAGATCTGGCTGGTCATTGAGAATATCGCAAAGTGGTGTTTTCGTGTTTTTTTGCACGGGAACGCCTACTCTGCATATCATTAGCTTTAGTTGTCTCTCTCATCCGTGGCTATGTTTTTTGTGGCAGCTATCGCTGGTAAACTGGCGATATGGGCAGTTTGCACCAGCTTGTGAATAGGGCGAAAAGTCTATCGCCACTTTTGCGGCGCTAATGTGCCGATAAATCGGCGATAAGACTTTGAGAATATGCCCTTATATTCTATGAGATAAAGTTGACTGAGAATTAGTGTGCTTCATTTATATAATCCATAGTGAAATCAACTTAAACATTACTTAAGAATGCTTTTCAACAGATGTATTTTTTGTGTTATACAGATATATATTTTTACCTTTAAACCTCATTAAACTATAAAAATAGACACACTGATATTTTTCAAGATAGTACTTATCACGCAGTCAGTTATCAGCAGATATTTGTTAACTTAATTTCTGACAGGTGGTGTTATTTCTGAAAATACACACTGAAGAACACTGCAACTCCCAGGGTATTAAGCTGCTAAATGTATTATCGTTTACTTCACATGTGATGCATATGCTTTGCGAGTGTGACATTTTGCTTTCCTTAAACAGATTTTAGCAAAGGCAGGTTATTTAGGAAATACTTGCTAACAAAAATCATAGTTAGCAGCAAAGCGATAGCATGAGATAAGTAATTTTAGGAAAGTTCCCAATTTGCATTTAGGATCAGCTTTTAGACCAGCCTTTGGTCATGGGTTGACTGGTCGACTTCCTGAGGTAGATCGGGATCGGGAACCCCTTGGCCGGTGTTAGCCTATCTGGGCTTCTTCAGTAGGGTGCAACTTGCGTCTGATGGCAAAGTGTGCAAGGAATCAAGACTGGGTTTACCTGTCACACTTAGAGCATCGTACTGAGGAAAACAAAAAATGATGGGTAGAGTGCTTGAATTAATGTTAGCCAGAGAGAACATGTCCTAGACAAGTCTCAAAGTTGATTTGAATATGGCGGTTTCCTATCTGTGAAATGGTGGGGGGAAAACGATGGACTGGGTTATGGCCAATAGTGATTATGAGTGCTGGGGTTCAGTTAAACAGTCCACCCTCCACATTTTAATTCTCATTTTACAGTTATACTGCGTGTGTGTGATGAGAGTTTGTCTGAAAAACATCTACTGTGTCTTCTCTTCTGAAATGAAATGTACGCACGTTTTCTAGAAGCCCTACAAATAAGTTCTACATATTAAAGTATTACTCCACTTTCATAAGACCTACATCAGGAATGGGTTCTGACACAAAGCCACTTATTTTTGATGGGCCAACATTGTAATGATGTGGTTTAGTTTTTGCCAATGCAGCATTACTTTCCGATTTGGCCACAGAAAAATTTGGCGTGGACATTTCTTTTCAGAATTCACTGTTAAGGTTAGTTTACTAAGGTAGGAGTAACAGTATTCCAGTGCAGTCACTGGAAAAAAAAAAATTATGGGGTTGAGGAAGGAGTTTTTTCCATTGCAGAAATATATTATTAATAGGACTTTTTAACAACTTTTGCTTGCCTTGGGCAATCAATATTACTCATGCTCGGTATTTCTACGTTGTACCAACTTATGGGAGGTATTTGTTTACCCTACCGGGATTTCGCTCTTACAAACATTGGTGGCATATAGTTAAAAGTGGCCTCGCTGTGGAGACTGCGCATGCTGAAGGTGCACCAAAGGAAAGCCTGCCTCCTATGCCTGTCTGCATTTAGTTCTTGTGATCTGGTGGAAAAAGCTGCCGGCTTACTCATGAAGCCTCCAGACAGCACAATTAAAGGCAATCCTGATGGTACCCTCGATCTCATGTTTAGGTTAGGATCAATGTGCTGGGGATAGTCAAGCAGGAGGACAGCACTCTAATACAAATCATCATTGGTCCTGCTGAAAAAGTAACAGTCCAACCCAAACTGCCAAGCCAATTTCCCTCTGAACAGGAATAAAAGCAAATCCAGAAACTGTTTTAGCCTATGTGGACATGTACCTATGATGCAGCTTGAGTCCTATGGCACATTGAGCATGTAACTAACATCTTAGAATACCCGTCTCACTTAGGGCATTGCACTGATAAAAACAAAAAGAACAATGTTTGGAATCCTTAAATTAATCTCTGCAAGTGGTAATTACTTGGAGCTGCCTTCAAGTCCATATTTTTGGGCCCATCATGCCACTGCAGATCGGAAACAGCCATTTGCAAATTAACCTTGGTCCTGCTCCAATAACAAAAGAGCAGCCTGAACTGTCACACCAGGCCCTATCCTAACAGGAACACAAACAACCCAGACCAGCTTCAGCCTAACGTGGAATTGTCAGTAGGGTGCAGCTTTAGCATTTGGCACAAGTAGCATGGGACCCACAGCCAGGTAAACACATTGCACTGAGAGAATACCACTGCAGAAATCAAAAAAGTGATGGATGAAATGCTTGAATTAATGTAAGCAGCAGGCAAATATTCAGGGCAGCATTCCAGTCCATTGTTTTTGGACCAAGATGGCATTTCATTCATTAACCCTTTCGCTGCTAGGCCTTTCCCCCGTGCTAAACCTTTTTTGGGCTGTTTGGTGTAGTTCGCGCTTTTGCTTCCATAACTTTTTGTCCACATAAGGCATCTACGCCAAATTTGCGACCTTTTCCTCCAACATCCTGGGGACCATAAAGGTATCCAGGGTCAGTGGGTTTCCCTGGAGGGGACCAAGAAATTAGACAAAAATCAGCTAAACTTTGTTTCTTTTGGAAAAAATGGGAAAAAAGTGCTGCAGAAGAAAGCATCTGTTTTTTCCTGCAAATGGTATCAACAAAGGGTTTATTGTGCTAAAATCACCATTTTGCCAGCTTTAAGGGAAAGGCAGACTTTTGTCAGAAAACCCAAATTTTCTGCACAGTTTTGGCGTTTTAGTGGGACATAGCCTATTTTTCATATTTTTTGAGCTTTGAACCGGTTTCCAGTTAGTGGTAGAAATGGGTGTGAAACCAATAATGGATCTCGGAAACCTACATATGATATTTCTAAAAAGTAGATAACATTCTGAATTCAGCAAGAGGTCATTTGTGTAGATTCTTCAAGGTTTTCTGATAGAAAGTAACAGTTGAAATAATAAAATATTGAAATTGTGTTACAAAAAAAGAAAAACAGCCATTTGTGCATATGTTTTCACCTGTAACTTCTTCTAAGTATGGCACATTTTTTAAAGCAATATACTGTTAAGCCTGCTGGACCCTTCTAGTTGTGGGGATATATTGGATTAATAGGTTCACCAAGAAACTGAGGTACCTAGAGCCAATAACTGAGCTGTGCTTTCCAATGTTTTTTTCACTGGGAATACAGCAATTCATTTGGAAAAATATGAAGAGTGAAAAATAGGTATCAAGAAAACTTATGTATTTCTGAAATGGGAACAACATATGGAGTTTAGAAGCAGTGGTTATTTGCACATCTCCAAATGTGTGGGTAGCCATACTAGCATGTGAATTAGAGGGCATTTTTTTTAAATTACGTCTTTTTTACACAATCTCATATTTGGAAGGCAGACATTTATAGAAAGTCAATTGATAATAACACTTGTTCTACTATTCTGTGTTCCCCTAAGTCTCCCAGTTGTAATGGTACCTCACTTGTGTGGGCAGGCCTAGTGCCCGCGACAGGAAACGGCACATAATGCAACGTGGACACATCACATTTTTACAGTGAAAACTGGCTCTTTTTTTGCAATGTGCCTAGCTGTGGATTTTGGACCCTAGCCTAGGATTCCCCAAGTCTACTGATAAAAATGATACTTCACTTGTGTGGGTAGGGCTACTGCCCGTGACAGGAAACAGCCAAAAACGCAACATGGACACATCACCTTTTTCCACACAAAACTGACCCTTTTTTTCTAGTGTGTCTAGCTGTGGATTTCAGACCTTAGATCAGTCAGCATCAGGGGAAACCTTGCAAACCTGTAATTTTTTTAGAACTAGACACCCAGCAAAATCCAGGATTGGGTGACTTGTGTGGCTCTCACCAGGTTCTGTTACCCAGGATCCCTTCAAACCTTAAACTTTGTGAAAAAAAACACATTTTCCTCATATTTCTGTTATGAAAAGTTCTGGAATCTGTGGGGAGCCACAAACTTCCACCCACCCAGCATTTCCTGAAGTCTTCCGATAAGAATGGTACTTCACTTGTGTGGGTAGGCCTAGTGCCCACGACAGGAAATGGCCTAAAATGCAACATGGACACATGACATTTTTCCACTGACATCTGACCTTTTTTTTGCAATGTACCTTGCTGTGGGTTTAGGGCCTAGCTTAGCCGGCACCTGGTATAACCTAGAAAACATTTATATTTTTTAAAACTAGACATCCAGGGGAATTAAGGATGGGGTGACTTGTGTGGCTCTCATCAACTTCTGTTACACAGAATCCCTTGCAAACCTCAAACTTTGTAAAAAAACACATTTTCCTCACATTTCTGTGATGGAAAGTTCTGGAATCTGTGGGGAACCACAAACTTCCACACACCCAGCATTTCCCCAAGTTTCTCGGTAAACATGGTACCTCACTTCTGTGGGAAGGCCTAGTGCCTGCAATAGGAAACGGCCTAAAATGCAATGTGGACACTTAAACTTTTTACACACATTACTGACCCTTTTTTGCAAAGTGTCTAGCTGTGGATTCTGGACCCTAGCTCAGCCGGCACTTAGGGAAACCTAGCAAACCTCTATATTTTTAAAAACTAGACACCAAGAGAATTTCAGGATGCAGTGACTTGTGTAGCTCTCACTTGGTTTTGTTACACAGAGTCCCTTGCAAACCTCAAACATTGTAAAAAAAACAAATTTTCATCACATTTCTGTGATGGAAAGTACTGGAATCTGCAGGGAGCCACAAACTTCCACCCACCCAGCATTCCCGCAAGTCTGCCAAAAACAATGGTACCTCACTTGTGTGGGTAGGCCTAATGCCCTCAACAGGAAATGGCCCAAAACGTACTGTGGAGACTTCAAAATTATCGATCACAAAAAGACCTGGTTTTGCAAAGGAGTCCCCTGCGCTTTTGGTCCCGGGCTCGGCAGGCCTCTAGGGAAACCTACCAAACCCAGACAGTTCTGAAAACTAGACACCCGGGCGAGTCCAGGGAGGTGTAGCTTGCATAGATCCCCCAACGTTTTCCTACCCAGAATCCCCTGCAAATCTCAAATTTAGCTAAAAAAAGTCACATTTTCCTTAAATTTCTGTCTGGGATCACTGTGCCGGCAAACATTTCCTACCACCCAGCATTCCTCTTGGTCTCCCAATAAAAATTATATCTCACTTGCGTGAGTGTTTTAATGCAGAGTCAGCCTATAAACATATATTAAAAAAATGGAGCGCTTTGAGCTTGCTGTGCTATCCCCTCAATCTCCACGTTTTGGCCCTTCCCAGTCACAGGCCGTTGGCCTACCCACATAAGTGAGGTATAATTTCACTCAGGAGACTGAGGGGAAAGCTGGGTGGTAAGAAATTTTCCAATGATAGCTCTCCCGTCTGCTTAGGTGCTCGGGGGGCCGAGACAGTCATGCAAGAACATAGGCAGTGAAAGTGTAATCACGTCAGCGTGCCATGCTCATGATCGTCATTTCATTGGAAAAAAATGCATCGGGCGGTTGGGGAAGCTCTTCTCCAAACCCCCAAGGCTGAAAAACAAACAAGGAAATCCCTCTGCTGTAAATAGCAGAGGGATTTCCTGGTTGTGCGCCGAGGACGGAATGGTTCCGACCTCGGCACACGACCACCATAGATGAGGACAGAATCGTTCTGTCCTCAGCACTGAATGGGTTAACTAGCAATATGCAAATCAGTCTTGGTCCTAATCAAATGGGAAAAGTCCATCCTGAACTGCCAGGCAGGACACCTACGAACAGGAACACAAGGAACCCCACATCAGTTTTGTGCTACATGGACCCCCTTATTAGGGTGCAGATTACGTCCTATGGCACATTAAGCATTTGACCATCTTAATGTTGGCCTCTGTCTAAATCTTAATGAGGTGGTTCAAGAATGTTATTTGCTCTTATGACTCAAATCGTGTACACATTTTGCCATAGATTGTGTTAAACATATTTGTGAGTTTAAAAGAGTTAAGCAGACTTGTTAAATACCCAAAGTGAAACAAAATACACTTTTCAAAAGAACTTAGCTGATTTATACATATTATGCTTAGAAAGTGTTATCTTTTAGTTATGGGACATGTCATTCTCTCTGTTTAAAACCACAGTAAATTGGCATGGCCTGCCAATTCCAAGGGCTCATGATGTGATCCTTGATCTGTCTACAAAGTTCTACTCAGCTTTCGATAAAGCTACTAGAAAAGCTAAGTTTTTGGAATGTTCTTATAGTGAGTATTGTGAATCAATTGTTACCTTCCATACGTATGTGTAAGACTGTGTAGCCCTCCATTTTATATCAGAGCCTCATTTTCTTTATTCCACTTTGCAAAATGTCAGTTTTATTTTTAGGTCTGGCCTGGAGAAAGTTTTAGCTGTTTTGCCAGTATTTCGGAGGAAAAAAAAATAACAAAAAAATTGTCAGACCCCTTGAGCAAGAGGACGGTTCACCTGTCAATCCCATTTAGCTTTAGCCCACCAAAGCAAGCAGCATGGGGTAATAGGTCAGCCCACTTCAGACACTGACTTTCTTGCACACTGGCTGATGGCATTTTACATGATCACATATGAACATCAATCTAAAAAGTAGTGTACTTTAACACCAAGGCTGGTGAGCTAATAGTGTTCTTTTCCAATATTTCTTTCCTTCTATTCAATACCCATTTTATATTTCTTTTTAGCTGTCATCCTGTATTGTATACAATTATTCAAAGTCAATAATGCATTTCTTTATGCTATAATTGTTATATTTTTCTGTAATGTGCATTAAACCTAATAACAGTTTGCAAATGTTCAAACTATGTTGTCAGAGGACAGAATTTCAAAGCCAAATGTACCTTTTCTTTATGCCAATAAGAAATATATTTTTCTGGTATGTCAATAAATCTAATAAGGGTTCATATACCTGTCTGCTATGGAGAACATGTATTTTTCTATTAAATTGTAAATGATCATACGTTTTTTAAATGATACAAATACTATATATTAATCCAGAATATTCTGAACGTGAAAATGAAGAAAAGCGGCTGCTACATTCAGTCAAACCAAACACATATACATTGCAAACAATCATGCAAATCACTGCATCGTTAACTATCAAAGTTGCACTCCCTATTTTCCTCCGCCTATTGAGAGAGAGATTACCATCCTTACAAAACCTCGCCCTCCTTTCTCTAGGCCCTGACCTATTAACTCTGTAGAATTCCAGAGTCAAGGCGGTGCGGGCGTGGAGTCTGATAATTTTTCCATCATTTTAGCCCAAAAGGTGAAGTAGCCTGTCACTTTATTGTCTTTTCTAGAGAATTTTATATGGGTTTCCTCCCCAAAGGACCATTGAAATAATAATCGCTCCAGAACCTGACTCATTGGGCCGCAAGCGGTGCAGTGAATAAATGGCAGTTCAAAGGTTTTTCCAAATTGACTCCCAACATTGAGAATTTACATCTTATCCTGTCTTTTGTCCACATCAGGATCATTCCCAGCAGGCAGTGCTCAATTATTATCTCAGGTATACTGCCTTTTATGAACTTCAATGTGGATATGACTTCCCCCCAGAAACCTGCTACTGACTTACAAGACCAGGTCATGTGTTTAAACATTGGCTCCAACTTGCTGCACAGGACCTCTTTGATTCTATAGGGATCAGATAAGACTGGCATAGTCAAAGTATGTAGGATTTAACCTTGAGTTGCTTGATACAGTCCTGATCTCTTTCTAGTTTTGCCAACATGATATATTGGCTGAACTGCCCGCTCTCATCCTAAAGGTCTTTTGCACCTCTGCAAATGAGACAAAGGCTTCCCCAGAATACAGATCATCCATTGCCCGTGAACCTCTCTTCCTCCATCGCGCTATCAACATAATCTCGCTCCTGATCTTAAACAATTGTAAAATCCATATTTCCAAGTCTCCGCCATGTTGGAGGTGGGTTATCTGAAGGCCCACCTCATTGCAATCTGCCTGTCAGTCCAACCTTGCTGACTACATAGGGGTAATGGACTAGGAGAATACCGGTCTTGGGTTGCTTGTGTTCCGGTTCAAAGAGGACCTAGCCTGGCAGTTCAGACTGAACTCTTCCTATTGGAGCAGGACCAGGGCTAATTTGCATATGACTGGGTCTATCCCAAGGTGGAATTGTGGTTAAAAAAACAATGGATTGAAATGCTTCCCAGAGCAAATACCAGTAGTTAGGCTATTTGCAAGCATTTCTTCCATCACTTCTTGTGTGCTTGATATAGCTCCATAGGTGGCCATGGGCATACCCTGACATGGGTCCTGTGCTCACTGTGCCACTGGAAGCAAACTGCACCTGATTGAAGAGACCTAAATAGGCTGAAAGTGGTCTTGGGTTGCTTGTCTTCTGGTTCAGGGAAGACCTGGTATGGCAGTTTGGGCTGGTCTGTTCCTATTGGAGCAGGACCAAAGCTGATATGGATACAGCTGGTTCTAATCTGAGGTGGCATGGAAGGCAAAAACACGATGGATAGAAATGTTATCCATCATGTGCCGTTCCCTTAGAAAACGTCCATCCTGGGTCTCTTTGAACGGTCTCTTTTGACAGTTGTTGCATGTTGTAAATGTGCTGCTATGCAGTAGAGTTCCATACCTGGGAGCTCTAGATCTCCTGTTTCCCAGTCTAATTTCAGTGTTTTTAAAAAGACCCTACTCCTTTTTCTGGCCATACCATGGAGACCATCAACTTATCTAGCTCCTTGAAAATACCTCTTCTATTGGGGCACATAGAGTTCTGCAATATGTGCAAATATTGTGCAGGAGTATCATTTCAGCTGTTATGATCCTGCCCATGATTGAAAGCGGCACTCCCTATGTTATAGGTCAGTTATGTTTTTGGGTTATGTCAGTTATTTGTGTGATGTGTTCCATTTGCATGCCAAGATATCAAAATCAATAAAAGTCCAATTGCAGGCCCCAGTCAGTGTGCAGCTCTTTGGGTATTCCTACCAAAACCTCTGAAAAGGACAGTCTGGATTTTCCCTAATTAGTGTGTAAACCAGAGGCCAAGACAAATTTCTATGGCCAGGGCTTGACAGAGAACCAAAAGCAGTCCAGGCGAAAATGTTCAGAACCAGCCTTTGCCCCTTTCCTATCACTCTCTCATCTCTCTCTACTCTCGTTTTCTTATCTCTTTCAACTGAAATCCCCTCCCCACACCTGCTGTAATTACCTGCGGGAGCTGGAGAAAGTGACAGAGGTGCCAGCAGTTGCCCCCTGCCCTAAAAGAAGCCTCCAAAGGTTCAAGCCCATTGGGGAAATCCCTAGTCAAAAAAATTAGGCAGTCCAGGCCTGCCTCTGTCTACTGTATAAGGATCTGTGTAGAATCTCAGGGCTTTGGTACATAGACAAGTGTGTCCTCTTGGTATATTGGCATAATGTGACTGAGAAGCCCACTGCAATACCGCACTCATAGTACTATCATCCTGAGTCTAGTTCCTAGTAGCTTGACTGCGAAGTAAAACAGAGGAGGAGAAAGCAGGCACCACTCTATAGTGCCTCTATCAACCTCCCAGCCAGCAGGAATTGAAACTCCCTGTATACAGCATTCGGACACAGCTCAGAATAGTGGCACCAAATCTCATACTTCCAAGACCAGAAACATATACTTTCAGCTTTATGTGTCAAAAGTCTATTCTATTTCTAACACTGGCAGTGCATAATGTTACATGCAGCACATGCACAACATTAGTCTTCTAATATTGTGGTGGGTGCTACATCTGGTGATGAAATGGCACTGATCCTTATGTACGAGCTCCCCCACTACTATGAATAATCCGTTGGCAAAGACTTTCCTTAATATCTTAACATCTGGGTAGATCAATGGTTCTTAACATTTTGACTTCTAAGGACCTTCACTTAAATAATTGGAAGCCGGGGACCCCTAGTGAATCATTATGTGAATCCAGGGACCCCCAATGAGTCATTACTGGAAACTGGCAACCGCAGCCTAAGTATTTTCAATAATTTGAACTACAAAAAAAAATACAAAAAAAAATACAGAAACAAACATTCATCAGACAAACACACAAATGATGAAATGTTATTTAATTCTAAAACAAATAAAAAATAAATCAAACATTTAATATCAATAGGAAGGTTGGAGCGTTTCTTAATTAGTATCCAATTTCAATCATTGATAGGGGCCCATTAGATGCACAATCATGTGAGTCCATGTCAGTTGAATATTTTTTTATTATGATTTATTCTTGCTAGCATATGATTTAGGCAGTGGAAAATTGTCTTTCTTCTTTATATTTTTGTGACATTAGCTTACAATAAAAAAGAAAAGAAGCATTTGCACTGGTTTGCCATGGCCAAACCTATTGGCTTTGTAATGGTGCTATTTCTATGCATTCTACCTTGTCCGAAAAAAGAATATTCTGATGTCTCCAGCTCCTGTGATTATTCAATAACATTCAAAATATCTCTATAACCAGATTTAGGTCTCATCCAGTTTTATCACCTTTGTTCCCTCACTAAACGTGCAATATTTCAAACGAAACACACAGTTATTTCCATACCAAAATTCATATTTGAATGAAAGTGTTGACTAACTCAAATTACCGGCAGACAGCATCACGGAATATGAGTCAAACAAATGAAAATGATCACGTAGGCCACATTCTAAACAAACACTCTATCAGTTTTTAAACACTTTAACAATGTAGTTTCTCAGTCCATTTTAAGGATTTTTGACCCCTAGGCAAGACATGTTATAGGACCCTTTTTCTGCACAACTTTGAATTTATTACCCATGTTAAGTTCATTGAAGGCCTATTGATGACAAACAATACTGAATTATTGATTAAACATGTCTTTTTTGCACTTTGAGTAATGTTTTTTGTCTTACAACAACAATATTTTACTTAGAATTCAGTGTCTAAACAGTCTGTTCTTCCCATTGTAGGAAAGACAAATTAAGGGTCACTTGATGAGTGTTTAGTGGACTGGTGTATAATATTAAAATTAATATGACATTGTAGCAGTAATTGTCATATGTTCATAATCATAAATAAACCCAGCCCTCTTCACAGTGGTCATTCTCTATGAAATAGTGAAAACATAAACTCTGCTCTGAGGATTTTACTATACCTTATGGGGAGATCTGATGCCCTTCTCTGTAACCATCATCACCGTTCTGTCCATCTTCTCCTCTTTGCATATTCCTCTAGATGTAGATTTCGGGCTTTGCTGATTAATAGAGGCTGGGGTGGGTGGGAGACAGGAGTATGACAAAGTGAAAATGGGAAAGGCATAGTGAGAGAGGTGAAGTATTAGGTTAAAGGAGGTGGAAAAGACATGAAGGAGACAAATGTATGATAAATGGATAAAGATGAGATAGCCAGAAAGAAAGATACAGAGAGGTAGGAAGAGGAAGACATTCATATCACTCATAACACCACCAATAACACAACCAGTACCACCACCAATAATACTACACCCGAATAATGTCAACAAAACGACACAAATATCACCTATACCATAAATATGATTGCACTACCAGCAACAACAAAACCACCTATAAAACCACCGCTAACACCACCGCAAATAACAACAATAAAATAATCAATAATGCCGTAAAAACTACCACTATCAATAAGACTACCACCAGCAGCACCTCCACCACCAATACCTCCACCAATGCATAAATACTATTACACATAACACCACCAGCACCATCTCCAACGCCACCACCAACACTGCCACCAATGCTCCAAACACCAATAATACCACCACTACAAATACAATATCACTGCCACCAATGCTAAGTAATGACACCATCACCATTGTTAGAAATGGGGTTTCTGGTTGGCTAGGGTATGCACCTACGCCAGTCAGAACCCACCACTCTAGTCAGGGTAAGGGAGTTACACAAACAAGATAACCCCTGCTCACCTCCTTGGTAGCTTGGCAGAGCAGTCAGGCTTATCCCAGAGGCAATGTGCAAAGCATTTGCGCAACACACACACACACACCAGTGATACACTAGGCGCACCACAAAAAGAGACTCCACACAAGGGTATATAAAAATATCCTTTGTATTGTTCATAAAACACATTAGACCATAATCACATAAATCACTATGCCACTAGGCACTTGTCATGACTTCACGTAGATCATACATTACTTTGCTAATCGGGCAATTGTCATAACAGTGCAATAAAGTAATTACTCATAATTTGCACACGTCACCAACATGTGATGAAAACATCACCTTTCACCATCACTGAACATATCCTGCTGGTCCTGGAAATGTTCTCGTTATTATGGCTAGTAGAAGGCATCAACAACCGTCATACCTCCATATCAGGACACATATGCACTATGTGAGGTAGAACCATATGTTATCTCACTGTTACAATCCCTGCAATATGCAACATTACATCAGGGCATAACACATAAGAATTACCAGCATACACATCCCCATGCTTTACAGCAACACTATGAGTAGCACCTGCGCTTCTATGATGGCACCTGGGGTGCTTGTGCCCCTCCCGAAGGCTTCTGGGCCACATGCCGCCTACAACAGGGAATGTGGTAATTAGACCAGGGCTACGAAAGCACCCGTGTCTGTTCTCCCCATAGCCCCTGGGGCCAGCAAAAAGCAGTGTAGCAGGCGTGCAACAAAAGGGTAAGTCCGCCCTAGTCCCTCGGGACAGGGGGGACAACTGCGGCACTTGCAAGCCCTGTAGGCAGCTCAGAGTTGCGGTGCAAGACTTTGTGGAGGAAAGCGCCTCTGTTGGGGCAGAGCCTTCTGTCCTAGTACCCCCGGGCTCTCCTCAGTAACAAGCAAGGCCTCCAATGTAGGGGAAGGGCACACTCACTCCTCAAGTTGGCAGGGGAACTACCTTGGTCCCTCCATCGGGAAAAATCACCCAAAGAGGCTGCCCATGGACATGCGTGCAGCTGCCGAACATATGCGGTGATGGTCAGTGGCTCTGCACTGGCCTCCTCCACCCGGGATGCCAGGTGTGGCGGGTCACTCACCCACCAGCCTCGAAATGCACCAACTCCTTCTGTGCTACGATGCCGGACAAGGCCTCCCTGCGGTGGCGAGACACAGAGCGAAGTCTCCGTCGGCTTCGCTCTTCTCTCCCCCCCCAGCCTTCCACAATAGCTGGGCCCCACCCACAGTGCTGTTGCCACTGCTAGGCAATGTGTGAACCCCAACCCGGGGTTCCTTTCCATTGAGGGTGTTGCCGCTACTCATCAGGCGCAAAAAGAAACAAGAAATAAATGATGGACGGAATTCTGAACAATGCAAACATTCACCCCCAGTCACAAGGATCTGGGTTTAATCCATCGTTCTTTTGCTCACCATGCCACCCCAGTTTGGACCCAGCCATATGCAAATCAGTCTTGACCCTGTTACTCATGGGAACAGTCCAGCCCGAACTGATAAGCCAGGTCCTCCCTGGACCAGAAACAAGCATCCTTGGATCGGTTTTAGGGCATCACCCCTCATCAGTCAGGCTAGCTTGAATCCAGTGGTGCAGTGAGCATGGGACCCATGTCAGGGCATACCCTTCCCACTTAGGGTGACAAAGCAAAAAACAAAAACAAATGATGGATGGAATGCTGAACAATGCAAACATTCACTCCCAGTCACAAGGATCTGGGTTTAATCCATCGATCTTTTGCTCACCACACCACCCAAATTTGGACCCAGCCATTTGCAAATCAGTCTTGACCCTTTTCCTCATGGGAACAGTCCAGCCCGAACTGCCAATTCAGGTCCTCCCTGGACCGTAAACAAGCATCCTGGGACCGGTTTCAGGGCATCACCCCTCATCAGCCAGGCTAGCTTGAATCCAGTGGCGCAGTGAGCACGGGATCCACGTCTGGGCATACCCTTCCCACTTAGGGTGACAAATGCAAAAAGAAACAAATGATGGACGGAATGCTGAACAATGCAAACATTCACTCAACAGGCGGCAAGGGCACAAACTGGTGAGTAGTGCCTCCGATTGGCATGGATCCGCTTGGCGAAAAACACTCCCTACATGCTGAAAAAGTACAAAATAAAGTGCTCACCCTGCGCTAATTTCTCCCACCCACAGGGCAGGCCACCAAGCCCTGGGAAATCACTGGGGGCACCCAGCAAGGATGGATGCAGCAGGCCAGCACACAGAGTCCTCGCAAATAAGCTGTCCGTCCTTCTTGCAGCCCCAACAGGCCACAGGTCAGCACAACAGACAAGGGAGTTCAATGGAAGTTCCGCCTGGCAGCATAACAGGACCTTCTGGCCAGGTGCAGTCCGTAGAGCCAGCAGCGGCTGGTTACAAGTCCCACGCAGTATCTGAAATCATGGGTTCACAGCCCTGTACTTATAGTGCAAAACTATTTGTTCCGGGGGCACTTCACACATTTTTCGAAGTGCACGACACCCCTATTCACATCCCAAGCCCTGGACACAGACACACTACAGGGGGGCGGAGACAGCGTTGTGAAAGTCAGGCACAGCCCTATTAAGGTGCAGGTGCAACTCCTCCCACCACACTAAATTCAGACCAGGCCTGTTCAGGTGCAGGGTAAACTCCGCCCAACGCACTAAATGCAGCCAAGGTCTATTCAGCCCAGTGCTGAGTCACCCAGGAAAGGCAGGACACACCTCAACCCCTTTGTGACTGTTTAGAGTAAATGCACACCCCCTTCTCCTGTCAGTCTAAACCAGACAGTAAGTACACAACCAAGCAGGGCACAAAGATCATAAGCCCACAGAAATACCTACTTCTAAAAGTGGCATTTCTAAAATAGTAATAACAAATCTTTCACCAATAAGCAGGATTTATTACTACTATTCCAAACATATCAAACATGACCATGCTACCCTTTTCATATCAGAAAGTAGCACTGAAACATATATCAGGTAAGCCCCAATACAAACCTATGAGAGGGCAGCCTCATAGCAGTGAGAAATCAAATAGGCTCTTTATCACTACCGGGACATGCCACACAGTTAAGGCACATGTCCTACCTTTTACCTACACAGTACCCTGCCCATAGGGCTAGCTATGGCCTACCTTAGGGGTGACTTATGTGCAGTAAAAGGGGAGTTTCAGATGTGGCAACCAATTTAAATGCCACACCACTGCTGCAGTAAACTGCGCATGCCGGCCCTGCAGAGGCAGAGGCCTGAGACAGGTTTGAAAGGCTACTTCGGGGGGTGGCGAAAGCAGCGCTGCAGGCCCACCAGTAGAATTTAATTAACAGGCCCTAGGTATATGGGATACCACTTTACAAGGGACTTACAGGTAAATTAAATATGCCAATCAGGTGTAGACCAATCTTACCAACTTTACAAGACAGAGCATGTGCACTTTAGCACTGATCAGCAGTAGTAAAGTGCCCAGAGTCATAGAACCAACAAAATCAGGTCAGAAAAAATACAGGAGGAAGGCAAGAAGTTTGGGGATAACCCTTCAAAAAGGGCCAGTTCCAACAACCATTACCACTAATAACACATCCTAACGTGTTTAACAAGATCATTAATTCCACACCAGCACCACCTAAACCACAAGATCAACACCCAACCAATACTAATACCACAAACACAAAACACATCAATATCACATCATCACCACCACCACACAACCACCAATACCACCAATGCCAATATTCTCATCAATACCATACCACCACCAGTCCTGCCACCAGTATCAGCAATATCACCAACACCAATACCACCATCATCAGCAATACCACCATCAATAAAACCTCCATCAGATTGCCTTGCATAAATTTGCTCTGGCATAGAAATACATTCATGCATGCCTGTTTTTGTATACATTGCCACAATAAATGTAGAACTGTTGGATTGGACAATGCCTGTGATCTGCAATGATACTGAAAATTGTATTTTTCATTTCTTTTAAATGACTTACGCATTATGATATTTCTGTATTTCTCTTACTAACAGTTGCTTGTGAATGAAAGTATTTTTAATGTTGTTCATATTGTTTAATTGCCTTTGTGTTGCTTCCTTTCTGTCACACGTTGTTCCATGCACACATCCCAGAGGCCTTTCTGCTTGTCAGCCTAGTGCCTAGTTTAAATGTGTTAATGATACACTACCTCTCCTTTAATTTAATACTGCATATATTGTAAATATGTTGCATCCCTGTGCTTTGAAAGTGCTGCAACGTGGCGCAGCCAAACTGCTTGCGGTGCCGTGCTGCTGCACTTTCTTGTAAATGAGGCCCTCATTTTTTAGGTCCATATTTGCCTCTGTATATCTCATGGGTATGTATAGCAGACTGAGCTCTTTTTTGGTTCCTCATGACATGTAATTTTGTCCTCAGTATATTTCATTGAGTAAAGATTGGAACAATACTTTGGTACCAAAGTTTAGTTGGTGGCATTTGATAAATTTGTTAATAAATGATATTATGAAAACAGCAAGCTCTACTTTGACTTGTTGTGAAACAGGCTGTCTTCTTCTCTGTAATGCAGAGCTCAATAATTTGAGCACTAAGGGCCTCATTTAAAGTTTGGCGGACATGATACTTCATTATTTTAGGTGACGACTATAAATGAACTTGTAATATGGCAGATAGCCATACGCCATGTTTGAGACAGATCATACCGCCCACCAAACTCTGAATAAGGCCCTATGTGATAAACAACATAACATGTGCCTGTGCTAATTAAAATACATGGTATGTGCACACACCAAACATTATGTGTATAAATCACAGAAATGCAGCTGCAGGTGTGCAAACTGAGGTCACTTTATTATTATTTTTTTTTGTGCTTAGGCGCACTTTGTATGTGTTAGGGCCCTGGGGCTGTAACGTGATCCTGTTTTCTGCACTGCACGGTTCAACTCATGTAAACTCGAAATATATCCGAGTTAACCCCTTCGACACTTATGACGAGCTGGACTCGTCATGGCACACAGTGGTCGTGTGCTCATGACGAGTCCAGCTCGTCATAAGACCACCCACGGGGGAAGCGCAGGCGCTCCCCCAGTGGGAATCCAATCGTTGTTTTTTTTGGGGGGGCGGCAGGGGAAGGGCTTCACCTGCCTCCCCCCGTCCCCCCCCTCAATGACGTCAGCACGCGAGGCGCGCTGACGTCATTGGGGGTTTCCCTTTGTTCCCCGACACGCTGGAAGCCATTTGCTTCCAGCGCGTCGGGTAATAAGGTGAGTTTTAGCTCCGGAGAGGGGGGGTTTCAAAGAAAAGAGGCATCGAGGGAAAGGAAAGGGTTTCCTTTCCCCCATGCCTCTTTTGTGCATTCCTGCTGCACGATCATGCGATCGTGCAGCAGGAATGCCCACTAGACACCAGGGCAGTTTTTTTTAATATAGCGCAGGCTTTACCCAAAGGTGTCAGAGCGCTTCACAATAGGAACAGTAACATTACATGAGGAGAAGGTTACAAGTGAGCATAATACAAAAGCAAGCGTTACATTACATGAGGAAAAAGTGACAATTGTGCAAATAAAACAAACAAGATACAAAAAGAGGTATGCGCTACAAGATACATGAGATACAAAATACAAATAGAGGTATAATACTGCAATAAGTGGCAGTCACTCAGAACACACTGGGAAGGCACTTCTATAGGCATGGAGTACAGAGTTTCCTATAGTGGAAGAACTTCCTTGAGGGAGTAGAGAGGGCGTGAATTAAACAGGAGACTTAAAATGAAGGGTACACAAATGCAGCACAGCACGCAAGGGTGAGGAATGTACAGGAAAAAGTACAAATTTACAATGAAGAGCGAACTTCCTAGAGGGGGCTGAGAGTGAAAGTATTAGTTCTGAAAGTGTCTTTGGAAGAGAAGAGATTTGAGGTCAGCTTTGAAGATCCGGGTAGAGGAGGTGGCACAGAGCAATGGGGGAAGCGAGTTCCAGATTCTCACCGCATTGCCTGAGAAGGATTGCGCCATCGATCTTTCCCTTTTGAAGACGGGGGGCTCAAGCAGAAGTTTTTCCGCATTGCGAGAAGGGCGAGAGCCACCGGACAATTTCAATTTATTCGCCAGGTAACGAGGGAGGACGTGTGTAAGGCTTTGTGTGTGATGCAGGCAGTTTTGTAAATAGATCTTGCCTCGATCGGAAGCCATCGAAGAGAGGACAGGATAGGAGTGATGTGGTCGCTTCGGTTAGACCCTGAAATGAAGCGAGCTGCTGAATGGAGGATGGATTTGAGAGGGGAGAGGTGGGATTTGGGTAGGCCCGTCAGAAGAGAATTGCAATAATCCAGTCTTGAGAGAACCAGAGATTGTACCAAGGTTTTTAAGTCTTTCTCCGGGAAGAACCGACGGATCCCCCATAGAAGGCGCAACTGGTAACGTGCGTTCTTAGCAATAGAGTTGCAACGTTTCCTTACCCAGAATCCCCTGCAAACCTCAATTTTAGCTGAGGTACCATCACTTTTTTCAGAAATTTTTGTGTGGGAAAGTGTGGCGTCACCGGGCTCACACAAATTTCCTACCACCCAGCGATCCCCCGGGTCTCCCGATAAAAATGATGCAAAAATGTGTGAAAAAAGTGATTTTTTCAGCTAAAATTGAGGTTTGCAGGGGATTCTGGGTAAGGAAACGTTGGGGGATCCACGCAAGCCATACCTCCCTGGAATCCCCCGGGTGTCTACTTTTCAGAAATGTGTGGGTTTGGTAGGTTTCCCTAGATGGCCGCCGAGCACGGGGCCAAAACCCAGGTGACTCCCCTTGCAAAACCAGGTGGTTTTGAGATAGGCAATTTTGATGTCGCCTCACTACGTTTTGGGCCCTTGCCTGTCGCGGGTACTTGGGCCTCCCACACAAGTGAGGCACCATTTTTATCGGGAGACCTGGGGGAACGCTGGGTGGTAGGAAATTTGTGTGAGGCCAGTGATGCCACACTTTCCCACACAAAAATGTGTGAAAAAAGTGATTTGTTCAGCTAAAATTGAGGTTTGCAGGGGATTCTGGGTAAGGAAACGTTGGGGGATCCACGCAAGCCATACCTCCCTGGAAGCCCCCGGGTGTCTACTTTTCAGAAATGTGTGTGTTTGGTAGGTTTCCCTAGGTGCCGGCAGAGCTAGGGTTCACAAACTACAGCTAGGCACTTTGCCAAAAAAGGGTCATTTTTCACTGCGAAATTGAGGTGTGACCACGTTGCGTTTTGCGCCATTTCCTGTTGCGTGCACTAGGCCGACCCACACAAGTGAGGTACCATTCTTCTCGTAAGACTTTGGGGAACGCGGGGTGGGCGGAAATTTGTGGATCCACGCAGATTCCAGAACTTTCCACCACAGAAATATGGGAAAAATGAGTTTTTTTGACAATTTTTTAGGTTTGGAAGGGATTCTGGGTAACAGAACCTGGTGGGAGGCAGTCAAGTCACCCCATCCTGGATTCTCCTGGGTGTCTAGTTGCAAAAATGTATAGGTTTGCTAGGTTTCCCTAGGTGCCGGCAGAGGTAGGGTTCAAAAACTACAGCTAGGCACTTTGCCAAAAAAGGGTCATTTTTCACTGCGAAATTGAGGTGTGACCACGTTGCGTTTTGCGCGTTTCTTGTCGCAGGCACTAGGCCGATCCACACAAGTGAGGTACCATTTTTCTCGTAAGACTTTGGGGAACGCGGGGTGGGCGGAAATTTGTGGATCCACGCAGATTCCAGAACTTTCCACCACAGAAATGTGGGGAAAATGTGTTTTTTTTTTTACAATTATTTAGGTTTGCAAGGGATTCTGGGTAATAGAACCTGGTGGGAGGCAGTCAAGTCACCCCATCCTGGATTCCCCTGGGTGTCTAGTTTTCAAAAATGTATAGGTTTGCTAGGTTTCCTTAGGTGCCGGCAGAGGTAGGGTTCAAAAACTACAGCTAGGCCTTTTTGCCAAAAAAGGGTCATTTTTCACTGCGAAATTGAGGTGTGACCATGTTGCGTTTTGCGCCGTTTTTTGTCGCAGGAACTAGGCCGACCCACACAAGTGAGGTACCATTTTTCTCGTAAGACTTTGGGGAACGCGGGGTGGGCGGAAATTTGAGGATCCACGCAGATTCCAGAACTTTCCACCACAGAAATGTGGGGAAAATGTGGTTTTTTTTACAATTTTTTAGGTTTGCGAGGGATTCTGGGTAACAGAATCTGGTGGGAGGCAGTAAAGTCACCCCATACTGGATTCCCCTGGGTGTCTAGTTTTCAAAAATGACTAGGTTTACTAGGTTTCCCTAGGTGCCGGCAGAGGTAGGGTTCAAAAACTACAGCTAGGCACTTTGACAAAAATGGTCATTTTTCACTGCGAAATTGAAGTGTGACCACGTTGCGTTTTGCGTCGTTTCCTGTCGCAGGCACTAGGCCGACCCACACAAGTGAGGTACCATTTTTCTCGGAAGACTTTGGGGAACGCGGGGTGGGTAGAAATTTGTGGATCCACGCAGATTCCAGATCTTTCCACCACAGAAATGTGGGGAAAATGTGGTTTTTTGACAATTATTTAGGTTTGCAAGGGATTCTGGGTAACAGAACCTGGTGGGAGGCAGTCAAGTCACCCCATCCTGGATTCCCCTGGGTGTCTAGTTTTCAAAAATGTATAGGTTTGCTAGGTTTCCCTAGGTGCCGGCAGAGCTAGGGTTCAAAAACTACACCTAGGCACTTTGCCAAAAAAGTGTCATTTTTCACTGCGAAATTGAGGTGTGACCACGTTGTGTTTTGCGCCGTTTCCAGTCGCAGGCACTAGGCCGACCCACACAAGTGAGGTACCATTTTTCTCGTAAGACTTTGGGGAACGCGGGGTGGGTGGAAATTTGTGGATCCACGCAGATTCCAGAACTTTCCACCACAGAAATGTGGGGAAAATGTGTTTTTTTTTTACAATTTTTTAGGTTTGCGAGGGATTCTGGGTAACAGAATCTGGTGGGAGGCAGTAAAGTCACCCCATCCTGGATTCCCCTGGGTGTCTAGTTTTCAAAAATGTATAGGTTTGCTAGGTTTCCCTAGGTGCTGGCAGAGCTAGGGTTAAAAAACTACAGCTAGGCACTTTGCCAAAAAAGGGTCATTTTTCACTGCGAAATTGAGGTGTGACCACGTTGCGTTTTGCGCCGTTTCCTGTCGCAGGCACTAGGCCGACCCACACAAGTGAGGTACCATTTTTCTAGTAAGACTTTGGGGAACGCGGGGTGGGTGGAAATTTGTGGATCCACACAGATTACAGAACTTTCCACCACAGAAATGTGGGGGAAATGTGGTTTTTTTGACAATTTTTTAGGTTTGCGAGGAATTCTGGGTAACGGAACCTGGTGGGAGGCAGTCAAGTCACCCCATCCTGGATTCCCCTGGGTGTCTAGTTTCCAAAAATGTATAGGTTTGCTAGGTTTCCCTAGGTGCCGGCAGAGCTAGGGTTAAAAAACTACAGCTAGGCACTTTGCTAAAAAAGGGTCATTTTTCACTGTGAAAATGTGGTGCGTCCACATTGCGTTTTGCGCTGCTTCCTGTCGCGGGCACTAGGCCTACCCACACAAGTGAGGTACCATTGTTTTCGGAAGACCTTGGGGAACGCGGGGTGGGTAGAATTTTGTGGATCCGCGCAGATTCCAGAACTTTCCACCACAGAAAAGTGAGGAAAATGTGTTTTTTTACCAATTTTTTAGGTTTGCAAGGGATTCTGGGTAACAGAACCTGGTGAGAGCCAGTCAAGTCACCCCGTCCT
The DNA here is from genome assembly GCA_963921515.1 of Calotriton arnoldi. NCBI lineage: Eukaryota > Metazoa > Chordata > Amphibia > Caudata > Salamandridae > Calotriton > Calotriton arnoldi. The sequence goes on from CAWUFW010003500.1 coordinate 503,461, forward strand.
GAATTCCCCTGGGTGTCTAGTTTTCAAAAATGTATAGGTTTGCTAGGTTTCCCTAAGTGCCCGCAGAGCTAGGGTTCAAAAACTACAGCTAGGCACTTTGCAAAAAAAGGGTAATTTTTCATTGTGAAAATGTGGTATGTCCACGTTGCATTTTGAGCCATTTCCGGTTGTGGGCACAAGGCCTACCCACACAAGTGAGGTACCATTTTTATCGGGAGACTTAGGGTAACACAGAATTGTAGAGCAACTGTTATTACCTATTGACTTTCGATGCATTTCTGCCTTCCAAATGAAAGACAATGTGTAAAAAATAAGTCATTTTGAAAAATGACCTATAATTCTCATACTAGTATGGGTACTCGCAATTTCGGAAATGTGCAAATATCTACTGTTTCTAAAATCTACATTTTGTTCCCATTTCAGAAATACATAGGTGTCTTTCATAACAATTTTTCCATGTATACATTTTCCCAAAATAATTGCTATATACCCGGTACATAATAAAAAACCATTGCAAGATGCTGCTCAGTTATTGGCTCTGGGTTCGTCGGGTTCTTGGTGAACCTACAAGTCCTATATATCCCCACAACCAGAAAGGTCCAGCGGAATAACGGTATATTGCTTTCAAATAGCTGTCATAATTAGAAGAAGTTACAGGTGAAAACGTTGACACAAATGGCTGTTTTTTTCAACTAATTTTCAATTTTTCCTTCATTTAACTGTTAGTTTCTATAAGGAAAACTTTAAGGATCTACACAAATGACCCCTTGCTGAATTCAGAATTTTGTCTACGTTTCATAAATGTATGGCTTTTCAGGATCCATTATTGGTTTCATACCCATTTCTACCATTAACTGGAAGGAGGTTGAAAGCACAAAAAATAGCAAAAATAGGCTATGTCCCAGAAAAATGCCGAAACTGTGTAAAAAAGTTGGTTTTCTGACAAAAGTCTGCTTGTCCCTGAAAGCTGGGAAAATGGTGATTTCAGCACCACAACCCCTTTTGATGCCATTTGCAGGGAAAAAACAAGACGCTTTCATCTGTAGCCCTTTTTCGCATTTTTCCCCCAAAAAACAAAATTTTGCTGTATTTTGGCTAATTTCTGGGTCCCCTCCAGGGGAATCCACAAACCCTGGGTACCTTTACAATCCCCATGATGTTAGAAAAAAAGGACGCAAATTTGGCGTGGATACCTTATGTGGTCAAAAAGTTACAGGGGCCTAAGCGCGCACTACCCCAAATAGCCAAAAAAAGGCTTAGCACAGGGGGGAAAAGGCCTAGCAGCGAAGGGGTTAAGGAATGTTTTGCTGAGAGCAATTACTGCCCAGAGCCAATTACCACCCTTTGGTTCTGAGCTCTGCTGTTTACAACCCATGTACTAACTTGGGGATTTTTTGAGTTAATGTAAGGGCTCAAGACAGGAAAAAGAAATGCACAAAAAAAGGATCATGAGACAGCCCAGATCCATTAAAACTGACAAACAATAGCAATTACTTGCCCCATTGGAGATTTAGCGCTATACGAACTCACCTAATGATTTATAGCGCACCATAAAGGGTCAATTAAGAATTACGAGTTGTGTAGTTGAATGGACACATGGATGTTCAGTCTGTGCTAGTATTTCTGTGTTAAACGTTATAGAAAACTGAATTCTAACATGAAAGGATAAGGGTGAAAACAAATAAAAGAAGATATATATATTTCTAGAAAGAAAAGTATTAACAGAAACTGTTGGGTATGGCCTCGTAAATGCAGGCTAGTGCAGACTTTCTTTTCTCTGAACAAATGTTCTTTCACATCCCATTTCACACACTGTCACTGAAGCTAGTACAAGACAAGTCAACCTCTTCCTGCCCTCCCCTTAGCTTATCCATGAGTGGGCGCGCTGCAGCAGCAGCAGGAACCGAATCATTAGGGAGTGCCTTTAAAGATACTCAGCAGCAGACTGCAGGAAGCATGATTCACAAAATGTTCTCAGTCATCTGTCCTCAACGTCTTTTTCTCACTCCAGTGAAAGAAATTGAAAGTGCACAGGAATGGAAGAGCTTGTCAAGAAATGAGTACCATGCTTCAACATTCTAGAAATGGTCATGATGCATCCCATAAGGTATATACTACCGATTTAGGCATAATAACCTATTTATGATAAAGCTACACTTTGAGGGTTAACATTAAAAATGCATTTTTTGATTTGCTTGTAACTTTGGTAGCATTTTGCAAATCAGCATGAACTATGACATACAAATTAGCACATTCGTCTTAGTTTCAGTCTGTCAAGTTCCACCAGATCCTTCACGGGGCAAAGTTAAAAGAGGATGTTAAATCCGATAGAATGTTTTGCTGTTCACCATAGCAAAAATTGCAAGGCAGAATTACACAGCACTGGTCATAAAAGTTATTTTTATTTAGTTTAGGCTCGTTTGGTTTTTGCTGCAAACCTGTTTCATAGTTTTCGAAACATTTATGTCACCAAAAGCTGCCAGTCGAGCTTCACAATGCTAAACATTATGGATAGCTGGATGGTTTAAAATGCTTGAATAAAAAAATGACACAATTGGCTATTTCTGTTGTGGCAAACCTAATTGGGTGTCTCCACATAAAAAGCTCTGTAGCAGTGGTTTTTCAATGTATGGCTTCATTTCCGTAAAAAATGCATGGAGTTACATAGGGTTTGGGAGAGCATACTCATCCTGGGGCTGAACAATGCACACAACTTGGGTTGGAAAATGGCCAAGAAAAGAGGAATAATTTTCAGTGAAAGTCCTAAAGCGTTTATTTTAAAAATTAAATTAAAACAAGCAATGCAAAATTTCTTCATATGAGTGGGAAGAGGCAGAACTGGGATTGACTATAGACAAGTTGTTAAATCTGACAGCCTTAGGGTGGAGGCTGCTTGCCTCCAATTTTGCTGAACTCTTTGTGTTGTCCTTAGGACTCTGAGCACTTTACCATTGCTAACTAGGGCTAAAGTGCATGTGCTTCTCCCCTAAAACATGGTTTGATTGACTTATTCAAATTTGGCATATTTTAGTTTACCTATAAGTCCCTAGTAGAGTGCTCAGGGCCTGTAAATTAAATGCTACTGGTGGACCAGCAGCACTGATTGTTCCAGTCACACAAGTATCACTTTAAAACATGTCTCAGGCATGCCACTACAGAGCCTCTGTGCGCAGTTTACACTGCCATGTCCACTTGGCATGTGAAACACCTTGCCAACCCATAAACTACCTTTTTATTACATATAGGTCACCTCTAAGATAGACCCTAGGTAGCCCATAGGTCAGGGCACTGTGTAATCAAAAAGGTAGGACATGTATATTTATGTTTTGCATGTCCTGGTTGTGAAAAATACCCAAATTCGTTTTTTACTATTGTGAGGCCTACCTCTCTCATAGATTAATGTTGGGAATTTCTTATTAGACTTCCAAGTTATAATTCCTGATTGAGAAGAAATAACTCTGTCATGTTTCATATCTTTGGAATGGTAACAATAAATCCTCTTTACTGGTAAAGCTGAATTTATCACCAACCTTTGGAAAATACCACTTTTAGAAAGATGGCATTTTTCTGCTTTTAGCCCAGTGTACCTGCAGCCTGTCTTCAATACACTTCTGCGGTGGGTGACACCTGCACTTTGTGCATTCCCTCTAGACAGCCACACACAAAAAGAGTTTAGGTGTGACTGAGTGGCCATCCACATCCTGAAAGGTCATCTTTGGCAGGATGGGAGGGGGGAGCTGACACTTTGCACCTGAATAGGCTGTGTCCCATCCCCACACAAAGGGCTGCATACCCCCTTTTAGTTAGTCTGGAGCAAAATCTGGGAGAGAGGACCTCTGTGCACTTCAATGCACCTCTTAGAAGTCACCTCCACTTCAAAGGCACCACTGGGTGTAAGTGCTGGGTTTCTGTACCCACCAAATCAGACAATACTGGACCTGTGAAGAACTCTGCCAGGAGGAAGGACTGCTGTGCTGCTACAAGGACTACCACTCTGCCGGACTGCTGCTCTGGAAGAACTGCTTTTCTGTTATGCTGCCTGCCTGCTACCATCTGTCCTGCTGAGGAAGAACTTAACCCATCTCACTTGAACCCAGAGTAACTCCGAGGGCATTCTGGCTTGCCCCCTGTTCTAAGTCTCAGGGACATCAAAGACTTTATATCACCCTGCAACAGTACCTGGACTTTAATTGCTGCAAGGTTTGCCCTGCCAAGTGGTGCCAATCCAGCCCTTGGCCCTTGGCAATGGGTATAAAGTGCTGCAACTGCTAAAATCCATACATTTACGACGTTGCACCAATTGGAACTGACGCATCCCCCTTGACGACAGCTCATCGCCACTGCTGCACGGATTGCGGACCTCACAGTGCCGACCAAGCGGCGCATCATCTCCAGTTTCCAATGCATCTCTGACTCTGCATGGCTCAGAACCGACGCATTGCTTTAGCTTCAGTGGTTTGACACAGATGCATCACCTGTGATCCAGTGGTTCGACGACAACACATCAAGCTTCGATTCTCGCATCTCAACTCCATTGATGACGTATCTCAGGTACTTTTCAGGGAGCCAAGGCTGGTCCCTGAATCCGACCCAAGCTCCATTGCATTCGGCCTGAACCTTTGGATTTTCTTCAGTTAGGTGTGACCAGATGTCCTAGGTTAGTGCTTTAAGCTTTTAAGCACTGCATTTTAATTTATTCTTGAAAAAGTCATATCTCCGGTTATACGTATTCAAATTTTGCCTTTTTGGTTTTGATTTGTTCAGAAAAATATAATCTATTTTTCTAAACTGGTATGGAGTCTTTTTGTGGTGATTTTACTGTGTTACTGTTTGAAGTGTTGCACAAATTACTGTTAAGACTGACTGCTCTCTGCCTAGCTACCAAAGGGTGAGCACAGGATAATTTAGGATTGTAGGCTTTGCACTAAGAGACTGTGACCGTTCCTAGAGATTTCTCATCATGCTACACCTAGTCTCAGACTATCGTTTATACAGTGTGTCAATTATAGTGCTTGAATAAATTGGTAGAGCAACTGAATTCAATGCAATAGTATTATGAGACAATCTTGAAATGTAGTCTGCAGTAAAAAGTTACTACTTGAAGAGGGACGGAGAACATGGCAGCCGGCTAGCAGCGGATCTCGGAGGCTCCCAGAATCGTGAACTCTTTCTCACTCCCCGCTAGGGTGTAATCCATGAGTTTCCCAAATTGAAGATAAGAAGAATGCCTACCATGTGCTGGGGTTGATGGGCAGTGTGGCCTCTCCTTTGTGTTTTGCGTCTGTGAGTCCGACTGCGGTGGCAACGGCGAAGGCGGCGGCCACGGAATTGCTCGGCCAGGACTCCCACTGGGCTCAAGCTCGGCAGAGGGCGAAAAGCGGTCCCTCGAATTTCCATCCGGGGAAACTGTGGCAGAGGCAGCACAATAGCTATAGGCTCCTCTAGCAAGCTGGAAAGTAGTGGAGAGAACATGGAGAGTGCCAGTCAGAAGCCCAGTAAGGAGGGAGACATTGTATGGGGCCCTGACAACCAGAGGAGCATTAGAGGAAAAGGAGGTAACGTTTTCTCCAAAAGGCAGACAAAAGCAGACACAAAGCAGATAAAGGATAATCTGGTGGCAAAAGGAAGAACTGTTCGAGGGAAATAGAGGTTATCCCGGCATCAGACAGTAGGGAGGAGGCGCAGGAGAGTAACATATCTCAGTACAGATATGCTCTCAAAGGCTTAGCAACAGGGGGGGCCCCACTGGGTCATGGTAATATGCAATTTAAATCAGTACAGGTTAGCATAAGAGATAGAGTAAAACAAATTACAGAAACTCAGTTAGATCGGCCAGCTGTTGAGGACTGGGTTAGTCTCAGGAGGGGGGAAATATAGGGAAAAAAATAGATACTCAATTGCAGAATCTAAAAATGACTCCTTCACTGCGAACTTTCTTTAAAGTGATGCCAAAAAATCTAACACTAAAAAAACAGTTATATCCTCTCTGACCAACCTCTCACAGTCCCCAGAGGGGGAGGTCTTGGTAAGTCCGAATAGGTTCCAAGCTTTGGCAGATGATCCAAAGACCCTAGAGGTGGCTACTCCTTGTACCCAGCATGAACCCCCCGTCCCCTCATGCAGATGGTCAAGGTCGTTCACAGACTGGACTAATAGCACAAAGTGATTTGAATCATCAGTTGAGTGGGTCGCGGGAATTAAGCTGGCGGACCTACCCCCAATCCAATCATCATCTCAATCAGTCTCTGACTTAATCCAACTATTGACAACTGAAGTCAGGAGCATGTTTGAAACCTCAGAGACGAACCAAATGGAGATCAGATCTGCTTGTGATAAACTGGAAGGGAAATTGTATGATCTCACAGCTAGGACTTTGGTGTTGGAAACCTCAGTGAGAGAACTGACCCTTCAAACTGAGGTTAATAAGAAAGAGATTATTCTCCTAAGGGGCAATGGAGTGAGTATTGAAGAAAAACAGGAATCCTTGGAGAACAACCAAAGAAGGAACAACCATTGTTTGTTAAGAGTACCTGAGGGGGCAGAGGGGGATGATATAAAATCATTTGTTGCAAAACTGATCAAAGCAGGGACCCAAGTCGGCTGCGCGGAACAAGACCTTATGAATGACATCCAGAGGGTTCACAGGGATCCCTTCAGGTTAGCTCCATATAAAACAAAGCCTAGGAAAATCCTGGTCCACTTCTAGACGTATAAAGTGAAGGAAGAAATCCTCACTAAGGCCCTAAAAATGAAGACGCTAACTGTGGATGGCATTAGTTTTGAGATAAAGTCTGATGTGTCGCAGATCACGGCAAACAAGCAAAGGGAGTTAGGCAACCTGCTTGACCCATTAAGGAAATTAGGTGCCACGGCGCAATTGAAATTCCCGGCTACTTTGCGCGTGATGTATAACAACAAAATGCAGAACTTCCGACGTGTGGAAGATGTGGAGGAATTCATAAAGTCCATATCAGACGCAGGGATAAGTTAGAGAGGGTTTGCGGTAGTAGCAATCATCACATTTCTCCTCTCCATTCCCTGTCCCTTTCTTAGGCCTTTTCTCTGTTTTCTACTTTTTATTTTAGTTGATTTTGTGAGCACATTAAGAAAAGCAAATAGCTCTACCTGCACAATATAGCAAGGTGTTATGTATTTTCATGACTCTGGGGGGCCCCCATAGGCCTAGGCCATGGAGGAGGTAGAAGGAGGGTTCTCCAGGGTAGGGGAGTTTAGGGGTCATGGGAAGGTCGGGGTCACCGGGTGGGGATCAGTGGGAGAAAATATAAAAAAATATGTCCTCTTCGACCAATCATGGTTTTTTGCATCCCCGATGCACTCAGTTCACAGTGTAAGGGATGAGTATTGGCCAGAACGTTCGGATTGAGATTTTATCATGGAACGTGAACGGGTTAAGAGTTAAATACAGGAGGGAAAAGATCTTGTAATATTTAAGAGATTTCCCAGCCCAGATTATAATTTTACAGGAAACTCACTTGACTAGTGTGGAAATGAGAGATTTTTTCAAGTCTAGAGGTTTGGTGCAAGAGGTCATTTACACCAGTCAACAGCTAACTATAAAAGGGGTGGCGATCATGGTTAAAAAAAAAACCTGTATATTACGATAGAGGAAAGCAGGGTGGATAAGGCAGGCAGATGGGCCATTGCCAAATTAAGGTGTTACCATCAGATATATACTGTAGTTGGATATTATGGCCAAATATAGATGATCCCGGTCCATTTAGTGGTCTGTTGACGGAGCTGCTAAATTTCCCAGATGCAGCATTCTTAGCAGGTGATTTTAACGCGGTGCTCGATGGGACGTTGGACTGCTCATCTAAGAGCAGAGCAGTAACAAATAGTAGGATGCGTTCTTTAATAAAAACCACTATTAAACAGCTAGTGTGGTGTGACATATGGAGAGAGAAAATGGGTGTCATGAAGAGCTTTACATTTAACAATGAAAAATACGGTCACTAATCAAGAATTGATTTCTTCTTGATTGACAAAGAGATAAAGGATCGGGTACAAGAAATTAGGCATTTAGGAGCGCATCTGTCAGACCACTCTGCAGTAAATCTAGTATTAGTCCTATCAAGAATTACAATACAGAGGAGATGGACAATGGACCGCACCCTATTATTGGATGACTCAGTAATTGAGTAGCTAGGCTTAGAGTCCCAGGAGTCCTTTGTAGTTAACATGGACAGCGGCCCAATGGGGGTTGCTTGGGATGCGTACAAAGCCCTTCTGAGGGGGAAAATAACCTCTATTCAATCATTTAAAAGTAAAAAGAATAGATCTGAGTAAAAAGTTTCTACTTGCTTGTTCCTTATTGGTGCCTATTCTGAGTCCCTCTTACCTATGTAGTAATGTATGAAACCTTTGTCCAAAGTCCTATAAAAGGACATACTTTTCCTCTGTAACTAAGATGCCCATTTCCCACTTTGTATGGTGAATCTATGCTGGATTTTACATGGGCGTTACTGTGTTCTTTGTAAATATGATCTGTATTCTTGGCTGCCAACTAATAATATACTGATAATAGGTTTCATGTATTTGATTAATAACTCTTTATATAAAGTCCTTAAAATTCTGACTGATATCGGTCATTCTTCTTGAGAATGTCACAGTTCCAGTTATTGATTTGCGACGACAAGAAATAGAGACAGGTCCATTCGGGAATCACCAAAGTTCGTATAGGGACTACACCACTCTCGGCCCAAGCTGTTTACTTTTTCTTGGTAAGGTTATGGGAATCTGGTTTGCGCACCGACAGATCTGGTGGCAGAGCTGATGGTTCCGATTGGACCCAGTCAGCAAAAATCAATTTAATTGGCTATAGAACCAATTACTGCACCTTCATGGTCCAGGCAGTTTTCCCTCGGGATTCAAATTGACCCAGTCTCAACCCCATCTTGTTTCTGGAAGACAAGGTTACTTAAGAAGGACGACATGAGTATCAATAGGGATCTCTATACTTGTAAAGAATGAATGAGAAGTGAGCTGTGAGACTGTGTATCTTGGCACTGGTAGTAGTCGTATTGTGGTGGAATGCTTCGGAGAGATTTTGAGAAGAATTATTGTTGCTTTAGCACTTGGACTTGTGGTAATGATAATTATTGTATTCTTAATGATATTCTTGTATTTTTGAACTCGATAACTGTGTGAGCTGTTATATGTACAGCATAAAGTTAGGAAGAGGTACCTTAAGTTAGTTAATTGAATCGTTGAACTTGTCTACTAAGGTGAGGTGTGCTATGAGGCGTTAACAGTTACACCAAGATAGAGATTTAACCTTTTCTATCTTATGAGTGTTATAATTGCACTCAGTGTCAGTTCATTCCTTAGTGCACAGGAGTGAGCGAACTGAGGGGGAGATTTACAAAAAAGTCATGCAACGCAGCGCAGCCCCCAGTGAGGTTGCGCTGCGCGACAGGGAGGGAGCAGGGGAGCGCCATATCTTCAAAGATATGACTCTCTGCTCCCCTTTCCCTTGCGTCGGCGTTGACTTCAGCTGCCATGCGCCATGCACACACCTTAGCGCTGTAGCGCTAGGGTGTGTGCATGAGTGTAGCATAGGTTTTGTACCGGAAGGCTACCCTTCCTGTACAAAATACTAAGCTAGACACGAGGGAAAGCTTTTCCTACCTTGTATGCATGCTGCACAGTGCAGCACACATGCAAAGTCGGAAAAGGAAGGAGAAATGAAAGCATTTCTCCTTCCTTGCGCCTAGTTGAAAAGGCCGCAGTTAGTCTCACGCTAAACCGTATCTACTGTTTTTAGTAAATTGGGTTTAGCGTGAGAAACCTTGGGTGGTTGCATGGGAATGCCCATGCACCACCCTTGGCACGCCCCCATGGCGCAAAGTAATGCGAAGCAGCGCAATGCGCTGCTTTGCATTACTTTTACGTTATTTCCAGCGCTAAACAACTTTAGCGCCGGAAAGTTAATTAGGAAAAAAAGATTTTGCGCTGTTTTGCGTCACCTTTGTGACACAAACACGGGGCAAAATCTTAGTAAATCTCCCCTGAGTACGGTGACTCCCGTGGGTCAAGGGTCTACCATTGTGTGAGAGTTGGTAGTCTTCTTGCGGCTATGGAAAGTTCTATCTAGACAAAGTAATCAAATGAAGAATTGTAGAAAAAAGTGGTTCAGGAAGTCCTGTCAGTATTCAGGCTTTCTGTCATTTTGGTGCAGTGCAGGGATTGGTTGACAAGCGCCACAGCTGTGCTTCAATAGGATGACCTTTGAAAGAGATGCGCTGGTATTGGTGAGCAAATCTTGAACAAAATGGCACAGTGAGAGTGCGAGACTGGAACGAAGAGTGATTGAGAATTCATTAGCATGGGAAATCCCTTTTCGAAAAAAAGAGAAAGACATGTATAAAGAAGAGAAATTTCTGCCCAAAAGTACATCATTTAGAGAAATGGCAGAAAAGAAAGGATTACACGTGCTTGTTGCTTAGCCAGTGGCACAAATATATGTCCAAAGATGGGTAATTATGATTCCCCCTGAGCTGGACTTTACATATTCATAAAATAGAATATTTGAGAAGGCGAATGTACAATTTAAGACCTCAGCCCAGACCCACAGTTTGAGGCTTTAAATCTTTGGGAGCAGGTTGCAAGCAAAAAGAAAGCAAGAAGTTTCCGTTAAAATTCTGCAATAGGGCTTATTTATGGATAAGTCACAGGAAGATGAGAGGCAGAAAAGGTGGAGTTAAAACGTAAATGAGAGCATTGGAGTTTACCCTTTGATAGAGAGTGAGGAAATAGTTAAGGAATAACCTGAGGAGAAAGTGAAATCTAAAAACAAGACAGAAGCAGAGAGTGAGGAGAGGGATGCCTTCATAGATTACCTCTCTGCATAAGACCACCCCATCACTGAGCACTACAGATTTGGTGGCAACTAAGACTAGAATATGCACCAAACTCCCTACAGAAGCTTGCACACTCCCAAGTTACACAGAAACCTCCATTTCACCCCCTGCCCTTGACAAGCACACTGCTGAGACAGTTGCTAGCACTGCTCTAATTCAGACACTACTGAGTGTCCCCCAAGGTCCCACACCAGTCCCCTGCATGACAGCATGATGCCCGCAGCAAGAAAAGGTCTCGACGCATTCTATGGCAGGAGTCCAAGCAATTATTGCAGCTCTACCAGTCAACCCACTAAGTGGACACACGCCACAGAGACTTAATGTTGCCCAGCTGAAAGAAGAGTTTGAAGAAACTATTAAGGGTAATATAGGGATGGATTTCCTAGGACATAACACCAAGAGCAAATTGCTCAACATGAGCAAGGAAGCTGCGAGAGAAGCACAATAGGCGCATGCGAGAATGGAGAAAGAAGCAGATGAATGCAGATTTGATTTGACACAGAGAAAGAAACTGCGGATGAATGTTAGGATGATGATGGTTGAAAAGGAAATTAAATTACTGAAGTTGAGAGGGTTGAAAACACACGTAAGAGATGATCGAGAACATTAGGGATTGGAGCGAGACCTAGAGGTTTAAAGAGCTGTAGTCCAAGAAGGAAAGGGTTCAAGTGAAACATTGAAGGAAGCTTCCAAGGATGATGGCAGAAAAGCTGCAGCAGAAGTAATAGGGGAATTTCCTCAGAGGGAAGTACAGGAAGGGTAATATGTACATGTCCCATGGTACCGGACAGATATCTTTCACTTTACGAATTCTTTTATGTTAAGGGAACATACCAGTAAGTGGTACATGCAGATGGAATATTTAGAAGCTATTATGGGAGGATTTGGATGTGTTGTTCAATGTGACATGTCTCAATGGACATATGGGCAGAATGCAAGAGAGCAGTGGAATGGCCGAGCCAGGAGCCACCTAGCATAGCAGGAACTAATGCAGCTTCACCCTTGGTAAAGACCAAATACAAGAAAGTAATGAAACACTTACAAACTAAGGTTCCCCAAAAGGAAATAAATTGAACCAAGATTTTCTGAACCTCTCAAAAGCCCAAAGAGAGCATGCATGCATATTTTGAGAGGTTGATGTAGGTGAACATGGAGCATAGTGTACTAAATGACCGGTGTGGAGATAACATGGAAAGGTTCTTCGCTTTTTGTGCAAAGGTTACAACCTGAATTCAGCAACCAGCTCATCCAAGGCGTTCTATGCTGGCAGAGTGAACCCCTGGATGTGATTCTACAGTATACAAAATAATGCAGTGACATGTTAGAAGCCAAGTGTTAGAACTGGGGGTCTCTAGTTGGCAGAGGTAGGTACCTTTGTCCAAATAGGGACCCTTGCTTCTAGTCAGGGTAAGGGGGATACACTACTAAACCCCTGCTCACCTCCTTGGTAGCTTGGCACGAGCAGGCAGGCTTATCTCAGAGGCAGTGTGTAAAGCATTTGTGAACACAAAGTAACACAGTGACAACACTACAGATGGACACCACACAGGTTGTATTATAAAAATAAGTATTTTTATATAGACTTAACACAAGACCCAAAATGACAAAAATCCACAATACACTATGAAAAATATGACTGTCAATGGTAGAAAATAGTTCAGTTCAATAAAGATGGTAAATGCGACACTCAACGTTCAATGTACCTTTGGATGCGTAACGCGATACAAACAAAAGAGTTGCAGGGAAGGTGATTCGTCGGTTCCTTACACGCAAGAACGGTGATGCATCGGTTCCTTGCTCCGGGGGAGGTGATGCGTCGGTTCCCTACTGCTGCGTAGGGGACGGTGATGCGTCAGTTCCTTACTGGAGAGGAGGTGATGCGTCGGTTCTTCACTCTGTGGGGAGGTGATGTGTCGGTTTCTTACTGCGCTTCTGTGGTGATGCGACCCGCAGTGCCGCGATGACGACCCGGTGCAATGAAACAAAATGGTGTCTTCTTCTTGATGCGACACAAAGGGGGCGATGCGTGCAAGCCCGATGGCCGTGCGGCGACTCAGTGAATCTTCTGAGCCGCGACAAGCACTGCGACATGCTTCTCCGATGATGCGACGGCGTCTGATGCGACGGCAACACTCTTCTCCGGTGATGCGAGGCGCTTCGGTGATGCGGTGGCGACAGCGGCAGTGGCGGCACGCTTTCTCGGCGAGGCGACGACAACTGCTGCGGCGGCGACATGCTTCTTCTTCGTGAGTCGCGCTTCCAGCTCCCAGCGACACGCAGTCTCTCAGAAGGCCCAACACAACAGTAGGCACTTCAAATTCCCAGCAAGGGAATTCAGGGGAGCTGGATGGTGAAGTCTTGTATCCCTGAGACTTCAGCAGGAGGAAAGCTCAATCTTCAAGCCCTTGGAGATTTTCTGCAAGATGATGAAAGTAGGCACAACGTTCCTTTCTCCTTTCTTTGGCAATCAGGGAACCACTGCAGGCCAATCCCTCAAACAGCACACAGCATAGGGATAGTCTCCTCCTTCAGTTTCTCTGGTTCCTCTCCTCAGCAAAGGTTCTTCTTGTTTCCCAGAAGTGATCTAAAGTCTTGGGGTCTGGGTCCCAATATTTATACTAGCAAATGCTTTGTCCTCTGAAGGCAGAGGGTCCTGTACCTAGTCCAAACCAGTTCTGGGTGCATTCTGCCAGTGCACACCTTCTTCCTTTGTCAATGTGGGCCAGGGACATCAGACGCACCACAGGAGGTGGAGCCAGCATTGTGGAAGGCAGGCACAGCCCTATTCAGGCCCAGGTGCTACTCCTCCCACCACTCTACATGCAGATAGGTCTGTTCAGCCCTGTGCTGACTCACCCTGTCTCCTGGAGCCCCCCAGCCCCTGTCACTCACAAACCCAGACATACAATACACAAGCTAGCAGAGGCAGGCTGTATGGTTACACAAGAAAATACCTACTTACTAAAAGTGGTATTTTCAAACACAGAATGTTAAAACCAACTTCACTAAAAGTTGTATTTTATCATTCTGAGTTCAGGCATACTAAATTCGTTTTTCTACCATGTTCCCTGGGTCAGTTAGGATTATAAGATGTTATAATAAAACTGCCCATTCTGGCCTATGGGGACAGGTAGCCTTGCAATAGTGAAAAACGAAATTGGCTGTAATTCACTATCAGGACATGCCACACACACCAGGGCATGTCCTACCTTACACATACAATGCACCCTGCCCTAGGGCCTACCTTAGGGGTGACTAATATGCAGGAAAGGGAAGGTTTGGGGACTGGTAAGTGGGTGCACTTACCAAGTCGACATGGCAGTACCAGACTGCACACAGGCTCTGCAATGGCAGGCCTGAGACACAATTTACAAGCTGCTCCTGTGGGTGGCACAACCAGTGCTGCAAGCCCACCAGCAGCATTTGATTCACAGGCCCTGGGCACAAATAGTGCACTGTACTAGCGTCTGACAGTGAATCAAATAGGCCATACATGGAGTCACTAATCCATACATCATTTTATAACAGAGAGCATATGCACTTTAGCACTGATCAGCAGTGGTAAAGTGCCCAGAGTCACCAAACCAACAAAAACAGGTCAGAAAAAGTACAGGAGGAAGGCAAAAAGTTCAGGGATGACCCTTGCAAAAAGGGCCAAGTCCAACACTACCCCCTTCCAGCCAAAACGCAGGGTAGACCAATCACTACCTTGATGGGCTTCCCTGCTTTGGGCGATAGAACCTGGACCCTGGCCCACAACAACAGGTGCATATTCCAGTTCTACGCCAATCTGAACCTATTTGGATCCCTCTGTCCACACTCTCAGGACCCACTAAGCTAACCCATGGGGAACCCTTCTCCTCACCTGTGGACACCATCTGTGCAGCACCTAACCTTAGCTTGCTCACAGGTGTGTCCCAACAGACAGACAGTACCCACATGGCCAACAAAGAGGTGTGGCCCAGTCCACCCCCGGGGTGTGACTTCTGTCCCCCTCCCAGGGGCAACTCCGTCCAACAGGACAGCAAGCCACAGTGGCCACTGACAGCTGTCAGTGATGAGAGCCAGGCCCCAGGCCTTTCATGGTTCTCCAACCTCTGTGGCGTCAGAGAGCGGGGGGCGGTAGCCCCAGGTGCCTGGCATCCTTGGTCCACTCTCCCTCCTGTCAGGTCAGGTATGACATCCTGACACTGACCCACCAATCCCGGGCCTGTACCCGGTGGCCGGGCAGGAGACTGGGGTGGGCTTTCCCACACCCGGTCCTCCTCCTCCTTCGGGCTCTGTACCCTCCCAACTGGAGCGGTACCCCTAGAAGCTCCTTTGGTCAGGACACTGCTTACAGTTGTCCCTCCCTCCAGCTCAGAGACAGCCTGAACCTGGCTCCCCAACCCAGGGGCTAAACCCTGCAGCTGAGCATCTGCCTGGCGCACCAGGACTTCCTGGGGAGCACACATGCCCCCCCATGGGTGACACACAACTCATTTGTCGTGTGAAAGTCTGCCTGGCGCAGATCTCCCGACCCCTGTCCATCTGACAGTGCGTGAAGATCCCCCAGGACAGAAGTGGTGTCACCATGGTCACTCATTGGAGACTCAGCCCTTCTGGCTGGCCCCTGACCCACTGGTTCTTCCACTGGGGACTCTTTCCCCCTCTGACCCCTCAATCTGGACTTCTGCACCCTCCCAACTGGAGCGGCACTGCCAGACACCAGAACTGATGGATGCCTGCTTACAGACACTCCCAGTTCACCAGACACTAGGGGGATCCCCCTCAAATGGCCTACCAGTACAGCCTAGGCCCCCAACCTGGTGTTCCCTTAAGGAACCCTCCAGGCCCTGAGACTGGGGTTCGGGCACCTTGGGACACGCAGTCCCACACTCACTCCTTCTCCGCAGAGACAGGACATGAGCCCCTACACCCCTCCCACTACCACAGGACCTAGCTGGGCTACACTGAACCTCTCCCACCACCCTGGGTTGGAAGACACCTGGGCCACTCCTCTTAGGGTCACTCCCCAATGCCTCTTCAGACCCTCTGGAATCCACCAAAAGGTCTGCCTCCATTGTGAGCTCCCTGGGGTCAGAGAACTCACACTCCACCAGGTGTTGGCATAGCTCTGGAAAACAGGGACTT
The DNA here is from genome assembly GCA_963921515.1 of Calotriton arnoldi. Classification (NCBI taxonomy): domain Eukaryota; kingdom Metazoa; phylum Chordata; class Amphibia; order Caudata; family Salamandridae; genus Calotriton; species Calotriton arnoldi. The sequence continues at coordinate 519,474 of CAWUFW010003500.1, forward strand.
ACAATATGCTCTCCCACAATTGGATCACACAGCCCCCTACAAGGGTTAACCAAACTATCCTTCACCTCACCATCCAGTGCCTCGCACACGTACTCCACACCACTCTCCTGAGATTGGCAAGACAGTGTCTGACTGTCTCTGTCACTCAACCCACACTCTTCTGGGTGGTCTCCACATTCACTCACCAGGACTTCAACCATGGGGGAACCTCCCTCCCTGCTCCTCTCAGCTAGAGTCAGTGGGGTGTCCCTCCCAACACTAGGACCATGAACCCCTGCGCCAGTGTCCCAATCTACTTCCGGGACACTGCGCACCACTGGAGCTACCTCAGATCCTTGAGCCTCCTGGTGTATGTTAACTCCCTCCAAGTCAGGGGCCACATCTCTGAGTGTGTGTACTACGCCCTCAGCACTAGATAACTCAATATTGCTGCCACCATCTGAGCTGGATTCCACCTCCAACTCAGCAAAGCTCACTTCCTGAGCTATACAATTTTCTTGTTGCTGGGCTGAGACCCTCATGGCCTCAAGCCTCTCGATCTCCAAATCAAGCTCTCTCATTCTCAACTCATGTTCCAATCTCATTCTCTTTTCCTCTAGGGCCAATTTCTTAATTTCCAATTCTAACTGCCCTCCCATCTTAAGCTTGGTCAGCTCCATTTCATGCATCCTACTTCTCTCCCTGATCTCCATCTCTCCTGGGGACAGGCCCTTGGAAGAAACACTGCTGCCTGCTGGGGAAGGTGCTTTCCACCCCCCCGGACCCAATAGCCCATCTAGCTGCCATCCTGCATCCTCAGCCCCCTCCTCATGCTCTTCCACAGGCTCAGGGGTGCTCCTTGCTTCCACCCAGGCCCTCAGTGCCTTTTGAAACTCATCCTTCTTGGAGAGACCGGTCATAGCAACTTTCAATTTCTTGCAGAAGTATTTCAGCTGTTTTACAGTGTAACTTTCCAATTTTTCTTCTTCAAAATTTAAATCCACAGATGCGATGGATGCTGTTTTGCTCATGGTGACTAAACTTGGCAGTTCTTGGCAAAAATAGAAATCCCAGGAAAAACAATCTACCAAGATGTAAGTGGTTGCGTTTGGTCTGCACTCACTAGTAGTGTACACCAATCACTGTATATGAGTCACAAATGCAAGTCCAGAATCCTCACCGCTGACCACCAATGTTAGAACTGGGGGTCTCTAGTTGGCAGAGGTAGGTACCTTTGTCCAAATAGGGACCCTTGCATTTGGTCAGGGTAAGGGGGATATACTACTAAAATAACCCCTGCTCACCCCCTTGGTAGCTTGGCACGAGCAGGCAGGCTTATCTCAGAGGCAGTGTGTAAAGCATTTGTGAACACATACAGTAACACAGTGACAACACTACAGATGGACACCATACAGGTTGTATCATAAAAATAAGAATTTTTATATAGACTTAACACAAGACCCAAAACGACAAAAATCCACAATACCCTATGAAAAATATGACTGTCAATGGTAGAAAATAGTTCGGTTCAATAAAGATGGTAAATGCAACACTCAATGTACCTTTGGATGCGTAAAGCGATACAAACAAAGGAGTTGGAGGGAAGGTGATGCCTCGGTTCCTTACACGCAAGAACGGTGATGCGTCGTTTCCTTGCTCCGGGGGAGGTGATGCGTCTGTTCTTCACCCCGTGGGGAGGTGATGCGTCGGTTTCTTACTGCGCTTCTGTGGCGATGCGACCCGCAGCGCCGCGATGACGACCCGGTGCAATGAAACAAAATGGCGTCTTCTCCTTGATGCGACACGAAGGGGGCGATGCGTGCACGCCCGACGGCCGTGCGGCGACTCGGTGAATCTTCTCAGCCGCGACAGGCCCTGCGACACGCTTCTCCGATGATGCGACGGCATCTGATGCGACGGCGACACTCTTCTCCGGTGATGCAAGGCGCTTCGGTGATGCTATGGCGACAGTGGCAGCACACTTTCTCGGTGTTGCGATGAAAACTGCTGCGGCGGTGACACGCTTCTTCTTCGTGAGTCGCGCTTCCAGCTCCCAGCGACACGCAGTCTCTCAGAAGTCCCAACACAACAGTAGGCACTTCAAATTCCCAGCAAGGGAATTCAGGGGAGCTGGTTGGTGAAGTCTTGTATCCCTGAGACTTCAGCAGGAGGCAAACTCAATCTTCAAGCCCTTGGAGGTTTTCTGCAAGATGATGAAAGTAGGCACAAAGTTCCTTTCTCCTTTCTTTGGCAATCAGGCAACCACTGCAGGCCAATCCCTCAAACAGCACACAGCATAGGGATAGTCTCCTCCTTCAGTTTCTCTGGTTCCTCTCCTCAGCAAAGGTTCTTCTTGTTTCCCAGAAGTGATCTAAAGTCTTGGGGTCTGGGTCCCAATATTTATACTAGCAAATGCTTTGTCCTCTGAAGGCAGAGGGTCCTGTACCTAGTCCAAACCAGTTCTGGGTGCATTCTGCCAGTGCACACCTTCTTCCTTTGTCAATGTGGTCCAGGGACATCAGACGCACCACAGGAGGTGAAGCCAGCATTGTGGAAGGCAGGCACAGCCCTATTCAGGCCCAGGTGCTACTCCTCCCACCACTCTACATGCAGATAGGTCTATTCAGCCCTGTGCTGACTCACCATGTCTCCTGGAGCCCCCCAGCCCCTGTCACTCACAAACCCAGACATACAATACACAAGCTAGCAGAGGCAGGCTGGATGGTTAGGCAAGAAAATACCTACTTTCTAAAAGTGGTATTTTCAAACACAGAATGTTAAAACCAACTTCACTAAAATATGTATTTTATCATTCTGAGTTCAGGCATACTAAATTCATTTTTCTACCATGTTCCCTGGGTCAGTTAGGATTATAAGATGTTATAATCAAACTGCCCATTCTGGCCTATGGGGACAGGTAGCCTTGCAATAGCGAAAAACGAAATTGGCTGTAATTCACTATCAGGACATGCCACACACACCAGGGCATGTCCTACCTTACACATACAATGCACCCTGCCCTAGGGCCTACCTTAGGGGTGACTAATATGCAGGAAAGGGAAGGTTTGGGGACTGGTAAGTGGGTGCACTTACCAAGTCGACATGGCAGTACCAGACTGCACACAGGCTCATCAATGGCAGGCCTGAGACACACTTTACAAGCTGCTCCGGTGGGTGGCACAACCAGTGCTGCAAGCCCACCAGCAGCATTTGATTCACAGGCCCTGGGCACAAATAGTGCACTGTACTAGGGTCTGACAGTGAATCAAATAGGCCAAACCTGGAGTCACTAATCCATACATAATTTTATAACAGAGAACATATGCTCTTTAGCACTGATCAGCAGTGGTAAAGTGCCCAGAGTCATCAAACCAACAAAAACAGGTCAGAAAAAGTACAGGAGGAAGGCAAAAAGTTCAGGGATGACACCAAGCAGAAGGTACTTCAGGGAACATTTATGATCTCCCAGACCCAATTAGCACAGAATGGAGGTATGAAGAAACTGAAAGTACTCCATGAAGGACCTGAAATTGACCCCAGTATTGGGATAATCATATAGAGCGTTTTTATGGCATATGGAGGCACAGGAATGGGAAGATGTTGAAGCATCATACCAGGAACAAGCATAAGTGGCTTTAAAAAGGATACCCCTTTCCACATCTGTAACAACATTGGGCATTGGAAGGGGGAGTGTTGCTACAATCCTGATTATGCCATGATTGATGTCCAAGTTGTGAATTTTGCGGTTCAGGGGGGGTCTTCCCCAATACTAACACCCCCTGTGCGTGCTCCATGGATCACAAAACCTGGCATGCCAAAGAGTTTCCCAGGCACTATGAAGATGCAAGGTGGAAATCCCTACTTTCAAAAGAGCAATATGGTTCCCCATAATCCAACTGTGGAATGCTCCGGTTCCCATCATGTTTGCGAATTCCACAGAGTCTGACCAAGCCCAATGACAGAGCCTGAGGGCGGAGGAGGAATGTGTAGTTGGCGCACTCCTAGAGGATGACTAGGGTGGACCGTACAAAGATGGAGAGGTCAACCGTCATCCAGTACCATTATTGATAAGCACAGGAGCCACTCACTTGACTGTTAGAACAGTTGAAGTTCCAAACTTACCCTTCTTGGGAAAAGAAATCCAAGTTGTAGGCATTACAAATCAGCAGCATCAGTATACAAATCAGATTACTGCCCCTGCCCTGGTAAAAATAGGAGACATCAAGGAACAACACCAGTTCATGGTGTGTGATTCGACTCCTGTAAAGCTGCTGGGAAGGGACCTCCTTTGCAAACTCAGCTGTGTCATTTACGGTACACTGAATGGAGTTGGGATAGAGACTCAAGCAGGAGATGCAGACTTCTAGTTACAAACACCGGAACCTGTTGTCAGGTTGTATCCGGTCAATACCAAGGAGGACCTATCCATTGATTTGAAAGAGATGGTCAGAGAGGACATTTAGCATTTTACAGGGAGTGAGACTGGATTGATTAAAGCTGCCAAGCTCCTAAAGATTACTCTTCAGCCCAATGCAGTTTTTCCTCAAACGCATCCTTACTAGATGACCTTAGAGGCCATAGCAAGAATCACCCCTGTCATTGAGAGCATGATAGAACAGGGCTTTCTAAAGCAAGTCATTAGGAGTCCATGTAACTCTCGGATCATGGTCTTACAAAAAGCCAACAAAAAGTGGAGGATAGTGCACAACATACAGAAAATAAACCAAATAGTCATTCCATGCTTTCCTGTGGTACTGAGCCCTGCTGTGATTTTGTTCCAGATTCCCTCAGAGGCTGAATGATTCATGGTCATTGACCTTTGCCAGGCATTCTTTTCAGGTCCTCTTCATGAAGAGAGACAGTTTCTCTTTGTGTTTCGGTTCCAAGAGAAGTCTCATGGGGTGTTGCAATTCTCAAGAGTACATCAAAAGTCCATCCTATCTTAATCAGAAAACTTAAAAAGAATCTAGAGTCTCTGCAGTTTCCATGTAGCTCAACCATGATCCAGTACATGGATGACATTCTGATTGCATCGATGACAAAGGAAGTCTGTAGGCAAGACGCTATTGCTCTGCTCCATCAATTGGCTAAGAATGGATACAAAGTATCCCCCGAAAAATTACACTATTGTCAAAAAGAAATTATGTACTTAGAATATCAGACAGAGAAGGAAGTTAGAAAAGTGTCACATGAACACACTGAAACTGTCCTTAAGATGAAGGTACCAACCCAACAGAGAGAAGTGCAAATGATATTGTGAATGGTTGGCTATAGCTGAAAATGGATCCCAAACTTTTCCTTTGTGGCAAAGCCCTGACACACACTGATTTCAATGACCTGGTACTAAAGGACGATGAAAGCATAGAAGCCTTCCAGGATCTCAAAAAATTTATGTCGCAGAACACCCATTCTTGGAATGCCAGACTACACTATAGAATGTGTGCTCTTTTGCCATGAGAGAGATGGATGTGCTTTTTCCATGCTAACATAGGCCCATGGAGAGACAAAGCAACCTTTCGGGTATTTTTTGCAACTCTAGTAGCTGCACCATTGTCTAGTTGTCTTAAAGTGGCCATAGCAGTAAGCCTTAGCATTCAGCAAACAGGAGGGATAGTAATGGACTACCCACTAATTGTAATGATCCCCCATTTGATTGAAATCCTCATGACTCGCACACATACTCAGCATTTGACAGCCAGATGCTTATTCCTCTGTGAGAGAATCATTCTGGTGCCGAGAATGTCTTTATCAGAAGATGTAGCACCCTAAATCCTACTTCTCTATTGCCCACTCCAGAGGGAGATGAGTAGGGGGACTGACCAAGACTTCGCAATTGTTACCAAATTATGCATAAAACTAAGACCCAACAGACTGGATATACCCCTCCCTGAATCCAATCATACCCTTTTTGTTTATTGGTCTTGTCTGAGAGACTGACTTGGCATTCTATGAGCCGCCTATACTGTGTGCAGCCTACCTGGGGTCGTGGAAGTATCTTACATGTGCCATGTAACATCTGCACAAGTGCTGAATTGTTTGCCCTTACCAAAGCCTGTTGTACACTGGAAGACTCATGAGTTACCATTCACAGCGACAGCCAGTATGGGTAAGGGTTGTGTACAACTTCGGTCAGGTGGGGTCACAGAGGGGATTCATGATCTCTACTGGGTCCCCCATCAGGAATGGGTTGTATATTACCAATCTATTGGAAGCTCTTTAATTGCAGAAAGAAATTGCAGTGGTAAAGTGTGCTGCGCCCAAGAGTGGCAATGATTTTGTTAGTAGAGGCAACCACTAGGTGGACGAAATCACCAGATATTGTGATCTTGGGTCCAGCACCTTTCACATGGATAAGCCATACAATGCAGAAAAATAAACTGTGACACATATGTTGTTAAACACTGTACACACATTCAATGAGCTGCAGAGATCTGCAACACATTGCCCCAGAAGTAGAGAAAGCCAAATGGGAAAAGATGGGATGTCTAAGGGATGCCAGTGACGTTTAGATGAGCAGTGACGAGAAGCTGATGCTCCCGGACTCAATGTTATCTGCCATGGTACGACATATTCATGGTCCAACACATGTGGGCAGAGACGAGATGAAGTCTACTTTAAACAATATTGGTACAACCACCATTTGTGATCAATGGCAGAGAGTTTGTGTCAATGTTGCGCAACAAAATGTGGACAAAAAGGTTGTAGTGATCATGAGCCACATAGGGAAGTCTGATGGTTCATTCAACTGTTTCCAGATCTATTTTGTGGAGATGGCCCTGTGTGACCAATTGAGGAACATTCTTGTGATTTATGTTTATCTTCCCACTTGGTCGAAGCATATCGCACCAAGAGATGTGACAGTCCGACAGTCATCAAACTATTGTTCCAGGAGTTGATACTGTGATTCGGGATGCCAGTTCATCTTGAATCAGACCAAGGAAGTCACTTCAAGAATGAGAAAATGCATTTACTATGCACAGCACTACAGGTAATCCAGAGGTTCAATTGCAGTTGTAGACCCGCAGCTTCAGGCATCGTAGAGAGACTGAATGGGATGATCAAAGCCAAATTGGCCTAGGCTTGCACCTCTTAAATTGCATGATGCACTTCCTCTGGTCTTGATGAGCATAAAAAGCACCCCTGTAGGTAAATATGATTGTCTCCTCATGAGGTGTTGATGCAAAGAGCCATTCAAATTCCTTCTGTTCCAACAGCTGCTCTTGTGAATATCACAGATGATCTGGTTCTCGAGTAATGCAAGGGATTTGCTGATGTGGTGCGTTCTATCTTTCTATTTTTTTTAGAGACCTCAGTAGGTAGAGTTCCAGTAGTCTATTCACAAGGGTACAAAGAAATTGGCTACCATATGTCTATGGGTACATTAAAAGAAAGTGAAGGTTCTTCTTTGAGTACAAATATGATAGGAGCAGGATTTGGTGACAATTTGTTTTCCAAGACTTAAGTCAGCAGCCAATTTTAGGCCAAGATCACAAACTGCAGAAACTGGCGGAGGACATTCTCCCAGCAAGGTTGGACATAAGGAGGCACCTCAACCAATTGGTTTTTTGGACAAAGTAATTATCTAGGCCTTGGAGTGAATTTTCCATCATCAATGACAAAGTGATAGTGAGAATGACTGAGAGACCTGTGACAGGATTGCAGGGATTAGCATTCAGCTTAGCGATGAGCTAAGCATCACCAAAGTACAAGTAGGTTGTGATCGTAAGATGCCTAAGTGGAGTGGCAATGATGACATGTAGAGATTGAAAAACAAGGTTGAAAATGTCAAGCTCTGGGAGGCACCCCACAGTAAGGGTCTGGCCACTGACGAGAAGGTTCTAAGCTTTAAATGTTGTGCTCTTTCTGTCAGAAAATAATTTGGCCACTGGAGAGCAGCATCTTTAATATTAAGACTGGCTAGCAGTTGATGTAGGGTATTATGATCTTTAGAATGAAATGCTGCATACAGGTCCAGGCGAAACCTTATTCTTGAAGTATCCCTGTCTGCAATATTCCATTGGTCATTTCAAGCATTTCAAGCATTTTCAAGCCTTGAGACCCTCGCGGGTATGTAGTGCGCTTTATAAGTGACATGATTGATTGATTGATTGATTGACTGGCTCAGTTGCTAAACCAGGTCTGAAGTCTTATTGAGAATTGTCCAAAATATTATTCTTTTCTACAAAGGTTTGTAAGGTAAGAGAGAAATCTGGTGCTAGTTTGTGAGTTCTTTCGAATCAAGGGTATTTTATTAAGATCAGTTTAAATTTAGCCTTCTTAAGGCAAGAGAGCACCTTGATAGGACTGAGGTAAGAGTTTATCATTTGGGTAACTACCAGAACGATTATGTGCCTCATGTCTTTAATGAATTGGACTGGGCTAGGACTAAGTGGTGAGCCAATAGGTTTGGGGGGGGCTCTAAGGGGCCCCCCAAGCTCCGGGGACCGCCACCCCCCGGGGCTTTATAAAAATAATGGTGGCGGGGGGCACATGGCCCCCCGCAGCCCCGGGGACCGCCACCCCCGGGGCTTCTTTTTTTAAAATTTAAATTACCTGTGTGGGGGGCTCGAGCCCCACACACGCCCCGGGACCGCCACCTCCCGGGGCACTAAATAATAAAATGTGGGGGTCCGTTTAGGACCCCGAGCCCCGGGACCACCACCTCCCCGGGGCTGTGCATTGGTTGGGAGGGGGCCACACGGCCCCCTCCTGGAGCCTGTGGTGGCCCTGGGGACCGCCACCCCCAGGGCCGGCTCCTGCAGTGTCCCGGGGTGCCTACCCCCGGGACACTGCTGTTTGCAATGGCAGGACGGGAGCCTCGCGGCTCCCGCCCTGTCATTGCAAACTTGCTTTGCTTCATTGAAGCGAGAGCAGGGAAACCTGCTCTCGCTTCAATGAAGCAAAGCAGAATTGCTTTTCCATAAGGGGAGCTGCATGTCAGCAGCTCCCCTTATGGAAAAGCAATGCCGGCTCCCGCAGGACACGGGGAGCCGGCGGGACCGTGCGGGGATTGGGGAACCCCCACGGTCCCCGACGAGTGGCCAGGCCCCGGGGGATGGGGTCCCCGGGGCCATTAGTGGCCCGGGAGGGGGGCCACGCAGCCCCATCCCCAAAAAGGAATTAAAAAAAAAAAAAAAAAAATAACGTAAAGGCCGGCCCCGGGGGATGGGGTCCCCGGGGCCTTAAATGGCCTGAGGAGGGGGGCCACGCAGCCCCCCTCCGAATATTTTATAAAAAAAAAACAGTGAGCATGCCCCGGGGGATGGGGTTCCCGGGGCCAATAGAGGCCCAGGGAAGGGGGGCCATGCGGCCCCCTTCCCGTTTAAAAAAAAAACATCCTCAGGCCCCGGGGGATGGGGTCCCCGGGGCCAAAAGGGGCCGAGGGAAGGGGGGCCACGCAGGCCCCCTCCCATAGAAAGAAGAAAAAAAAAAAGACCGGCATCGTGCCGGAGGCCCCGCCCCTCCCTGCAGCAGTCTGCAAACGCGCCCCTGGCGCGTTTGCAGAGGGGAATGAATTCCCCTTGAATACTGGGGTCCCTGGGGGCCAACTAGCCCACCAGGAACCTCCAGTATGCGCCAGGGGGCTGCGTTGCAGAGAGGTGTACAAAGGCCACGCCCCTTTTTACACCTCTCTGCAACACAGCTCTGTGGCGCTTACTGGAGGTACCTGGTAGGATAGTTGGACCCCAGGGACCCTCAGGATTCAAGGGGACTTAATCCCCCAACTTAAAACGTGCCACGGGGCGCGTTTGCACAGTGGTGAAGGGAGGGGGTGGGGCTAAAGGTGACATGTGTGCAAATAGGCCCCGTGGCGCGTTTTAAGTTGGGGTATTAAGTCCCCTTGAATCATGAGGGTCCCTGGGGTCCAACTAGCCCACCAGGTACGTCCAGAAAGCGCCACAGAGCTGCGTTGCAGAGAGGTGTAAAAAGGGGCGTGGCCTCTGAACACCTCTCTGCAACGCAGCTCACTGGCGCATACTGGAGGTACAGGGTGGGCTAGTTGGACCCCAGGGACCCTCATGATTCAAGGGGACTTAATACCCCAACTTAAAACGCGCCACGGACGCGTTTGCACAGTGGTGAAGGGAGGGGGTGGGGCTTCAGGTGACGTGTGTAAACAGGCCCCGTGGCGCGTTTTAAGATGGGGAATTAAATCCCCTTCAATCCTGAGGGTCCCTGGGGCCAACTAGCCCACCAGGTACGTCCAGAAAGCACCACAGAGCTGCGCTTGCAGAGAGGTGCAAAAGGGGCGTGGCCTCTGAACACCTCTCTGCAACGCAGCTCTCTGGCGCATACTGGAGGTATCTGGTGGGCTAGTTGGCCCCTAGGGACCCTCGGGATTGAGGAGGAATTAATTCTCCAACTTAAAACGCGCCACAGGGCGTGTTTGCAGACATGTCACCTCAGGCCCCACCCCCTTCCTTAACCATTGTGCAAATATTCCTCTAAAATCAGCCGAACTACGAATTCCAATTTACTCACCTATTATCAGGAGAGACCTCAGTGCTGCATCTTTGAGCCCAGTACTGATCCTGAAAAGTAATTTAAACCGTACTTACCAGTAACTTGAATTTCCTTCCATAGGCTAACATTGACTGGTTTCACTTGGAAATTCTTCTAAGTGTGGAGTTTTGGAACTTTATAATATTCCTCTAAAATCAGCAGAACTACGAATTCCGATTTACTCACCTGTTATCAGGAGAGACCTCAGTGCTGCATCTTTGAGCCCAGCACTGACCCTGAAAAGTAATTCTAACCGTACTTACCAGTAACTTGTATTTCCTTCCATAGGAATCCATTGTTTGGTTTTCAGCAGAAAAGTTTGTGTCGATTTTCACAAACTACAAATATTCCTTAAAAATCGCCTGTATGACTTAAACACATTCTTTCAACTGTTTACAGGAGATGCACCAGTGCTGCATCCAGGATCCACCACTGAGTAAGAAAAAGTAACGATAACACTACTTACCTGCTAAGTGAATTTCCTCCCATAGGATAACATTGGTGATTCTATGTGAAAAAGTTTCTAAGTGTCAACTTTTAAAATACAATAATATTCCTTAAAAATCACTACTATAACCAAAAACGCTTTTACTCAACTGTTTACAGGAGATGTCCCAGGACTGAATCTAGGATCCAGTCCTGTGGTTAGAAAAGTAATCCATAAAGTAACTAATTGCATTTAACTAGAAATTCACTTTGAGCTCAATGTTGCATTGTGTTTGAAATTGTGTTGCCCATTGCAACAACTGTAACTACTGTACATAAAAGTCTATTGCCTATTTGCAAAGTATTTAAACTAAAGTAATTCATTCTGAGAAAGTATATTTTGTAATGTAATGTATAATGTAATTACAATGTAATTTAAAAAATAAAATATCTAAAAATAAATAGTTTAAAAAAATGTAGTAAATCAGTATCAAAAAAATAAATATAACAATTAATACATTTAAAAATTGTCATTTACAAAACCTTTGAAATTCACTGAAAAAAACCATAGGTTTCAGACATGTTATAGTTAGGAATTAGCATTTAAAAACCTTTGAAATTCACTGAAAAAACCATAGGTTTCAGGCACGTTATAGTTAGAAATTAGCATTTAAAAAACCTTAGAAATTCACTGAAAAAACCATAGGTTTTAGGGACAGTTATAGTTAGTTGGACATTGCACTCATACAAAACCCGTGAAATTCCCCCGTTATAGTTAGTTCAGCTAACTATAACTCGCGCCCCCGCAATGCACTGCTGATGACGTCACATATTACATCACTCATGACATGGTCAGGGACATCACTGATGACATCACTGATGACATCTCAAATGACATCTCTGATGACATCATGCAGTGACTGTGTGTTTCTGTAAAGTTGAAATATGTTTAATATATATAGGGAAAGGCGTATTGAAGAATGAGTGGGTGTATAAGTGTCTGAATGGATGATTTAGTAGGTGCGTGACTGACTCTATAAGTGAGTGATTAAACGTATCTTACTGAATGCATGGGTTAGTGACTAAACTGTGTGAATGTCTGTATCCGTGTGTCTGTTGGTGTGTAAGCGGCTCATGGGTTTGTGAATAGCTACATGAGTGTCTATATGGGTTATTGATTTGTTGTCTGAGTATCTGTATGGGTGCCTGATTGTTTGTGTGGGTGGGGTGTGGGAGACTCTGAGCATAGATGTGTGAGTGGGTGATTCACTGGGTGCATGGTTTCAAGAGTGCATCTGTGATGGACTGTATGGGTGGGTGAGTGTGTGTATGGGTGTGTTAGTGAGTGAATGTATATCTCAGTGTTACATGTGTGAGTAACTACATATGTGAAAAGTAGTATATATGTGTGTTGGAGTACATAATTGGCTACAAATGAGTGTGTTATTGTGAGAGTGGCTGTATGGATGAGTGTGTGCTTGTATCATTGATTGTTTAAGAGCGTAAGAATGTGCTAGTATTTATATGAGTAATTGAGCTGGTGTGTGTATAACTGTACATCTGAGTAAATGGGAGTGTGATTAATTATTTGCATGACTGACTAGGTGTGTGAGTACCTCTATGGATGAGTGGCGGTGTGTGAGTGTCTATATAGGTGTATGAGTGCATATGATAGTCCTGTACTGAGTGACCGTAAGTATGAGTGACTGTATGGGTGAGTGAGTGGATGTGTGTGTAGACCTAAGAATCAGTGAGTGGGTATGTAGTTATTGTTGTTGGAGTGTCTATGGTTTTGAGAATGGTAGTGTGTAATTTAGAGTGGGTGTATCAAAAGTTATATTAGGGTGTGAGAAGATGCATGACATTTTCACATGGATGATGTCATCAGTGATGTCATCAGTGATGTCACTGACCATGTCATGAGTGATGTAATATGTGACGTCATCAGCAGTGCATTGCGGGGCGCGAGTTATAGTTAGCTGAACTAACTATAACGGGGGAATTTCACGGGTTTTGTACGAGTGAAATGTCCAACTAACTAGAACTGTCCCTAAAACCTATGGTTTTTTTCAGTGAATATATATATATATATATGTATATATATATATATATATATTTTTTTTTTATATGACTTATATTCAGAGATATAGTATGAATATGCTTTTTGCATTTAGAAAAGCACAGTTTTAAAACAACACTGTGCTGTTTTTAATGCAAAAATCAACTTGCGTAAATCACTATGTTGTGAAACTCCTAACACATAGTTCTCTATAAAGCTCTCACAGAATAATCACAAGCCTGTGATGAGAGTCTATTTATTAAAACCAAAACGAAGTGTATTGAAGACATGCTTAATCACCAGCCAATCTGTAACAAGAAAAACATAATCATTTAGTTTAAATCACATATCTCTCCGTCATGCCATCAAATGTGGAAATGCTTCGTAATGCCATAAAGCAAGAAATAACCTTCACCATCTGTAACCAATTATGCTTGCTTTTTTCAAAATGAAAGGGAAATGATCCTACACGGCAGAGCACGGCCTGCTCTGAACTTGTATAAAGAAGATTCTCGTATTTTATGTACGAGTCACGATCGGAATGTGGGAGCCGGCATTGTTATGTCCCATATAGAGGCCCTAATGTAGACCCGTTCATACAAGCCCTAAAATGGACATATTCGTATTTGCCCTAATATGGTCATATTCATACTTGCCCTATTATGGTCAAAGCCGCATATGCCCTATTACGGTCATAATTGTACATGTCCTATTATAGTCATGATTCCTTATATAGGCATGATCTTTCACCTACATTGGTCCTCGCTAGTACACAACGAGCTCTGAGGGCTGAACGTTATCTAGTCTGTGGTTTTGAATACAGCAGGGTTTTTCCCAAACACAGGCCCACACTGTACTCATCAATTATCCATGGCTCTCTAGGAATACACCACCTGCATAATATGTATGTACAAAGTTCACCCCTGATGTCTTCCTCACATCTAACAAGGGCCAATACAAACCATACGAAGCAACTAGAGTCTTCAGGGTATAAATACACCACATCTTACCCCGGTAAGATAGAGGGAACCGAGACTTCCATGCTGACACACTGACTAGAGATGCTGAGGCTCCTGCATGCAGTCGCTCCAGCTGACAGCGGTCTAACACAGCCCTTGCGGGGTGTCCAACTCGAGACCAGGATGGTGTCCCACACTCTCTCTATTCAGGTATGGGGGTTCTACTAAATCCTAGAAGGATTATTGGCTCTTAGGCTTTAGACCTACATATGCTAGGTACACTCAGGTACATCTTGTTAGGCATCGTAGGACTACGCGCACTTGCATAATGCTTTTATTTTCATGTATGTATTCATGATTATTGCAATATGGTAGAACTGTTCTATCCCTTTGCTTTTATTGTACTGCTGATAATATATCTCTGCTATTGTCTGCTGATTACTGCACCACAAATATTTTACACTAGAATAACAACTGTTCAATAAATACTTATTGAAACTCCCGACTGTTTATTCTGTGTAACTCTGAGACAAACCGAATAAGTAAGCACGAGTGACTGAGCGAAAGGTAGTACATTGTTTCCACGATTCTGAGGAATTTGGGTTGTCATGATCTAAGGTTGCCAGAAACTAATCTCTCCCTGATAAGAGGAGATTCTAGTGGCACTGTGAGCTAGCTAATGCAAACCAGGCTAACATATACAGTGGGGGTGCACAGAGTCAGTGTACCACTAAGCCCACAGTTTATGTTATCCAAACGCGCAGGTCCTGCAGGGGTACTATAGTAACTACACAACATGGCGCCGCCAACGTTGGTTGGGTACTTATTTAACAGTAGAATCTGAGTAGTTCAGTCATGCTATTCTCATAGAACCTACTCACAAAACCCCAGAGACGTCTGGAGTGGGTGGGCACAAAATCCGCCACAGCTGAGTAGTACGAGAATACTATTTATTGGCTGTTGGTTAATCAAGCTTGAAGGACATTTAGTTCCTAAATTGTGCATAACACCTCATCTTAGTTCCCTATGAACATTTCTTCCTCTAAACATGCATGATACCGAGGCAGGGGACCAAAGAGTTGACCTGAATTTCTTAACAGGAGAAGAAGATCCTGAGGATGCAATACAGATTACACCAAAATTCAGAAGGACAGTCACCATAAGACTATTAGAAAATGGCTTACCAGCCAAGGGTGGCATGGTAGTTTTCGTGATTGAGGCACACGAATCAAACAAAACAGAGGTGTTCTATTCATGGGTTACATTCCCAGCAGCAAATGCAATAACAAATACATTTCACTACTACATAGCAGGAGATGCACCAAGGGAATATGCCCCGTTCGAGGACATAGAGATACCACTCACTTACCAGGAACATTTTTACTGGTTTAATGGCGCTCTACCCCACGTACGAGGAAGAGTAAGATTAGGCCCGCTCGGAGGAGACGGGGCCACATGGCCAATACTAGGGTCTTACCCACCGCACCCTGACATTGGAACAATGCCACAGCCAGAACTACTCGTACAACACAGAGATGTAATTAAAATCTACAGAAACCTGACACAATTCATCATGAGGACTTTAACAATCCAACCTGCACCAGGTGCAGCAAATAGTACTCCAGCTCAGGGTACAGGAAATAAAATTACTCCACAATCATTACACGCGGTAATGGGCAAAATGCCCGCAAAACGCGAACAAATCCCATTCTGGATAGCTCAGAAAATAACTCAGCATGAGGAAGTATTCCCGAATACTACCACCTATGAAAAACACAGAATTCTAACAATCTGCTTGCCCATAGGGATCACACCACAAGTAGAGGATTGCACCTCTTGGGGTTCAGTCTTTGCTGCCTTATATACCAGAACACATGGTATCCCGTCCTTAGCAGTAGTGCCAGACATATTGAGACAGATACAAAATGAGTACGGAGCAGAACCTGCCCTAAACTTAGGGATGAAGTTACTAAACAACTTCGAGCAGGTATCAGCCATAATACTAGCTAACATTAAGGGGGAAGCAGCTTCAGTGGCGATCCGCCAATGCCTAAGGGAGTTCGGCCCAGTAGATCAACAACACAAACTACCCAAAATAATTGAAACTGCATATGCAGGATTAGGCAGAGACAGTCTAGGTGGGAAAGCATTAAAACCACAACTGGTGGACAGTCCTGAGAAGGACACTACAAAGCAGACATCTACTTCTTCTAAGAAGAAGTGGGAAAATAAAAAACAACAAAAGTCTAAAGACAACAGATCTCAATCCAGAGGCAGGTCTCCTCAACAGGAGCCCTCTGAAAGGAGGTATAACCTCAGGAATAGGGATAATATTAAAAAACCTGACAGGTATCAGGATACTGATACACGTTCCTCTCGTTCCTTTCAGGGTTCATCAAGAAACTCCGAGAGGGAAGGACGGTCAGAACACAGACAAGAGGAGCGTACAAAGTCCAGAGACACGCAACGCGCTGCAGACTACGCACCTGAAAAAGGGGATAAACAAAAACAGAAACCTCATTTCAAAAAGAAGAAGGTAGCAGGTCTCAAGATCCGACATGCCCAGAATTCTGAGGACACAGCTTCTGAACGGGGAATGGGCTCTGACGATGCTAGACAGCGCGGCAGAAGTAACGATAGCTCGCCAGAACCTGAAGGAATTTCTGGTGACAGCGGAGTTGAGTGAGTATACCACGGTGGAAACACCTGATACTCGGGTAAGTGTCCACATAAGTTACATGAGATAACACTCCGGATGGAGGGGGATAAGTCCAGGAAAATTAAAGCACTCTTTTGGAAAGATCTGTCATCTGGTTATGACATTCTATTAGCAGAACAAGACTGGCTCCCAGCATTCGTCATGGAGTGCCCTAGGGGAGAAACTGTAATTTTTCCAGCCTTTTCCGACCTCGTTCCCATACATCTTAAACATGCATATGCGCAGGAGTGGGCGGTTGCCCTAGCTCCAGAATTGTACAAAAATCATGCTGGTTGGGATGGGGATTCAACCCACCACGTGATCCCATTAAAAGTTTCCCCAAATGCTCAAAGGCAATACCCTATAAAGCAGGAAGCTAAAAAACAAGTCAGGGAGATCCTAGATCAACTTGAATACCAGGGGGTGATAGAAAATTGCACTTCACCTATGAACAATCCTTTGTTCCCCGTAGCCAAACCTGACAATACATATTGTCTAGTTTTAGATTACAGACATTTAAACACTTGCACAAAGACATTTGCAGTTCAAAATGCACACAGTGCTGCATCAATGAATAACATTGTGTGACAAAAATACAAAACACTTGATATCTCAAATGGATTTTTCTGCCAAAATATAGCGCCTGAAAGCAGGTATCTGACCACATTCACTGCGTTAGGGTCACAACGGCATTTTTGTTGACTCCCCCAAGGGTATAAGAATAGCCCGGGGTTGTTTTCAGCGAGGGTAACAGAGTTTCTCCAAAATTTGGATGAAGGAGCATTGTCCTATGTGGATGATATTTATCTGACGGACGATGACTTACCGAGGCACTTGACCAGGGTGAGCACCGTTATTATGGGATTCGCCTCTGAGGGCTACAAATTTAACTTTAAAAAATCAAAGATTGCCCACCTCAGTGTCCTGTTTTTGGGATACGAGCTGTCAAGTGAGGGAAAAAGCCTGGCAGATAACTTTTTAGAAAAGTGTGCGCTGCTCCAACCTCCAAAATCATTAAAGAATTTGCAATCAATTCTGGGATTCCTAAATTTTGGTTGAACATACATTTTGGATTACGCAGAAAGAGTAAAATCTTTCTACGACTTAATAAAACCTGATTTTTCAGTCAGACAATGGACACAGAAACATACAAATATCCTGCGCTCCCTACAGGAAGACATGATAGCTTCTAAACATTTACAGACACGCGTAAACGCACAGAACTTAGTGATCCGAGTAATAGCGGGTCAATGCGGGTACACTTATTTAACTTTTAATGAAGGTGAAACAGTACAAATCACACCTGTACACAAACGCAGAGATGCGTTTCACTTCAACAGAAAAAATCCTGACAGCAGTGCAGACCGCTGTAGCAAGAGAAAGAGCTCTGGCTCAGGGTAAACGCATAATTGTCGTGACCCCAGTACCAACTTTAGAAGCTGTTACAAAAGCTAGCATTCCAAATGTGAAAGCCTTACATCCAAGATGAATACAATGGGCTAATTCTCTTACTGCAATGGATGTTGAATACAGATTTGATCCAAGTTTAAAAACACAGGCATTCCTGCAATACGAACAAGAATATCCTCTACCAAATGAAATTTTGCCTCTAGATCAGTATGAATATATTATTTACACTGACGGTTCTGCTCAACCGTCCATAGGGAGTAAGCAAGCTTACAGCGCTGCATGTGCAATCGTTAAAGGTTGCATGCGTGATGGAAAGTTCCATCCGAGTTGCACTAAAACGCAATCTCTAGGAGACTGCACGGCTCAGTTGTCAGAACTCAAAGCACTGATACTGGCACTTATAAATACGGATCACGAATTCCCCACACTGATTGTGTGTGATTCCTTTTACTGTGTACAGTCGTACAAAGAAGATCTACATCATTGGGAACAAAACGGGTTCAAAGATGCAAAAGGTGCCACAATTAAGCATAAAATGCTATGGGAACAGGTAGTGGAGTTGAGAAACGAACTACCAAGGGCTCACGTGATACATACACTGAGTCATCAGCGTGATGGCGTTCACGTTGAAGAGAATTCATTGGCTGATGAAGCTGCAAAGGGGGCTGTATGCACAGCATCCGTAGCTGCAATCACTCGTTCAAGAACGTGAATAGACGGCGAGATAATGGTAGCTGTCAATGCTTCGCGCAAAGGCAGCACAGCAGTACCAAAGAAATTTCCACTCAAGTACTCCTACAAGTTAGATGCACAAAACATTCCATATGCTCAGATTCTTGGAGTGGGGGATAGAGTAATACCAAATATGGATCGTAGGTTAGGCTTAATTGTGGCAGCACACGAAGGGAAAGGTTCTGTACATAAGGGACTTAGGGAGACTGTTTCTTTGTTGAAAGAACGCTATTGGTGGCCCGTGATGAGAAGGCAGATTAGAGACTATGTCTGGAACTGCGACATCTGCAAGCAGATGGAAGGGTCCACCACAACACGTCCAGTACAGATACCATTATTAGACAGCATTAGGTTGTCTGTTTGTGTACGTCCAGCTCAAGTTTCCTCAAGATCTGGCCTCAGCGCTCGGCTGACGCTCGAACTGTTATAAAAGATTTGTGAGTCTTTATCGGCACATACGCAGTTGGCACGTTACATTCTGACCGTGGTCCGGCGTTTAGCTCTCAGGCTTACAAAGAGGCCATGGAAGGAATGGGAGTAGCATTGCGGTACTCCTCTCCGTACCATCCCGAGGGAAATTCTGTTGTGGAGAGGAAAAACTGAGACTTAAAGCAATCTTTAACAGCTAGGGTATTAGGCAAGGGCGGTAGATGGGTCGATCATCTTTATGGGGTCCAACGAGCGATCAATAATCATCCAAGAAGCTCTCTTGGGGTTGTCACTCCTTACGAGGTCCTATTTGGGACAAGAATGTGGGTACCTGATCTTGATTGTGAAGGCATAGTGGCGGATGAAAAACCATTTGATATCCATGATCGTTTGGCTGTTTTACAGGATCTAAATGAATCCAGAACACAACAAAGTAACGTGCTCCAGAAACAGGCCGCCACTGAGGAAGTCAAGGCAGTAACAGCAAGACCTGTCTGGATCCCAAAAGTCGGGGATCTGGTCAGAGAGAAGATTGCTGACAAGAAAGAATTTGGGCCATCATACAGAAAGCCTGTACCGGTCCTTGCAATCCAAGGCACAAGAACTGTACTTCTGCCACCTCTTGCCGGGAAAAAGGAGAAAAGATTTGTCTCAATTGACTTAATCAAACCACACTATGTGGCCGATACTAAACAGTAGGCCTCGTGGACTCCACAGTAGCAGACACCCTCCTCTCGCTACAATCCAAGAAGTTCAAACAGAAAGACTCATCACATTTGAAGAGCCACCTGTACGAAATGAAGGACTAAGCAACAATGCTATGGAACTCGTTCTACTTCAACAAAATGAAAATCAACTTAACAACCAAGTTGCAATCAGACGGACTACAGACATCTACTTTAACATGCCTCGTCAAGTGCAAAATCCGATTTCAACAAATCCCGATGCAATTCCTACAATTGATCGAACTGCTTCTGGCTATTTCATGAACTTTGATACGTTTTCACTGGCCCCAAGTGAGCCGGAAACGACGCCAGCCAAAAAAATCACTCAAACAGAAACTCATTGACTTTTTGAACTTTTTTAGAAAGACTTACCTGTTGTCACCTTGGATTGAACTATGGTATATCACTGGGATTTTCTTTTTTCTTTTCTGGGTAGGCTTAATAATAACTTTTAGTATGCTTATTAATGGACGATACCTCCAGCAAAGCTCTACAGCCCAAAGAGTCAATTTGATTATAAAACCACACCAGTCATCACACCGTGAACCAAGAGACTTGTCTTCAGTGAACATCACAGCAGTTCCTATACCGGACGGTATAGTATGGGACAAGATTGATTATGATGTATTTGGTCCGACTGAACTTTTAAAGCTTAAACATGTATTTAAAATTTCTTTAAGTGATATCATTACCTCCAGTACATTTTCTGATGATTGGGACACTGATACTGGAAACAATTTGATGTCTGATTTAGAAAAAACTGCTGCATTTCCGAACAATGAAATGTTAGAAGGTACTTCAGACTATGATACATTGTACTTTTACCAACATTATGGTCATCATTTCTTGCACAAATCTATAACACCTAGAAATGTATTTGAATACCACCAGTGGGAACACTGCCCAACTCCTCCAAAAGGTAGTTCGCAAACTTTTGCACAGAGATTCACATACTTTTCAGGGTTTAATACATCAGACCCAAAGTCATTTTATTACAAAGTGGCAAAAACATCAGCACGGAAAATTATGTCAACTAACACCAAACAGATTTACTCTGCTTCCTTTATTGCCCAGTTGTCTACACAGAGTTTCGACCTATGGAAGGACACTATAGATTCAAAATCAATCTGGGGTTCTAGGGACTGGCAAGTCCAGGGAACAGAAGCGCTATTTAGAGCATGCCTCATTCCACAGCAGATAATATTTCTGAATGAAACTGTGCAACAGACATCCTGTCTTGGACTAGTCAAGAATAAGGAACTGAACTCACCCGGGTTTCCTACACCATCACAGATGGGTGGGGGGTAGAATTCAACTACACAAGGGGTAGGATTAGATGACATTCTCCAGTACAACAGATCAGATCCTGGTTGGACGAAATGGCTGAGTTGGCATATTGACACAAGCATATGTCAACAGAGATTCCTAGGTACAACTGAAGAGTTTAGTTTCCATAGGCCAGATCCTTGCTATGTACAGAGACAACACCCAGGGGTAGTGACATCCTATAGTGTTGGGAAGTTGTGCCTTGATTGGCTAGAGACCTCAACACTCCCAGAAGTAAAACATCACTTGACCTTACTCACACCTGATATGGATCTTAGAGATTTTCTACTAGGGCCCAGGAAACAACGTCAGAAACGTTTCATATATGCAGGCCTTTATGCCTACTATAATGAAAACTGGAAAATATCCCAACAGGAGGCCGCAGAGATAATACGGGAAATAGACCGTATTAACTTAGAAAAGGCATTAGCTGTAGTAGATAATGGGTTAATGTTAGACTTGGCCCTTTTTGCAGGGTCATCCCTGAACGTTTTGCCTTCCTCCTGTACTTTTTCTGACCTGTTTTTGTTGGTTTGATGACTCTGGGCACTTTACCACTGCTGATCAGTGCTAAAGTGCATATGCTCTCTGTTATAAATTAATGTGTGGATTAGTGACTGCATGTTTGGCCTATTTGATTCACTGTCAGACCCTAGTTCAGTGCACTGTTTGTGCCCAGGGCCTGTGAATCAAATGCTGCTGGTGGGCTTGCAGCACTGGTTGTGCCACCCACAGGAGCAGCTTGTAAAGTGTGTCTCAGGCCTGCCATTGCAGAGCCTGTGTGCAGTCTGGTACTGCCATGTCGACTTGGTAAGTGCACCCACTTACCAGTCCCCAAACCTTCCCTTTCCTGCATATTAGTCACCCCTATGGTAGGCCCTGGGGCAGGGTGCATTGTATGTGTAAGGTAGGACATGCCCTGGTGTGTGTGGCATGTCCTGATAGTGAATTACAGCCAATTTCGTTTTTCATTATTGCAAGGCTACCTGTCCCCATAGGCCAGAATGGGCAGTTTGATTATAACATCTTATAATCCTAACTGACCCAGGGAACATGGTAGAAAAACGAATTTAGTATGCCTGAACTCAGAATGATAAAATACATCTTTTAGTGAAGTTGGTTTTAACATTCTGTGTTTGAAAATACCACTTTTACAAAGTAGGTATTTTCTTGCCTAACCATCCAGCCTGCCTCTGCTAGCCTGTGTATTATATGTCTGGGTTTGTGAGTGACAGGGGCTAGGAGACTCCAGGAGACAGGGTGAGTCAGCACAGGGCTGAATAGACCCATCTGCATGTAGAGTGGTGGGAGGAGTAGCACCAGGGCCTGAATAGAGCTGTGCCTGCCTTCTACAATGCTGGCTCCACCTCCTGTGGTGCGTCTGATGTCCCTGGCCCACACTGACAAAGGGAGAAGGTGTGCACTGGCAGAATGCACCCAGAACTGGTTTGGACTAGGTACAGGACCCTCTGCCTTCAGAGGACAAAGGATTTGCTAGTATAAATATTGGGACCCAGACCCCAAGAATTTAGATCACTTCTGGAACAAACAAGACAAACCTTTGCTGAGGAGAGGAACCAGAGAAGCTGAAGGAGGAGACTATCCCTATGCTGTGTGCTGTTTGAGGGATTGGCCTGCAGTGGTTGCCTGATTGCCAAAGAAAGGAGAAAGGAACTTTGTGATTACTTTCATCATCTTGCAGAACATCTCCAAGGGCTTGAAGATTGAGCTTGCCTCCTGCTGAAGTCTCAGGAACACAAGACTTCGCCAACCAGCTCCCCTGAATTCCCTTGCCGGGAATTTGAAGTACCGACTGTTGTGTTGGGCCTTCTGAGAGACTGCATGTCGCTGGGAGCTGGAAGCGCGACTCACGAGGGAGAAGCGTGTCGCCGCCGCAGCCACTGTCATCGCATCGCCGAGAAGGCGTGCCGCCGCTGCCGCCATCGCATCACCGAAGAGCCTCGCATCACCGGAGAAGAGTGTCGCCGTCGCATCAGATGCCGTCGCATCACCGGAGAAGCGTGCCGCAGGGCCTGTCGCAGCTCAGAAGATTCACTGAGTCACCGCACAGCCGTCGGGCGTGCACGCATCGCCCCTGAGTGTCGCATCAAGAGGAAGACGCCATTTTGTTTCATTGCACCGGATTCTCATCGCATCGCGGCGCTGCGGGTCGCATCGCCACAGAAGCGCAGTAAGAAACCGATGCATCACCTCCCCATGCGGTGAAGAACCAACGCATCACCTCCTCTCCGGTAAGGAACCGACGCATCACCATCCCCTACGCACCAGTAGGGAACCGACACATCACCTACCCAGGAGCAAGGAACCGACGCATCACCGTTCTTGTGGTAAGGAACCGATGCATCACCTTCCCTGCAACTCTTTTGTTTCTATCGCGTTACGCATCCAAATGTACATTGAACGTTGAGTGTCGCATTTACCATCTTTATTGAACTGAACTATTTTCTACCATTGACAGTCATATTTTTAATAGTGTATTGTGGATTTTTGTCGTTTGGGTCTTGTGTTAAGTCTATATAAAAATACTTATTTTTATAATACAACCTGTGTGGTGTCCATCTGTAGTGTTGTCACTGTGTTACTGTACTTGTTCACACATGCTTTACACACTGCCTCTGAGATAAGCCTGCCTGCTCGTGCCAAGCTACCAAGGGGGTGAGCAGGGGTTATTTTGGTAGTGTATCCCCCTTACCCTGACTAGAAGCAAGGGTCCCTATTTGGACTAAGGTACCTACCTCGGCCAACTACAGACCCCCAGTTCTAACAGTTAACAACTTTGACCGCCAGGATTTACTCCTTAGGCAACATTGTGTCTTTGGCAATCGGCATATTAGAACAAGATCTGGCCTTGTTACAACAAGGGCAATCTCAGCTACGTTCAGCTGATGTTAAGCTGGACGCTGCAATCTTTGCGTGCAGGCTATGTGCCCTGGCGTTTTATAAACACCACGTCTCTGTTTTCAGAATACAATCTAACTGATAAACAGACAGAAATGGCACAAAGGGGAGCCAAATATACAATGCTGCGTATTGAGAAACTGGAAAGGTTACCATTCACTGTAGCCGAATCACCATCAACAGAATGGCTAATACATGGCCAAATCACTCTGCCGGTCACTACGTTTCATTTTCAATATTGCCTTGAGCAAAGGCAGGCAGGCAAATCTGAACAGATGGGTAAGGGATACATCAAGGAAACTTGGGAGTTACCATATAGATATCGATGCCGGAATGGGGATCGAGAAGTGTATCTGAGTGGTACAAACCGCAGGAACGCTTTAAGCGGTTCTCTCATGTGTCAAGATATTTCTCTGCACGGAGCCTGTAGCGGTTCAGTAGCGAACTTATCTTGTCACATGTCAGGGACCCAGCGGCCAAGATCACGCCGGTTTTTCAGCTGCTCTCGAATGGGAGTTACTTAATGCTAAATGATCAAGGTTGCTGTGGGATGCTTCCGGGCATCGCCTATCTGGTCACTGTTAACTCCAGGGTTACTTGCTGTATGCAAGTATTGTTTCCGCCACTGAACACAGTCAGGGAGGCGCCATTATGGCCTTCACTGAACGTTTCTTTCATACAATTTGATTCTCTGAGCAGATTGAATGCCATGCTTTTACAGCAACCCGTGCCCTTAACCTCCGCTCGAGAAACCTGTGAACTTCAAGTTGCAAGGACCTCGACTGAGATACAGGCGCTTATACGTACAAACTGCCCCTTTCATTTCATAGAAATGGTGGGACGTATCTTCAATATGTCTGATACGAGCGGTATTGTACACCTATTTAAGACCATAGGATCAGGACTGTTAAGCACCTTTCAGACAGTCCTCGGAGTAATCCCACATTTTATACACTCCATATTGGGAAGCGTATTTGGAGGACTCCCGCTTATCCTATTACTGATTGCATGGGTCCTATTCATAATACTACTGCTACGCAATGGACGGCCCGATTCCCGAGGGAATGGCGAACATGCTCCTGGAGCGGAAATACCGTGAACGCATGGTACAACTTCTGAGCATTTCTTGCCTGCGAGAACTCAATGCCTCCTGGTTTCTATCCTTTCGACCAGTCTGGGTAGACTGCATCTTACCTGTGCTTCGATGCCTCCTTTGTGGAGAAAAATGCACGTTGGATCTTTGTCTAACATTTCCATCACATGCGCCTCCAGACACGGATGCAATGCTAGACCCCATAAAGGCCCATGCTCTGCGTTGTCCCCAGCGGCTTCCGATTCTGATGAATGCATTCCTTGAGAATCCACAGGTGCCGCTTGCTACTGCTGGGTTACGAGGCACCCAGGTAACAACTGCCGCACAAGCTGCTGCAGCACCAACTGTTGGCAGTACTACATACCATCTATGTGCGATTGATGTTCTCTGTGAGGTGTTGGATTTGTCGTCTGCAGTAGCCAACACCGATAATGTTGTGCTTCCTAGCCAGGACACCTAATCTCAAATTGGCTCATTGCGTCCTGGGAAAGAATTCGGCTTCTCCACTCGTATCAAATACACGAGCAAATTTGGAACATTTCCTAAACTGACACTTTTGCTTGAGAAAAGCATGGCCTTCTTCCGCTTTGAGTGAAGCAACTTTTATAGAGAAACAAAATAGACATTCTTTTAGTGGCAATTGGAAATAGCTGAATTATTAACATTTTAGGAAGAACATTTTTTTTAACTATTTTAATACCATGTTTTTACTTGCTTTTAAAAAGTTTTAAATTGTCAAGATTTTAAGTATGGTCATTGTCATCCTATTCGGAAGAGGAGTGGGTGTTTTGTCCCGTATAGAGGCCCTAATGTAGACCCGTTCATACATGCCCTAAAATGGACGTATTCGTATTTGCCCTAATACGGTCATATTCATACTTGCCCTATTATGGTCAAAGCCGCATATGCCCTATTACGGTCATAATTGTACATGTCTTATTATAGTCATGATTCCTTATATAGGTATGATCTTTCACCTACATTGTTCCTCGCTAGTACACAACGAGCTCTGAGGGCTGAACGTTATCTAGTCTGTGGTTTCGAATACAGCAGGGTTTTTCCCAAACACAGGCCCACACTGTATTCATCAATTATGCATTGCTCTCTAGGAATACACCACCTGCATAATATGTATGTACAAAGTTCACCCCTGACGTCTTCCTCACGTCTAACAAGGGCCAATACAAACCATACGAAGCAACTAGAGTCTTCAGGGTATAAATACACCACATCTTACCCCGGTAAGGTAGAGGGAACCGAGACTTCCATGCTGACACACTGACCAGAGACGCTGAGGCTCCTGCATGCTGTCGCTCCAGCTGATAGCGGTCTAACAAAGCCCTTGCGGGGTGTCCAACTTGAGACCAGGACGGTGTCCCACACTCTCTCTATTCAGGTATGGGGGTTCGACTAAATCATAGAGGGATTCTTGGCTCTTAGGCTTTAGACCTACACATATGCTAGGTACACTCAGGTACATCTAGTTAGGCATCGTAGGAGTACGGGCACTTGCATAATGCTTTTATTTTCATGTATGTATTCATGATTATTGCAATATGGTAGAACTGTTCTATCCCTTTGCTTTTATTGTACTGCTGATAATATATCTCTGCTATTGTCTGCTGATTACTGCAGCACATATATTTTACACTAGAATAACAACTGTTCAATAAATACTTATTGAAACGCCCGACTGTTTATTCTGTGTAACTCTCTGAGACAAACCGAATAAGTAAGCATGAGTGACTGAGCGAAAGGTAGTACATTGTTTCCACGATTCTGAGGAATTTGGGTTGTCATGATCTAAGGTTGCCAGAAACTAATCTCTCCCTGATAAGAGGAGATTCTAGTGGCACTGTGAGCTAGCTAATGCAAACCAGGCTAACATATACGGTGGGGGTGCACAGAGTCAGTCTACCACCAAACCCACAGTTTATCTTATCCAAACGCGCAGGTCCTGCAGGGGTACTATAGGAATTACACAACAGCATGCTTCGAGCATCAGCTGAGAGGAAATAAAGGCTGGCGAAGCGCGTCTCGAAGACAACAAACCAAATGACACCGCAGAGGAAATCGTGTGTCTCAGCAGCAGTGCGCGAGCCAGAAGAGGCTTACCTGAAGGGCACTGAACTCCAAAGGGAGGCACAAGTTCACGCGAAGGACCGGAAGGAAGGAGCTCCTGCCCCCACAGAGAGTAGTCTGAATAGTGAGCAATGCCCAAAGGGCGGGGATCTTTTTATAGGAGAGCCACACCAAAGATGGCTGCCTTTCAAGACCTCTGGGACTTGTAGTCCCCAATGCAGAATTTCACTAAAAGAGAAAGAAAACACACACTACTAAACTGTTACAGTTTATGAAAGTTCAGACATTATTATTCACTAGCGCTTTTTTGTAGGACAATGCAACCACCATCTAGCAGTGCTAGAGAAATGCTTTTTTCCACACCGTGATATTCTCTCACCACATAAACACGGGACATCCCACAGAGGCTTACATAAGCACCCATGGTGATTCGGACGGGCCCTAGAACATGCACCACTGCAATGCTAACAGTACTCCCCCCTCCCAAGCGTGTTCTAGGGTCCGGCTTTGAAGGATGGAGGAGATGAAAGCGTCGAACAAGTTTAGGTGCATGTACATTATGAGCAGGCACCCAGGAGTCATTCTCAGGACCTTACCCTTTCCAGGAAACCAAATACCACACAGTATTGTTATGCAATTTGGCATCCACTATTGCTCTTACTTCGTACTCCCATTCACCATGAACTAACACTGGGGAAGGACGAGGGCGACAGTGCTGAGGGGCTTTCTTCAGTAAAGACGTATGAAACACAGGGTAAATACGCAATGCACCAGGTAAAGCCAACTTATAAGTAACTAGGTTCACCTGCTTAAGTATGCGATATGGACCTATGAATTTGGGATGGAACATGTGTTAATGTTTGAACAGTATGTGCTTGGTAGAGAGCCATACCTTATCACCTGGTTGATACACAGGGCCTGGACAATGATGTTTGTCATACTGTTGTTTATATATTCTTTTGGCATTTTCCACATGACTGTGTGTCTTGGATTGAGTTTGATGAATGTGCTGTAATGTAGTTTTTACTGCAGGCGTGAGATCTGTTGCAGGAAGTATGGTGACTGGCACTGTATGTGGATGATGACCCTATAATCTAAAAAAGGAGTAGTACCAGTGGAAGAACGATAAGAATTGTTAGAGGCCAATTCAGCCAGCCAAAGGAGGTTCACCCAGGAGTCCGCCGCTTCATCAGCATAACAGCGCAGGTACTGCTTTAGAGTCTGGTTCAAACGCTCAGTTTGAGCATCCGTCTGTGGATGATGACTGGTTGATAATGCGGAGGAAACCTTAAGTGCGTTACACCATGTTTGCCAGAATTGAGAGGTAAATTGAGAACTCGATCAGAAAGAATGATCTTGGGAAGACCATGTAAACGTACAACATGATGTAACAAGAGGTTTGCTAACTGACTAGACGTAGGCAATGTTGTGCAAGCAATAAAATGAGCATATTTTGTAAGGCTGTCCACTACAACTAACATCACTGCACAACGCTGTACCTTTGGTAATCCAACAATAAAATCTAAGGTGATATGCTCCCAGGGTTTGGTAGGGATGAGTAGTGGTTGTAACAAACATTTAGGTTTACAATGGTCAGACTTATTTCTAGCACATGTATCACAGGCAGTCACCATGGTTTTGATGTCTTTTTTCAGAGTTGGCCACCAAAAACATCTCTTTACTAATTCTAAAGTTTTTGGAATGCCTGGATGTCCTGCTGTTGGATTAATGTGTAACCATTGAAACACCGTTTTTTGTAATTTTTATGTATGTACATACAAACAAGATTCATTTAAAGGCAATCCTTGTTTAATTGTTTGTTTGGGGTATTCACTGAGCCATTTTTGCCAATCCACAATTTTAAAGGAATCTCGAATATTGTCAAAAAGTGTTTCTGTTTCTGTTAGGCAAAGTACCTTTGAAGGTGTTATGATTGCTTGAGGAGGTCCAGTATTATGTACAGCAGTGGAATCTTGTTGAGAATGGGTGTCAGCCTTTCGATTGCCTGATCCAGGCCCAAAAGTTACTACAAAATGAAATTCTGAAAAAAAGAGCATCCATCACAATTGTCTAATTGCCAGGAGTCTCGCTGAACTCATAAATTGCAAGTTGCGATGATCCGTGAAGACAGTAATGGTATGTTTTGCTCCTTTTAAATAATAGCGCCATTCCTTAAAAGCATCTCGAGTTGCTAGTAACTCTTTTTCTGCAATGATGTAATTTTGCTAATTTTCGTTAAGTTTTCGAGACATGTAAGCTACAGGGTGTAATTGTCCAGTATTAGAGTTTCTCTGAGATAATACAGCTCCTATAGCAATATCTGACACATCGGCTTCTACTATGAATGGTAGTTCCACGTTTAGATGTGCCAAAATAGGGGCTGAAGTAAAGGCTGTTTTAAGAGTTGTAAATGCTACATCTGCTTCTTCTAACCACTTAAATGGTTCTTTCTTTCGTAACAATTTTGTAATAGGAGACACAGTATTGGAAAACTGGTAAATAAAATGATGATAAATATTGGCAAAACCAAGAAAACATTGCACATCTTTCACTGATGTAGGTGTGGGCCATTCAGTTACTGCTTTGATTTTTTGTTCTGCCATTTGCATTCCTGAAGGAGACAATATAACATCCAAAGATTCCACAGTGGTAACATGAAATTCGCATTTGCTTAATTTGCAATAAAGGTGTTTTTTTCGAATGGCTAGCAAAATCTTTCTTACATGCTGTTCATGTTCTTGCACACTGTTGGAATAAATGAGTATATCGTCTATATAGATGATCACGAATAAATCCAAATAGTCTCTTAAAACATCGTTAAAAAAAAACTGAAATGCGGCAGGCGTATTGCAGAGTCCAAATGGCATTACAGTGTATTCATATAAGCCATAACGGGTCTTAAATGCAGTTTTCCATTTGTCACCCGATCTCATTCTTACCAAATGGTAAGCTCCTCGCAAGTCCAGTTTTGTATAGATTATAGCTGTCTTCACCTGATCTAGAAGAACTGTAATAAGAGGTAGTGGATATCTGTTTTTGACAGTGATGTTATTCAATGTCCTATAATCTATACAAGTCCTCAGATCTCCATTCGCATTTGGGATAAAGAAAAGTGGTGAGGCTACTGGGGATTTAGAGGGAGGAATGAATCCGTTAGCTAAATAACAATCAAGATAGTCTCTCAAATATTTGTTCTCTTGCTCGGTTAAAGCATAAATACGAAAACTTGGGACAACGGAGCCTGGTACTAAGTCTATTTGACAGTCATACTGTCTGTGTGGTGGTAACACTTCTGCTCCTTGTTCATCAAACACATCAGCAAATGTTACATATTGCAATGGTAACTCAATGTCTTTCTCTGCAGTGGTTGCAATATGGATATTGTGAAAAGTTATAGGTCTTAACTTGATACATTCTCTGTGACAAAAGGAAGATGTAAACTGTATGGTTCTTTTTGCCCAATCAATGTGGGGATTATGAAAAGTTAACCACGGTATTCCCAAAATAAGGCCGTACTGGGGGCTTTGATTACATCGAAAACAATATCCTCTGAATGACTTTCATGATTAGTGTGATCATGACACATTAATTGAACAGGTATTGCTTGCAGGGTTACCGGGCCTCCCGAAAGCATACTGCCATCCACTGCCTGCACTCTTTCAGGACTCGCTTTCTGTTTACAAGGAATGTTCAACTGTTGTGCTATAAAATTATCAATGAAATTTCCCGTCGCCCATGAATTAATCAGAACACTCATCTTATGCTTTTGATTAAGGAAGTGAACTTCTAATTCAATACGGAAATGCGCATTCTTTGGAATGTGTACTGTAGTATTAGAAGAAGGGATAGTCACTACACCCAAGCGTAACCCTTTTTTACTTCTTGTGCTTTTTAGTTTTCCTTACTACGGTCCACGCTGGCCACACTTTTCTTAGATGGTTGTCCTTTAGTTTTTGGTTTCACAGGACATTCTTTTACAAAGTGTCCTTTGCGACCACAATATAAACATTGACCATTCTTTCGGCGCAAATCTTTGTCTTCTTTTGTTAAAGGTTGACGCAAGGTTCCAATTTCCATAGGTTCTGTGGTATTGTCTACAGGACCAGAGAAAACTTTTGTTTTGTCAGAGCGCCACTCTAGTTTCTCTGGTCTTTTTCTCTCTCCTTTTCATTCAGAAAGACGATGATCCAGCAGAAGCGTCAGATTGTGGGATCGGAACATGTAGTGGGCTGTGGATCAATCTGTGCTAAATTATATTTTAATTCTTCTTTCAATCCTTGATGAAAGAGTGCTGACCTTTTCTCTTCAGGCCATGCTGTTTTTGCCACCAATCTGTTAAAGTGCCCTAGGTATACAACTAAGGGGCCGATTCCGATCTCGGCCGGTAGTGCTCCGAATCGGATTCGGATTTACCGGATCCGATTCGGAGCCCTGTTTCCCGACCGAATCGTACGCGGGTCCGGCCGAGCGAGTACGATGCAAGCTCCCGCGAAATCGCCGACCGACTCGTACGCGGCTTCAACACGCTCCGACCGACTCGCACGGACACGACTTGCACCGCGCTATGGAGACGTTTCCCGGCCGGGTAAGTACGATGCGCGCCGCGAGCAGTCCGACCGACTCGCGCCGTCCGGCTCGAAAGAGCTGTCGGAGCCGGACTTTGGGGGTCCGCGTCGGACCCCCCTGTACGCGTAGGCGCGCGAGTCGCACACAGGGGGGAACCATGGGTCCCCCCTACCTGTGCATGTACGCCACGATGCGCATGGACGTGTACCCGCTGTAGGGGCACCCTTGTTCGCCTCGCACCCATTGAGTCAATGGGAGCCAGCGTACGCGTCGTACGACCGGCTCCCATTGACTTCAATGGGAGTCTGACCGAATCGAGTCCGATAGCATGCGAATGCATCGTACTCGTCCGGTCGGACTGCTAGGGTCCGATTCGGTCGGAATTCTCTCCGGGTCCGGCTCGGTCGGAGAGATTTCCGGCCGGAATCGGAATCGGCCCCTTAATCATTATTTCCCTGTCGTAACTCCAGAAGTTCTCAGAGTTACTGCCCGTCTGTCAAATACTTTCTCAAATTCTTGGACAAAGAGTCTCCAGTTATAGAGCAAAGGACTAGCAAAGACCAACCCTCGGAAAAAGGGAGGAAGGTGTCAACTGCCCAAAGATATGAATAGGATGCAACTACGTCTCTAGCTAATAAAGGGGAAATTAAATTCGTCCAGGGGAGAACAGAAGCAATAACTGAGGTCCTGACAACAGTGAATGCACAAAGATAAAGATAACTGTTTGTTTGAAAATAAGAACGTGATTCAAAAATGTGACATACAAGGAATATTTATTATACTTATTAATCTTTTTTACTTCTCATAATTAAGTACGGAGCCAAAAGAAGAAATCATGAACTATATACAATAATCATATAGATCAATAGAACACAAGATAATCAGATGCATAAACAAAAAGATAAGAATCTCCCCCCCACAAACATAGAGCTCGGTTAAAATCGTGGACATAGAAACATATACATATACTTCCAACAATCAAACCATTTCATACATTCCACATTCTCACATATCCAATAAAACAAATAACACACAAATTTAGTGGGGTGAACAAAATGTAGCTCCTCCAATGGTCGCGGTAGCAGGCATACGGCGCCCTGGGTCTTGAATTCGATAAGTGGACCCGCCTTCTGTAGGGATGGTCAGGTGACTAGCCTGCCAAAATGCTGGCTATATATTGGTCCCAGGTGGCGGGCACGTGATCCTTTGAACGCGGAACTCTCTCCCGGGGACTGTCTATCGCAGCAGAAATAGAAAGAGGACTGTAACACGGTCGGGCCATATTACGAGTAACTGGGATTCGGAAAAGGACACTGTAGCTCGGGAGGCCCAAACACAGATGGGTATAAGAGCTATTAAATGGGTCGGTGTGGTCCTGAATGGAAGAAGGGGAATCCCATAGGAGACAACTGGTAAGAGGATGAAAGTACCCGGAGGAGAGTTGAGACCTCGGGTTCTGCAAATGGGCAGGAAAGAAAGGGGAGGATACCGGGTTCTACAAATGGACAGGGAAAAGGGAGGATATAGAGGAAGGATAAAGGAGCTCCAAAGGGGACTCAAAGGCCAACAAGGATTGGCATAAAGTGCTAAACAACCGGCATAGGTGGTTCTGCATGCCTAAACAGACTCCCAGTTAAATCCTAGCCTCTATGTCAGGATAATTCCAAAGTTGGAGGGCGCCAAACCAGAGACTAAAGGGGCTCAGATCACTTGTTCCCAAGGGGTGTTTTCTTTCAATCCCTGTTTTTCAGCATTAAGAAAGAAAATCCAAAATACTTCCCTGGTCTTTCTAACCTTGTTCTCATCTCTTCCTCTTTCGGAAGTGATTTTCTCTAAGACCGACCATTTAAGGTCACCTTCGGTATGTCCCATCAGTATCCAATGTTGGACCAAGGGAGCGGACGTTCTTTTCCTCCGAATGTTGGATTTGTGCTCTCCAATGCGTACTCTGATCTCTCTGCTGGTTTCACCAATATAGCAGAGATTGCATGGGCAAATGATGCAGTATACTACGTTTGCGGTCCTGCAGTTGGTCATTTGATTAAGTTTGATAGTCTTGTGTCTGATGTTAATGTGATCAGCAGTTATGGCATTGTCGCAGGCCTGGCACGTGCCGCATTTATGGTTGCCTCTGATCGGAGTATCTCCTGTGATCGATTTTTTAAGGAAAGTATCAGTTTTACCCAGTTTTGCCTTCACTAGGAAGTTCCGAAGGTTCCTATTTCGTCGGAATGCAAAGGTGGGTTTGGGGATTTTAGGGACATCATCCCTAATGTTAAGCAGATGCCACTCCGAATATATGGCTTGTTGGATTTTGTGATTAAGGTTGGAGTGGCGGGTCACACAAACCAATTTTTTATCTGTCGATTCGGTCTTGGGAATAAACATGGTATCTCTGTCAAAGTATTTGGCTCTCTTGTAGGAATCCCGAATAAGTCTCTTTGGATAACCTCGGGCTAGAAGTTTTCCTTTGAGAATATCGGCATGAAAGTCAAAGTCATGGATGTTAGTACAGTTCCTACACAAGCGTAGGAACTGACTGAAGGGAATCCCGTCTTTTTGGCAGCGCGGATGATAGCTGCTGTAATGGAGAAGAGTGTTCTTAGCTGTGGGTTTGGTGTATAGGGATACAGTAATATGATGATCCCTGTGTTGTATCCACACATCCAGGAATTCAACTTTCTC
Source organism: Calotriton arnoldi (assembly GCA_963921515.1). NCBI lineage: Eukaryota > Metazoa > Chordata > Amphibia > Caudata > Salamandridae > Calotriton > Calotriton arnoldi. The sequence goes on from CAWUFW010003500.1 coordinate 554,065, forward strand.
TCTGCTTTTTTGGGAGTGAATTTAAGATTCTGGTCGCACAGGTTGATCCATTCTAAGAATTGGTCAAGATCACCCTCTTCACCTTCCCAAATTAAAAAGATGTTGTCAATGAATCTATGCCATGAGAGTATATTCTCATAGAAAGGAGCAATCTCGTTGTATATGAATTTCTGCTCAAAATTGCCCATATACAAATTAGCTACACTGGGGGCACAGGCGGCCCCCATGTTAACTCCATTCACCTGTTTAAACAGTTCTCCATCAAATTCGAAAACATTCTCACTAAGGACAATATCCAGACATTGGATAATAAAGTCAGAGTTAAGATTCGCTTCAACTTGATCAAGATATTGGCGCGCTACTAAAAGTGCCTGTTGCTGTGGCACGTTTGTATAGAGCACCTCTATGTCCATAGTAACCAAGATTTGGGTGTTGATGTTAAAAGGCATGTCTTCGATTTTAGAGATAAGATGGCCGGTATCTCTAATGTAGGATGGTAGCTGGGTCACTATTGGTTTGAGAAAAAGATCAATGTACTTGGACAACGGCTTTGTGGCCGATCCTATCGTAGACACATTGGGTCGTAAAGGGGGGTCCAGAGGGTTCTTTTGTGTTTTTGGTACCCCATAGATCACCGGAGTCCGAGTCATAGCAGGTGTCAAAAAATCAAATTCTTTTTGGTAATGATACCTTCTTGTTCCGCTCTCCTACAAATGTCAAAGATTTTGATTTTAACTTTAGTTTCAGGGTCACCTCTCATTTTATGGTAGTGTTCCTGTACTGCGAGCATGTCTCTCATTTTGGTTTTATAGACCGAGGTATCAAATAGAACTATTCCACCCCCCTTATCACAGGGTTTGATGGTCAGTTCTGGTTTGTTTTCAAATTTACTGAGTGTCATAGCTTCCTGCTTAGTAAGATTGTGTACCGGAGCTGGAATAAATCTGGTGATGTTATCAATCTTAGAGAGCACTGGTTTTTAAAATATTTCCACTTCTGGATCTCTATAGAGCAAAGGACTATCTTGACGAACCAATGGTATTGCCCAGGTAGCAGCGTCGCCAGATAAATAAGAAATCAAAAAGGCTATTCTGGATTGAGGATCAGGGAACGCACTGGGTCTATATGTAAAGTGTAACTCAACCTGAGTAAGAAATATTTGGACTTTCCCAGAATCTCCTGAAAAATGTTCTGGAGCGGCCAATGGTATAGGCGTAGGAATCGTGAGGACTATGTTTGTGGGTGATGTAGATTCCGAAGGGAGAGGAATTTTATCCCAAGCCCCCCCTAAAGGAGTCTGTTCACTAGCTCCTACCTTTGCCTGTAATTGTGCTACTTTATCAGCCAAAGCCGCAGTAACATTCTCAGATGCAACCAAATCTCTCTGCATTTGAATTACTACTTTTAACAAATCATCTAGGGTGGCCACGATAAAGCCTTGTACAGACAAGGAGGAATTTTAATTTGTGGGCTCACTATTCTGTCAATGCTCCACTTCCTCAGGGTCTGTATGTTGCTCTATAGACCCACATCCTGGCACCTCCAATTCAGTATGCTTTGACAGCGCTGAAGATTAGAGTGGCCAAGTGGGGGGAAGGGTTTTGGGAAGGGAACAGCAGGGAAGGAGACCTGTAAAATAAAAAGATTATACACATACAAACATTTAAATATATATCAGCAATTCCAATCTTGTGATTACAGATATATATATATATCCATCCAAGTACACCGTCGTTTCTTTTTCTTCCTCTCACAAACAGGCATGGACCACCAAATTAGTGCAAGTTGTGTGTTTATTCGTATGCAGCCATTACACGTTTCGGCCCTCGCGGGCCTTGATCACATGATATATATATATATATATATATATATATATATATATATATATATATATATATTTATATATCACTCTTATATTCAGAGATATTATGTATATGCTTTTTCTATTTAGAAAAGCACAGTTTTAAAACACTGTGCTGCTTTTTAATGCAAATATCAACTTGTTTAAATCACCATGTTGTGAAACTCCTAACAAATAGTTCTCTATAAAGCTCTCACTGAATTATCACGAGCCCGTGATGAGAGTCTAATTATTTAAACCAAAACGAAGTGTATTGAAGACACGCTTAATCACCAGCCAATATATAACAAGAATAACATAATCATTATGTTGAAATCTGTCATTCCATCAAATGCAGAAATGCTTCGTAATGCCATAAAGTAAGAAATAACCTCCACCATCTGTAACCTATTATGCTAGCTTTTTTTCAAATTGAAAGGGAAATGATCCTACCCGGAAGAGCATGGCCTGCTCTGAACTTGTATAAAGAAGATTATCGTATTTCATCTACGAGTCAAGATCGGAATGCGGGGGCTGGCATGCTTCGAGCGTCAGCTGAGAGGAAATAAAGGCTGGTGAAGCGCGTCTCGAAGACAACACACCAATTGACACCGCAGAGGAAAGTGTGTGTCTCAGCAGCAGTGCGCGAGCCAGAAGAGGCTTACCTGAAGGGCACTTATCTCCAAAGGCAGGAACAAGCTCATGCGGAGGACCGGAACAAAGGCGCTCCTGCCCCCACAGAGAGTAGTCTGAATAGTGAGCAACGCCCAAAGGACGGGGCTCTTTTTATAGGATAACCACACCCAAGATGGCTGCCTTCAAAGACTTTTGGGACTTGGAGTCCCCAATGCAGAATTTCACTAAAAGAGAAAGAAAACACACACTACTAAACTGTAGCAGTTTATGAAAGTTCAGATGTTATTATTCACTAACGCTTTATTGTAGGACAATGCAACCACCATCTAGCAACGCTAGAGAAATGCTTTTTTCCACACCGTGATATTCTCTCACCACGTAAACACAGGACTTCCCACAGGGGCTTACATAAGCACCTATGGTGATTCGGGGCGGGCCCTAGAACGCGCGCCACTGCAACACTAACAGAATCTTATATCACCATCACAATAAACACATCAGTCACAAAATGGCAACAGAATATGGTTATTTTGAAAGAAAGAATTTCTTCATACACCCACCTGACCTGCCCAGTTCTGTGATGTAGATGTAGAGAGTAATCTTGACCAAGGGCATAAGTCAATTGAGCATCCGTCTCATTGGATCATACCCCAGAGATGAATCCTTTCAAGATAGTCTTTAAGCCCTCAGCGTGCCCAATGTCCTGTCCTGGTAGTCACTCTAGAGAAAAATGACAGCACAAAACCATTCAGCCAACAGGCTATTATGAAGAAATAAACCACATTTACTAGCATTAGTATACCTGTAATGTGCTTCATCCATGTTTTCTTACGCAGGATAACAAGTGTCTACCTTTGACGTGATTCCCCTTTTGCATTTTTTTCCACTTGGCATGAAAAATCAAGAAGAGCTTGCTCAGTTGAAACTGTTTACATTTCTGTTCCTATCTAAGACCCTCCTTTCTCATTACAATGAGCTCAGGCTAGGCACATGCTTGGGTTCATTGTAAGAATTTATCACAAGTACTGCTGCAAACTTGTGTACGTGTAGGGTAAAAATTGGTCTCCGGCCATCTGTCTATAAAGTTGTTTTATTAAGTTTTGCTGGGGAACCCCTAGCCAATTGTATCTGTGATTCATGGTTTATTATTATTATTTGTTGTCAACAAACCCTTTCATAATCAGATTGGTGTATGAGCAGATGTCTTTGACAGTACCTAGTGCGATGTTCCGAAAAACCCTGCATTTGACCGGTTGCAGTGAAAAGTGCTTGACAAGACTTCAACACAACCTCCCCTCGTGCAAGGGTAATACACAGGACTCTCCATGAGGAAGATTGGGTTGAGGACAGCTCACTGTATGGCTCACCAATCAGATCAGTGTTCTGAGCATTTTACAATTTTAGAATATGCGTGTGAATGCTTGTACTGTCTGAACATTTATTGTTTGAAATAAGGTTTGTCGTGTGGGCAGGTGATGAACACATAAAACCAGTTGGGGTCTTTATAGATGAGTCCCAATATGTACAAGCTAATAGTATAAATGGAACCAATGGTTAGAGAACAGGAGCCTCTAAAAGGAAGGCAATGGCTGTCTAGAAGCCCATGAAAGACTTAAGCAGATGAATATGTGAGAAGTTGCTCTGGACTTTCTGTTAGCTACATAGGGTTGTGTCCAAATGCATTTCAACTGAAAGGAAGATAGTGGACAAGTGTGAACACACTTTCTGACCTCCCTCCTTGTTAATTGGACAGAAAAGAGGAATCTGCCCCTCCCTAACTTTTATCACCCTTATTATCCACCCACTCCAGAGGATGAGCTGCTGCACAAGGTGGCAGTTCCTTGGTGTTGTCTTTGTTGTGAATAACGTTACACTGAGAACAACGGGAGCCAGAGAATGGCAGTTAAGTAAGAACACATCTAGGGGACTCTAGCCCATGTCAGGTACTACTAGTATGATAAAAGCACATTGAAGCATATAGGCAACTGGGCAAAATGCACTAACAATGATGGTAAAAAGTCTTTTTAAGAGGTCACCATTGATATTAAGAGTTTGGATAATCTTAAAAAGAGATGTAAAGACCTTAAGAACATACTTAGTGCAGAGTGTTGTTGAGCCTGTTCTGGGGTAGGTGTATGGCTCGATGCCTGTGTGGGACACCAATACTTTTTTGCCTTTGCTCCCTTGATTCTAAAGACCTTTCTGTTCTCTCAGGGGAGCAAAATTTAGGGAAACCCCTTATAATCTGCCCCCTGGAGGGCAGAAAGACTGTTGCACCCATTCAGGCGTAGGGGCATGCCAATTCTTGGACATTTCAACCTCCTCCCCTTCTCTGTTTTTCCTTTTTTTCCTTAGTATCTTGTAGATGTTGTGCCCGCAGGGGCAGCAGAAGCCTGCTTCATATGTTCTGGGGTGGTGCATGACCCAATGTCTGGGAGGCCCATCCCCATCCATTATTTTTTTAGCATACTATTTTCTTGGTGTCTAGAGGGTGCTCTGCCCTCAGGTAAACCCCTAATCCACCCTTAAGGGGTAGAAAGACTGGTACACTTGTTTTTGGGAGAGGGTATATGGCCTGATAACTGGATAGGCTTCCCTACTCTTTCTTTGTTTACGCATTTTTCCATGATGTCTTGAATGCCTTATTACTTACTATCCAGTGGATACACCCCCAATCTGACAGAAAAACTTTTCGTCCCATTCTGGGGTATGGGCATGGTCCAATGCCTGGGCAGCCCCCCTTACTTTTTGATCATTTATGCTTGGTGTCCCAAGGGGAACAGATTTGGGTTAACCCCTCAATCTGACTCCAAGGAGGCAGAAAGATTGTCGGGACAATTCTGGGGTGGGGACAGAGCCCCATGTGTCAGCAGGACTCCCTTAGACACAGCCCTAATTCCGACCCACTTGGGAGGAGGGGGCAGGAAAAGTGTTGGGCCAGTTATAGATGGATGGAAGTATAGCTCGATGTCTTGGTGGGTTTCCCCAAATCCTTTTTTTGTGCTTTGTTGAGGAAGCTCTCTGCCACACGGGGGGCAGCAGGACTGTTGCCCCCTTTATGGGGTAATATTTTGACCTACTGCCTGGGTGGGCCATCCCCACCCCTTCTTATTTTAAGATTATTATTCCCCTGGTGTCTAGTGGGCACATTATGGGGGGGTACATTATGAATAAACCTTCAATCAGCTCTCCCCTAAGGGTTTGTTGACAAAAATAATAAGAAACCATGAATCCCAGATACAATTGGCCAGGAGCTCCCTAGCAGAACTTAATAAAGCAAGATTATAGACAGATGGCAGGAGACCAATTTTTAACCTACAGTACACGATTGCAGTCTGTTGCAACCCGTTTGGGTACTTTCTAACGTTACTTTTCGAATACGTTATCAAATATGCAATAAAAGGCAAATGTTTGTTGTGTGATATATATGTTTCTGGTCTCACCAGACTGCACGTATAAAATGATTAAAGCAACGTATGGTACCTGTGATAACAAGATTGGTTTAGTTTAGCACAAACACAATGAATTTTGGTGCTTTCTCGTGTGTCTTCTCGAACGTTCATCATATTCTTTGGGTTCTCGAACATTCATCACGTTCTAGGGTTTGTCCCTATGTGTAGCGTGTCTCCCAGTGCTTATTGTTCGCGTGCGAATTAAATGATATGCCAGACGATGCTCAGCCAGCAATTGAAATGCGACAAAATAAACATGACGAGAGACTATATTATGCACTGAAGCACTCGATGGAAAACAGTAATTATCTGATAGTTCGCTAATTAACCGCGCACCGTACAACCCCAGAATTTGTATCTCTCAAGTGTGCGGGAACATACGTGTAAACCGTGAGAAGCCTCTTCTCGTCAAGGGATGCTCAGAGACACTTTATTTGTAAAGACAAGAGATTGCTGCGAGTCTATCTGTAACCCGCGACCCTTGGAGAGCACTCGAGGCACTCGAGCATCTATCAGCATAGCCAGCAGTGGAGTCACACACACGGTGGAGATTTTTTGTAGGAGACAGCCAAGAAATGAGCCCAGGGCTCCGCAGCAGACTCAGATGTTACAGCTAAAATATGTATTCCAGACCTTGGCATTTGAGGCCCTCATCTCTCAGACGCGTCCTCTGTGAGGCCCCAGCTGTTGACTTTGCCACTAGACGCAGGGGAAGAAGGGCATTTGGATAAGTTAAGAACTCGAAATTTAAGTTCAGACTTCAATTAAATCCGTGTCATTTTCTGCGTGGCGCGTGTTAGACTGTGGTCACCATTCAATAGCTAGGTGTGCACCGCACAGCATGCTTATAAACGCATACACAGATTGAGGAATGTCGACTTCACAAAGCTGAATGTATTACATTTATTATACCATCAATCGTCAATTTTAATTAGTTGCTCATTCCTAAATCGCCTATTTTATCCTTTTATTTACATTTGACTGGTTATTTTGTTAATTATTGCGGCATCTTTGGCTGTAACATCTGAGCCAGGAAGCAAAACATCCTTTTCTTCAAAATGTATTGGAAAACGTGCTTTAGCACTCTGTCATGCGGTCTTTAAATCTAAATTAAATGTAGATGTTTCGCAGAAATGAGGATCCCTGTCAGATGACGGTTTTTGTATTGTATGCTTATATTTCGTGCAGGCGGCATACACATGACCAATGGAAACACTTCTTGCAATTTTCAGACGTGCTAAATATTACTTCAAATTCCACAGCATAACAACACCCTCTTCTACTGCAGATCTATGGCCGCGAATTCAGTGTAGACATGACTCAATGAAAAAAAATCATAAACAAAGGCATGTTGACTACTGACCAAGGGCCTCCTTTACAATATTTAAGGATAGGGCAGCGCCTCAAGCCTTCCTGTTGCGCTGCCCTCCGTCAACAGAAAAGGGCAGGAATCTGCAGTATATATAAGATTCGGTGCATTACTGTCCTTTCTCCCTGTGTTGACGCTCAAATGGTTGCCTTGCGCCAATGCAGGCACCCTTGCATCATAGTGTAAGGTTGTCTATGTTGTAGGGATAAATGTTGTTGTGCAGGAAGGGACACCTTCCTGCACAAAAACAATCGATGGAGGCAATTTCCTCTTTCTATGTGTGCTGTAGCATGGAGCACACATAGAAAGAGGAAAAAACGAGGAGAAATATTGTTATTTTTCCTTGCTGCGCCTCCCCTACGTCTCCCCTGGGGAGGCGTAGGCTTTTGACGCATCCCCAGGTGTACAGAATTCCCACCGTAATGAACATGGCACGCCTCCCCATTGTAGTGTGAAGCAACACAGCGACTTGAGCTGCGTTGCCTCACTCCATATATACAAGGCCATGAAAAGCCATGCAGGGTGATTTTAGGTGGCCTTGTAGAAATGGCTAAGCCCTGTGAACCACTGGAACATCACTGTTAGAACTGGGGGTCTCTAGTTGGCAATGGTTTGCACCTTTGTCCAAATAGGGACCCTTGCTTCTAGTCAGGATAAGGGGGATACACTCCTAAAATAACCCCTGCTCACCCCCTGGTAGCTTGGCACGAGCAGACAGGCTTATCTCAGAGGCAGTGTGTAAAGCATTTGTGAACACATACAGTAATACAGTGAAAACACTACAGATGGACACCACACAGGTTGTATGTAAAAATAAGTAATCTTTATATAGACTTAACACAAGACCCAATAGCAAAAATCCACAATACGGTAATCTAAAATAGACTTAAAATGATAGAGACAGTTCACGTTATCTTCAAAAATAGGATAGTCAATCAAATAAAGCTTGCAGCAACAAATAACTCTACTTGGAGTTATCACGACGTCGTGACCAGTGGAAATCCCAAAGTACGGCGCCGACCGCGAGGTGCACGGCGTCGGGCCCGGAGTCGAGCAGACCCACAAAGAACAGTACCTGGAATTCGATGAAAACAAAGACGGTGCACGGAGTCGGGGAGGTGATGCTTCGTTGGCGCCGGCGGCGTGGGTTCCTTACGACCCCAGGGGAGGTGATGTCTCGGTTCCTTACTGCAGCGCAGGGGAGGTGAGGCGTCGGTTCCTTACTGTGTCGGGGAGGTGACGTCACGGATGGCGGCGAGGCATCGGTTCCTTACGATGGTGCGGTGTCGATGGATTCGGGGGTCACCCACATCGAGGATCGGCTCTGCGGTGATGAAGCCCTGGCGTCGGTGAAGTCGGGGCTGCGGTGCAAGTCGGGACGGTGCGTCGTGAGCACTGTTCCCATTAAGGTGCGTGCGCGCACCTCTCTTAACGTGAGCGCGCACTTCCGTATGTGCAGCGCGCACACACACAGGACATCCCGCAAGATAGTCGCGCCGCTGCTTTAAAAAGCGAGCGGCGCGAAAATCAGTCACTTCCTGGATGCGGTGTGCCAGAGGAAGAGTCGGGACTCGGGAGTGCAGGTAAGGCTGGCTTTGGGGCTTGTGGGCTTGCGGCTGTTGGCACTTGCGGGGCAGATTGTGGGCTTTTGTTTAAGTATTCATGTTAATCACAGCCCCTTCACGAGCTGTGATTAACATGAATACTTAAACAAAAGCCCATAATCTTCCCACATCGCGCTTTACAAACAAAGAGTAGAGCAAGTTTAAAAACACAGCGTGTACTTTCAGAAAGTACACGCTGTGTTTTTAAACTTGCTCTACTCTTTGTTTGTAAGCGCGGTGCTGGGAAGATTGTGGGCTTTTGTTTAAGTATTCATGTTAATCATAGCTCGTGAAGGGGCTGTGATTAACATGAATACTTAGAACAAAAGCAGTGTCTTTTGATGACTAGAAAAAAAAAGGTAACAGGTTTGTCCCTCAAAAACCTAAACTTTACAAAACATACTACAGGTATGAAAAACGGTTGTCTCATGTCTACGAAGAAAGAAAAATCCACTTCATAGGACGAAAGCCCTCAACCAGCCAAAGATGACATGCTTCTTCGTAGGCTCCTCTTCACACTGATACGCGCCTGGGATCAATGTGGGCTCCAAAACTCAAGTAGAGGGTAGCTCTTGGAGATGGATGTTATCAGAATGTGCCCTATAGATGTTGGTGTGTGTGTATGATTTTTGTGCAAAGAGCTGAGGGGATAATGTTTAAATTACCTCTGAATTAGATTTGATCAGTAATATTGTTAAACTTAGCAAGGCTAGCAACCGCCAACTCCCTTAAGTGTCGCGCACACCACTGTCTGGAATATACATCACTACCAGCCAAAAAAAAATGTATTAAGTTAATCATGGTATTTTGTGAATTGAAAGGAAAAAAAAAGACTGTACCAAGTTCCATGAATTTGGAATCCATGCATTGTATAGGTCATGGTTCTAGACAGTGCTGTGTTCTTGGTCACTCTTCTTTTTTCAAATGACACCCTCTGTACCTTGCTGATACCAGCTTGGTGCTCACAGCACCCGATATCTAATCGAGAGATAGTGATCCATTTGTGAAGCCTGAGGGTGTTACTTACCTCAGTCTCCTAGAGGTTTAACTCTATCCATCTGCTCTTTGCACAAAAATCATACACCACACCAACAGCTATAGGGAACACAATCATCTCAGACATCCATTTCCAAGAGCTCGCCTCTTCTTGAGTGTTGTAGCCCACAAGGATACTTTCTAAGATACCAGTGTGAGGAGGAGTCCTGTGATGAAGAATGCGTCGTATGAAAAGTGTTTTTGATGATCTTTACAATTTGATTGGAAACAGGACTCAACGTGGACACACAAAATTTGTTCTCCTGAATTTTAAGCTTTGGTGTGAGTAGTGTGTCTATTGGACAACACCATGCCCTTTTTATAATGCGTCTAAACAACCATTCTGGGGTAACCCCTGTTGACTAATTTAATACAGAGGACAGTGTCTCTGAAAGACATCCTTGAAAGTATAGTTTGTACAGATTATGAGAAATTGGCCTTAAGGGTTTCTCTGAGCCTGCGGATAGAACCGTTGCTTCATTAGGGGAGAAATATGCTTGTGGGTTTTCTTCTGTAGAGCGAGGTTGATTATTTACCTTCAATAACATGAATATTGAGGTCAAGCTAATTTATCACGCAACTGCTGCCTGAGAGTGTAAAAACAGATCACTCACTGCTGGATTGATTTACTTGCATGAGGAAAGAGTCAAGCGTTTCGAAGGGTACCCTGGAACTCGATAGGAAACGTAGTGCTTCGCAGTCTCGCCAGGGGTATGAAGTGCTCTATGAATAATGCAGTCAGTCCACCCAGAAAGCACGTTTGGCCTTGTAAGGGGTTTGGACGTGGTATTTACATACCAGTATCCACTTATTGTAAGGCAATGGTAAATGCTCTGATATACTTCAGTCCTGACCTGCAGCACCCTTTCCCTTCCCTCCCTCACCAGGGGTCAACAGCGGCCGCTCTGAACGTGCACCTTAGCAAAGGCCTGCAGCGTCAGTGGCATTCACCCACTGCACAGTACAGTGACTCTCCCTGAGAGCCTGCTATTCTTGCTGTTGATCAGCAGTAGCAGCTCCCTTGATGCCTCTGAGCCCTGACCTGCAGCAACAATGTTCATCCACTGTCCATCCACCGTACACCACTCCACCAGTGCACCGCAGTCTTACTTGGAATCAGAAGCAGCTCTGATAATGCACCCCATTCCATAAATGAGACCTTTTTCTTTTATTCTACTAGCAAGCCTTACATTCACTCTGTCAGTGCACCTCAGACCTAAACTGCATCATTTGGATTGTTCACCCACTGCACCCAGCACTGTGCATGGCTCTGCAGACGCACCTTAGTCGTGATCAGTGTCACCAACTGATACTCCAACCCTCGGATTATTCCAATCCCGCCATAAGACAATCTGTTATTCCAGTACTGAGGCACTGGCATGTCTGTCAGAACACCTCCGCCCTGCCCTGCTGCACACAGCTTTGCCCACACAGACACACACCCCACTTCAGACCTGAATCACAGCACACAGCTCTGCACACACAGACACACACACAACCGGTTTCTTGGTTCTTCGAGGGACACACATGGAAGCCATCAGGTGCCTGTCGTGCTGGACGTGCAATGTTGAGGCAATAGTGAAACGGTGCAATAGCTGTGCCAGATGTTTACTAATCGTCTGTCCATGACGCATGCACTGCCCACAGTGCTTGATGGCGCCTGGCACGCCACACATCTAGGTATACAAATCCTGTACATCTAGCAATACGACAATGAATATTATACAGTCCTGTCCCCTGAACATTGGAAAACAAGCATTGGCATAGCAATAGGTCTCACATTTTCGAAACTTTAACATATTAGTATTGTAAATGACAGTGTATTTTATTATTGCAGGTTTTTTAAACAAATAAATAAAAGACATTGCCATTTACAATACCAATAGCTCAAAATCTGGCAAGTACGAAACCTATTGCATTGCAAATGCTTGTGTACCCTTCCTCTTAGCGAAAGGACCAGTACCATTTACAATACCGATAACTCACACTAGTACAAATGCAATGCAATAGATTTCGCAGTTACAAAATAGTTGGCTACTGCCATTTTGCATTAGAGCATTTTCTTTGTTTTTTAGAAAGGAAAAAAAATAAAAAAACAATGTCATTTACAATGCCAATAGCTCAAAATAATGTCATCGCGAGACCTATTGCATTGTAAATGCTTGTTATTTATTCCAGCAGACTTCAACATTAATAGAAAAATCTACCCTTCCCAATAAGCAATAGGAAACGAACTACAAAAATTCATCCAATCAACAGTCAGTCTATTCTTTCATACCCGAATGTCCCCTGATCAACTTCTTCTTTCTTTCCTGCTCCATCAGATAGCTGTGGTTTTTGTATTCTTTTATTCTCAGTATTTATTAATTTGTGGTGCCTTTAACTCCGTTTTTTTTTTTTAGCAATGCCTGCCGTCGAAGGGGCTCTCAGCGCTCCATTCGCAGCTTACCTATATCTTGATACATGAGGCCGCATGGGTGAGGTGTCCCACACACTATGGGGGTGAATAGCCAAGACAAGCTTTACGTGTCTTGTTGCTCTGCGGGGGGCGCGTTCGAAACCGTCATAATGATACTGACTAGATTGTGTCCCCGTGAAACCTGTGCCTTTTCCGAGAAGCCTGGAAGACTGAGATGCTCGTTTGGGTAAGTATTGACAAAACTAACTTAGAGGCAGAAGCCCGTGTAGTGGGTCTGTATTCTTGAGCACATCATGCATACTATTTGCAGTGCCACAGCGCTTTTGAGTGCCACTTAGGGCTGGGCACAGGTGGAACCAAGTATACCCTGCACAAACAGAGGGTGGTTCAGCTCCAGAGCTTCTGACCCACTTTGCACTCCTAGTTCATCCATAATCTAACTGGACACACCCAGTGCCATGCTGTAGACCTAAAAGATATTTTGCAGGCTTCGTCCATTTAATTTTGCACTACTAGCACGCCCCAAAAAGTTGACTTCCCCTGCCCAGTGCCACACATTCTATTTGCGATTCTAGTGCGCCCAACAATTTGACTGGCCTCACCCAATGCCACAATCAAGCCCCAAAGGTTGCCCTGATAAATCCCACAGTTCACAATTTGCCTGTGTTCACGCATCTACGACATGCAGGCAGACATGGAAGGTGAATATATGGAGAAAGAGTCCATCTCGGTCCTTCCTCTGGACGATTAAGTCTTATGATGGTACCACCGTTGGAGTCTTGTGCTTTTATAAACCTGAAGTGTACTTGCCTGTGCAACCAATTCATGTCATGGCGTGTTTATCCAATTTGCAAACAGACCTTAAGACCCTTAAAGTGGCGCTGTATGTGTGAAAATGCACCATCTTTTCACTTTTTCAAGTAAACGTTTGGAGTGACATTTGGCACTGCACACGCGCGCGGTCTGGTTCCTGGTGCACATAGCCATGGTTGCAGCGCAAAGAGACCCTCCACTGCCGCACACAGAGGAAAAAAATTAGAGGGAACATTGGTCGTGAGCGTCACGAGCGGTGTCCTCGGCTCCGGTGCAGGCAGCGGCCTCGGTGACGGCTTCGGAGTCGATGTCGCACGGCGTCAGCAGGCGTCGGGCCTATGGTGCAAGTCGGGGCGGTGCGTCGTGCTCTTCACGAGCGGTGCCCACGGCTTCGGTGCAGGTTACGGTGTCGCTCGCCGGCGTCGGTGTTGCAATTTCCTTCTGTTAGCAGCTAAAACAGCAGTTCTAGATGCAGGCAAACAGAAGGGGTGAAGTCTTTGTGTCCCTGTGACTTCAGGCAGGAGGCAAGCTCAGTTCAAGCCCTTGGAGATTCTCTTCTTCAAGATGATAAAGCACAGCAAAGTCTTTTCTCCTGGCCTTGGCAGAAAGCAACCACTGCAGGCCAACCCCAATCAGCAAAACAGCACAGGGGCAGTACTCCTCCTTCAGCTTCTCCGGTTCTTCTCCTTGGCAACAGGTTTCTTGATTTCCCAGAAGTGATCTAATTTCATGGGGTCTGGGCCCCAGTATTTATACACAGAAATCCTTTGTTCTCTGAAGGCAGAGAGGCCTTTGCCTAGTCCAAACCAGTTCTGGTCAGTCTTGGAGCACTTTGTGTACATGACTCCTTCTTTCCTTTGAGAGTGAGGGGCAGAGCCATCAGACGCCCGGCAGGAGGTGGAGCCAGCATTGTGGAAGGCAGGCACAGCCCTATTCAGACCCAGGTGCAACTCCTCCCACCCATCCTCCTTCAGGCAGACCTATTCAGCCTAGTGCTGACTCAACCTGCCTCCTGGAATCCCCCAGCCCCTGTCACTCACAAACCCAGACATATAATACACAACCTGAGCAGAGGCAGCTGGATGGTTAGGCAAGAAAATACCTACTTTCTAAAGTGGTATTTTCAAACACAGAATGTTAAAACCAACTTCACTAAAAGATGTATTTTATCATTCTGAGTTCAGGCATACTAAATTCGTTTTTCTACCATGTTCCCTGGGTCAGTTAGGATTATAAGGTGTAATAATCAAACTGCCTATTCTGGCCTATGGGGAACAGGTAGCCTTGCAATAGTGAAAAACGAAAATGGCTTTAATTCATTATTAGGACAGGGCACACACACACCAGGGCATGTCCTACCTTATACTTACAATGCACCCTGCCCTTGGGCCTACCTTAGGGGTGTCTGATATGAAGATAAGGGAAGGTTTAAGGACTGGCAAGTGGGTGCACTTGCCAAGTCGACATGGCAGTCACAGACTGCACACAGGCTCTGCAATGGCAGGCCTGAGACACACTTTACAAGCTGCTTCTGTGGGTGGCACAACCAGTGCTGCAAGCCCACCAGCAGCATTTGATTTACAAGCCCTGGGCACCCATGGTGCACTGTACTAGGGTCTGACAAGTAAACCAATCAAGCCAATCATGGAGTCACTAATCCATACATCAATTTACAATAGGGAGAGCATACGCACTTTAGCACTGATCAGCAGTGGCAAAGTGCCCAGAGCCATAAAAACAACAAAAACAGGTCAGAGAAAATACAGGAGGAAGGCAAAAAGTTCAGGGATGACCCTGCAAAAAGGGCCAAGTCCAACAATCACAAAAAGTGACATTCCAGCAGCGCCCAAGGCTTGTAAATGAGCCCCTCAGTGACTACATTTTCAGTTACGTTAGATTTGGGTGAAAAGTTTTTGGAAAAAAACATGCACTTAAAAAATATTACACACAGAAGATTTTACCTCATAAGTTATCAAATATGACTCTTCAAACATATAGGAATAAGTTCTGGAGCGTAGGCTGAAATGCATTATCACTCACCAGCAGTGAGGCAGAAAAACAGAAGGGACTTCATCACTCTAGGGATGTGGTTTTATGCATGAAAACCTCCAGGTTTTTTTTTCGGGGGGGGGGGGAGGTCCGAATTTTGACCTCTGGCTTATGGGTGGCAACCTCCCAAACCCACATTTTACTATAAAGTCAGGTGCCTGTAGACAGTTCAGTAAGGTGCTTTGGGTAGGTTGTATGTGAGAAATGTTACACGTGTACATGTGTAGGCAGGGCAAAGAAGGCTGTTGTGTTAATCAGCCTGCCATATGCGCACATGTAAACATACTTGTACAGGGTCACAGTCAAAACTGTATGTGGCCTGACACATAGTGATTCTAAGACTTCATATTTCCATTGTGTATCTATGAGAAAGTGGATTATGGGTTGGGGTGGATGGTATTCCACCATAAGCAATAAGGGCGCTATTCTTGTTGGGTTTACTCAGGTGCCTTACATGGTGCAGCCTTCCAAGGTGGGAATCAGCTTTCCAAATGGTGCCAAAGGTCCTCACGTACTATTAGCCTTTCCTTCCTCTGAATGAGTGCAGGACTTGCAATTTCAAAGTACTGCACTTATACACCATCCAAACTCAGAAAGATAAGTGCAGGCCACAGATCACGAAAGCACCCACACCTTAAGACTCCAATCTTGGCTGTGGAACTCCTGGTGTATCTGGATTGTTAGCATGAAATATGATCAATCTTCTTGGCTGAAACCCTACCAATCTAGCAGATACTGCAATTATTTTCTAACAGTTCTTACATCTAGATTCTGATGTAAGTTGGAAGAAAGTGATTTATTAATTGGGGCTGTTGAAGTCCACCATAAGTAATAAAATCACTGACCTATAGGTCTAATCAGAAATTTCAGGAATTTAAACTTGAGCTTAATCTCTGGTAGTTATGGCACAGAGGAACAAAACAGTTAAAAAGTCAAAAACACTCAAATTCATAAAAAAAGAGAACACTTTATTGAAGAGCATGGCAAAAATCCAATAAGAGGAACTAGAGATATACATTTATAAAGTTTTAAATAAAAATAGCACAGAATAGCATTTAATACCAAACACGTTAATCTGGTAGCGCTAGACTGAGACTTTGGTGCGATTAAGGCAGACCACTCTTCGGATACAGACACCAGGGCCCAGATTTATCATAGTATTGGGTTGCCCTTGCATCATGCAGTGTGATGCAAGGGTTATGCAATCCTTAAGTCAGATTTACCAAGCTACGCAAAGCCACCTTGCTGGCCCTACATTGCTTGGTAAATCTGGAGTAAGGCAAGGCAGCTCAAGTCGCTGCCTAGTGTTGCTCTGCTCCAGAAAGGTGTTACATCGGATGTATGATTAAACCACTACCACTTATACAACGAGTGCCTAAACCACGAAGGTTAAACAATGACCAAAGCCAAACCACTACGTATTGAAGAACGACTTACTAAACCACGAAAATTAATGAATTGCCATATAACCCGAATGTACCACTAAGTTCAAAACAACACAAGATTGTAACATAAAAAAAATGTAATTAATTTAAACAACACTTCTAATGAAAACTATTTATAGTAAAGATTCTTGAAATTAACAATCAAATAATCTTTTTTTAATAATACGGACGAACTTACAAAGATACAGTAATGGACGGTAATCAACTATAATATATTAGTCCATCATCTTTTTTCACAATAATGTCAGACTAGAATGCTAACTAAAATTGCGGCCTAAAAAACGGCAAAATAACTCAAAATGCTATTTTTATCGTTTTTAAAAAAAACAAGTTCTTACATAAAATATTATTTTTTTAAACGTTTTCCAGAACATATTTTCATTTAAAAAAAAAAAAAACAATCCTCAAATTAAACAAAAAAAACGTCCATCCATCATTTTGTGACCTTTTTACCCATCATTTTGTGACCTTTTTATCTGTGAAAACCAGAGAGAATAGTCACATCGAGCACAGGTCAGAATCGCATCAGTGATAAACAAACCTACAGTGCCATCTACTGGCCTAACAAGTCAAATTTATACAAAGTCTATCATAACAACAGCGTAATTAAAATAAGGAAATGTACAAATCTATTTAAAAAACTAATATTTGTTACTTTTTTACAAAATTTTAAAGACTAATTTCCTTTAAAAATTCATTTTAATAAATACATAATATATTATTAATTTTTTTTTTTTATTAACTATTTAATTATTGACACCAAAATATATTATTCATTCTTTTTTTTTTTTTTAAATTAACTTTTAATTATTGACACTTACCATTTGTTTAGGTGGTTGTGGTTCAGGTACAGTAGTTGTTAAAGAGGTCGTGGTTGGGGTACAGTTTGTTGTTTAGGAGTCGTTGTTAAGCCCACTCGTTGTTAGGGATTCGTTATTAAGGTCGTTTCCCATTACATCGGTGAAGAGTGGGTGTTCCCACGCATCCACCCATGTATTTTGTAATATTCCCAGAATTACCAAGAAAGTTAAACCTGGGAATGTGTCAAAATGCTACACCTTCCTGATAGAGGTGCATAGTGGAGAAATATAATGATTTCTACTTGTTTTTTCCTCTTTCTAAGTGTGAAGCCTACTGGACACGGCAAGGGACTTCAAATGCTATGATTGGATAACCTGAGGAGAAACGACTCTTGATGGTAAACAAACAATTGTAGAGCTGAGCCCTCCCTGAGCCCTCCTTCCTATCTGTGTCTCATTGCGCCACAGGCTGTTCTTTGACGCTTGTAAAACCCAAATCCACTAAATCACCCTCAGCCCTTAGGGGAGACATGGCAGACATGTTAGCAATGCAAACGTCGGTAGGTGGATTGTCAAGCCAAATATAATCCGCCTTAGGGAAACATTTGAGACAATTTGAGAAGTAACTATAAACCATCTTTGACACCAAGACCACGTTAGAATCCAAGATAGATGAGGTTTCTATAGAAGTGAATCTTACCTGTACTGATCACAGGAAACTAACAGAGCACATAGATGATGCAGAATTAGCTATCACCACAATGTGCCCCACGCTTAACAAAGTAAAGACGCACCTAAGAAACATCAGGGTTGAAGTGAAGGAACAACAGCTGTGAGCAGAGAACTCTGAAGGCCGCTCTAGATGCAACAATATCCGCTTGTTGGGGCTTTGTGAATGAGCCGAGAGCCCGAACATTGAGCTCATTCTCGAACAATGGTTGTCGGAGACTGCCCTAGCATAGAAAAATTCCCAAATTCTTCTTAATTTAAAGGGCACACTTGGTCCAGGGGCAACCCCCACTGCCAGGAGCACCCCTGCCCCCTGTTGTCAGCAGACTGCTTAATTACAGGGACCATGATCTCATCCTACAACTTTTCTGACCTAAAGACCCATGGGCGCATGAGGAAGCAGCCATCATGGCCTACCTGGAATATATGACTAAAGTACAAAGCGATGCAACTCTTACACGACCGTGAAACTGCAACTACATCGTATAGGTCTGAAATATGAACTCCTTTTCTTGAATGGTGAGGCAACGTACTTCTTCCAATGGCCCAAGGAGATCTGGGGCTGGCTACAATCGAAAGGCACACTGGTCTCTGTGGGAAGTTAACCAGCCAAGTGTGGATGGGAGCAAGAGAGAAGGAATTGGCAAGCCCAGACCTGCCGAACCATTAAGCAAGCAGAAGTGGAAAGGGCATAGTAGTGGCAGTGCTTCTACAACATGGAAAGAACTCTTTCGAGGTACAGTTGTCGAATTACAGATCAGAATCTGACTCTGGAACTAGTACACTAGGTGCATGTGGCGAGTTACAGCAACACAGGCCTATACTGAGCCCCAGATTGGTTAGCTACATAAATTGACAAGTGAGAGTGTCTTTCAGCTCTCAGAGGGCGCACTTGATATGTCTGTGTGAGGATCACAGATACCATAAACGCAACATGATCTGTTTGGAGGATCTACATAGGGGCCGTACTCATGGGAACAACAACACCGCTGTAGCACGCCCCCAAAACCCTAATTGGAATTGGTTGTTTCTCTTCTCAGTGTTCACAGTGTAAATGCTCATTGTATTCAATTGGTACGATGCATGGAACAAGACATGCCGGGAATGGGGTAGTTGAGATAGTTGTAGTTTACGTCGCTAATGTTTTAATTGTGGTATCTAACAAGTCACTAACAGGTGTCAACATAGTCTGACATTTAAAGCAAGAGAGGGAACACACGCAGTAACATGCGGGGTAGTGACACACACCGACTGAAAGTAGCATACTCCTTGATGCTCAAGACACCACCCTGACAAGGGGTATGCCTAAGATTATGATACTCATGGGACATCAGAACGTGGGAGGGTTAACACACCTAAATACAACATTCAAACATGGAACATAATGGTAATGGCCACGCCTAGAAAACCACAGGTGGTCTCTACATGCTTCAGATGGTGACACACCCACATTGCCTGCTTGCAAGAAAAGCACCTGACCCGACTAGAATTTGAGAAAATGTATAAAAGATGCGGGGCAGATCAATGGAATATCTGTTTTGGCATATTCAAGAGGGGCATTGTTTGGATTATCCTAGGGGTACTATTCACGGTATATGCAAGTAGGGTAGACCCAGAGGGTAGATATATCATGCTGGAGACCACAACACTTTGTTCGCATTTTATGCTTCGAGTACTGATCACACATTCTTTCTAGATAGATTAACGCTGAGTCTAATTCAGAATCCACTGGCACCATGGGGAGGAAACCTTAGTTGTGATCATGATGTTGATCTGGACATATGCACTCCACCCATGCCAGTCACCAGCTGCAGTAGACCAGCGCAATATTTACAAGTGCTGGATGAAGAACAGGTCGATATATGATGTGTGGAGGTTGATGTACCTCGCCCTGTGGAAATACTCATTCTACTCCCCAGTGCACTACCTCCACATGTGAATAGACCTGTTTCTTTGGAGCAAAACACTATACAAAAAATACTAGACATGGAATACCTACCTGAACCAATTTGGACCACTGTCCTTTGAAAATTATGCTTCAGTGGGTCAGATGTCTTGTAAAAATACTGACCTGGAAGTTACGCTCAGAGACGCTCCAAGAAATACCGTTCTGTGAATCTATAAGCTCATAAATCTAAAAATATTTTACCAAGAATGAGGGTTTGACCCAAACTAGGCCAATGTAGTGGGAGGCTTTCAAAGGGGTGATGCAAGGCCATTGCATCAGTACGACACAGGCAAAGAAACAGTCACTGCTTAATGATATCATGGATACTGTGTTGAACATGCACATCACTGCAGTTGATACACCCTTGCAACCTGAGAAGGCTGCCCTACTTTGTGCACTAAGGCAAAAAACGCAGACACGATACACATACTGTGAACACTCAACTACAGAGATTATACGATCTGATATCACCAGGAGGGAGACAGAGCAGGCATGATGTTAGCATGGCTTCTGTAATGGAGAAACTGCATTTAGCCCCATAGTGACTATATTACACCTACAGACGAGGCGGTACCCTCTCAAGTGGACATAAACTCGGTCCTTTGCCGACTGCTACAACAACCTCTACACAGAAGGACCTAAAAAAGATAAATTATTATATAGATTCATAGTCTTGGCCTTCATACTCATCAAACGGCACATTGTGATGACATGGAAAGCGTGTGCAGTGCCCCACATGAAACTGTGGTTGCAGCACTTGAGAAAATGGGCCAGAACAGAAAGGCATATAATCACATGACCAGATATAGGGAGGAAAGGGGGCTAATTGGACTAATCTGGGATGTATACATCACAAAACTGGAAGCAAAAAATGATACCAGACCACCTTGGATAAACACAGGTGTTGAGCAATCCATGATGAAACAGTAAGTGGGCAACACACACAACACCAGGGTAGCACATGGCTTGGCCATCACTGACCCACATTGATCCACACCACACACACAAGGTCAAATGTAGCTGTCACTGTTTGTCATAATTACAACGCCCCAACTCATTTGTGAAATTACACTGGGGGAACTCTTATAAAGGGAAGGATGGCTCAAGAAGTTCCAAATGCTGACCTGCCTTTCCTCCCTTTGTATTGTAAGTACTATATGACTGTTGGTGAAAATAAGGTAATATCATTATTCCTCTAAACCAAATGTTCATTGCTTTTGTCAGCACAATTGCATTACTGTTGAACCTAATAAAGAAATTTAAAAAACCTACCATTTTGACTATGTAATCCATTGAGCTGATGACATGGAATCTCCATGGAAACAACCTGTGTAAAGGAAGGTTTGGTATATTTAAAAAGGCATCAAATCAAGGTTTGGTATATTTAAAAAGGCATCAAATCAACTTAGGGCTACTTCAGGATTCCTAGCTCAACTAAAACACTGAGTGAAGTCTTACAGCTAAATGGATTGAGTTCCAATTAAATTTTTTCTTTCTGATCATACATGAGAAGTGCTGAAATCACAGTAAGAAATGGGTTATAGTTCCGCCGTCAGTAGTTTACTAAAGACAGAGATGGCAGATATATAATCATACATCGTAATCTAATAGGCAAAAGTATTGAAATAATCAACACATTTGACCCAAGTATAAACTGTACTGAATTCTTCCAAAACATGCAGGCCGCTCTACCTACTGATGACCTGGGCCACAAGGGGGTAAGAGAAGATATGGGCACAGCAGTGCCCAGTGGGCCCTGAAAACTATCTGCTTCACAGACTAGGTAACACTGGATTATATGGGGGCTGATGCAGGAGGTCACCCTACTTATGAACTGATAATAGCCATCCTTGGTGCAAGGTTGGACTGCTTGTACCCCCCGGGAATGGTGGTCTCTTGATGGCCCAGGGGAGAGGCGTGTCCTACTGTGTGGCTTTGAAGGGGAATATAGTGACTGTGACTACTACAGACTCGAAATCTAGTGCCTGAGGGCCGGAGCCTCCTCCCTCTGGGACTGCCCGTGCCACCCTACCACACAATCTAGTAAGTGCATGCTGGGGGTCATGCGGTTCCACAACAGCCACATAGATTGATTGATGTGACCCTTGAGTACAGAGGAGTTGGATCACAATCGCCGGAACAACTTAACAGTGGCAACAGGCCATGGGGCGTAGAGCAGGAGCAGGTCCCCAGCCGCAGGGGTGCCCCAGTGCTGATACGGAAGAACGCTTTAACCTGTAGACCCCAATGGACACCTGGGCAATGACACACACTGACACTAAACTAGACAAGATACTGGAGGTCATAGCAGATACGAGGCAGGACCTACGAGCTAGAGTGGATGCAGTAGCTGTTGAGCTAAGCATGCTGAGAAATGATCCACGAAAACTGGCAGACCGCGTTACACACACTGAAAGGGCGATAACGGAGCAACGACCATCAATAACAGACTTAGTAGGCCAAGTTTGCTTGCTCACAACTAAGGTCCAAGCTGGAAGCTAGGGCAGAAGACTCAGAGAGGTGTTCTTGCCAAAATAACCTATGCATAGTGGGCTTCCATAAGGGAGCTGATGGTGCGGACCGAGTGAATTTTTTTTAAACCTTGCTGGTGCAGGAGATGGCCCCAGGCAAGTTGTCCCCCCATTTTCTGGTGTAGTGTGCCCACTGAGTCCCAGCGCAGCGGCCACCAGCGGGAGCACCCCCTAGATCTGTGGTGGCATGGATAATGAATTACAGGGACAAGGAGGCTCTGCAGAATGCAACCTGCATGGCTGAGCCTCTCCACTATGAGAATGCCCACATATTCATTTTTCTGGACTATACTTTTTCTGTGTAGCATTGTAGGGCCCCCTTCTTGGTAGTGAAGTGCTGGCTAAAACAGATTGGACTGACCTACTTGTTGCTTTTCCCAGCTAAACTCAAAATCATACTCAGAAATAAGAGCTACTTCTTCACTGAACCAGCAGACGCATGGGATTGGGTGGAGCAGTGCCATTATGAGTACTCCATTCTATAATTACCGGCACATCAATCAAGTTCAACACAGCGACAATGTCGTACCAAATACACAGCCCAAAATGTCAAAAGAGCTGGGGTCCAGGGGGCACCGATCCCAGAACAGGCAAAAGAGGAGCAGATACAAGCACTGTCCAAGGGATCATGCTGTGGGTGGATCAGAGGTCTCTGCTGCCTCAAATTCAGGAGGAAGGAGGATCAGACAATGAGTCCAACTATTCCGCAAGCAGTAGGTCATCGATGATACTCCCTGATGTGACTCCTCAGAGAGAAGATGGTTTGTTGTGAAAGGCCAAGGAGAGTACAGGTATGAGCTATTTCAATGAGATATAGCGGGAATCCAGGGAAGAAGATGCTGAGATTGCCTATGAACATATTGTTATCCTGATAAACACTGAGAAGAAATGACTATCCCACATCCCACCACTAGAGAGACGTGCTGTTCTTCCAGAAATGGTGAAGACTTCTATCAGTCTCCCTTCCCTTTCGCCCTGCTCCTGGGTGATTATAGTGCTTACCTTCACGCAGTTAGGAGCATCCCATCCACAGGAGTGTTTATTTGATGTTTGAGAGACCACACGCTTTGGGGCCTTCCTGGGAGGGGAGTTGAGGGTTCTAGTTCTACGGTTCACACAGTCATGCAGTAGGTATTGTCTTATTTGCACACAAAATGTACCTCCTGAGTTTTGGCATGTGGAAGCGGCTGTTCAACACACTGCTCACTGCTGCACCCACCTCGTGTCCGTAATGATGTAATGGTAAGAGTCAACATATTAACGTGGAATGTCTGCAGTATGGGTACAGTGCCTAAGCGACATGCAGTGCAACACTTCATTAGAAGGAGGGGCACTCAGATTGCACTGTTGCATGAGACACACACAGCGGGAGAGGAGGACACCCGGCTGCAAAAGCACTGTAGGTGCCAATGCTTCTGCACCACGCACTCAGGTTTTGCCAGAGGGGTACTTATTTGGGTCAAGCCTGGTAACCCTTTCTACTATCTGACAGCAGAGGTAGACCAAGAGGGCTGATATGCATTGATTGAAGGACAATTGGATGGACGACCTCTCATACTGGCGATTGACATTCCTGCTGGAGGCCAGATACCTACGGCCTCTTACTAACTTCGTGAGGAGAAACTGTCCACCTGCGCTTATAGCGGTTTTAACTGCACATCGCTTTTAAATGCACAGCACGTTAACATTTTAAAATTGTTTCAAAGCTGATTTGCACTTGAAACTTGGAGAGCCTGTTCGTATTCCTCTCCCACTCACCCTCTTTCTGAGCCGTCCCTGTTCCGCCGCGGCTTGAGCCATTTGAGTGGAGGGACTTGCTCAGTGGGATTCGCCTCCTTGAACAGGAATTGAGTCTCCTGCTGGTCGGCGGGTCAGCTCTCCAGCTGTCGCCTTCTCTCTCTCTCTCTTCTTCCTGCCTAGCCTATTTAGGGCAGTAAAAGGAGTGGACGCACAGCAGACGCGCGCAGCGTCGGCGGCATTCCAAAGGCAAGCCCGTCTACGCCCGTCCGCGCCTGACCACCGCCAGCCTCCAGGACCCCTGTCAATTTTGTTCCCCAGTTATCATTAGTGGGTTGCTTTGCCCCCCTATCTAGTGGCAGTCTATCGCTATTTGAGCGAAGAACTCAAACTACTAAACAAACAGCACATGGCCATATTGCCCTGAGGCAACTCCCACTTTAGCATCCATTCCTAAAGTCACTTTGAAAAGCACTCAATATGATTCCACCCCTCACTCTAAACTAATGTTCATAAACACAACAGGAGGGAACATTGTCGAGCAACCAAAACAACTAGCGGGGCTCTGTTTTAATGCACATTCAATCCCTAAACATGCACTTGAGGTATGGAGTTGCTGGACTTGGAAAAGCCAGATATTTGCTTTATAACTTAAACTTGGCTCCATGAGTCTGCCCCCCCCCCCCGATGTGGCAACTGCCTTCCCCCCCTGAATATCAACTGACTAGACTTGATAGAAGCAATTAGAGAGGGAGCGGCCTAGCAATAGCCTTTAGCGCTAGACTGAAGATCAGCATACTGGAAACCATCAGTTCAGAATGGATTGAACTCTGTATTTGTAGGTTTGAAAAACAAGCTAAGGGAACCTTGAGAGGCGCCCTAGTCTACAGACCTCCCGGACCTAAAACTAATTTTACCAACCGCTTGACGGATATCATTGCCCCACATGTCCTAGTGGCCGACAACTTCTTTCTTATTGGAGATTTTAACTTCCATGCAGAACTCTCTTCTTCTGATACCGATACAAGCCTACTGATCTCCAACCTCAGCACACTGGGACTAGTACCAAGGGTAACTGGACCCATTCATCTGGCTGGCAACACCCTCGACCTTCTGTTCACTAATGACCCCAACACTAAGTTTGAGCCCCCCATCTCCATAATCTGGTCTGACCACAGTCAATTGAAATTCTCTCTATAAATAGCCACAAAACATGAAAATCCCAGTAATGAACAGAAACTGACCAGACCCTGGAGGAAAGTTAGTCTAAAAGCTTTTTCATCCTATTTCAGTCCCCCTCTCCTAACAGACTCCGAAAACATAGACCACACGGTGGACACCTTTGAGAATGCAATTATACAGGCCCTTGACATTATTGCTCCTCTGTCAAGGGTCAAACACAAGTTCAGAGCATCACCCTGGTTCACGGAATCTCTAAAATCAGACAAACTAGCTTGCAGGAAAGCTGAACGTAAATGGAGAGCATCTAAAAGTATGGAGGATAGACAGGCTCATAAACATATTCGCAGATGCTATCTAGAAAACATCAAATCAGCCCAAAAAACCTATATTATCAAAAGAATCGACAAGGCTGCAAATTCGCACAAGGAACTTCACAAGATTTTAAAAGAATTTACTAATCCCTCTTCCTGCCAATATGACAGCCTATCCACACAATAGTGGGTAAACACACTGTCCACCTTCTTTGAGGAAAAGATTGACAGTATTCATACCACCTTCCTCAATCAGAATGTCGAACAGCACTTCTAGAAGAGTTTGTTGAACTTACTCAAGAAGAAGTTAGTAGTGCCCTCCTCAAGATTAAATCAGGTTACCCCGTCGACCCTGTTTCGCCCCACATTCTGTCAATGCTGGCCCCAGTGCTTCTCAAAAGTCTTACTGACATTTTCAACATGTCCCTAACTCAAGAAACTGTCCTAATTAAATGGAAAGCAGCCAGGGTCAAGCCAGTTCTGAAAAAAACGTCGGCTGATCCCAAAGAGCCTAGCAACTATCGGCCTATTTCCCATCTCCCCTACTTTGGAAAGGTACTTGACTCTCTTGTCAACAAACAGCTAACAACCTATTTAGAAAGCCATGAACTATTAGACCCCTCTCAGTCAGGTTTTATGGCTGGCTACAGCACTGAAACCTCTCTGGTGGAGGTAGTCTACAATATAAGACTTGCCCAGGACCTCGGGCATTCAGCTATGCTTGTCCTGTTAGACCTGTCGGCTGCCTTCAACACCATCTCCCACGGTATATTAGAACAACGACTGTGGGAGATGGGCATCAGAGGATCAGCCCTAAGCTGGCTTAGAAGCTACCTAAAATACTGAACTTCCATCGTACATCTTGCCACCCTAGTCTCTTGCAGCCTGTTGGTAGACAAGGGAGTCCCCCAGGGATCAATACTTAATCCCATGCTTTTCAACCTCTATGTGGCACCCCTATCCAAGGTGATCAGATATTATGGGTTTGACGTATTCTCATACGCTGATGATTCCCAGCTGCTAATCACTATCGGTCCCAATCCAATTGATACCAGAATTAGATTAAATAACTGTATGGTTTATATTAACTACTGGATGCAAGCCAACCATCTTCAGCTTAATGCCAGTAAGACTGAGATCATCCTATTTGGAAAGGCACATGAACTCTGGTCCAACGACTGGTAGCCCCAAAGTCTTGGCCCCTGTCCACCTCTTGAACCCAAAGTACATAACCTTGGAGTAAAAATCGATGACAAGCTATCCATGAAAGACCATGTAAACCAAATAATGAGCACCTGCTATGGCTTAATGCGGAGCCTATGTAAGATCTTCCAATGGATTCCAGTAGAGTCAAGAAAACCTTGTCCAGGGTTTAATCATCAGTCGTCTTGACTATGGAAATGCTCTGATGGCCTCAATTAACGAAGAGCTTGTCACCAGACTCCAAGTATTGCAGAACACAGCCGCCAGACTGGTACTAAACCTTCCATCTTGGACCACTTCTGCGCCCAGTCTGAAAGCTCTCCACTGGCTCCCAATTAGGAAATGGATCCGTTTCAAGATCAGTTGTCTGGTACACAAGACCTTATATGGAAATGGGCCAAGTTATCTGGCCAAGAAACTAAACTGATATCTTCCTCACAGGAATCTTAGCTCTGGAAC
This sequence comes from Calotriton arnoldi, assembly GCA_963921515.1. Classification (NCBI taxonomy): domain Eukaryota; kingdom Metazoa; phylum Chordata; class Amphibia; order Caudata; family Salamandridae; genus Calotriton; species Calotriton arnoldi. The sequence goes on from CAWUFW010003500.1 coordinate 581,627, forward strand.
TAAACATCTTCTCACTCCACTCAGGGTGCGCACGGCGGCAGATCACTTACCCATCTACCCCCCCGCTTTTGGAACGAACTCCCATTGCAGCTTCACACAATTTCTGATCACAAACAGTTCCGAAAAAGGCTTAAAACCTGGCTATTTTGACTGCCCACCCTTCTCCTATCAGCCGTCTATCTTCGCCTTCACCAGCACTCGCTACAGCGCTTTGAGACCCCTCCGGGTGATATGTGCGCTCAATAAAACCCTATGACTATGACTATGACCATATACTCACCAAACACAGCGCAGTCAGCCTTCTTGTCCCACTAGTCAGATGTGATTACAAGGTGGGCACATATTCCACAGATAATTGGAGGGGAATAGACACTAACTTGGACCCCTCCCATCCCCCCTACCAACCTCCTCAGTGGTGACTGCCACTGCCCACCTTTCTCATTAGATCACACACTGGTCCTTCATGGATTGCTGTAGACTGCTTCATCCAAATGCTAGAGAGTACTCCTATTTCTCATCCCTCATCATTTGCACATGAGACTGGACCAGATTATTTGTGACCCAGCCACAAGGCTACTGACTGTGGGCGCAGAGTATCTGGGAAAGACCTTCTCTGACCATAACCCCCTGCAGTTACAGTTAGAATGGGGAGCACCAAGAGCACTGGTTACCACATGGCGATTGCAGCCCACAATACTTGAAGACCAGGTATTTTGAGAGACAACTAGTGAGGTGTTGTCACATTACTTAACAGAAAATTGGGACATGCCTCCTCTATGCGAATAGATTGGGAGGCGCTAAAGGTAGTGCTCAGGAGGCATTGCATATGCGCGATGGTAGGAGTCAGAGCAGATCTGCAGAAATACTTATTGCACATTGAAGCAACACTAGGGGCTATAGAAATGGCTGTCCAAGCTGACCGTGCAAGACAGGTAGAACTTACTCAGATGTAAAGGCAGCATGTGCAGCTAATAGAACAACTAAGCTGTATAGACTTCAGGGCATACCAGGTAAAGAGGCATGCAGAGGGGGAAACGTCAGGACTGTTATTGGCATGGCTTCTGTGCAGCACTCAACCAACCATGCCCATCACTATGATACGGACAACCTCGCTGCAAGTGGCCATGAACCACGTGGACATACACCAAGCATTCACTACCCACTATCAGCCTCTCTATGACCCTCCATTCATGGATTGCCTACCGGCTACACAAATTTTCCTTGACACATTTACACTACCTTCCATAGAACCCGAAGACAGGGAGGAACCTAATGTACCCATCACACTACAGAAAATAACGGGGGCATTACGGGGTGCTGTCACATAGAAGACACCAGAGTAGATGGGTTTCAAATTGAAATCTATAAGGCATATGCGAATCTATTGACCTTCAAACTGCTGAAGTTATGTGTTATGTTAATTTAATTTATAATGCACACAAATCACTCTGGGAGAGATATCCCGGCACCACACAGCACATAACCAAATAATCAGACTACTTAGGCCAGAAAAAGCAGTGTTTTAAGATATTTTCTGAATTTGAAGTGGTCAGAGCATTGACAAATGTGGATTGGGAACTTATTCCAAAGCAAGGGGCCTAAGTAGTAAAAGGATCTACAGCTTGAACGAGATTAGATTTAATGATCAGTGGTACTGTCAGTAAGGCTTTATCACTAGATTTTAAAAGTCTGCCTGGATGATAGTGGATGATTTTAGAGGAAAGGTAACTCAGACCTTTTCCGTGCAGGGAATTATGGGTCGCATAAATAACCTTGAAGATGATTCGTTTAAGAATCAGCAACCAGTTAAGCACATGTAAAAGCGGGGCCGAGGCCATCCTGGTTTTAAGATTGTTGATGAGTCGTGCTGTGGTGTTTTGCACGACTTGCAGTTATTTTAAGGCGGTCTCATTTATGGAAGCCAATAATGCATTTCAATAGTCCAGGTGGCTCATGACCAATGCTTGGACTAGTGTTTTCCTTGCTGAATGTGGGAGGAGGGGGGAAACTCTCCTTAACAGAAGTAACATATGAAAGCAGGTGCCAGTGGTAGTAGGAACTTGTTGTTTCACAGTGAGAGCTTGGTCAAGGCAGACACTGTAGGACTTGGCCTTTTTGGTTAAAGTTCCCTAAACTTTTTGCTTACCCCCCTAGACCGTTTTCCTGACCTAGAGATGCCAATTTAGATGCTTTGGGTACTTTGCCACTGCTGATCGGTGTCAAAGTACAGGAGTTCCCTGTGTAAAATGTATGGTGATTGATTGGCCATGATTGGTATGTTTGCCTTACTAGTAAAAGTCCCTAGTGATATGCACTGTGTGTGCAAGGGCTAGTAATGCAAGGGCGCGCAGAGAAGGGAACTCAGGCCTTCAGTGTAGGGCCTGCGCGCAGAATGCTAAGTTAGCATGTTGTCCTGACAAGTGCAACCACTTGTCAGGCCTGACTTTCCCTTTTACATACACATGGGGCACCCCTGTGGTAGGTCTCAGGTAACCCCTGGGCAGGGTGCAGTGTAGGTAAAAGGCAGAACATAAACTGAGGTGTGTGTTGTGTTCTGGCAGTGAAAAACTCTCCATTTCGTTTTTCACTGCTGAAAGGCCATGCTGCCCATAGGACAGAATGGGGGAGGCTAGGTGTTGTATTTGTTAGCCTAGTTTCCTGTCAGTTTATAATGGAGAGGTGAAGTTTGGTATGTGTGAACTCACAGTGTCATAATGCATCTTTCTGTAAAGGTGGTTTTGTCACTGTGTGTTTATAAAACCACTCTTTTAGAAGTGGCTGAGTTTTGTGCTCTGAGCATTTCTGTGTGTCTCTGAAATGTGGATTGTCTGTCTGGAATTGAAAGGTGAGAGGAGCTGGGAGAGGTCTTGACCCAGGGAGGGGTTGAGATGGCACCAGGCTGACCTGCATCTGGAGTGTAGGGGGAGGAGAAGCCTGGGAGGGGAAAAGGCCTGGGCTGGTGCTATAAACCAATTGACCCATCTCCTGCTGAGTGATTAATGATCCACACCCCCAGTATCAAAGGGAGAGAGGTGACACTGGGAGGGAGACACCCAGAACTGATTTAGGGAGGGGTCAGGGACCCCTGAGCACATACAAACTTCAAAGACAGTAAGGGGTATAACTATGAGAGCTGAAACCCCTGAATGTGGGAATGAAACAGATATGGATTGAGACTGAAAAGGCTTGGACCCATTCTGTGGTCAAGAGGAACCTCTGCTAAAGAAGGAACAACTGAAGAGACTGTGGTGGATAGACCAATCTTTGCTTCGTGATCTGGGGCTGGTCTGCAGTTTGCTCTTCTAACTAAGGAAGAGGCTGTTGGGACTGTGCTTGGAGGCGCTGGGTCCCCCTGCTTGAAGAAGACTGTGCTTTGTGCTGTGTCTTGTAACCCCAAGGGCCCAAGGTGAGCTGGCTCCCTGTTTGGAAATACAGGATCATAAAAGTTTCCGGAGAAGTCCCAAGCAACGCGGTGTGCGCATGCTTTGTGCCGCTTGAGACCCTCAGAAGTTGTGCCGTGTGATCGTGGGCACGCAGGAGTAAGCTAAGTCTAAGACGTGCAGAGTGCGTGTCGTGGTGCAGGCCAAGGCGTTGGTGAGGAGCGTCTGGTCGTGGAGTGCACAGGGAGACGAGGCGAGGCTCGGACGCGCAAGTGTGCATGTCGTCATGCAGCCTGGGTGCTAGTGAAGAGCGCCTGGGCCTCGTGTGCACCAAAGGAAGCAGCGAGACTCGGACGCGCAGTGTGCGTGTCGTGGTGCAGTCAGGGCATTGGTGAGGAGCGCCTGGACATCGTGTGCACCAGCGGAAGAAGTGAGTCTCGGACGCACTGGGTGCGTGTCGTGGTGCAGCCCAGGTGTTGGTGAGGAGCGCCTGGGCCTCATAGGCACCAAAAGAAGAAGTGAGTCTCTGACGTGCAAGGGTGCGTGTCGTGGTGCAGCCAGGGCGTGAGGAATGGCGCCTGGACATCGTGTGCACCGGGAGAAGAGGTGAGACTTGTACGCGCAGGAGTGCGTGTCGTGGTGCAGCCAGGGCATGAGGAAGAGCACCTGGACATCATGTGCACCGGGAGAAGAGGCGAGGCTCGAACGGGCAGGGTGCGTGTTGAGGTGCAAGCCGAGCATTGGTGAAGAGTGCCGGATCATCGTGAGCACCAGAGAAGAGGCAAGTCTCGGACGTGCGGTGTGCCTGTCGAAGTACAACCTGAGGTGCTGGTGAGGAGTGCCTGGTTAGGTTGTGCACCAAACTGAAGTAAAGTCTCCACAGTGCTGAGGGCGGGTCTCGGTGGGGACCGAGTCCGCTGGAGTGAGGGCCAAGTCATCGGGGCCCTCGGAGTCCATCCGTAGCGGCCCGGACCGGCGGCCACAGAAGAGCTGAGCCGCCGGCCCGAGTCTGCCAAAACCCGTGATGGAGTTCTGGATCAAAAAAAGGAACAAGGAGACCCTAAAAGTCTGACGGGACCCAGGGTGGACATATGTTAAGGAAAACAGTGGTCCCATACAAGGTAAATAGTTACAATATCACAATTTTACAATCAAAACTGGGATTACGAGTGTATCAAATGAAAGAATAGAAATATTTATTAACAATTTAAATTCAACGCACAAACTATTATACACAAGGGTGAGTGAGCAGGACGTGACAGGGTAATGGGAAATCAGCCGATTTCCGTACCGCAGGCAAGTGACTTAAAAAGTGACTTTTCAATTTGTGAGAATGTAAATAAGCAAAAAGTCACAATCAAATTTACATCTCATACTCCACAATTAGATATAAATTACAGTATAGAGTTGAAGATGTATGTGTCGAATTTAAATTGTTAATAAATATTTCTATTCTTTCATTTGATACACTCGTAATCCCAGTTTTGATTGTAAAATTGTGATATTGTACCTATTTACCTTGTATGGAGTTCTGGATCAAGGCCCAAGTCGCTGGCGTCGGGGAGGAGAGTGGGATCGCGCCCCCCCCAGGTAACGTGGATCAACACCTGGGGTGGTGTGCGGGCCCTGAGGGACACTCTCTCGGCATCCCGCTCAGTCAGCTGCACGAGCCGTTGCTTCTGCTCGGATCCCGGCCGGTGCTGACCCAGGACGGGGCAGTACTGGGGCCGGAGTGGGAAGCAGTACTTTGTGTGTCATCATTTGATCCATAACGGGGGCACTGTTACTGGAGCACGTAAAACTGTCGTATTACACAATTGCATTATTGCTGTTAACGAACTATCGAACTGTCGTATGACGCCTGACCTCATTTGTGCCTAACAAACTTTATGCTTGGCGCGCTACGCACTGCGTTATTTCTCCCATGCATATTATTTGATTGCAACGTAGCGCATTGTATGATTTCGTCAGTGCACAGTATCTAAGTATAACGTGGCGCAGTGTATTATTTCTCTATTGCACCGCACAGGATTGTAGCGTGACACATTGCTTTGTTTCTTCCTGGTACAGGGCATGCTGGTGGTGATACGCCTTGCAGTACTCCTTCAATTGCAAAGTACATGACTGTGGCGCTACGTAAGGCATTATTTCTCTGTTGCACAGTATAAGAGAATATCGTTACGCATTGAAGTATTGTTTCCTTATGCAACGTGTGTGTTTCTAGCAATACGACTGGTCTAACCTATTGGGAAATGGTTAGAGAAGAGCTTAACTGTTGGTTAGACGCGGTGGTTGGGATTAGAACCTGCCAACCCACCAGAAAGAATACTACCCATTCTTATATGTTGATTTTGTATTGTGTGATCGTATCTTATAATTTCTTATATAAAGATTATACTCTTTTTATCAATACTCGTGTGGAGTCTATTTGTGATGACATCATGTGGTTATTGTGAGCATGGTTGCACATACTGAACACTCGTGCCTTGGAGATAAGCCTGGCTGCTCGTGCCAAGCTACTAAGGGGGTGAGCAGGACTATCTCAGACGGTGTCCTTACTTAGCCTAACGTTGAAGCGAGGGGTCGAGGGCGCACGCCTCCAGCATTTGGTGGCGGCGGTAAGCGACAGGGACCTCCACTTCCAACAGACACCTACATTTTTAACAACAAATTTAGGAGTAGTGGCAATTCCTAGCTCAGATGGCCACCAGTTAGGTGGCCAAAACTGTTATGTCAAGAACGCTCTGACAGAAGGCCAGCTCCCGCTTTCACCCGCTTTCACAGAGAGAATCGTTACTGGTGTCACTTCCAAAACCTGAGAGGGATTCTTTGGAGTTATCCTCATATCGCCCACTTTCCATGTTGAGATTGGATTATAAGATTTGCATATGCTAAGGCTGATACATCCCAATCAGAATGGCTTTGTGCCAGGGAGGTTACCATTCTCAAGCTCCGATGCCTACATAGGGTGATGAAGCTCTCTCTAGTCCAGTGGCCCTAAGCTGTGTGCATGGTACTGGACTAGGAGAAAGGTTTTGAAACCATAGACAAGAGCTATCTATTCTTAGTCCTGACCAAGTTTGATATCACGGGCAGGCTGCACAGGCTCATCGATCTATTATACTCCAAGTCCACTGCCAGAGTGAAGATTGGCAAATACATTTCCCCACTGTTTCCAGTGAACAGAGGTACACGGCAAGGCTGTCTGCTGTCCCCGCTGCTCTTCGCTCTAGTGATGGAACCACTCACCCAGAGGCTCCGACATAGGGTATAAAACTGGGGCATTCCGGTGAATGGAGAGATGCACATTGCTTCACTATATGCAGATGATGTATTGATCTATATCCGAGACATACGTGAGGGAATAGCCAACATTCAGGATATCGTACATACCTTCCAAGCTGCCCCAGGATTGGGAATGATTTGGGCCAAGTCCTTTTTGTACCCTTTACATCCAAAGTGCCCCCAACAGCAGTTCGTGGTAGACCAACAGCTTTTGCAATGGGAGTCTCGGATATTTTGAAACCTGGGAATACACATTTATCACTAGATGCGGGATCTCATAGCTGGCAGTCTCACTAAGGCCATCGCATCATTCCACCCCAAAATGGCGTTCTGAAGCACATTGCCATTCACGGTGCAGGGCAGGGTGTTCTTTTAAAAAATGGTGATGCTCTCTCACTAACTTTACTACTTTTATAACCTTCCAGTACATGTCCCCAGATCAACATTTCATGCACTGCATTCCACCCTAGGGAGCTTCATCTGGAACAAGGGGAGGCACCAGGTGGCACTCTACAAGCTACAATTACCCATGAACAAAGTGGCCTGGGAGGCCCAAATTGTGAGCACTGTTACTTAGTGGCACAGTTACAGTGGCCTGTGTGCTGGTCAGCAGGATGTCTTCCAGAGGAACTGGGACTCCCCACTTCCACACTGGTGCTGAGTGTGGTTCGACAGACCTTTCTCTCCCATGCACGACCCCCGCTGTACTCTAATATACTGATGAGAATAGCCTGTGACAGCTTTCACAGCAGTGTGTGACTAATGCAGCAAATCCCTCAAAACTCTCCCAAAATACAAATAGGCTCCATCGCCCCATTTAATGTCATGATAGGGAGAGAGGGTATGGAGGTGTGGGAGGCTGCAGGAGTGGGCACATTGGGGCCTTGTTTCAGGATGGGGTACTTATTCCCTTTGATAAGTACAGGAGGAAAATGAGCTCCCAGCAGGTCATTTTCCTGACCCATGGCCGGCTAGTAGCTGAATTAGACAGACTTTGGCACAGACTCAGAGCCGGACCAGCACCCACTCATTCACGCACTACACATAATTAGCGGAGGTTGCTGACTTATCACATGGTTTGTCTGATGCCTGGCGTACACTATACGCGACTCATTATCTGCAAACCCACGGAAGCTGGGAAGGGGACATAGTCGGAGAGCTCACGCAGAAGGAATAGGAAACAGTGCTTATATTCCCTAGGAACTGTCATGGAACACTAAGCTTCAGTACATACAGCATAATATCTTGCACAGAACCTACCCCACACCAAAAGCACTCCACTATATGTTTGGGTCATCTACCGATTGCTCGCTCTGCCACCAAGCGGGGGTAGAGATGACACATGTTCTGGAGCTGTCCGACCACTGCAGCATTTTGGGAAGAATTTTCAAAAGCATTAGCAGAGGTGACTGGCTGCACAAAAGTCTGCAGAACAGAAGGCTCATTATTAGGGCTATTTAAGCGCTCAAAAACTGCAAAAGCCACAAATCATTTATTTGACTTGGCACTACTAATGGTCGGCAGGCTTATTGCCATGCACTGGAAAGCTCAGACAATTCCAGATGTGAACCACTGGTGTGCGGGGATGCTTAAGTGGGGAAGGGTGAAAGCAGTAGCATTGAGACAGGATGAGGCCCGCGGATTGTGCAAGATCCCCAATGTAATGGATTGGGAGGCACTGATACAGGACCTACAAACTTACAAAGAGGAACTAAATATCTGAGCCCTTGTCTGGATCGGCACTTAGTCTAGATCTCTGGGTATCTGGAGCTGTGACCCTACTCTTCTCCCTTACCTGCAGCAATTTGGAACCCCCTTACATGACTACACAAATGCTACTCCACGATATGTCTACCATAATACTGAATTGTATGTCACTTTTGCATTGCATTGCAGGGAGGTGTAACATTGTTACATGCAACAGAAGAAAAAGCAACCCGACGCTGTCTACAACGCCGCTGCCGACTCCATGTCCTGAAGGCACGGCAGAGGGCACTGCTGCAATGCCGCACCGCAACCCTGGTCTCACCGACGATGCCATCTGACGCCGCCACCGAGCCGCTGCTTGTACCGTGACCTGTGGGCACCGCACTTCGCACCGCCTCGCTTCACGATGCTGCCTTGGTATCCCCGACAACGCCGCTCCACACCGACATCGACACCGCTGCTTGCACCATGGTTCGAGGGCACCGCTCATAAGTTACACAACGCACCGTCCTCATCCTGCATCGCAACCTTGGCCTGCCGGTGCCATTGACTCCAGTTCGTCAGCCAACAACAACGCTTCAGCAACGACGACGCCGCTGCTTGCACCGTGACCTGCCAGCACCGCGACGAGCATCGCATCACTTCGCACCGCAGCCCTGGTCTCATCGACGCCACTGGATGACCATCACCGAGCTGCTGCCTGCACTGCGACCTAAGAGCACCGCATGCCGCACCGCTGTACTTTGCACCGCAGCACCCGACGCCTGCCGAAGCCGGTGCTCCTGACTTCAACCACGAGGAGTTCGATCTGCAATGCGTGTGACTTCAAGGGTCCGACGACTCCTGCACCGACCTCCAGAACTGACGCATGCGGACGCAGTGCCTTTGGAGCTCAACAAGAGGTCGCAGACACCCTGCATTTCTAAAGGTACTGTTTTGTGGGTCTTCCCGACACCGTAGCCGGCCCGCGATGCCGCAGTCAGCCAGAACTGTTTGGAATTTGTTGTTCATGATTAGGGCTCCCGGTTTTATGGTATTTATTTTTTTACCATTTCCGTCTGTATTTATCCATATTTATTTTTTGGTCATTTTATCTGTATTTATCCACATTTATTTTTGTCACAAGCAAATGAAGTTGCTGCAGCTAGTATTTTTTCACATTTATGCGAGAGGGGCTATGGAGAGATTGTAACGACTGCACGCACTTAGAAAGTTACCAAACAAAATTGAAAACACTGGAAAACAGAACATTCTGGGGCAGATTTACAAGCCCCTTGCGCCACTTTTGCGTCACTTTTCCCATGTTCAAAGTGAACCAAAAGTGGCGCAAGGGCTTGTAAATCTGCCCTCTATTTTTAAAAAAGTGTGCATTTATTGTACTGACATCTAAGGCAGATTAAGCAGGTATTCTTAAACAGCGCGTTCTAGGAGGAAGGGATGTTGGATACAGCCTCTGTTTTAGCAATGTTTGAAATAGTTGTTTTTGTGATGGCATCAAACACGCACTGTGGTACAAAATCTCTCCTGAAACTTACCTGCAACCTGTTCTAACCCTTTGTGATGCAGAGAGCAAGCGCAGCGTTAATGAGGAAGATTAGAAAAGGAATGAAGAAGGCATGAGAGCATAGGAAATTACTTTTGCAAAGGCAACAACAAAAAAGGAACGAGACTGCGATCCACATCTCTCGATGGAGATAGCTAATTGCACAGAAGCAGCTGGCATTCCACATGTAAACAGTTAAAAAAAAAAAAAAAAAATTTTGTGTTTTCTTTAAACGGGGTCTCCATAATGTTTGTACACTGGCAGTATGTTAATTTCTTAATTCCTCAAAGCCTGCCACCTGCTGTCGAGCACACCACTACCTGCTAACAGGCCTCTCTGCCTTGCCGCCACTGATTGTACTCACAGGCTACCTTATTAGCGCTGAGCCCAGCAGGCCCCGCCAGATGATGCCTAAATTTCTATCAGTGAGCCGGCCTCCTAATGCACCCATTAACACCTCGTGCTCGCCTATAAGGCATTGCTAGAATGGACACAGTGCTGCTTTAAAGGTCAAGTACTTGCATTTCTTACTGCGTCCCCCACCTCTTTAACATGCAACACCTACCACCACCTGCTGCTTTGTGCTTCTACCTTAGCAGTTCTCTTAAAGGGGCCTAAGTGGTGTCGATTAGTAAGAGGAGCGTGGCGAGGTAACCCTGGGCAGGAGTGAGGCTGCGGCGCACAGTTTGTCAGTATTTTCCCGTTTATAAGTTATAAATACAGACAAAAGAAAAATACTTTTCCGTCTGTATTTATCTGTAACAATCCGTTTAAACGGAAAACCGGGAGCCTTATTCATGATGCCGTGATAGCCCCAGATGGAGCTATCGACTTCAATGAACTTTATTTCAAGTTTATTTTGATAACTGAAGATTTCTAAGTACTGTATTGTGGATTTTTATCATTTTTGGTCTTGTCTTAAGTATATAAAAATATTGGATATTTTTCTAAACTGGTGTGGTGTCCTTTTGTAGTGCCTTCACTGTGTTACTGTTGGTTATGTGCAAATGCTTTACACGCTGTCTCTAAGATAAGCCTGACTGCTCGTGCCAAACTACCAAGGGGGTGAGCAGGGGTTATTTTAGGAGTGTAACTCCCTTATCCTGACTAGAAGGAAGGGTCCCTACTTGGACAAAGGCGCAAACCTTGCCAACCAGAGACCCCCATTTCTAACAGTAAGGCATTGGACTTTAGAGGATTTAGATTTCCCACTTCAGTCTTAGCAACAGTATGGAAACTGCTGATTTTCAGAGGGGTTATAATTAATAGTCTCACTTTAGTTTGAGCAACAGGAGGGAAAGTGACTTTGTAGGTCTTAGATTTACTATTCCTAGTCCTGTCTAAGCAACAGTTGGGAAAGCGTTAATCTTTGGAGGGGTTACATTTACTACTGCCATTCCAGACTAAGCAACAGTAGGAAAAATGATGTACTTTGCAGGGGTTAGAATTATTATTTTCACTCCAGTCTAAGCAACAGTAGGGAAAGTTTGTTTACTTTCTTTATTGAGCCGCTCGCATTAAGAATCCGTGGTAATCCGGAAATTAAACCACCAATAGAAGGAATGGCGAAAATAAAACTATTCGCTGACGATATAATTTTATATCTGCAACCAGATAAATCAAATCTTGATCTAGTCTTGTTCGAATTTAGCAAATATGAAATGATAGGCAGATATAAAATTAATCAAAATAAAACCGAGGTTCTGGCCTTGAATGTGGACTGCAATTTTCTACCAGCTAATTTAAAATCTCAAGCTCTAAAAATAGAAGCTATTAGATATTTAGGTATTTATGTTTCTAGTCAATTTGAGCAACTATTTAATCTAAATTATTTAGCAATGCGAGATAAAATTAAGGGCTTGCTGGATAGATGGATCTTTTTACCATTGACTTTGATTGGTCGTGTAGCACTTATTAAAATGCCGATTCTTCCTTTATTGGTTTTTCTATTTATTAACGTACCGCTAAAAATAAATTCCCATTTTTTTAAAGATATTGAGTCCATGATCAGAGAATTTGTTTGGAACCGAAAAGCACCTAGGGTCAGGCTACCTATATTGCAGTTAGAAATAACCCAAGGGGGACTAGCGCTACCAGATATTCGTACTTATTATTCGGCGGCGGTCCTCGATCTTTCAGCATGACTACTAGATCCTAATGGTTGGTCGGACAGGTTTTTTATGATAGAATGATTCAGGAGTCGGGTTCGCAAGTTTCTATTTTTCTAAAAACAGCTAAACTACCCAAAAAGACCCGTTATAAGACTATTCAGGATTTTTCTGATAGACTCCAGACCTTCTTTAAACAAGCTGGGTTTGGTGGATTTTATTATCTCAATCTGGAGGAATCGAAGGTTCTAGGGCTCCAAATCCATTCCACTAAATGTAAAAGATGGAAGGACTGTGGTCTAGGTGAATTGGGTTCCTTTTTTGCCTCAGGGAAATTCATTACTTGGCAGGAGGTCTTAGTGAGATCCGATAATCGTTTAGCAACGGGTTTCTTGGAGTACCTCCAGATATTAAACTTTATAAATAAATACAATATGGCAACATGTGGGACATTATCTGCTCTGGCCAACGCCTTATATAAAATTTAATTAAAAGGCGTGGGAAATTGGTATACTCTACTAAGAAAAGGCCAAGAGTCCCCTCTGGTCGAAGAAATTCTCAGTAAAATAACTCGTGAAACCAATTGCTCCTTCACGAGACAGGAGTGGGAACAAATTGCTCAGTTAGGAAGTAAGGCTCTTAGAGCAGCCAATTTCAAAAGGATGTCTTTTTTATCTCGCTGGCTGGCTTACTACACTCCGAAGGTTCTTAATAGACGCTTTTCCGAAGTAGATAATAAATGTTTTCGTTTCCAGCTTCAAAATGGGGGAGATTGGCTTCATATATTTTATACATGCCCGAAGGTTGAAGTTTTTGGCGTGAGATTTTCGCGGCAATGAGCTTAGTAATTAGAAAAGAGCTTGAACCTGAAACTGAGGTGGCTCTTTTTGGCTTGTCGAGAAAAAGAACTGATTTGTCTAACGCCGAAGAGTCTTACGTGGCGATTTGTTCGTTAATAGCCCGCTCCTTAATTCTTCAAAATTGGAGATCTGAGGATATACCATCATACGCGAAGTGGGTGAATAAAATGCAAAAGATAAAAAGGTATGAAGAGGCCTATGCCAAAAGAGTCGGGGCAATAAAAAGGTTTACTAATACCTGGAAATTTTGGGATAGTGATCCATCTATGTATGCCACATAGCACTTTAGCACTTGGTTTTTATTATTGTTATTAATTAGATACATTTTTAATATAGGTATTTTTAGCACTTTAAAAATCTGTCAGCACCTTATTGAATTAGCGATTGTAGGAAGCACTAAGCACTTTTTTTTCTTTTAGGCCTGTGGCCATGTGAAGCTGAGATTGTAGCGTTGTAGGGACTTTTGTAAAGTATATCGATTATGTATATAGGTAATTAATGTCCTATGTATTGGGAGGCCAGGCCAAATAATATAACTAGTATAGGTCTCTGGTTATCTTGCTTATTTTGCACATTTTGCACTATTTGCACAATTGAAATTGTATATTTAGGTAATCAATGTCCTATGTATTGAGAGGCCAGGTCGAATAATATAACTTATAGGCCTCTGGTTATCTATTTTGCACTTTTTGCACTATTTGCACAACTGAAATTGTATATATAGGTAATCAATGTCCTATGTATTGGGAAGTTTGGTTGAATAATGTAATTATTATAGGCTTCGGGTTACCTTGCGTATTTTGCACATTTTTGCACTATTTGCACAACTGAAATTATGGATATGCATACTTTTGTCTAAAGTTTGATGGTTTATAATTATTTTCGATTTACTGCTCATGGATTATTGTTTGTTTACTGTGTTTGTTGTGTACTGGTTTTGTTGCTCTCCTGCTCTGCTCAATAAAAAAATAAAAAAACAGTAGGGAAAGTTTTGGACGTCAGAGGGGTTACATTTACCATTCCCAGTCCAAATTATGCACCATTACGAGAAGTGTTGAATTTCATAAAGATTACATATACCATTCCAACTCATAATTATTTTCTAAAAGACATTGAAATACCTAACAGCAATACATTTTAAAATTATATATTAATTTAATTTTAAAATGTATACCGTATAAATGTAACAAAATACAAAATAATAATGGAAAAAAACTCACCATCTTCCCTAAAACCGAAAAAATCACAAAGACCCAAAATAAATCAAATAAAACTGCTGGTTGCACTATTGCAGGAATTTCCACAAGGCGCTAACTTCGCAGGAGGTGGGAGCAGCTAAAACTCTATTTACACGCTGTGTTTTACTTCGGCCATTTTTCCTTGGACAGGACTGCTAGAGCCACTATTTTGACTAGTGCGTGCTCTAGTTTCCCGTGGGGCATATGCATTTAAGTCAACACGTGGCGTGGATGCGGCTGCACTGAAAGTTGCAGCGATTAGGCTCCAAACTGTTTTAACATGATTTTGCTGTCGATTTATAATTTGTGAAAGTCAGACTAAAATTGCTTGTTCCACTTTTGCGGGAATTTGCACAAGGGGCTAACTTCGCAGGAGGTGGGAGCAGCTAAAACTCTATTTACACGCTGTGTTTTACTTCGACCATTTTTCCTGATATGGGACTGCTAGAGCTGTCATTTTGGCTAGTGCACGCTCTAGCTTCAGGTGGACTACATGTATTTAAGTCAGCACGTGGCATGGATGCGGCTGCACTGAAGATTGCATCTATTAGGCTCCAAACTGTTTTTACGTGATTTTACAGTTGCACTATTGCAGAAATTTGCACAAGGGGCGAACTTCGAGGGAGGAGGGAGCAGCTAAAACTATATTTACACACCGTGTTTTACTTCAGCCGTTTTTCCATGTATGGGACTGCTAGAGCCGCCGTTTTGGCTAGTGCGTGCTCTAGCTTCCAGTGGGCCACATGTATTTGAGTCAGCGGATGCGCTGCTGGCGCACGGCCCGCGCACCAAAGGCAAGCCCATCTGCACCCGTCAGCATCCCAGAAGCGGCCAGCGCCACCCATTATGCTCAGGACGCCCTAGAAGGTAATTGTTGGCTATGCTTTAGCCCTGAACAATTGATTAGCTTAGCCTCCACACAGATTTGCATATGTAAGCCTCTATCACCTACTGCTTTAACTGATTATTCCTGCTCACAGTGTGGTTTTCATGTTAACCTCACACCCAATATTGACAAACACATTTTTTCACCTAGGAATGAGACTAGTACGAGTTCAGGATATCCAACTGCCTCGATTAATGCTCTGTCCCTGCCAAGAACGCTGATAACAACTGTGATTTTTTATGTGATGAATCTCCGGATGTGCTGATTGTCACTGAAACCTGGCTATCCGAATCCTTGAACCCTGCAATTAGATCAGCAATTCCAAAGGGCTACGAAATATATCACAAGGACTGTTTGACTTGCAGAGGAAGGGGGGGGGGGGTAGCCATGATTTACAGAGACAATTTTGATTGTGTACTAATCCCGATGGTGGGTTTGGAAGTTGTGGAGAAACTTGACTTTTGCCTCTCCCTCTCACCACCTCAATCCTTGGCTGGGGCCTTAGTCTACAGACCCCCGAGCCCACTTGCTCATTCCTTAACTCCATTGTGTAATGTCCTGGCACATCTGGTCTTGAGGTATGCAAATTTTATTCTTTTGAGAGATTTTAATCTCCATATAGATAATAAAGAGGAGACTGAGGTGGTCTCCTTACATGAGTATTTCATCCCTGGCACTGTTCCAATTTGTGTTCAATCCCACGCACCAAGCAGGCCATGTGTTAGACCAGATATTTTCTAATGTGACATTGGCAGTTGATACCCCCATTCCGCAAGTCTGGTCCGACCACCATTTGATTAAATTTAAATGGGCGTCTGTAGGAAAAGCTCAATCACATGGTGTGTAGATCTTTTCATAAAATCCAGGCAGAGTATTATATTAAAGCACTGGAGGAGAGACGTGGAAACTGATATCAGCCTCCTAGATAGTTGGATTAGCACAATTGCCCTTGAGCTGGCACCAGAACAGCCGTGGTTCTCATGCCAAGTTAAGCCTTCTTGTCCCTGGTATACAGACACCCTCAAAGAGGGCAAGAAAGAGTGTAAGCTCCTAGAAAGACAGTGGAAGCAGTTATATAACCCCACTGCTAAAGCTAGGTACCAGGAATGCCTTAGA
Organism: Calotriton arnoldi; assembly: GCA_963921515.1. Lineage (NCBI taxonomy): Eukaryota > Metazoa > Chordata > Amphibia > Caudata > Salamandridae > Calotriton > Calotriton arnoldi. The sequence continues at coordinate 597,750 of CAWUFW010003500.1, forward strand.
AAAATACTACAGAGAGGTTGCATTTGCTAAAAAAAAAGCCTACTGGGAAGATAAAATTGCAAGGGATGGAAACAGATCCAGAGAAATCTTCAAAATTGTGCTAACCCTTATGTCTCCATAGTCTAGCTCTAGGCATCAGGAGCCTACAGTGGAGTGGTGTGAACAGCTGACACCCTATTTCCAGAATAAGATTATGAATATCCAGGCTAGTCTCCTCCCTACTATGGAGCCGGAGAAGACTCTGGTGGGAAATTTGCACTCTAGCTTATTGCATAACTCCACTGTTACTCCTTCTAGGGTTGATTCTATTTCCTTGGAAGGATCTCTCTCAGCTATATGTGGCCTTAAGTCCAGGTCTCTGATGGACCTTTTCCCCTCACATGTTGGTATTAGGGGCAAGCGTTATCTATCCTTTGTCAAATAAACTCATGAATGTCATCAGCAATAGTGTTTCGTGCCTGGAAGTAGGAGAAAAATCTGCATTTGCTGAAGAAACCCCAGGCAGACTCAGGTGATCAATGCAACTGTAGACCCATTTTGCTGCTTCTAGTTCTCTCTAAAATACTGGAGAAGCATGTTAACCATAATCTCTCCCAGTACCTGGAAAGCAATAATATATTACATCTGAGCCAGCCTGGCTTTCGTCCGAGTTGCAGTAGGGAGACAGTGCTAGTGAGGTAACAGATTTCATTAGTGGTACACTAGATGTCGGAGGCAAGGCGGTGCTGATTATATTAGATCTTTCAGCGGCCTTCGATACGGTACCCACCACCACACTCTTGGCCCATCTTCAATCCATGGCAATTGGGGGACATGCATTGAGCTGGCTCGTTTAGCTCCTTGAAGGTCGAGATCAAGAGGGCTGGATTCCACCTTTCCCATCTGGGTCATGTGAGTTACGAGTGGGAGTGCCGCAGTGCATGGCTTGAGCCCTACCGTATTTAATATCTATCTTTCACCTACTTCCTGAGGCTCTGGGAGCAAAAATAATTTCCTATGTTGATGACTCTTAGCTACTCTTTTCCTGGGGGAGGGATGAAGTGTTCCCTGTTGAAAAGATTAGAGCCTATCTGACAGCAGTTTTTCAGTGGCTAACACACCACCAGCTCAAATGTAATGCAGAAAAAACTGAGCTACTTTTCTTTGGTGTGAAGGCCCCTGAGTAGTGGAAGTCCTTTTAGCTGGCTGATGCTCCTCCTAAGACACCAGGATACCTCAGTAAAAAATGTAGGCGTTATATTTGATGACTGTCTTTCTTTTGTACCTCAAGTTAATGTGGTGGTGGGGACTTGTTTTGAACTGCTGCATGTGCTAAGAAAGTTTCTACTATTTCTTTCTTTTTCAGCTAGGAAACAGGTAGTACAGGTCCTCTTGACTATGGTAGTGCCTGTCTGGACCATCTTACCAATAAATTGCAGGTAGTCCAAAACACAGCAGCTTGAACCATTTGGGTCTGCCACTGAGAACACCTCTACATATTTGAGAGCATTGCACTGGCTCTTTATTAAGAAGCTAAATATTTTCAAGACCATGGTACTGGTACATAAGGCCCTCAAACAATCTGGCACTGGGTACCTCAGAGCAAGGATTTCTCCTTATCCTCTGTCTAGATGCTTTCATTCAGCCAACACTTTGTTGGCTAAAACCATGCGAATTCGGTGCTCCAGAGCTAGAGGGAGGTCCTTTTCCTTCTTCGGACCGTCGGCATGGAAGAGACTGCCTCTGCAGTTGCGGGCCATCTCAGCCACCTCCCAGTTTTGGAGGAAATTGAAAACGTGGCTCTTTAATCAGGATTGATGATTTGATCTTTTAGTCAGTCCATATTGGTGGTGCAGAGGCATTGCAGATCAGCATATCAGTAACAGGGAGTTACCACATAATGCACCTGCAGCCCCTATCACAAGTGACCTGCATTGGCAGGTCACTTGTGGTCAGTTTCATGTATGTATGCCATGCCCTCACTAATTATATGTGCTATATCCTTCTAAATATTTTGTATTCTCAGGATGTCAATATTCTGATGCATTGCTGCATTATCATATATCTGTACTATATGGTATAACTAATGTGCACAATCTATTTATCATCATTGTAATTGTTACAACTCTCCATAAAATTATGAACAGGATCACAATACAGGCAAAATGCTGCTTGCAGCGGGCACAAAGAGAAACATGGACAAAACCCATCTTTTTAATATTCATGTTAATTGTAGTGTTATGCAAAATGTGTGTAATTTGCTTCAGCGTAATTTTGTGAAATTTTGGCAAAATTACCCCCAAGTTACCCATAATTATACAAAATGTAAATCTATGATTTTGCTCTATATTTTTGCACAGCATGTGTGGTTATGTCAATTTTTGACATGCAGGCCCATTTCACTGTAAATAAATAGTGTAAAGAACCAAAATACAGCGTTCCGCTGTTCTTGTGCATTCACTCTAAATGTTTACTGTGAGTGGTGCATCCATGGTAAATTGTTACTTTGAATGACACATAATTACATGAAGAGGCAGAATTTCATGAATTTCTCGCACAGGCATTACCCGAAATGAATCAAATTTCACAAATCATGCTGGCGTAATTAAAATTTCACTCTGGACTAGGTGATGACTACTTGCGCCATGTTGGGTGCATCTACTTAGACTACGTAATAAATCAGGTGCAAGGCGATGGAACTACCCTGTAGTAAACTTCTCAGAAGCCATAGTGGTGGCACATCTGCCCCAACTGGTCTTGAAACTTTGGAAGGACTCACTCTGATTTTATATTGTCATGTACAAGTTGTTCACATGTCACAACAGCCGGTAGGTAAATTACTTGGGGCCAGATGTATGTAGGTTTCATTTTGCGATTACTTAAAAGCACATTTTTGTGATTCGCTAATAGGTAATCACAAACACCTATATACTAATCTGTCTTTGACGCATTTAGTGATTCCTAAAGGGGTTGCAATTGACCTACTTAATTAATATTCCTTAGGTAGGTCACAATTTACGACCCCTAGGGAATCGCTACAAACACCAGGATGGTGGCCTGCTGGGGAGAGCAGACCACCATGACTGTGTTTGCTTTAAAATAAAGCAACATTTTTTTTTTTTAAATGCAGCCCGGTTTCTTTAAAGGAAAATGGAATGTGTTTCAAAAACAAAAGTTAAAAGTAGTTCTCTTTTTATTTTTTAGGAGCAGGCAGTGGTCCGTGGGAGTACTGCCTGCTCTTAAAAAACGTTTTCACATACATACCCAAAGGGAAAAGGGTCCCTTGGGGACACCTTCCCATTTGCAAATGGGTTACCACCAACTTCAAGTTGGTGGTAAAATACAAATGTTTTGCGACCGTATTTCAGTCGCAAAACATTCTTACATACCACTGCGAGTCGCTATTAGGAAGGGACTCCCTTAACACGCCACTTCCTAATACCGAATCGCTAACCCATTTTG